>CM024673.1:1200000-2400000 GCA_014182725.1 Eucalyptus brandiana | reverse complement strand
GGTCGTGGCAAGATTTTGACCATCTCTTGGATTGGTTTTGGGGCAACCATTCTTAGCTGCTCTTTGTATTCTCTCTTCTTTGTTTTAACATCCACATAAGCATTTTTCAAATTGCCGAAGTCCCGTCTTGGAAGTGCCCCCAAAACGTCTTGTTTGGCCCAATGAAAAGCGGTCACGTTGACTCTCGTGCATTTATGGATAATCGCGACGAGAGAGTCCTGGCTGGCGCTTGCATGGAGACATCATCCAGAAACATTCCTGCAGCTTGTCATTTCTTACAATTCATGTTTGGTGACGGCATCGTTCGGTCCTATTTGATTAGACTATTCGAAGTCGGCTTTTAAAAACTGGACTTCGGCCGTCCATTGCTCGGAGCCTTCGAGCCAGGGAGGTGTACGATCAATTTGAGATCACTGCTTATAGTTCATTGGAAAATCATCACCAAAGTTACAGATTCTCATTTACCTTTTATATAATTCCCAAGCTAATCCTCTATTCTTCTCTTTATCATAACATTATACTGAGAAGCACAAAAATGGTCTTTTACCTCCTCAGATGTTTCTCAACTCAGATTTTTCTTATGTTTTAGAATTGGACGTTGTCAAATCCTACACTTCACCTCCATTTCTTACCCTTTCTAGACAGCATCTGAGAAATCTTTTTCCCTCCCCTTACGTTTATTTTCCTCACCCATCCGGAATCCTTGCAAAGATATGGTCAAGAGTTTAATTAGAGCATTCATCTAATCGCAAGGCAAAACTATTTTGTTTAATGTGTAATCTTCTTCATGACATCTAAAAGCCGAGGAAGAACACTCCATCATGGGTGATAGGCTACGTCATTTCAACTATCATAAAGTTTTATGTCAATTACCCTTTACTTCTTGCCTCACTTTTGATTTAAATTGGATCTTAAACGAGAGGAAATGTCAGACTCGTGCGTTGTAGGTGCATAGTGCGCTGGGGATCGTTATGATGTCATGTCCAAATCGGTCTGGGTTGGTGCCAGTCGCAGGCTAGCAGGCTACTTTGTACAGCCCTAATGATGAGACGATGCTATGAATTGTTAGGGACGCACAACAGAAGTCTAATACTTTCACCTAGGGAGATCGTCAAGAGCGAGTTTAAGTTTGAGCTTGTTAACATATTCAATTAGACTTACATTCAGCTTAAATCAATGAGTCTAAGTCTATTAATATATTCAATTTGATCCATCTTCTCCTAAAAGTTTAAACCAAAAAGTTATAGGCTAATTATGATATATTAATTGCTTAACACTATGTCAATTCTCTGATGTAAGATTTTTCTATCACAATTCAAATCGCAATCACAGGCTTTTATATCATTTGTTAGAAGCGTGCAGTAGAAGTCCAATACCTTTCACCTAGGGAGATCGTTAAGAGATAGCTCAAATCCGAACCCATTCATATATCCAGTTGGATTCATATTCACTCAAAAACTTAAGTTAGTGAGTTATGTGCCAAGTAAGATATATTGACTGCTCAGCATCACATCAATTTTTTGGTGTGGGACTTTTCTAACACAACTTACTTACACGTGTATCATAACATGAACATGACCTCGAGGAAGCATTTCATAGATGTCGTTAGATTATCTAACTCAAAAGTTTGTGAGTCAAACATGTGAAAGTGACTAGATGTAAATAAGATCAGTTCACATAGATAAGATCTTATGAGAGACTTTCACCTCTTGAAAGTTGGAAAAGTTTTAAAGGTTTCAATCGCAAAGAGAACAAACACCATTACAGATGTTCTTTCTCAATTATTCTAGAGCTTTAAGATTTCAATATGTCGTGAAACTCCGTGAACTGTTACCACAGTCACACCACAACACATGGCCCTGTCGATGATGGGCCAGTTTAGGTAGAGGCGAAAGGCAATACATTGCACAGATAACATCAAGCGACTGTGGCACTTAAAATTTAAGTTTCTTTTAAGTGAAAGTTTCAAGTAGAGCAGGACCTTTTTATGGCCAATTCATAAGGCTCGCATGAATTATTTTCATGGCCTACGAATCTATCAAAATTGGGCTTTAGCAGGTTATAACAGTATTAATAAGCCTTTCTCAGAGGAAAAGCCCTCTAATGAATATTTATTTGGCTAACCAATGTTTACCAAGTGCTAAACATGTGCTCTCGGTCAATTCGACCCCGTGCCGTGTGCCATATATCAGTTAATGACTAAGCCGACCTCATGAAGCTGGATGAGGTTTTTCCTTTCCGATGATACGGTTGTGCGGGCATTCGGCTAGATTCCACGGTTCCTGGATCGAGTCCCTCGCTTCAGAACACGGTAAGCTCATGTTTGATCCCCATATGGGTCGAAGTGAGATTGAACCGTGACCTCGTACCAAGTAACACTTAAGCAAACCCCACTTCTCTTCTCGCTTTTTGAAATTAGGTTTCACCTAATTATTGATTGGTTTTGGTCCATCATCATGTTCAGTTCAAAAGTGATGTACATGCGACGACCAACACATTAACGACAACAAAAATATATGTAATCATACAGAAGAATGGCTAACGATGGAATTAAGCTTCCTGTAGGAAGATTTTACACGCCGTAGCTGAAGAACTAAAATTTAGAGAAGAAATTTTCATCAAACACACAAAAAAGTATGACGTCATTTTTATAAAATTGCTACGCAAGTGCCTCTTAACTTTTAGTGGTTAGAATATTTCACCATCAATTAACTCATGACGTGACTCGTGATGATCACTTAATAAAGAGCGGTTGTAAAATGTTGAAAACCCAAAAACCTGATAGGGAAAGGTCACCGTGGCTTGTACCCGTCAAACAGGTTTCCTAAATTATTGCAGAAAGATCAATTGAAGTTTTGATCTTGTCTAATGAACTCGGTGCTTGTCGGCACGTCGTGACTATGAGGAAGGTGAGGACCATAAGTCGGAGGGTAGTCCTTAAATTCAACGCCTGTGGGACTAGGATGGTGGCTTCTCACCATCAAAATTTGTGCACAAACAGATCCTTGAATTCCGCCGTAGATCTTGTCACTGATTGACGATTGATTTGTGCCTATCTTCGTTCAATTATTAGCCAGTGATTCTGTCTAAATCCAATCACGGACGCGGACATGTTACGTGAAGAACTTCTATTAGTACTTCATAGGTTTGGGAAAGTATTGTGAATGACAGCCTTTTCGTTCTCGAAGAGATGTTTTGACTTGAGGGGGGAGAGAGAGAGAGAGAGAGAGGCAACGAGTTAAACTTGACTTCTAACTTCTAAGGAAGCATTTCCAAGATATTGTTAGATTGTCGAATTCGAAAGTTTCTAACTCAATTTGTGAAAGAGATAACACGTAAACAGGATGCGTGATGTGAGAACTTCACCTTTGAGGGTTTTTAAAAATTCAATCATGCATGGGCAAAGACAAGGCTATAATAGTATTTCAATATGTCGTCAAATTCAATTTGTTATCTTAGTCACGGCACATTATATGCTAAAAGCCATTGTATTCTTAAAGAGTTCTTATCTGTATTTGCATCCTAACATAAAAGAACTCGACAACAAGATTTTACCGAAAAACTCGGATGAAGAGTTTAGTGCATCGAAGATTCTTAAATCTCATTTAAAGAATTGTTTCATCTATCTAATTCATTAATATAAACTGAATTGTATGACAAAATTTTAACTTTTCAAGCGTCTTTTCTTAGATAGCAACTGGTCACTAAGACAAACAACTTGATACGATTGAATAGGAAATGTGGAGGGTCCCCTGAGTCATATTTTTCATTGGATAGATAATAGATACAACGGCGGGTAATGGTCATGTCCAATCCTAAAGGTGTTTGGGCTTAACCCGGGTTATGAATGGACAAGCTAGAGACACCGGCATTTAGAGAAAAAAAATTAGGGTTGCCAATTCTCGACACTACTTGTTTTCATGACACGATATGACACATAATTTTAAAAGATTTTGGTTTGGCATAAACAAGTCAATCCATCTAAGACATGAGAAAAATCACGTCATACGAAAATTGACTCGCTTAAACTATTTAAGCAAGAGTTGATACTTTTAAGTTAAAAGTGTCAATTTTTTTAATATGAGTTGATCAAATATGTTCCAACACGTTTAGTACTCATACCGAAAGACTTTTTTTTTATTGTTAAAAGTTCACAAAAATAATACGCATGTTAAAAACAACAAAGCAAAAATCAGAAACATATTTAAGATTACGAAAGTCATATATGCCGAGCAAAAGCACCAACTCAATAACACTTTCTAAATGTTTTAACGCATCAAACATGTTAATACTACTTATCGTATATGAACGTGTTTAACCTACTTATCACTGTAAATAGGTTAGCGTATTGTGTCATGTCAATATCAGACATGTCAATATCAGACACAAGTGCACGTTTAATAATCGTGTTAATCATGTCTTGTGAATCGCTTTATCAAGTGTTTCTTGTTTGTATCGAAACGATTCAATACGTCAATTAGAATTGTCGTATTCAGGTCAGTCATATTCATATTATACTTTTCTCTTAACATGACATTAAATTAATTTTTGGTAATATTTGTTGCATTACCTTGCGTGCATTGCCGTTGTGGGGTCTCAAATGTACCAAATGAGAGAGAGAGAGAGAGAGAGAGAGAGAGAGAGAGAGATTTAAGGTGATCACTAGTGGCGTTGCCAACCGTGCTAGTATTTACTAAGAATTATAGGTACTAATTACTGTCAAATTTAGAGCGGATAGTTTCTATGACCGACCCGCATATGGATAAGTCATCCGTCATTCTATCTAAAGTTTTTGGGATTTATGCAATACCACGCAAGGGACACTACCGAACCTTCCATATGATATTTACCCTAATCCGGGTTCAAATCGAAGAATCGAGGGTCGCGACTGAGTCCCAAGGCACTTGGCTGGAGTCCACGAAATCCTGTAGCATCGATCTCCATGCCCAAGCAACCAGTCAAATCTCCATCGACGCCCCCGTCACCACTCGTTACCCGTGGCAATCTCATTGGCCGATGCCAAAAGGAACCCGTCTCCTCCCCACCCAGAAAGGTCCCCAGCCCTCACGTTGCTTTCGCCCCATTAATTGTTGGACACGACCGACGAGCCATCCGCCCAATTAAAGCCAGAATTCTTTATTACGAGAGTACATCGTATTATTCGGATGTCGTGAGAGTCCAAACACCGTCAAGAAAATAGTCTCTTCGAGCCCGCATTTGCTCCATATAAAACTCCGTCATCGAAAGCAGCCTCGACCTCATTATGAGTGGCATGGTAGGGTCCAATTCCAGCTAACCACCCCAATCATCCCACTTAAAGCTGGGGAACAGTCTCATGGCTGTGCCTCTTTGTCATGCTTTATTGGTCATTAAGATTCTAAGTGTGATGTCTTTTCATTAGGGACACGTCTCTCTTTCCCTCCCCCCCTCTCTCTCTCTCTCTCTCTCTAGTGCTCTTAATAATTGTGGTTTTGTTTATGAACCCTAGACCGCCCGATACATCCAAAAGTTACCCTAGCGTGGTTCCTAGACGTCCAAGGTTAGTGTTGCATGGATATTGATGGCGACTTGATGAGAATCTTCACCAGGTAATTCGTCAATCAAAAGCTGAAGATAAGATCGCCCGCCCCACCTAGTACGAAGTGGAAATCGGCGATGATTCCACCACATGCTTAAAATCAAATATAACTTTCGTTCAACTATATTAGAAGTGCTAAAAGCAACGGACGGAGATATCTAATTTAGTGCCTATAATAATAAACCAACTATGCAAAAGTAGGGGCAAAAGAAATCTTTATTCTTTTTTAACAGCGATTAGTGCTTTATATCGGCACGTTGAAAATGTAATAATAAATAATTGGAAGGGCAATATGATTTGGTCCGTTTTTGAGTGGGCATTGGATTCTCCAATCAATACTTTGATCAGTGAGTTACACATATCGACATCACTCACGTTTACTTTCATATTTACTTTTAGACTTTTAGTTAAGTCTATGTAGATGATGATTGTAACTTGCCATTCACTCCTTTAAATACACAGTCCATGGAAGATGTAACCCGTACCTAATTAGCAAAGGCGGTAGGAACTTCAAAGTTTCTTATAATTAGTAGTCACCTTAATTCCTCTAGCAAACGATCCATGTTTTAGTCACTTTTCTCGTTTGGTTGTGATTTTATTGTTAGGGTTGGAAATTCATTTTAGTTGCAGTAATTATATCTGTCATTCGTGTCAACTTAATTTTTATTGGATACGAGCATCATAGTTTTTATTTATTAGCTAAATAACTCACTTATAATGAAAACGCGTTAACTCAAGGTCATATACGAATTATACATATCGAAGGGCGCCATATTCCAGTTTATATTGAGGTCTTTTCAGATGAATGGATCACGTCCATCCTTGTTAGACCTAGAGGTCCGCGTGAAGTGATTTGGTTCAACAGGATTTCCATGTCGACCTTGAAGCGTGTAGAGCTGTGTATCAATTTTCTAAAGGCGATTAAATTATTTCCCTGAAGTCATATACAACAGAGGAACCCGCAGTACTTGGAATGAAGCAAGAACTGAATCCACCCAACATTTTGCTTCTATACGGAATAAAATTCACATTCAGTCGCTAAAGACACGCATAATAACTATTCTATTTTTATTCAAGAAATCAATTTGATAAAATTATTTCATTTTTCTATTTTTAGAATATATTTCTATTTTATAAATAGGTTTAGAATATAAATTAAAAGTAAAATTTTTTTACTTTTTTTTTTTTAAAAATGGAAATGAAAAATAAAAACTCTTACAATATTTGTTATCTCTATTAGTCGGTTACTCATTCGTTGTCACCAACCGCCATTCACTATTCGTTTTCGCCACTCCTATTCTGTGGCCAATTTTGTATTGTTATCAAACGAATTTTTTTTTCTAGAAATAGAAATTTTGTATCATTATCAAACGAGTATTTTTGCTTAGAAACTCATTTAAAAAAAAAAGAGTTTTTTTTTTTTTTTTTTCCGAAATCAATTCTTTGGCCAAAATGATTCTTATTCGCACCCTCAATATCAAAAAGCTTCTTATTTCAATTGATTGATTGATGGAAGGAACAGCTGGGTGCTCAACTTTTCAACTTAGGCTCGAAAGCAACCGCATTACGCAATGGGCAATGACTCATAAAGGATACTATCAATTGGTCCATTTTGGTCACGATCGGGTCCCACGCTAGCGTCCGCGAGACGTCCCACTAACACCGATTCTAGATGAAATAATTGGACCTTTGGCCCCCCACAAAACTGTTGATTTTGGTTGCCAATTCCTCATAGGCACCAGTATTTTCCAAAGATTCCACGAATTCGGTGCCTTATATCCTGCAAGAATATGTCGTTGATCTCAATAATGGTACTATTGTATAAGACTACCAAATAATTCATTAGTGACTGAAAAGTGGATAATTTAAAGACAAAGACAGGCTCTAAAGGTGCCAATGACTATGATGGAGGTCTATAAAACATCTTACAAGTCTCACGAAAAGGTTGAATTGAGATGTTTGGCCTTTGTGAGTGTGCCTTGACATAAAATTACACACGGTCGGTAGAATTTGATGGTTTCCTAAGTTGACGATCCCCTGAGACCTCGACCAATTGCGTTGACTCAAGGGGGTTTACGAGTGGGTATCTACGACACACTAATACATGAAATAATCACTATGTTCATTTTCACTAGAGAAGTTGAGGCAATCATAAGGATCTTGGCTTGCCCCTTAGGCACCCATTTATTCAATACAAAATAGAATAAGAAATGTTGAGAAAATATCAATACGAACTAACATGTTAACTTTTTAACGGATGTTATGATGTTTTACTTGATCGCGAATAGTCAACTTCAGAGGAACAGAAAACCTCTTTCTGCACGCATTAGTCAAATGTTTTTTTCCCTTCTTAAAGTTGCACAATCGTGGAATCAATAGGTCACATGAAAGTATGATTAAATTAATGGAAAGAATCATTTCACCTTTGGATTGTCAATATCTTTCACTCATTTCACGCCCCGGCAATGGCCTACTATGCATGTCACTTTCTTTTCCCTGACGATTCAGCAAACCTATGGCTCTAGACCATGGGGGAAAACAGAGGAAAAGGCTGAGTACACCTTTCTAACGTCCAATCACATGATGCCAATGGTTCCAATGTATTGTGTGATCGATATGGGCTTACGTCTCTGTCGAGTGGCATCAAGAAACCCCTCTTGAGATTGTCCCCGTGGATGGGATTGCAAGATGCTTTAAACCTTCCACAGTTGAGGAGCGAAAATACTAGGTCATTTGCCGACGTGGAGACATGGTGTGCCCACACCCACGGGAAAATGAACGCCTTTAGAATATGCCTAGAGCGCCAGAGATATAGGGAATTCCTGCGTGTAAGCTTTACACAGGTATTGAACTGGTAAAAGGAAAGAAACCCCATCTCAAACGAAAGACGAACCCATCTGTAAAACAAAGTGTAGGCCACGACAAGATTCTCTCCCTAATTGCGGGTGTGACTACGATTTCGGACAAAGAACTGGGGACAAATATGTTGTTTGCGAGCGATGGTGGGATGCAGAAATGAGTGCGCAGGTGAACTTCCATACGTCCTCTCAATTCCCAATTTGCTAAAATCTTAAATCTTAAATACTTACCTTCACTTTCTTCAATCAACAGACCTCTATCAGCCGCCTTTGTCGCATGCGGAAAGAAAGGGCCGAAAAGTTTGTGAAAAAATTAGAAGGTATGGCCTATATAAAGGTTACTCCACGGTCATAACTCCATGCTGGGTATTACTGCTCAAAGTTGATTTTGTTTTCGATTCCCAGGAAGACTACTCCACGATCATAACTCCAAGCAGTTACCATCCTTCAGTTTTACTTCGTGCTAACATCAAATTTTCGAACCATTCTACCAAGAAGTGGGCATCTGTCTCTGAATTGCTTCCCAAACAATACCAAACCCTAAGAGATTTACCGATAAAGAAAATAGCTTCTCTCAGCCCTCATTTGTTTTATTTTCGGAGTCATTTTGTACCGCATAAATCGGAAACAATGGGGTCAACCTTGTATAATGTACTATCACTAGCCATGCCCCACTAGAGATCGTCAGCAAAGCACCAAAGCTGAGACAGCCGCTAATAAAAAGGCTACTCTCCACCACCTCTTTCCACCACTTCTTTCCTCTCTGCCTTCTTCTTAAGCAAAAGGTCCACCAAAAAAGTGAACTTCGCTTGAGCCTCACAGATTCAGTGAAGAAGATGAAGCTTAGGCTTCTGCATATAGTGGCCGTAGCACTTCTAGTTCTCTCCCGCTGATAAAAAGGCTAGCTGTTTCATCACTTCATTTCTCTCTGCTTTGCCCTTTAGCAAAAGCTTCACAAAAAAAGACAACTTCGCTTCAACCTCACAGATTCAGTGAAGAAGATGAAGCTTGGGCTTCTGCATATAGCGGCTCTAGTACTACTAGTTCTCTCCCAATATGGGGCAGCAGAAAGTACCAAAAAACCAGCTAAATCCACCTATATCATCCACATGGACAAGTCCAACATGCCCACGACATTTGCTGGTCACTTAGAATGGTATGATTCTTCGCTGAAATCCGTATCGGATGGAGCAGACATGCTGTACACCTATAACAGTGTGCTCCACGGCTTCTCCACGAGGCTCACGGCCAAGGAAGCGGAGTTACTCGAGAAGCAACCCGGAATTCTATCAGTCCTGCCAGAAGCGAGATATGAACTCCACACCACCCGGACGCCGGAGTTTCTCGGACTGGAAAAGATGGAAGCTCTCTACCCCGAGTCCAACCTGGCAAGTGAGGTGATCGTGGCTGTGCTTGACACTGGCGCATGGCCTGAGCTGAAAAGCTACGATGACGCAGGACTCAGCCCGGTGCCCAGTACCTGGAAAGGTACCTGCGAGGTAGGGAAGACCTTCAATTCATCGAGCTGCAATAATAAACTCATTGGCGCGAGGTTCTTCTCAAGAGGGTATGAAGCAGCACTTGGACCGATAGATGAATCCAAGGAATCGAGATCACCCCGAGATGATGATGGGCATGGGAGCCACACCTCTACTACTGCAGCTGGTTCAGCCGTACCCGAGGCCAACCTCTTTGGTTTTGCTTCTGGAATTGCACGGGGGATGGCCACACAAGCCCGTCTGGCCATCTATAAAGTGTGTTGGCTAAGTGGATGCTTTGGATCAGACATAATGGCAGCCATGGACAAGGCTGTCGAAGATGGTGTAAACGTAATATCCATGTCCATTGGGGGAGGAATAAGTGACTACTACAGAGACACCATCTCCATGGGAGCTTTCAATGCAATGGCAAAGGGAATCCTTGTGTCGTGCTCCGCCGGGAACGCTGGGCCTAGTTCTATGAGTGTGGCTAACGTAGCTCCGTGGATAACCACAGTAGGAGCCAGTACTTTGGACCGTGATTTCCCAGCCTTCGTCACTCTTGGAAATGGCAAGAAGTACAGAGGCGTGTCACTTTACAATGGGAAGTCATTATCTGGTCCAGTTCCACTGGTGTTTGCAGGTAACGCAAGCAGATCCTCTAGTGGTGAAGTATGCTTTACTGGTAGTTTAGTTGCGAGCAAAGTTGCAGGGAAAATTGTGGTCTGTGACAGAGGAGGGAACTCAAGGGCACAAAAGAGTATGGTGGTGAAGAATGCAGGCGGGGTGGGAATGATTCTTACCAACACGGAGTCTTATGGTGAAGAGCTAGTTGCTGATGCGTATCTCTTGCCGTCAGCAGCTTTAGGACAAAAAGCAGGGATTGAGATAAAGAAGTATATCTCCTCAGATCCGACTCCAACAGCAACCATTGCTTCGGGAGGCACAGAGCTTGATGTCCAACCTTCACCAGTTGTAGCATCATTCAGTTCCCGTGGTCCTAATCCACTCAATCCACAGATTCTCAAACCAGACCTCATAGCACCGGGTGTGAATGTCCTCGCAGGGTGGACAGGCGCTGTGGGCCCAACTGGCCTGGACAAAGATAAGAGGCACGTGGATTTCAACATTATCTCAGGCACGTCAATGTCTTGCCCACATGTAAGTGGGTTGGCCGCCCTCCTCAAGGCTGCTCACCAGGATTGGAGCCCTGCGGCCATCAGATCAGCACTCATGACAACAGCCTACATGAAGTACAAAAATGGTGAAACAATTAAAGATGTTGCCACTGGGAGTTCATCAACCCCTTTCGATTATGGAGCTGGACATGTCGATCCAATGGCAGCCCTTGACCCCGGTTTGGTCTATGATGCCGCGGTAGAGGACTATCTCCGCTTCCTCTGTGCCCTAAACTACACCTCAGCCCAGATCAAGAGCTCCACAAACAGAGACTACTCCTGCGACTCAAGCACGAAGTATAATGTGGAAGATCTTAATTACCCGTCATTCGCAGTTCCCTTGGAATCGGCTTCCAGCGAATCAGGTGGGGCTGGTGCTTCAAGCACAGTAAAATACACAAGGACTCTAACAAATGTTGGTAGTCCTGGTACCTACACGGTGTCCGTTTCTTCACAGATCCCATCAGTCAAGATCTTGGTTGAACCCGAATCGCTGACTTTCGGCAACATGGGTGAGAAAAAAAGCTACACAGTCACCTTCACCGCTGGCTCCATGCCATCTGGTACAACCAGCTTTGCTAGTCTCAAATGGTCAGATGGAAAACACAGTGTTGGAAGTCCAATTGCCATCAGCTGGACATAACCATCGTTTGAAGACATGTTACTTGGATTGTAATAAAGCACCGAGAAGGGGCATGTGGATACGCTCTATGCATAGAAGCTAGCATCATGTAAGAGAAACAGGCTGGATAGACTAGATTGCCACCCTACTCTTGATATCAAAATGTAGGCCAAGGAAAGACTGTAATTGTACAGAAAGCCATCGCTTCAATATCTAGCACGCTTAAGATGCCTTTCAAACTTTGAAAACTCGACATGGTTCTCCGATAAGTAGATTAATGGGAATTGAAGCGTTTAGTTTTCATCCACTGTATCTATAGCACTGGCAGCATCAACAATGTAGACTACCATGTGGTAATAAGAACTATCTTCCCAAGTCCTTTCCTCCTCTGTGTCAAAGTCATCAGCAGACCCCCACTTCAACCTCAGAACTCGTACTTGTAACATCGAAAACACCTTGATTGGATGAAAATGGATGAAGAAGTACTAAGGCATCCTCTCTTAAATCAATATCTTGACCAGAATCTATTTAAATGCTGATTCATGATACATTCATAACAAAATAATGGATCAAGAAACAATTTACTTCTTGTACAGTTTAATGACTAAAATGATATATAGTTAGTAAACAACTTAAATAGGAAAAGAAAAAAACAGGATTTGTATGGATTACGGAATGAAAAGAAATAAATTGACATTGGGCTTTCATTCTGGAGAACATTCAGTAACCAGATACAATATTTCCTGAATTGCCATCCTTGAGCACTTTAATCTTGGGGTTTCCATTCTGCAATTTGTGTAGCTAAGCAGGTGCAAACTACTAACTTAAACGGGTGGCCAGAGATCAATTAACAACAGTACACCACAGCCTTAAGCAACCTCTCAAATATTCATCAGAAGTGTTCAATTTTAACGAATGAAGGGACTCTGCTCTAAAGGCAACCTCTCAAAATGTTGACCAGAATCTCCCGCATCGAGATTTCAAATAAGCTTTTAATAGCCAAGAGGAGAATATGGCTTTTACAAGAAATGACGTTGCCTTGCAAATCTTATCCAAATTTCACATCATTACGTGCTGCATGTTGTTCACACTTGAAAGAGCTACTAAATCTCAAGAAGAAGAGAAGGTCCCACAGAACAAAATAATCTAAAGGAGATCTAAAATTTCCCCTATAAGCATTTGCATGCGGAGATTGAAATTGAATTGCAACAAGAATTGTCCAGTGGTCTAGCTTCAGTAAACTGCAATACATAGTGTTTTAAAAAATTAAGCAACTGCATAATGTACCACATGCATCTTTTCAAGAGAGTACATGGCTTCATATCACTATTCTTTGTTTTTCTTCTGAGTCTAACATATGAAATGCTGCTGCATATCTCTACTGAAGAAGATGAAGCCTGAAGAGCACTACTGGTTGAATAGAAAATGTCAAGAGATACTTCATAGATGACAGCAAACATAAATGCACCCATCCTTTCCAACAATTGCTTATAAATTCGCAACCCTGTCCAGTAGTGAAAGCCAACTTAACCAAGACAGTGCTTTCAGAGCTTTAAGTCAACAGCAAACCAACATCATTCCTCATCTTGCATAGTTTGACAAACTGGGAGGTAATATGTATCAAGCTGCCAATATTTCTGTTTCACACCTTCCCAAACTTCTTCTCCCAGACAAGCCTTCACAGGCAGGGGAATCAATTGTGTGGAGTAGCCCAGATTCTCCAATTCCAGAGAAACTAAATGACAATAAACAACATGGAAGAAGGCATTACCTCCACAAAGCCCATTAAAAAATGAGTAGATTCCCCCAGGTTTCAAAAAAACAGGAAGATGCTGGTGGAACTCCCTCATATCTTCATAATATTCTCCATATGTGTCGAAGAATATACCTGAGAACATCAATTATATTACATGAGCAAGACTGCAGTGGCATAAGAATTTCATCTGAGTAGAAATGAATAACTGAAAGTGATCCAATTATATCCAAAAACTTCTAGCAGCATCTTCTGGACTTCAACCATACTCTCGTAGGCACACTATCCTGAAATTAGGTTGGGATACTAGGTTGAAGTTTCTCTAATGAAATCTATCCACATGAGGAGATAGACTGTAGTAGCCAAGAAACTGATAAATAGAAAATGCATACTTTAAAGATGATAAGCAGGAAAAAAATCAAACAATGACTCAAGTGAAACACAACTCTGGCTGCAATCCCTTTTGATTGGTATAGCTTTAATAAACATACCAGAAATCTCATAAACATTGTTTAATCCACTTCTAATTGCAACTAAAACCATTACACAGAAAGGAGGCCCAGGAACTTTCTTTTGCAGAAATTTCATTAAATATGGATATAGAGGTCTTGTTGGAATCTCACTGATGTTAGAGTTTAATTATTTTTAGAAATAAGATTATGAGCTTGACACAAAAAAACAGACAAAATAGCCGATTTTCTGACGACATAAAAGCTGGTCAAGAAATGTCACATGATGCCATGATAAACCTAAAAACGGTGTCTTGGACATTCTAAAATACACCAAAAATTTGAATCTCTGCACATACGTAGAAGGATTGTGAAAAAAATCACAAATAGAACGTTAATGCAACACTTAGCTATGGATGCTAAAATTCTAGTTAGATGGGGAATGAAGTTTCTCTTACCATCATAAGATCCAAGTTGAGAAAGAACATCTTGCCAACGACCAAATATTATCCTTACATTGTCCTTTTCACCCCAACCAGTGTCAAGCATTCGTTTGAAAACATCAGGGTGAGCCTCTACTATAGTGTGTGTAGCAGGAGCATATTGCTGAATGGCTGTATCGACAAGACCCATTCCAAATCCGATGTTCAGTATGTGACCACCCTGTGAACAAATGGCTTTGGCATGAGCCTCCATCAATGGCTTTTCCCAAGCCATCATGACAGCTTTGCTACTTGAGTCCATCAGCTTATCCTCACTAAAACTGACCCTGTCATCCAAGTAATCCCCATGAGAGTCACTGGCTTTACTTTTCCTTGCAATTGTCCCCAGAATAAGCTCCGCCTGAATTCCTGTTGCATAAAATATTGTTGGTCAAAGTCCATGATGAGAACAATAAAGGTCCCTTAACTGGACTGAAACAATGCACACACCTAACCTCTAAAACATTTCTATGATCCTTGAAGCACACCAATAAGTAATGTTAAATATCCAGAATTCGGTAGGTTATGCGGAAGTATTTGAGCCAACAAGTTCCGGGATAAGAAAATTTGTCTTTACCACAAAAAAGTACTAGAACCAACAATACATTGCTACCTCTGATTCTCTGTGAGTCCGTGTGATTTACTTCAATTTATCTATTTACAGCTTGATAAACAAGTACAGCACTCTGTGGCTTCCCTAAGACCCATCTCAGCCGTGGCCACATGTAAAGAATATGTGATAAGAGATTAATAATAGATGCACCTTGCTATTTTGTCTGTCGTTTAATGATTTCCATAAGCCTGTACGAACTTTCTTTTAATTTGCACTTTCATAGATGATGAGATGCTTCCCTTTGCTTTGGCCAAGGCTATCGATTATGAAGTTTTCCACTCTTACCTGTCCCGACTAAAAGGTCTCTATGATGGGAAGCTATGCTATATGGAAGGCCCCTGAAGAAAATAATCATCATGCACTTTAGAGCCTTAGAGTTGGATTGCATGGAAACCAGACAAACAGAACTCACGGCATCCCGATTGAGGCTCAAAGTAGCTTTTCTGCAGGAAGCATAGCATCCCTTTGTCCAATCCTTCATTGGGCAGTCATTCTAATAATCCTATTAGAAGGTCCATTAGTTTCATCCTTGTTTAACTGTCATTTTGTGCTGTTAGCTTGAATTGGTGAACAAACAGAACATGCATCAGCTCTTCGATTATTACTAATGGCGACATCAAGCATCTGTCCCTCATCAATCTCGGCGTTAGCGAGGTTTCAGAATCTAAAAGCGGACCCCCTAAAATTACTTTCCATTTTTCCTAGTTGGCCAAGATAGACACGCCATTATGAGGACGAGACGTTTAATCATACTGTTAAGCAATAATCCAAGAGCATTATTATCTTCCACAAATCCAACCAGTCATGCGCCCAAGGTGAATCCTGAAAAACCTATCTCTCCCAAAAAATCCTTCCTTTTCCTGATAAAAGAACTAGAATGAAACATCGGAACCGGCAAGCTATGTGTAGAA
Organism: Eucalyptus brandiana; assembly: GCA_014182725.1. NCBI lineage: Eukaryota > Viridiplantae > Streptophyta > Magnoliopsida > Myrtales > Myrtaceae > Eucalyptus > Eucalyptus brandiana. The sequence continues at coordinate 2,384,078 of CM024673.1, read as the reverse complement.
TCAAGCAAGCATCACCAGCACATACTGAAGCAGAACCACAGACGCGCGCATACCTGCGTTGAGGAGAAGCTCGTAGGCTTCCTGATGACCGGACTCCATGGCGAAATCGCCGGCGGAGAGACCGGAAGGCGAGAGGGCGTTCCAGGGCGCGCCGGCCTCGAGGAGCGCCGCCACCGCGTCGGCGCGGCCCGACCTAGCCGCGTGCATCAGCGGGGTGAGGCCGTCGGCGTCGAAGTGAGAGACGTCGGCCCCGGCGGCGATCAGGGACTTGAGCCTCCCGATGTCGCCGTTCCTCGCCGCCTCGCACAGCTGCTCCGCCCCTTCCATTGCCGCGTCGCCCCCGAGCTCGACGCTGTGAAGCAGAATACTTCGCTTCCGCTAGTGTTCACTGCCGTACCCTCTTCCCGGAATGGGCCAAACAAAGAAAATACCTTGGATAGACCTCATATCGCGAGAAAAAAAAAAAAAAAAAAAAAAAAGAAGGTTATATTTTTAAAAAATGATAATATTTTTCAGTGTTTAATTGAAACTTGAAAATAAAGTATAAAAATTTAATTTGATTCTCCTAATAAGCAAATAATATTTGAACGTTAATGACTTATGCATAATCGATTAAGGTGTGAGGGCCACCTCCATGTGCCTAAGCAAGGGCTCCTACGTCCCAAGCCTCAACCTCTATACATCTTGGCTTGTGCATCGAGGACTCGAATGACCAAACACTACCTTTGTGGACTCGAGCTCGAGTGCTGGTGATCAAACTTCAAGCATTAGGGACTTGAGCATGGCCTTTGCGGACCCATGCTTGAGAACTGGGGATCCTAGGAGCATCTAGATCCTGCGTTCAATTTTTGTGAAATCAAGCCTAGGTGTCGAGGATCGGGCATGAGTGCTGAGGCTTTTGGCGAGGCCTCAATGGACTTGGGTGCAGGTGCCAAAAGCTTGGGCCCAACCTTGATACACCCGGCACAAGCATTGGCACCAAGCATAAGCATAGAGTCGCAAGCCCGACCTCGATTAGCCTAGGTTCAAGCATCAAACATCTGGTCTTGAAAGCCGAGGACCCAGGAACCGATGTGGCGGCTTCTGTGCTTAAATGTATAGTTTTAGGTTTAAGTATCTATGCTTAGTCATATTTTTAAATTATGATTTCCGATTTTTTTAAGACGTAATCATTTTCCCAAATTCAAGTGTATATTTTTTGTTGATTGGGAAAACATTTTTCATCAATTCATTCTTCTTATCGAATCAAACGTTGAAAAGTAGGTAAAATATTTTCCACGAAACAAATAAACTCCAACTGAAAATGCGCTCATTTGGCTTTAAGAAGAAAAGTTCCTATGAACGGAGAAAAATTTATGAGTGAGGTTTGATTTTATTTAACTATAATTTGTGGTAGTATAATCTACTAATGATTGATCATACAGTAGGGCATCATGCGGCATTTCATATCAAAATTGATAGGCGTGTCGGGTTTGGTTGAATTTATGGAACGCATTTTGTTTAATTACCTTTTCTTTTCTCCTACATTTTACCAAACATAACTATTATTTATTCTATATCATTACAGTCATATTTTTATATAAGCTAGATACAAATCTGTTCAGCAATTTGTAAAAATCACCACTAAAATCCCACATGGCAATTGACATAGATGGCAATTTGTGACATGGTTGCCATGTCATTATCCATTATTGCATCAAAATTAATTGAAATGCCAACCTTCGAATCTAGCTTTAAATTGAAGTGAAAATATTTAAGGTAAAGAGAAAGCGCTCTCCCCTCTCTCAATTTTATCGTGACTCGTTATGTGACAGACCTGTCATCACTGTCCTAAAAACATTTGCCATTGCCATTGCTTCACGGAACTCATCAATGTCGTTGTTGTGATCGCCGTCACTATCTATTTACATTTTCTTTGATTGAATGGACAAAAAGCCTCGATAGCACAAAATGAAAAGATGCGGGGACTACGCCATATATTGCGACTTAAGGGAGCGGCCACATAGGATTCTAATCCATGATTTTCGATCGAAAACTTAACGGTTAACAAAATTGTGCCACTAGTAAAATAAAACATTTTCACATTAAAAATGTCGTAAAATGTCATGTTTTTCTTTTAAAATATTTGGCTTTCCAAAATTCACGTTTTAAAATACCTTTCACGTTTTAAAATACCTTTCAAAGTACCCATGAAACTCTTAAGCTGGAATTGTCAGGGGCTGGGCAATCCCCTGACAATCCAGGCCTTGCGAGTCACTGTGACTCAGGAACGGCCCAACCTTGTTTTTATTATGGAGACAAAGAACTCGGAGCAGAAAGTGCTTAAAATAAAAAGAAAACTTAATTTTCAGAACAGCTACATCGTTAATCCCGAAGGCACAGCAGGGGGCTTAGCTTTATTCTGGGACGATCAAGTGCAGATATCAATTGAATCCACCTCGGCCACAGCAATCTTTACCCAGTGTCACCTGACAGATCGAAACCAGAAAATGAAAATCATATTTCTCCATGCACCCAATGTTTTCAGAGAAAGAGTTCAGTTATGGGGAAGAATCTACTCTGAGAGTATACACTACCGGATACCATGGATTTGCTTGGGTGATTTCAATGAAATATTGAATCACTGGGAGAAAGAGGGGAAGTACAGGGTAGAAACTTACAGGCTAACAGCATTCAGAGATTTTGTTAATCAATGCTCTCTCATGGACCTGGATTGCAAGGGATGCTCTTACACCTGGTCAAATAAAAGGGAGGGAGAGAACCTGGTTAAAGAGAGACTTGACAGGGCACTATGCACACAACAATGGAGAATTACTTACCCGGAGGCAGAATGCATTGCACTTCCAGCAATAGGCTCAGATCACTGTCCTATCCTGATATCTCTGGATCAACCTAAAAGAAGACAACGACAGCAATTCAGATATGAAGCGTACTGGTCAGATGAAACAGAAAGTAAAGACATTGTCACGGATACCTGGAATGAAACCCACGTAACCGTAATCGGTGGAAAAATTGCAGCAAGTGCAACAGAGGTTAATGCAGTGGAGCAAGAGAAAGTTCGGCAATGCAAAGAAGAGAATCACCCTGCTGAAAGAAGAGCTCCAGAACCTGATGAACAACAAGCAAACACATGAAGAGACAACTCGGGAAAAAGAAATAACAAAAGAAATTGACCAACTATGGAGACAAGAAGAGATGTATTGGGGCATGCGTTCGAGATTAAGTTGGATTAAATGGGGCGACAAAAACACTCGCTTCTTTCATGCAACGACAATTCAGAGGAGATGTAGAAATCAGATAAGAATGCTGAAAAACGAGAGTGGTGAATGGGTAAGAGGGGAACGGCAGGTACAGGGAATGACTGAAAAGTTTTTCAAAAGCTTATATACATCGGTGGGAGACCGCAACTGGCAACCTATACTACAGCACATCCCTACTTTAGTGGATGACCAGATGAACAGAACCTTAATGGAGAATTTCACGGAGGAGGAAGTTACCATTGCAATGCAGCAGCTTGGAGCCTTTAAGGCACCTGGTCCTGATGGGTTTCACGGCATATTTTACAGAGAGCACTGGCCAGTTGTCTCCAAAGACATCCATCAAGCACTGCAGCTACTATTCACCACAGGCCATCTCGATCCTGCACTAAACAGAACACAAATCATACTGATTCCCAAAGTCCCATGACCCGGAAAAACTAGAGCAATATCGCCCTATCAGTCTCTGCAACTTCCTATACAAAATAATCTCAAAAGTCCTTACAAACAGACTCAAACCTATCCTACCCCATATCATCGCAGAGGAGCAGAGCGCTTTCGTGGGAGGAAGGCAGATACAGGACAACATACTAATCGTACAAGAAGTGCTCCACAGACTCCGAACTAGCAACAGGAGGAAGAAATTCCAAGCAGTCCTAAAACTGGACATGCAAAAGGCCTACGATCGCATCGAGTGGGATTTTCTAAAGGCATGCCTAACAAAATTGGGCTTTGGTGACAAATGGATAACATGGATAATGCAATGTGTGAGCACAGTATCCTTCAGTATTAACCTTAATGGAGATCCGTTACCTTTTTTTAAACCTACCCGTGGCCTGCGCCAAGGAGACCCACTCTCACCGTACCTGTTCATCATCGTAGCCAATGTATTGTCAATTCTGATGCAGAAAGCTATGCAGGAGGGTACGCTCAGTGGGATCAGATTGAACAGCCATTGCCCTACTTTGTCCCATCTGCTATTTGCGGATGATTCAATCTTTTTCCTGCATGGAACAGTAATGGAATGTCAAAACCTTGCTGAAATACTCAATCAGTACTGCTTTGCTTCAGGCCAGGCAATCAACCTAAACAAATCAGGCATCTACTTCAGTAAAGGATGTCCTACAGATCTAAGAAGGAATATGGCATCTACCCTTAGGGTTCCAGAAATCACAAAAACAGGAAAATACCTGGGCATACCTTCAGACTGGGGACACTCCAAGAAGGACATGTTCGCTTGGATCCTCGCTCGAGTAAATTCCAAATTGAGCAGCTGGAAGGAGAAACTGCTATCAAAAGCCGGAAAGGAAATTCTCATAAAGGCAGTAGTACAAGCCATCCCTCAGTACGCGATGTCTATATTTAAAATTCCCATTTCAATCTGTAAAGCAATAGAGAAGAAGGTGGCATCTTTCTGGTGGAAAAGCAACGAGAGAAAGAATGCAATACATTGGAAAAAGTGGGACTTGTTGAAAACAGGGAAAGGCGAAGGGGGTTTGGGGTTTAAAGATCTACAAACCTTTAATAAAGCATTGTTAGCAAAGCAGATGTGGCGCATAATTCAAAATCCGAACTCTTTGTTAACCAGAATATGGAAAGGGCTTTATTACTCACAGGGAGATTTCTGGACTGCTGGCAGAGGGTCAAGGCCTTCGTGGGGATGGCAGAGCATCATCATGGCAAGGGACTCGGTTGCTCCTCAGGTCATGCATAGGATCGGAAATGGCAAAAATACTTCAATCAGAACAGCGAGATGGCTAAAAAGTGGTAAATTAGAAGGCCCAAAGCACCACAGCATGAACCACAGAAAGTTGCAGAACTCATACATCCAGACACAGGTACATGGAATGAGCCATTAATATATTCTATGTTTGATGAAAGGAGAGTGCAGGAAATCCTAGCCACACCCATTGGTTTACCCGACGATAATGACAAGTTGGTATGGATGCACACAAAAACAGGAGAATACTCAGTAAAAAGTGGCTACTTCACGTTTAAAAAAGCCTCTGTCATCACACAGGACAATCAAGCAACAACATCGTACCAGGCCAGTCCCGAACTATGGAAAATCATCTGGCAGCCCACAATCCCACCCAGAACAAGAATTTTTCTCTGGAATGCTTGCAACAATGCCTTAGCTACAAAGGAAAACTTGCACCACCGCAAAATCGTACCTTCTCCCTTATGTCCTCTCTGCAAAACAGAAGCAGAAACACTGGAGCACACTTTTCTGCTCTGCCCATGGACTGAAAAGGTCTGGAATTCGGCCCCCTTGCATATACAGATTCCCAGAGTCGGCCTCTCCCGATTTGAAGAGTGGATCTGTGACATAAATCAGTCTTCAGCAACCTCGGGTAATTTCAACCTAATTGCTGAGGTACTATGGAATATCTGGAAGGAAAGAAATCGATTCATATTTAATCAGCAGGTTCCGAGAACAAACTCAATCATAGCCCGAGCAGAAGCATTTACAGAGAACTATAGATCTGTAAATGGCAAAAAGAACAACAAGAAGGAAATCGAACACTTATCTGACTCTTGGCTTCCACCTCCTCCAGGAACGATTTGTATTAATGTCGATGCAGCCTTCGACCCAGATCTGGAAAGGAACACAGCAAACACCGATACGACAGAACCCCCCACTGAGATGACAGAGACTCCTCCACACCGCGCGGCCATAGCATGTATCTGCAGGAATCACCGAGGCCTCATCGTCGATGGGTTTGCGAAGCCAGTCGCTGCGACTTCGGCTCTCCAGGCAGAAACGATCGCCATCGACGAAACCCTAAATTTCATCGCGAACCGGAACTTTCTCTCTCCTCAAGTACACTCTGACTGCTTATCTATTGTGCACGCGTTGAAGACTTCAACTGAGTTGAGTTGGGAACTGACTCCGATCGTGAGCCGGGCCCAGGCAAAATTACTTCATCTTCCGGGCCTCACGTTGGCCCATTGTACCAGAAATTTAAACCGCCCTGCGGATTGGATCGCCAAAGCATGCCGGACCAAATCTCTACCCCCAGACTGGATTCGTAATCCCCCCCCTGTTTTATTTGATCTACTATGCTCTGATGCTCTGAGTGTTTTGTTTCATCATATGAAGTAGTAAATAAAATGATGATGGTTTCAGTTCAAAAAAAAAAGTAAACGAGTTCGATCAACAAAGGTTTGAAATTTCCTTCATTAATTCATTGATGGGAATGTGAATGACGATAATAAATATTGGGAATAATCCTTACTAGCAATATAAATTGCATTGGAAATGTAAAATGAAGATGAACAGCATGTTTTCCCTTGATGAATTGGGTAAGCCTCGACAGATAGTATATATGGACCATTTACAGATCCCAAAATCATCGGTTTCAAAGTAATTAGTAGTTACAACTTTGCTCATGCATTGACTGACTCGGTATACATTCACAGACCCCCATCCGCCTCGGCACCTAGCCAAAATCTAGTGCCCGACGTCGACGACATTCTTGTTGACCAGAACCGGATCTCCTTCCGATCAACCTCGCTGCGTGTGTTGTTAACGATGTGTTGGCCAAGTACTGCCGAACAGAGCACTCCTCCAAAACGCACTTGCCTTGTGCAGACATTCTCGATTCAATGGAGACTATCGCCAAAGGGCAGATTTTTATGAATAGCCGTTGACCATTATCCTGGATTAAGCTGCCTCCCGGTCGGGGAGCGACGGCCGGAGGCCAAATTTGACCGCCAAGGAATTAAAGAGAAAGAGAGAGAAGCCACTCCAAACGCTACTACTGCCAAAGCGAAAGTCCGAGCGGACGGCTTTGACTCGCTCCGCCGCCCCCACCCCGGCGTGTCTCGTCCGCGTGGGGAGGCCTCTCCCACCACATCGAATATCTTGGCAAAAAAAAATAATGAATTATCACGTCAGCAGGCCTAATAATTATCCAGTTGAATATATCAATCAAATTATAATATAAATGGCTCCATCGAGAAATAAATTAAATAAAAAAAAAAGGGAGAAAATAATTGCTCGTTGAAAACACATGAGGAAATAAAATAAATAAATCACGCGGCTGCACGGCGATGGGGTGCCCTTCATTTTACGCGTTCAAATTAAGTAAATCCATATATTTAGAATCCGTACGCTTTTGTCTCTCCCTCCATCTCCCCTCCCCCTCCCTCCCTTTCTCTCTCCTCTGGACTGGATCCCAATTTCTGTAAATTTTTCTCTTGAATTCCCGCAAATCAACATCTGGGTTTGGTGATCCGCTCGATTGACGTTGAAGCGAGGACGGCGGATTGAGGAAAAGATTCTACTTTTTTGTCAATTCGGGGTTTCGATTTGTTCTTCCCTTTTCGGGGAGGCTCGGGGCGGGATTCGGTGTTTTTCGCGGTTCGTTTTCCCTCCGAGATGGCGTCGAGTTTCGATCGATGGGAGAAGGATCCCTTCTTCTCCGCCGCCGAGGAAGTTCAGGAATCGGCCGACAGGTGGGTCCGTGTGATGTCGGATCCTCATTTCGAGCCCCACGATTAGTTGCGATTTGGTGTCTGATTTTCCGGTTATCAATTATTGCTTCGAAACTCTTGAATGATCTAGATTGGTGCGTTTAGCAGGACCGGTTTCGGCCTAATTCGCAAGAAATCGCAGGCTTCGTTTTTTGGGACTTTGTTCCCGAAATGCTGTCGATCGCCTCAGTTTTTTTTTTTTTGGGTGGGTTTTGTTTGGTAGCTTTTGGCTTTATTTCGTGTTGAGAATGTCTGTTTATATGGTTTTGAAGGATGCAATCGACGTATCGAACGTGGATCCATGCGAAAAATGACTCCTCGGCGGCGTGGAATCTGGAGGAGCTCCGGCGGGACCTCCATACCGCTTTGGGCACTACCCAGTGGCAGGTCATTCTCTCTGCATAGCTGTGATTGCGCTTTCTTGATGGGCAGGTTTTGTCTGCAGTTTGGTGAGGATCGGAAAAATTGTTTTTTGATGTAAATGCTGATGTATCGGACTCGTTGATTGGTTTTTGGATGCAGTTGGAGGAGTTTGAACGAGCAGTGCAGTCGAGTTACGGCAATAGTTCGACTGACGACGCGAGGGACAGGCACCATGATTTCATTGTTGCCATCAATGACCAGATTTCGAAGATTCATGACTCATTGCAGGAATCTGCCCTTTCGGATGGCAATACAGCGCCGTCTTGGGTGCGTTTGGACGAGCAAGAGTGCAATGACTTTGCGTTGTTTCTTTCTGGATCATCGGCATTTGAAGCGTCAAGCACCGTGTCTGACCATGTTAGGGACGATGAAGAATATAAAGAGTTGCAGAAAGAGTCCCCGCCCGAGTGTTCAAAGAATTCATGCCCATCGACTGAGTGGAGTTCAATGGATGCCCGAGAGGAGAAGTCATATGGGCATAGAAGAGCAGCCAGTGCAAGCGCTGACATCAGTGCTTGGAATATTGCTATAGCTGGAGATGCTTACCCACAGAATTCCTCCAATGGGCATTCCGTGTTACCTCCACGCAAGGTACCAAGTGTTTCAGGGTTCCTAAACTCCATGGGCTCTGTCTCCAAGTTGAAGTGGTCTAAAAATGGCTTTAGGAAGTGGAAAGTGACGGATTCTCACCAAGAAGACGATACTGCATTGCTGGAACCGGCTCAGCTAGAGAGAGTGAGTTTTGAACTCTTTTCTGTGCGTTTTTAGTTTATCTTCTATTTGGCATGCTTTGATTTTGGTGTCATGGTTGAATAAATATGTGTATTTGTTCTAAAAAGGGGGTACATGCATGCTATGAACGGAGTAAGAGTTGCCTGGATGATGATTGTTATCACAAGCAACTTTATGGATGGTCTGGAGCTATCCAAAGGCAGCTTCAGAGGTCTCAGTATCAGATGCAATACAGCCGACCTGCTCAATTGGCCTTTTCAACTATTCTACTTCTCTGCTTGATTGGTGAGTTGGCTCCACTTTTGGTGATACTTTTTATGACTGGACTGCCGTTTGTGTCTTTATGTACGGGTCTGAAATTTATTAGGGTCACTTATAGAATAGATTTGCCATTGTTGAATTTGTCCAACGGTTTATTTAGTGGCATTGTTCCCTTGAAATGACTTGAAGTTGCTATGATATGAATACGTTTTACTTTTGGACACTTTGTGCAACTTCTTTCACATGAGAATTGCCTGATGTGAATGGAACTTCTAGCTTTTTGTGTGTTTTCTTTTTTGCTTAATGCTGGCCGGATAACAGCAGTTTTCTTTAATGTCAAGTTCTTAAACATGAGAATTGTCAGATATTAATGTGACAATTTTCTACTTTTCCTCCTCCTTCATGCTGACCAGATAACTGCAGTTTTCTTAAACTATATTCATGTAGATTCGAAAGTAGTATCATGGCAGAGAACAAGCAGATTCATTCCAATTGGTTGACAAGTCATAGTTTTTAGATTGCTTTATTTGTCATTATTTTGAGGGCTCTGTCACACAGCTGCTAAAATTTTTCAAATATGTCAAATGTGGACTTAGATCTTGAGCTTTTGCACAAAATTGCATGTTTGCAACAAATTAATTGGAGGATAAGCCCTATCAAACAAAAGAATTTGGTATGGCTTTCTCCTGAACCAAACCAAACCGAATTACTGTCATCAATTGAATTGTGCTCACCTGAATTGATTTGGTTTGGTTTGGTTTGGCTTTGCAAACTGTATGTTTGTTGAATTTAACAACTGATGTGTTTGCGTACCTTTATCTTCGACATGTATAGGTTCATTTAATTTCATATTTCTGAATTATTGCCATTATATCCTAAATAAATACAAGTAAAAAAGAGATTAGTAATTGATTATTTATTTTGTCAAATATAAGAACTTAGCAAAGCCTAGAAACTTGAAACTTTTTTCTTGAATAGACCAACGTATAATATTAAACACAAAGTCTTCATATATTGTATGTTTTATGCTTCTGATTGATTGTTATTCTTCAAAGATGCATTAAACACAGTCCTATTAAAGAAGCAATTCGAAGGGCATATTTGGATTGATTTGTAAGTTATGAAACGCAATCCATTTTGCATATCGTTTTTGAATAATTCCAGGTATGCTGAGGCTGGTTTATTAAATTAATGTACTAAGTGATAAGGTGGATTGTAACTGGGCCTTTAAAGAAGTGGGCCATATTTAACCTTCAGTTAAGATTTGTCACATCAATTAGTATACAGGTCTCTATATACATAGCATTATCAGCAGTATCTGTAGAACTATAAAAGCAACTCTTGTTGACGAACCTTTTTAATTAGACGACTCCACCTTATAAACTACTAGGATCTTATGATGCAATAATAGAAATTATGGCTATAAAAGAATAGGAAGTTTTTTACCAAAAAAAAAAAAAAAAAAAGAATAGGAAGTTCATTGATATTGGTTTTATTTTCAGTGGTGTAGTTCTTTTATTCTTGCTATAGTGTTTTGAACTTTGAAGCCTAGAGTTTGAAAGAAACAAACCAAATAAGAGAAATCACCAGGTTTGACTGTCAAATAGATGATCAATGGGTGGGCAGCCACTGTGCCTGCGGAGGCCCAATCGGCCCGATTGGCAATATGGGCGAGATTGGGCAAAGGACACTTAAGTTGGTACTGGGCTCAGCCCGCCCATTGATATGGTCTACTATCTAATGCTATGCTGCAGTACCTTATGTTCTTTCAATATTATCACGTCAATTTGCTGTTGTATATTTCCAATTACTTTGATCCAACACTTCATTACGTATTTTAGTTCTTGCCTGGCAATTTTATGGAGGCATATTCTTTCTTTTTTAAGGTTTTCTTCTTCTTTTCTTGAGTGTGCATGTGTGTGTTGCGAAGAAGGGACCGCCTAGGGTCGTGTCATCTGTTATTTTATCCAGTTTTCTCAGTGCTGAAGAACGATGAGTGTGAATGAGAAAAGGAAAAAAGGTACTATAATTATCAAAATTCATGATTAAATTGTTAAGATTTTGAATTTTCCTCTCTTGCTGGAAAAATTTTCTCAACTCAGTTTTAGTTCAGAGATTACAAAATAAAAGTTTTTCAAGGGATTTCACTCGATAAAGCAAATATGATAGTGAAATTATGCAGATTATTTCTCCTGATGTTATACTGATGACTATGAGTGCATGTGCGTTCTCTCAAGGGTTGAGCATGGGAAAGTCATGTCATATCGAACGTCTGCAGATTGATTATAATTTTCTTTGAGGTCAATTTGTCTATTTTCCTCATAGGGTTCTTTGAAATTGTTAAGAAACATTCCAGTGTAGACATCAAATATTCGGATACTAGGCAAACCTGAGAACTGGATAAATGACAACTGTCTGAGTTCACTTGACATGTCACTAGTTATTCATATTGCATGGTAATGGTCTTTACTTTTTGAGGGGAATAATTGTTATATGCTTTCTGACGCTTAATTCTGTCTATGCTCTATGCAGTTTTACTCATTTTGCGTGCAATCTAAGGCGGAGGCATAATTATGGTTTAATTTCTTTATTTCGGCGTGGACGTCCTTGTTAGAATGGTCAGGACTAGTTGCGGATTATTTATGTCAGCAGTGGATGATGCGAGAGACAAGATGCTTCTTGGATTTTCCATTTCCTTCCAAGTGGATAATTATGTCCCACCTAACAAGTTTCTAGTCCGTGGTGGCGCATTAGATGCCCTTGCAGGCTTACTTCTGTGAGCAACCTCCAGTCCAGTCCGATCACCGCATGTTCCACAGTCTCTACAACGATTGAGAAAGTTTGAGTTTTTGCCACAGAGAATGTAAATTCTAGCAAGAGTAACAGAATGTTACGATTGGAAAGTGTTGTATCCTGGGAAATTGTGGCGTTCTGACTTGGGAAAGCGTATCCTGTTGTTTCTAATTCTCTGGGTAGATTTTGTGGCTTTGTTATTGTAATCTGTACAGTAATCTAATGTTATCATTTAGCCACTTTAAGCCTGAATCTCGCCGCTTATTGTCAACCGGGTAATGCAAAATGCGAATTTAGAATAGAGACGAACCCCTACCGTGAAAACTGGAAGGAGCCAATGGGTTATCTCGAGGACTCTCAATCTTGCGTTTCAAGATGGAGGTAGGTCCTACAGAAGCAGGTTGGAACATCGAACTCTGGGCGACGAAGGTTATGCTGAATGTTAGAAGGTTCACAGGTGTGGGACGATTACCATTTGAATGGAATATCACCCAAGCGGTGGTACAACAAGCCGGCCTATTGACTATAGAGTTGTTAGGAGTCGAATGTGAAGGGTAACCTGGGTCAGAAGAGACGGAAGATGTAGCCAAAAGAAGTGCTTCATTCCAGCAACCAAAAACTGGTTTTTTCATTCTTTATTGTTTTGCTTCCTCTATTATTTGATGTTAATAAGATTGTATGAGACTGACTGAAAATGTCACGGACCGTCGTATTGAGTCCACCCTTTTCTGAATTCACTGGCCTTTAGTGAATGAAATCATCAATTTCTCTATGATATTTCTTTTCCTGTATGAGAAAGTTTGTCTTGTTGGGATAAACAAAGTCAATCATGTTACGAAGCGTATATCTAATTTTTTATTTCATGCTCTTTTAATTAAAATCGGGTGTTGATCCCACCATCTTCTCATACTTGTTTAGCTTCATTCATCGACAGCGACATGTGGGTTTTTCTTTTTCGGTTGGTTCATTGTGGTGGATAGATCCCGTCCACAAGACCTACCTAACACAATGAAAGGACAAAAGACAGTCGAAAGGGTCGCTGAATTTGGGCTTCAATTTGTCCCGAACTTCGAGTAGAGTTAGAAATGAACAAAAAAGGGTAGAGAATCAAATACGCAATAAAAAATAGGAACTTATGCTTTCACTTCTAGATTTTTTGCCATCACATAACTAGTTTGATCTCTTTGTAAAGAACGAGGACTCTCAATTAACGTTACAAACTGCGTCTGGGTTTCGAGCTCCTGCTAAATGGGCTCAAACCCATTTCGAGAAGCATGGCGCTTTCTTACGTTGAATCCTAAACTCATCTAAAACCCAAATTAAAATTATTACGATTCAGACGGGTCGAGCACCCGATTTGTCCCGACCCTTTCCAGTGCTAGGTCCATAGGCACTGCCATTCATGATGCATGAAGCATGTAATCCGCCAGCTTTTAAGGCAATTTTAGTCCTCCGCTGGGGGAAACCCCTCTTCCCCATTTCTCCCGAATCTGTAAAGGGCTAATTTCCTAAAAGATCCTAAACTTTAGGTCTAGTTTCATTTTTTTTTTATCTTATCTTAAAAAAATGTCAAAATTTTGGCCTGAATTTTTCTCGTCTTAGGAAAAATCCCAATTTTTAGGTCCAATCCCAAATTTACCCCATTTTTTTTCGAAAAGAAAATCACCAATTTTTACTCTAATCCTAAATTTGTCCCCGTTAGCCCTTTGTGTAAAAATCGTAAATAGTCGTCCTTAATTTTTATATCCTAAAACGGTTTCATTTTAAAGATAATTTTCTATGTTGTCTCGCCGATATGTATTTATTATTGATGTGGAAATGTCACGTTAAGTTAAGACTGGACCACAGAGTAGATTTGAGAATATATATCAAAAGTCAGTTATATATATTTTAGACAAAATAAAATTTGGGGCAAATTTGGCATTGAAATTAAAATTTGAGATTTTCGTAAGACAAAAAAAAGTTTAGGATAAATTTTAGATTAAACTTAAAATTTGGGATTTTTTAGGGAACTGGGGCGATGTTTACATGATATTCTACTTAGGCTTTGAACGACGTTCTTTTTCAAACCGGGGGGGTTTTGCCACTCTTTTATTCCCGAAAAGCAACACCAAATTACAGGAAACACAAAGTTCAGAGTCGGACTGAGAATTTGGGACAAATTGAAAACTGGTCTCGGAATCACGCGTGGCTCGCGACGACAGTGACGTATCTGTAGGCGAAGTAGGATCCGGCGACCAGGAGAGGGACGACGAACTCGGCGAGGGCGGCATACTTTTGAGTCGGACCATCCTTCACGATGAAAGCGCTCATGCCGTCCTTCTTGGCGTCTCTCAGGGCAGCAGACTTGTCGGCATCCTGGTCCTGGACGGTGTGGCCTTCCAGGACACCCACCTGGTACTTCAGGAGCATGCCCTGCGCCGCTTTGCTGTGGCCAATGTCCGCGAAAGCCTTGCTCGCATCTTGCCCTGCCAACTCCAACAGCACCTCCTCTCCTCCTGGATGTTCCTCCAGAAAGCTCGCCACATTAAGCACCTGTTGAAAGATGAACACACGGGATTGATACAGGATGAGTCCACGAAAATTTCAAACAGCAAACCCAAAACTTTGGTGCTTGGTAAAAAGATTCCGAAGCTCTTTCGACCCAAATCCTGTCTGTGGCTCAATGTCCAGAGCTGTTCTACAAAGTTTTTTTTTTTTTCCAAAATCCATTCATAGACATTGTCGTGGTGGAGGAACTCGATGGATGAGATATGATGAACTACGACAGGAATTACCCGGCCGTTGATGACGAACCAGCAATCCTTCCTGGACTTGTGCTGGGCGACTTGCTTGAGGGTGAAGACTCTTTTCTCAGCCATCTCCTGTAACTCCAGGTCCTGAGAGAAAGATGGGAGTTCAGAGCAAAGGTGTACTGCGCTCAAAGGACGAGGCTCAAGGTAATTTGTAAGACTTTCGTGGGAGGGTAGTTGGCACGTGAATGTTCGTTGAGAAGAAGTAGTTGCCGCGCGTTCTATGACCAAACTGTCCGAAATCATCGTGGATCATCTCCCTGGCGGGTAGCTACTTTCCCAGGCGACACTCCCACAGATTGACAATGACGTCTTCCTAATGAACGGATGGCACGGCTGCGCTATACTGGCGAGGAATACGCGATCATGAAAGAACAATTATCTAGAGACTACCTTAATGATATTTTAATCACCCATTACTCTCCTAGTGGTTAATAAACTAATGAAACAAAAAGCACGTTGGTGAAGTGCAGAAGTATGAACGGTTTGCAGCAAAAATATGGGAAAACAAAGCAAACGCAAAATTTAACACGGCGGTCCGCTATTGATCACAACCTGCAACGAGCTTGAGTGTCGAGAGTGATCAAAGCCGATGAAAAATTTTGCAGACAGAACCATAGCTTGACGAGTCATCGAAGAAGCAAGATATAATTCAGAAGAACGGCTAAAAATCTGAACAACGTATGAACAAAGTTTTTGCCACAGCACATCGAACCTGCTTTAGCCCAGTTCTCTGTGTGTGGTGAATCCAGACACTGAAACACAAGGAATGATTCGCAGTCTTTTATAGCCGATCTTCGGATATAGAAGCTACTATCGTACCTGACATTTTTAGTGGGGATAATAAACGCGTATCTGCTACCTTAACTGCGACGATCTCGTGTCGATATTTCCCAGTCGATTGTAATGGCAGTAGAGACCCCACAACCAACACAACAACCACAACCAGTCTCTCCGAGCACAAAGCTCCTCTGTCCTGGGGACCTTGTCCTCATGTTTAGGTTTCTTTTCCACAGATATATAAGTGACCTTAACGTGATGAAAACCCACGAACGGCGGTTGTGCTTCAATAGCAGTTCTATGCAACCATCGGGTGCCTCCTATACATCATGCGAAGTGGATATATCCATTACCTTTGTGATTTCACGAATGAAGTCTATGAATACTTGGGTTTGAGCGCTTACCAGACAAGAAGTTGCCCACATACACAGAAGTAGAACAGTCTGACACTAACGTAACTTAACGACTCAGCAGAGAGGTTAAGAGGACCGCTTCACTTTGGACAGTAAGAAGAATTTCCCTGGCTAAGAATTCGACTGCAATAATCGCAAAGAATCAACCAGGAGAGGAAGTATAACAGGCTGTGCTTCGCAGTGCCTTCATCAAGAAATAACGTTTCTATTGCAGCGTAGCCAAGAATGCATTTGCTATTTCCTGATCGGACTGAGAGGATGAACTAAAAAATGACGTGCACTTGCCTTTCGCTGACACTTCTTCCAGAGAATTCCAGGACAAGCACATCCAGCACTAGAATGCTTCTTGATTTTCTGCCAGAATCTCTTATCATGAAAGAAGGGCTCTTCCATCTGTTGAGTTAGGCACTTTTTACTAATTAACCATCTACTGCACTGCCTAACCTTTATCAGGGTGAGGATGGGGAAAAACAATCTCTCGATGGGGATAAAGTCCATTCACTGATCCTAAGTGGGAGGTTGTAGTACAACAAGTTTCCAATAATTCGACATCTCGCAAAGATGCTTTTCAGTTCACTGAGACCATGCAAAAGCATCCCTACAATGTATACATTTTCTCACTTACAATGAGCTTCCTGGATTACAAATGAAGACCACACAAAAAAGGAGTTATCGGCCTTTTGTATGATTAAAATGGAGAATCCAAGAGCTCTTTCAGTTGCACAAACTTCCCAGATTCATACGAAATAGTGTCCTGTACTAGGGTAAAGAGCACATACAATGGGATTTTGCAGAGCATGTGAAATACGCAGAAACGGCAAGTACTCCAAAGCATGAACTCTCACAACTATTTGGTTAAATCTTTGGACTCCTTTTTGGCAACTTGATCCTTGCCTGAGAAATCAATGCCTTGGAATGTTAATGTGGATGACCGATACTGACTTCCAAAGGCAGTGCCAAATCCCCATCCAAGGCCTAATCCGACTCCACAGCCTCCACCTTTGAACGGGCATGCGAATAAAAGGCCAATGTAATTAGCTTGACAATAGCCAACATTTTCAACCTGTGAACAATTAATTAAAAGCATAATACTACTTGTAAGTTTTCCTAAAATTTACCTGCACCAAGGCCCAGGAAGTTTAACGGCATGCCTGCATCAAACAATGTATATAACAATGTAAGGAATGTCTTCATCACACCTAAACAACTATCATTTGCACACCTACATCATATCTGAAGTGGAAGCTCAGACACTCCCATCTCTAAGACATATCAGCAATTCATGTCATGTACTTACTCTAAGTGAATTTCAGCACAAAACCTATAAAAGCAAAGCATGGCAGATATTGCTAAGCATCTCCAATGAAACAGAATTAGAAAATAGAAGGTCCACAATTCCCAAACAGAACAATGAAAAACTTTAGTGTTAGGCATGATATAGCAGAAAGAAAGCCCTTGCTTGCATTATACTAGAGTTTTTCAACTCTAACTTATAACCACGCATTTCTTTACTTATTCTTCCTAATAGGCAAATCACAATCCACGAGAGTTGATTCACCAGCAAATGAGAGACTGAATTGTTAATATGGTTATTTGAAGCCAGATAAAGCATTGCCATTTGAGAGTGCTCTCTAAGAGAGAAGTTCAAGTGCTGTATCCACATGAGACAGCAGTTGATGATAAGGTCCAGTTAATTTGGTTGTGATCTACCTGAGCTTAACTTGATTTTTTCAGACAAATAAACCGCAGAACGTGAGATTTAGAGTAGACAATTCAACATACAGTAAGCTGAAACCACATCATTTTTCTCCATTCATTATGGATGAAAAGGACATAATTGCCATGCGCAAGATATAAAATTTATAGCTTATGTTTTCCGTCATTTTTCACATTCATAATTGCTTCCCTCGAGCAGCGCTGATCATAAAGCGTGAACACATAACAACAGAAATCAAAGCAGAAAGATCAAAATCGAAGCAAGACATGCTCCAGAGATTAGCAGTGGAAGCTTCTTCATCATGTCCTGTGGAGGCCACAGGAGGTGTTCAGTCCCTTCTGGAGCTAGTTGCCAGCTCGATGACTTCGCCTCCTGGCATACGTGAGATTGCTAGCATTGCATCTCCACCATGCCGAACAAAACTAACAAATCGAAGAGTATCATCTTCCAAAGAAAGTTGATACCGATGCAATAATTACAGGGAGAGCATTCGATTGAAAACAAAAGTAACCCAAAAAATTTTACGAGCTAAGTATTCAAATTGTCTACAGAGAAAAACCCACATTTCCTGGGTGTAACCCACATGATCAATAGCACAATCAAAGAACTGAATTGCATCAAAAATCAACTTCAGAAGCAGACCTCCAAAACCCCATCCGACGCCGAACCCGCACCCGACTCCGAACCCTGAGAAGGAAAAAAGAAACCCACAAAAAATCATACACCTAAGCAACACGAAAGCCATTCGTCTATCAGATAGACGATCGCTTCTGCCCATCCGATAAAAAGAGAAGCTTTCACGGAAGCAGAGGGCGGAAAACAAAGATTCGGGGAAATCTACAGTTCCACGTACCGAATCCGACCCCAACTCCATTGAAGTTCGTGAGCACCATCGCCGCTCGTTCCAACGCTGTCTAGGAAAAGCTACGACGCGAGCTGGGATCAGAGCGCCACCGCCGACGCGGTGGTGGTGGGGTTTGCGGTTACCATCTCGCACGCCGTGGGCTCATGGGCCTAGAACTCGCGCAAAAACATTGGGCCGACAGCAAAGTCGAAACGCGAACAGAGGAACAGCACAACCTATTCCATGTCAACTTCAGTTAGTCATACAGAAAGGACAAATCCAGCCAATCCGTCCCTGATATTCAAAATCTAATCAAAGCAGTGAGGCCCCCCCGCTCCCGTCATCGACACACACGATTTTTCACCAACGAAAATCATGGGGAGGAGCAGGTGCGCTGCTTGTTCATCCACGTTTTAAACGATTTCTTCACCCAAAATCCTCCGGCCAGAAAGGTCGAGAAGGAAAAGGACCCATTTGATCAGCAATCATGGATCGGCCAATCAACGCCGAAAGGGTGCAGAAAGGGGCAAACGTGACCCCCTCGACATGCTAAACACGTCCCGATACAGACAGAGAGGAGTAGGAGGAGGAGAAGGGGAGTGTGGACTCGAGGTGGAGAGGATATTGCTAGAGAGATTTGACAAGTCAGCCAACGAAACTTGCGATTTGCCTTGAAAACTTTATTTAGGCCTTTAGCTGACAAAGCAAGATAGCGACGACATCCTCATGTTGGCTGGCTCGAGATATGCTTGATCACCGAAGCAGACCCAGCCAAAAAAAAACAAGGAATTTCAGGATATGTCCGGACCCACCCACCCCTCGTGGTTTCTCTTTCGCCGCGGGTGAAAACGGTCGCGTTGAAAACTCGTATCGAAGGAAGGGGCCCCAAAATTCACGCACGCAAAAGAAAACGGATGAATATAATAAGCCCGCTCGAGTCCGACACTTCGTGTCGACACTATTTTGGATCGGGTTGAGACCGACTGGTAGCTTCCGTTCTTTATCTACTGGCCCTTTGCCCCCCTTACCGTCTCTCAATCTTCTTCCCCAGAATAACCGTTCATTCCACCCCTCTCCCTCTCTCTCTCTCTAGCGAATCAATCTGCCCGAAGAAGGGAGCCAAGATGAGCTGGTGGTGGGCCGGAGCTATTGGCGCCGCAAAGGTGAGATCTTTCTCCTTCCCGAACGATGTTCACGGGGCGTGAATTCGAGAATTCGATCGAGTTTTGACATCGTCTTGTGATCTTGTTGTTGGGTTTTCTGCAGAAGAGGATCGATGAGGAGGAGGCGCCCAAGGGCTTCCAGAGCGTGGGGCTCATCCTGGGGGTCACCGGGATCGTGGGCAACAGCCTGGCCGAGATCCTGCCGCTCTCCGACACCCCCGGCGGGCCCTGGAAGGTCTACGGCGTGGCCCGCCGCCCCCGCCCGGCGTGGAACGCCGACCACCCCATCGAGTACATCCAGTGCGACCTCGCCGACGAGGCGGACGCCCAGGCCAAGCTCTCCCCCCTCACCGACGTCACCCACGTGTTCTACGTCACCTGGGCCAACCTCTCGTCGGAGGTGGAGAACTGCCGCGTCAACGGCGCCATGTTCCGGAACGCCCTCCAGGCGCTCGTCCCCAACGCCCCCAACCTCCGCCACGTCTGCCTCCAGACGGGGACCAAGCACTACCTCGGCCCCTTCGAGGCCTACGGCACGGTCACCCCGCACGACCCGCCGTTCACGGAGGACCTCCCCCGGCTCGACGCTCCCAACTTCTATTACACTCTGGAGGACATTCTCTTCGAGGAGACCGCGAAGAAGGACGACGTCTCCTGGTCCGTCCACCGCCCTCCCGTCATCTTCGGCTTCTCCCCCTACAGCCTCATGAACCTCGTCGGCTCCCTCTGCGTCTACGCCACCATCTGCAAGCACGAGGGCGTCCCGCTCATGTTCCCGGGGACCAAGGAGGCCTGGGACTGCTACTCCACCGCGGGCGACGCCGACCTCATCGCCGAGCAGCATATCTGGGCGGCGGTCGATCCCTACGCCCGGAACGAGGCCTTCAACTGCAGCAACGGCGACGTGTTCAAGTGGAAGCACTTCTGGAAGGTGCTGGCGGAGCAGTTCGGGATCGAGGAGTACGGGTTCGACGAGGGCGGGCCGCGGCTTCGGCTGACGGAGGCGATGAAGGGGAAGGAGAAGGTGTGGGAGGAGATCGTGAGGGAGAACCAACTGCAGGAGACCAAACTGGAGGAGGTCGGTCTGTGGTGGTTCGTGGACTTGATGTTCGACGGGCCGGCGTTGCTGGACAGCATGAACAAGAGTAAGGAGCACGGCTTCCTCGGGTTCAGGAACTCCAAGAACTCCTTCCTGTCCTGGATCGACAAGGTGAAGGGTTACAAGATCGTGCCCGGAAATTGAAGTGATGATATCGATAATGTTTGTGTTGTAGTGAAGTGAATTCCTTATTTGTTCCTTGTTTTTCTGGGTACTCTTATTGAAGATTGTATCTGTGGACAGATTGTGCCGTGGTCAGACGATGTTCCGAAGTAAGGTCTAATAAATTGAAGCTGAAGCAATGCATTTTCCTGTATTGACTTTGGTCTCGATGTTGCGGTGTTTCTGCACAGATTCTGAGCCAAAGCTTGATCTCGGACTCATTCAGGCTCGGGATCAATGGCGCCCTGCGCTATGTGCTGTGCTTATTTTGGCTAAAAGCGGTTCCTTGCTAGAACTAGAAGAAGGTTATCTTGTGAGTTGAATTTCCACTTATTTGGTTGATAAAGGGAGGAAGTTTCTCAAGGAGGTTTTCTGGAGGATGTAGGCATTTATTGCGGCGTTCATCGCCAAAACAAGCGTTTGGCATGACAGTGAGTGCATTCGTCTATGCAAATGCTACCAAGCATTGGCAATGTCACGATGATACAATTTCTTCTCAGACCCTTAAAACGAAGACTCTGTCAAGTGCTAGACATGTAGCTAGCTCGATGAGATGTTTTTTTTTTTTTGGTAAAGACTAGCTCGATGAGATGTTGTGATCTGGTGGCGCCGATTAACTCCACTGCAGTAACCATCTCCTTTGATCTGATACGGATGATTGGCGCAAAAACCTTATTTAAGTTTTCCTAGAACCAGTCATTTAGCCAGAACCTAACAGCAAGCAAAGACCCAGATTGCCAAATGGAGATCCATCATAAGTTGGGATTTGCACTTTTTATAATCAAAGCAATTTATACGTTGATGTAGTTCTTCAGGTACTCACGCCATTGCCATTCGCAAGAATCAGTCGCCATTGCCATTCGCAAGAATCAGTTTTCACAGTTGTGAGTGCCTAGATTCGATGATATGTGGCACAAAATCAAAGCTGCCAACCTTTTTTTTATTTGGTCGGTCAAAGCTGGCAACTTGCTTACTCCAATAATGTAGGAAAATATTCCAGTTTAAGAAGCCTGGGGTCCTCCGGAAAAGCTATGAACTACCCTTCTATTTACAGTTGCAGGAAACTAGAGTACATACTAATAATGACCAAACTCCCATATGCCTCACCTTCTAAATTTGTCAGCAATTACCAGAATTTTACGTACATGACTATAATCAGCTCTGAGCGCTGCCATCAATTACTCTCCTTCCTACAAAGTGTTTCTCTCGGGCCTGACCCTCACAGCTCACTGGATTTCTCTGGGGCGGCAACCCTGGCACGAGCAGCAGGCACGACGTTCCTCACCCAAGGAACACTAGGTAATTCACACGTTTTGTCAAGAGAAGCGAATCTCAACTCGGCAGGGGGGATGAAGCAGTCGACAGACAGGCCTGGAACGTTGAAAGCCACCTCCTCAATCGTCCAAGCTTCCTCCATCCGAGTCTTAGTTTGGCTTCTCGCTGTTTCTCCAAACCTGAAAAGTGTTGCCACCGAACGCCCAGAATGCGCAATCATGATCCCCTCGACAGGCCTGTAGTCATCAAGAAACGAGTTGATTGTGGTCTCCCAATACACTGGATCACCTCCATTGTTTTGTATACGGGTTAAGTGCGAGTCTTCCAAGTGAACAAGGAGCCCGGTTTTCTGGCTGAAATAGCCAAAGAGAACATGCCGTATAATCTCGGTTGGCCCCTCACACCTGGCCTTTAGAGTAGTTGGATCTGCACAAAGCTTGAGCACAAAACAATCTTCTCCGTTAATTTTCTTCTCCCCTACGCATCTTGCGTGCGCAAACATGCTTGCTGTGGTTTTTGGGTCAAGGCCCTGGAAGAAGAAGATAGCAAAGTACTGTTAAAGCCTTCAAAAGTCATGATAAAATTTACTAGAGTATATATGTACATCAACTTGTGCTTAAGTCTCGGTTTCTTATCTTCCAGCTCCCCTGTGCACCTCTTAACTAGGGATCAAATTCTATGGTATGGACTCAGTGAATTTGCCAGCCACGTGCAAGGAGGATAAGCCAATTCAAACTAGATGAATCTTCAATGTACAAACTTAAAGATGACGGCTCAGCAACAGTCCAACCAACATACTTTAAAAAGATCGTAAGATGCCAGTTGGTAATGGAATTTCACCTGAAGTGCTCGCCGTAAGGGTCTAACAGGCCCTTTTGCAGCATGTGGACCGAGCCAAGGAGTGTGCCTCCACACAAGCTTCCCATTGCAGCCAGCATGAACTTTGCTACCACCAAGAGCGAGCTCCACATACCACATGTCCGGGTTCATTTGCCAAAGTACAAACCTACCCGACTCTGCGGCTTTGCAGGAATTCTTGCTCCTCGCACCCTTGTTCGCTGTTTCAAACTCGGAAGCTATCATCCTCAATTTCCCCATGGCATAAGCATTATTAATGGCAGAGTGAAGCTTCTGTGCCCCTGATGCTGCTGCATACTGCTGCAGTATGTAGTGAGCGGATGAAGTTTCCTGCCAAATTTACCGCAAGCAACAACCACATTTAGAGGCTCTCCTTTCTAATGCAGCTAAGACTTGAGCCAAATGATAGCCAGAGTTTATATTAGTCGGTTCCAGAAATAAATTCCATAGTACCACTTGGTTTCAGAGAACTTCCATCAAATAATTTCAGAAGTCTTGCTCACTTTCCGGAGACGTATTCACTGTGTTTGTCAAACCTACAATTCTAATGGAGCCTCTGAAGATCGACCACATTAAGCCAGACCAGAGCTTCTCAGTCCAAATTGGATAAAAAAATTTCAATATCCAACCGAAAAAAAAAAGAACTTTATAGCTATGAACCTAAAGATGAAGTAGCAAGTCACGAGCATAAACGTATCTTAAACAACCCAATCCTCCAGTCCACCAACTGCAACGAGTATCGCCAGGTGCGTAGCCACTCCAAGACAAAACTTACAACTTGGACAGGACACAACAGGAAGAGAGCAAGACAAAGGAGGAGCAGCAATAAAACAAGCACAAAAATTGTACATCTCAGTACCATGATGAGAGAAAGAGAGGGACTAACAATGGGGGTGTCTTTGACGCTTAGGTAAGGCAGAGGTTCGCCGGCGTTCACGTGCACCGGCGCGAGCGGCGCGCCCAGCACCCCGAGCAACAACCTCAGATGCGACCCCTTATCGCGCCCGCCGGAAGACGACGACGACGACGACGAAGACACGGAGTGCTGACGCTGGCCCTTCATCCACTGGCCCCACCGCCCTTCCATCCTCGCACCCAGACCCTCCGCCCCGTCGGGGTCGGGCCCTTCCTCCAAGGGCGACAGGGCCTCGGCGTGCCTCGCGACCCACGCCTCGGGGCGCCGCCTCGCGCGGCGGCTCCTCCTGCCCCGGTGGGACGGGGAGCGCGACTTGGGCGACTCGCTCCCGGCCCTCGCCGCCGGCGGCGGCGACAGGCTCTTGGCCCTCGGCCGCGACCTCGCCGGCGACAGGCCTCGCACCACCTCGCTCTTGAGGGACGAGAAGAACCCGGCCCTTCTCTCCATCTCTCGCGGAACTGCCGCCGACCCAAGACTCAGTTCTGTCGGAAGTAGCGACGGAGGGAAGTCGCTTCTGTTCAGGAAGAGGAGCTCGGCGTCTTTGCGGGAGGCCGGCGCCGGGAAGAGGAGAGCGGAAGCGAGGAAGATAAGCAAAGAGACAGAGACCTGGCAAACGGACATATTTCTGCCTTTCGACACACCACCTGCACGGACCAATCATAGTTTTTCGGTCCCTTGCAAAAAAAAAAAAAAAAAAACAAAACAGCCCACAGTCTTTTCATTTCTCGAATTTAAATATGGTTTCGTGGGCCCCCGCAGTTATTTTTCTTTTCTCCCAGTTATTTTATACGAGGTGTATTTTCTCCTTCTTAAGAAAAATTTAGCGTGGAGTCATTATCGCCTGTAGTTGGAGCGGTAAATTTTAATGCGGTTGATCCGTCGAAATACGTGGATTTTGCGTGGTGTCCGGGTAATCCACTGACATGATCTGACCGATCGTATGCACCGGGTATGCCTCGAATGCAATGCATGAATTACTATTGTAATGGTGGATGTGCTCCCACGATTTCTTTAATTACTCTATTACTCCACATCTGAGCCATTTGGGTCTGATGATTTCACTATATGTGAGTTTTAGGTATTAGTTGAAAAGGAATACCTAGATGAGACTATTCAAGTTCGGATCTTGAACGAAAAAGAGAGACGTGTTTTGAATAAATTTCAAGAGATTTCGAGATTTATGAGGAATATAATGTTACGAAAGAAGTCGGTATGCTAAGAGTCTTAAATGATAGAAGTCGGTATGGTAAGAGTTTGGAAAGATAATATTTGATTTAAGCGATAATCATTGTGACAGGAGAGATAGGCTCCATGCTGGGGAGTGGGCAAGAGATGAAATGATGGGATTCATGGCTAAAGGATCAGCATGCGAACGAGGGCGAGGGAGCACGCGGCAGAGAAAATCGGGGTGTCATCGATTGTTGCCGGGGGGGATTGCATTCATTGACATTAATGGAGAACAAACATGGCATCTTCATCTTATCATGATGCTCTCCTTGCATTACGACCCCTTTTGACACTTAATGAAATGCATTGATTAAACAATTCGACGCGTAACGTAAAGAGAAGCGGAACAGATCGGGCATTCCCATTGGGTTTAACTTGACCCTCAAGATAAATCTGAAGCGTAAAAAGATAAGGTTTAGTGCTACATTAAAAAAAAAAAAAAAAAACTTGACAAGTTTTGCTTCTTTTCCCCACGTTTTTCCTTTTCAATGACTTTTTTTTTCTCTCATTCCTGAATCATAAGCGACCATTTTTTGATTTAAATCTACTTTGTAATGTTTCCTTTTCTGTTTCTTTTCTGTAGAAAAAGCAATCTTGTCTTTTTCCTCCAAAATGAGGAAAAAAAAAATCGACCACGATACTGAAAAAAGTTTCTCGCTAGAAGTATGGTCGAACATTAAACAATTGCATAATAAATAAAGATACACACAAAAACGAAAAGTAAAGGGGAACTTCTTGTTGCTCTACTTCTACCATGCAAAGAGCAGTTAACATCAATTGCATATTTATCTCATATCTAGTGGATCAAAATTTTTCTCGAAAATTTCCTTTGAAATAATGTCATGTGAGTTTGGAAGTGAAAAGAAGGTGTAACTAGAGCTTTGGCCGCCAATATGCAATTTTGAAGAAAAATGTGGAAAGATCAAACTATTCAAGTGAAATCATGGTGGATAGATGTTTAAATAAGTATAAATACATTGCCCAAACTCTATGATGGATATAAACTTATTTTTCTTCCCTTTGATACAAAGATGAAAAATTATCTAAAAAGTCCTAGATTTATTATAAGGTAGTCAATTCAGTTTTTAAACTTTTAATTATGCCAATTTAATCTTAAACTTTTCGAGTGTTTTTTCAATTTAATCATTCTAGCTAATTTTGGGGAAAATTGCTAATGTTGCGGTTTAATCACTCTTGGTCATCTTACTTGACATGATCGATACTAATGTAAATAGATTTTATAATTTTTTTTCCCTTTTCTCTTTTTTTCTTTCCTTCCGCTTGTCACTAGCCTCAGGCAATGGCTGGTGAGGGCCTAAGATGGCCTCGGGCGGTAAAATCCATCTAAGGCTAAATATGAGCAAGAGCCTCGGATGCCCTCGCTAGATTTATTTAGAGATACACATGTTTAATGTTCAAACGTTGTAAAACAAACTCAAAAGCAACTTTCAATCTCAATATTTTTTTTTCAAATATTACAACAAAACATGTTTCCTAGAGGAAGATGATAATTCTGATTCTTGATAAAATGCTTGCAGATTATGTTTGCTAGAGCTATGTCAAGCCCATCATAAACAAGAGCGAAACGTTGTACTTTTGGACTTAGATAGGGCTGCCAATCATGGGCTTGGCCTAACCCATCCCCCCCGGGACGGGAAATCAAAACAAGTACACGGGCACGCACAAAAGTGAGAATAAAAAACAAAGACTCGTGATTCCACGGATGGTTTCTTGGTTCAAATATTTTTCTCCCTTACAGATCGCATGCCATAGGTATCGTTCTTTATAACTTGGGTAGTCAAAATCAAAATTCTCCAACTTCTAAGTAGCCCACAGAGATGCCTAGAGGATGCACCAAAGAAAGTTGCAGGTATTACCTAGTGGCCATCATGGGGAGAGAGAGAGAGAGAGAGAGAGAGAGAGAGAGAACGAATTTGGAGGTAAGAAGACCCATTACATTATTCCATATCTTAGTTGAGATCTTCCTTTTCAAGGAAAGGCTCGCAACAGCTGTAGGTGAACCGACCCAATTCCTCCTCAAAGTGGCAGAACCGTCCACCGAAGTCGCAGGACATAGGCATAGTAAAAATCGGCAGGGGACGGGGCCGAGCATGCGCATTTCGCACACCCTATGCGAAAGGTTTGATTAAAGTTGCTTGCCATTTTCATCTCAACCTGCCAAACTTCAAGGCCCTCTTCACGTTCCATACCCCATCGACTTAAGTCACCAAAAGACAACGAGTGCTCGGCTGGCCTAGCCAGTCAATTTTTAGGGAGAGTATATACCGCCACCACCACTCCAACTGCCCCCATCCTCCATGGAATAAATACTTTTCCTAATTTGCTGATAATAATGATGTTGTTTTCCATGAATGGGGTCAAGCCCAGCTAGCAAGTGGTGGTTCCTACAGCTGGACTGCTGGTTTTGTATTCTATTCCAGGATCCCACCAATGATCGTGCTTTAAACACGGTTTGCGACGTTAAAAGCAACTGGCAATTCTTCTTGTCTTCATGGGTGTTAATTGGGTGGGATATGCTTTCAAGCTAAGAAATGCGAGCTTTACTAGCGCAGAAGAGGTGATCACGTACGTATTCTATGCAAGCTAAGCAATACAATATATGTCACGTTAAGGAACTCCCCCAAGAAAAATTCACGGTGATCTTTTCGATGATTAGTTTATTGACTTATGCTATATTGTAAGTACATATTAGGAAACCAAAGCCATTTTATTTTAGAGTTTGGTACAAGTCAAAGTCAACTATGGTGATCATTTACAAGATAATTCAAAGCAAAACAAGATAGGACACGGGGGGAGCCGGTGACGCTTCGCTAATTTTTCTTTCCCTCGCATTACCAACCTTTTTTAAATCCATGACAAAAGGAAAAAAGAAAAGCAGAAGAGTACATTATTAGGGTAAAAGCAACAATAGACTAAAGCAAGAAGCTACGTAAACCACGGGCGAGAAGCACCTCGTAACCTTCAAATCGTTCCCTTCCCTGGATGATGACGACGATGATGACCAGCTCGTTAGCTGGCTTCGATGGCTTTTTGACAGATGAGAACTCCCTGAGATGGACGGATCACCAGGCTCCACGTGGTTGGAAAGTCAAAACATTCCTTGAAGAATTTTCTCGTGACGGCGAAGTGTATTCAGTAACAAGTTGGGTCGTTCCCATTTCTCTCGCCGTCTTTATTCCTCGATTCATTGCTTTTTACAACCTTCTCAGCAAACAGCGTTTCCAACGCCGGGAGCGCAGGCTTTTTATCGTTCGCATCCAACCACGTGTCGCCTTTCACCTTCGCCGGAAACAACCTAATAAACATCTCTCGCGAGATTATCATGAAGGCTTAGTCTGTTCGCCAAGATAAGATCATTAAACAAATCTAGAGCTCCGGCATAATACCCACACGAGGATTAACCTTATCTAGGATCCACCCCTTGTCTATCGAATACGTTTTTATCTAGGTGTCTCGTAATGATGATTCTGACATGGAACGCATCGTTTCCGTTAACTCTGTAGGCTTTATTCCCCTTCACGCCCCGTCTCTCCCTGTATAAATACCCTCCCCCTCTCCCATTCTGTTACCACCTCGCACCCATCAACCACAAGACTCTTCTTCTCTCTCTTTTCTTTTGCCAGTTGCTCTCCGTTGGGCTCTCTGATCTTACACGCACATAGATACACGCCACTTTTATAGTAACAATACATTTGAGAAGATGAAGAAGTTTGCTTTTGCAACTTTTCTCCTGGTGGCTCTTCTCCTCAGCTCCGCCTTCTTCGACGCCGCCATGGCTGGTTCAAGTAAAGCTCTCTATTAACTCAAATCCCTCGCGGGCGTTTCAGCATTCTCTTTACGATGGTCTTGTTGATATTCTGATACACTGAACGTACGCTTCGTGTCGGCTTTGTGTGTTTTGAAGGCTTTTGCGACTCCAAGTGTGCGGTGAGGTGCTCGAAGGCGGGAAGGATGGACCGGTGCTTGCAGTACTGCGGGATTTGCTGTGAAAAATGTCAGTGCGTCCCGTCCGGGACGTACGGCCACAAGGACGAGTGCCCTTGTTACCGGGACATGAAGAACTCCAAGGGAGAGCCCAAGTGCCCTTAATGCGGTCCTTATTCTCGTTAACTAGTGTGGCCTATATGGTACTTTGATGCGTCTATAGCTATGCAGTCGTGGGTACTTCAGTCTGAAATGTTGGTGATGATTCTGTGTAAAAACGTGTTGTGTATTGATGTTTTCATTTTTTGTCGGTATTGTCACTGTTATTGTGTTTATTGTAGAACGAATGAAGAATAATTGGCTGCTTCCGTTCCTCAGATTATCGCCCTTGCATCCTTACGGAAGCAAGCCTCGGATATATTACAGACACATGGTGGAAAACCATGGACAAATGTGCAGAGCAGATACAAGCGGCACATGACATATGCAATTCAATGGATAGATCATATGGTGTGATTAGTACTCAGAGTGATAATCGTCCGTCTCAAACACTTAAACGAGCATTACCCGAAATGGAAAAATAACCAAACTAAAAGTAATCGCGACATAGTAATCTATCGTGTCAACGATAAAGCATATCCTCATCGAGTGACTTTTGTGGGGCCAATGTTCGGTAAATACTAAATACCAAGTCCACACCAACCTTGCGATTTTTTCTTCTACTTTCTAATCGGCGTTTACACATGGTAGCTTACAATAGCAATTGGTCTTGAACAATTTGTCATTCCTGAAAAAGTTCGAATGAACTACTTCGCTCTTCGCAGTCTCTTTCTTACGCATTCATGTTGCCTCGCCATCCTCCTGTCAATAGAGACATCGGTCAATAATGGTTCAACGTCAGTCCTCCCTTCATCAAACTAAGATCTCCACTCCGTGTACCGGGCGCAGGGTGCATATGTTGAAATAAAATAAAATTGATTATCGGATAACGGTTGCTGGATGAGAAACCTACAAGCATTGAAAGAGCCATAAAAACTTTATGGTAGGCTACATGGATTTGAAGAATGGAAGTTATTGAAGACTTATGATACTTTATTGTGCGTTTTGATTGTATTACATGTATGAGGCCGTTTTGTTTTAGTCATTAAATTTGTGGGTTGTTATGTAATCGTTGGCGTTTGTAAACTTCAATTCTTATATAAAGGGATGAAGTCGTGAGTTGTAATCCAAGCCACAAGCCATAGTCCACGAAGACACAAATAAGAGAAAACATTCTCAATACAAATTTCTCCCTCAAATTTCTAGTGTTTTTATTTCTAGTTTCCAAAGTTTATTGTCATTCTTTTGGTTCCAACAGCATAAGCATAAATCTTTTGGAGATATATGCCTAGCATCCGATAGCTATTTTTATTTGAGACCAAACTTCAAAACTAATGTCCTATTAAGCAAAACTATGCATTATTTGAGAGCAAAAGAGTTGGTTAAGTAAGAAACATTCAGATAGTGTTAGGTATACTTATTTATCGACCAATCTAATATAGTTCATTTTTTAAATGTGTGTCCATAGAATTATGCTGCAGTTGTCCATTGTCCAGTTGGCGAGAACATGCCATGTTTGGTTTAGCTTCATTTTTTCAAATAGTGTTAGGTATACTTATTGGTGTATTTATCCAGTTTTGTTTATGCATGTTTTAGTAGTCTTTATAATGTCTAGTTTAGCTTCATTTAAATGGAATATTTTGTCCGTCGAAATTGGCCAAACGTCCGCTTATTGTTTGGGCATCGCTAGGTACATTTTATTTGGGTAAATATCACCACCTAATCTATCGTTTCCTTGACAGAATTGTATTGTTTCGTACAAAAAAAAAAAAAATTCAGATTTTGTTCCCCACCAATAAATTTCAGTAAGTATTTGAAGTGTGCGGAGACTGGTGTTGACTTCTTTTTTTCTTTTTTCTTTTTTTCCGGGTAACTTATTAGTAATTTACGAACACTTTTAAGAAATCACCATCTTTTTTCAATAATTTGCAAATTACCGATTTTTTGTACTTAAAATATTTTATTTACATAACATACTAGCCATTTCAAATAAACTAAGCTTTAATGAAATGACCAACCTAAGTTATAGTGACTTACTTACTTTTTTTGGATTAATTTTTCAACTAGTTTTGGATTACTAACTCTCATTAGAGTTACTTATCAATGTCTACTTATCTTTTTTCAATTAGCCAAATTTTATATTGAATTAACAAATTTTATTTGTCTTGAATAGCAACCTCTTAAATTTATTCACCTTTTGGAGAGATTACCAAAATACATTAGCATGACTTGAGACCTTTTCTCGAATTAAATTTCAACATATTGTTTGTTATCAACTCTTGTTTGAGTTACTTACTAATTTTTATACGATCTTTTTGTTAATTTGCCAACTATTCTTATTGTTAACAAAAATTTTAGTTGATTTTTTTAATAAAGTCTTATATATATTTTTTGAAACTACTAACCTTAATTAGAGTGACTTATTGAATTTTGTTTGATTAAGGGTATGTTCGTTTCACGAAAAACGAAATTTTTTTGGAAAATGTTTTCCGGGAAATCATTTTCCAGGAAAATGGTTAGTTTTCCTTTATTTGGTGATAAATGATCGAAAGTATTTTTTGATTTTTGGATCACATTTGAAAAATGATTGAATGACATTTGACCTAACAATTGACAATAGTGTGCCTCTTACTTCCAAATTAATTTGTTGAGTTCATGTTATATTATAAACAGATTTTTCTCGATGAGTTTAGTAAATCTAGAATTTGAACCTACAAAATGAAAAGGAAACCTGAATTCATACACGTATTTTTTTCCCTAAAAATAGACATGATTTCGATTACAAGAGCAAGTCAAAACGATCTCATTAATTGTTTCAATACATTTGGCTCTTTTTAGATGGATGCACCTCCCATGTGTAATATTAATTAATTTGACAAAAATTAATGAAAGATAAATTCATTATAAATGTACTAATTTAGAGGTTCTTTGTGATAAAAAATTTAATTTATAATTTATTATAATTATATCGATTTGAGATCTTGTATATATATCATCATATTAATTTGTAATTTTTTTGTGATATTAAGTTGGAAGTAAAGGAAGCGAAAGGAAAAAAAAAGGGAGAAAGGAGGAAAACATCACAATTCGTCCTTTTCTCATTTCCTGAAAAAAGCTCTCTCCCTCCGCATTGGACAAAACTCTCTTTCTCACTCTCTCTTCTAGCGACATTTGCCCAATCCGTATCGCCCCCATCGACCCATCGATTCGGAGCTCCAATTGCCATCTTGTCGGGCCTAGGGTTTCCGCCGGCCAGATCGCAGCGGCCCGATGGGCTTGGACGGAGGAGATGTTGGAGGTTTGTTTGTAAAAACAAATTAAGTGCGTTTTCCTTGTCCCATATAGGAAAAGTGGAGGAAGTGGGCCATTGGGATTTCCTTTGTGTAGCTAAAGGAATGATTGGATGGAGCTAGACCCACCATACCCGCGTGTGGGTGCGTGAATAATTGCGCGATTATTTGGTGCATTTAGCGGTTTAATTAGCACTAATCCCTTTTGTTATTTTATTTTATTTTATTTTATTTTATTTTTATGTTATTCATTTTAATCAATTCTTTTTTTTAACAACATTTTAATCAATTCAAATGTTGCTTTTGTTTGGCGAATTTTCGGAAATTATTTAAAATAAAAATTCGAAATTTTATTTAAAAAAAATTATTATTATTCCGAATTTTTTTTTTTTTTTGTGTTTTTTCAAGACAACCTTTGGAAAGATGTTTGTTCAGTTTGCAACTTTTCCCGAAGGGTTGCAATTGGTCGTTTTTTCAACTTTTATGAATAGATGCCTTTATTCAACAGGGCAATTTTCGAAAGGACAAGTTTGTTCATTTTTTGGCAATTTTTTACGAAGAGTTGCATGTGTTTTAAGATTGTTTATATATATACTTGTCAATTTTCAAAAGAACCAGAGAGTGATCATTTTTTTGAGCCTTCATTTTGAAAAAACTACAACCATTTTTTCGATTGTTTCCTAGAGAGACCCTGGAGAAATACTAGAATTGCTATCTAGTATTCTCATTTTGAGACTTTATTGTATCTTGGAAGATATTTGCCGGTGACCATTAGCAACGTTGTGGGGGTAAATAAATCCTTAAAGAAAGTGATATCACGCCTCAAAGTCCGACTTGAGTATTCTAAATATCTGTTTTCATTGTTCTACCCAATTCGAAGTCATATTTTCCCAACAGGAGATCCCAGTGGCGCTCGAGCGCCTGCCGGGGAGGGGGAGGGTGGTGCAGCCGAGGCGGCGGTCACGATCAACCTCCTGTGCTCCAACGGCTCCAAAATCGCGGTCCGAGTGAGCCTGGAGTCCACGATCGGGGCCTTCAAGGCAGCCCTGGCCCGGGACTGCGACGTCCTCGCCGATTAGCAGCGGCTGATCTACAAAGGCTAGATTTTGAAGGACGACCAGACCTTAGCTAGCTACGGTACATTGAATTTCCATCTGCTTAGTGCTTCGCGTTAGGTCGTTGTCATTGATTTCGAGAGGCTTCTGTTGGTATGGCGGTGATTGTTAGGCGCGTTTGGCTGTCTGGGTAGCTCTTTGTGGTTGGGTTCTAATGGTTACCCCGTGCCCGGTTACTGAATGTGGAGGTTTGGGTTATGCGTGTTAATGATGCGCAATGTTCTCATTCTAAATGTACTAGCAAAGAAGATGAGCTTCGATGAAGAAGAAGATTTGGACCTTCAATGGCGAAGAAGATGAGCGTCGGTGAAGAAGAGCCAAAGAAGAAGGGTGAGCGAAAAAGCGAAGGGAGAGTGAACATCGTACCTCAGAAAAAGGGAAAGAACCTGGAATCGTGTTGAGCGTTGTTGAAGGAGAGCTAGATGATGAAGAAGAAGACCTGGATCTTCAATGGTGAAGATGATGTGCGTCGTTGAAGAGTCGAAGAAGAAAGATGAGCGAAAGAGTGAAGGGAGACAGTAGCGTACGGAGAGAAAAAGTGAAAGATTAGAGAGAAAAAGATGAAAAGGGAAAGTAAAGTGGAGGAATTGGTTTTCCTAAAATAATACATAATATTTGTGTTGATCGGAAAGTATTTTCCGTTAACCAAATCTTTTTTAGAAAACCAAACGGTTGAAAATCCGAAAAACACTTTCTAGTAAAATACTTTCAGTGAAACAAACACACCTAAGTTACAAATTAGTTTTGGGTTACTAACTCCCATTTAGTTGCTTACCAAGGTTTCTTTTTTCTTTTTTTTCTTTTTTTAATTACCAAACTTTCTTATCTTTTGCTGACTTTTTATAGAATCGTAGAATTGTTCCATTATTTTCATTACCTAATAATGATTTTACTATATTAAGTCAATTACAACTTAAGAATCCACATTGGTCCATCTAAAAAACGTAAGTTTCCATACACTTTTTGCACACTATAGTTGATTTAGTCTGACACATCAATCATAGAATAAGCCTATACAAATTCGAGGTTCTCTGTGATCAAAGAACCGTGCTTGATCGAAAAAGATCATCCAAAATCGCCTAGGATTTCCGAAACATTCTTGGGAACGGGTGAGACAGTAATTGTGTCGACTTCTAGATCATTCTGAGCTTAAATGCTGGTAGTTGGTAGATGGGGAGATGCAATATCCTCCACTAGATTTAGAGACGATAAATGTGTCGTAATGGAGGACCACTTGTATAAATAGGGGTGCTTATCCTCATTTGTATCCATCCAAGTTATTTAGTAATATAAAACATTTTCTTCTCTCTAAAACTTTCTCTCTCTACACTCTGACTTAGCTTATACATTGTTAGATCGGCCCATGATAGGATACATGTACAAAAAATTATGTGTGGCGAAATTCACTAATTTATGAGGGTAATGGCGTGTCTTGAAAGCTTCTATATACAAAACTTGAAATGAAAATCAGGAATTACCAAGATAAATAGACACAATATTTCTTTCAAAATGACAAATGTTACTCTACTAGTGTCTTGTGGGACTAGAAAGTGAATAGAAATAGTTGGAATTTAGCTTAGCTAGCTATATATAAATCCTTGCCCCTTTAAAAAGGGGACAAAACAAGTCTCAGAATTCGTCAGTGACAGCCTGACAGGATAGCATAAGACCTTTGCTAATAGGAACAAGCTTCTACACCTACAATAACACATGCTATATTATGTTAGCCCTGGATAGATTTGGCATATCACCCCCAATGCAATCTTCTAGTGAGACCAATCTAAAGAGAGGACACGGTTGATTCCGAATCATAATAGTACTGCACATAATCATACACCATATATGCACCTCTGCAACTCCCTAAGAGTGGCCAAAATGTTTTTACTGTGAGGATTGTTTGTGAAATGCGCTCTTGAATCAGCACCTCTAGATAGTTGAAGATTGGGCCCAAAACTAAATTTGGAATAAGAAGCATAACGCACTTTTATACTTAGAGTATGCATAATGGAAAAACAAAAGGAAGAAACTTATAAGGTGCACCGGATCGAATCGGGTGCGCTACTTCCAACAACTTTCGGGTGACATAATTTCCGAACTTATCGGTGAAAAGTTCTAGGCAACTTGGAGTTGTTGTCAACTCCAGCACAATCGGTCTGGACTGCGCTTCTTTGAGGGTACTGAAGTATTTTTCATCCAGATGAGAAGCATGCTTGTTAGTCGGAGAAAACTTCAAGCACTTCCAAAACCTCGTTGTAACTCCCGGCATCATCAAACGTAGTAAACTCTGCACCACATAGGTGCTGGAGGAATGAAGAAAACAAATGTTTGAGAAACCTGAACATTCATGAAATGGAATGAAAGCAAGAGGACGATTGAAATGGAAGCAAACCCGTATTTGTCTTGCACTAATGGCAGGAAATATGATGTTAGCTCGGACAAGAGGTGCTCTCGACTAGCTCTATCCGAATAATTGATGCAAGCTTGTCTGCAACACTTGTTTTGATTGGTTGCAATGTGATAGCAATTATTTGCCAACTCCACTATTGCAAATTAGATGTGGAGATCGAATCCGATTAACAATTCTAATGGCTCCTACGTGATGTTCAGTCTATTTCAAGCAATTCCCCATCACTTATGGCACAA
Organism: Eucalyptus brandiana; assembly: GCA_014182725.1. Classification (NCBI taxonomy): domain Eukaryota; kingdom Viridiplantae; phylum Streptophyta; class Magnoliopsida; order Myrtales; family Myrtaceae; genus Eucalyptus; species Eucalyptus brandiana. Next base: position 2,347,795 of record CM024673.1, on the reverse strand, counting down.
GAAAAAGGCAAGGTCAAGATGTTTTTGATGTTCATGTACTATAGAGCGGCGAACTTTCATCTGCTCAATCCAAAATACAATTCTAACAAATGGAAGAAAAGACGTGAAAGATCGCTACTATTTTTTTCAATTCAGTTTAAACATTTTAATTGTGCCAATTGAGTTATCAATCCTTTCATATTTTACCAACTGAGTTAATCCAACTATGGTCGAATATCGTTGATGTGGATGTTGGCCATCTTACATGGTACAACAAGTGAAAATTTATAACAATAATATGGTGTTGGCAATTTCATCAGCAAAAATATTGGCAAGTCACTCGAATAAAGATTGATAAATTCATATATGATTAATAAATTCAAGGCTTTGGTCAGAAAGATAAATAGAAGTTGCTAAAAGATTTTAAAAGAAAAGGTTGGTTGGTTATTCAGAAATTGTGAAAATGTTGGTGCAAGTTTTCATCAAATTACCGGAAAATCAGGTGATCATTAATTTTTTAATTGATATATTTTTACACCTACCTACCTTTTCAGAAATCTACTGACAAGAAAAAAAACCAAATCCTTTCTTTTTTGACAGAATTCTAGAATTGTTCCATTATTTTCACAACCTGATAATCATTTTACTCTATCAGCTCAATTACATCTTAAGATTCCACGTTGGGTCCATCTAAAAAAATTAAGTTTCTATACAATTTTAGCACATTATGATTGATTTACTTTGACACATCAATCATAGAATCCTATACAAATTTTTCTTGAAAGGAAGGGATCATCGAGTCCGTACATCAACCAAATGACATTACATTGAATACTCGTGTTTTATACGTTTTACAATGTACAAAAAATCATGTGCGGCACCCATCCATGGGCAACCGCGTTGGTATTCGTTTTCCACCATTTCGATGCGGTCAAGAGTTCGAATCCTCACTATGCTAGCAATTTAAGTGGAAGCCCTGGCGGTGGGTTGCTGGGTCAGCTTCCCTCAAAATATAGTCGTTGTTGGGCCTCCACCACGGAGGCCTGTGAGACCCTGAATCGGCGTAAGCTGATAAGGGCATGCTTCGGCGGATCCTCGGTCACAAAAAAAAAAAAAAATCATGTGCGGCTCAAATACAATATGGAATGGTGAAATTTTCTAATCACACGTCTTGAAAACTTCTGTATTCAAGACTTAAAATGAAAATCAATAAAATAACAAGATAAATGGACATAGAAAAAGCGAAGTGCAATAAGACCTTATTTTAATAGAATCAAGTAACAATCAATATTCACTGACCAAAAGACTTTATTTTAACAGAATCAAGTAACAATCAATATTCACTGGCCAAAACGAAAGTGAGAACGTGCTCGAACCAGTCTAATAGTGATTTTTTGCAAGGTTTAAGACATGCTCAACTTTGTATAGCATGAATAAAAATCAGCATAACTCAAAAGAAAACGTCAACTATATTATATATAAGATAATCTAGTAGTGATTTTTTGCAAGGTTTAAGACATGCTCAACTTTGTTGGCATGAATTAAAATCAGCATAACCCAAAAAAATAAAAATAAAACCAACTATACTTTATATATAAAACAAAAAAATGATGCAAAATCGCAGAGTCAATAAACACAAAGTACACCTTCAATCACCGCAAAAACTACTAATATATATTCACAAAACATGTCTTCGACTCCAAATCCGATGGCGACAAGACAACAAAAGGGCCTTTTACTAATGGGAACAAACTTCTACACCCTACAATATTGCGCCTGCACATACTATACTCTTGAGTTAGAGTTTCCAAATTTTGAATTGGACACAATCATACACCACGCCTGCGCCTCTGCAACTCCCTAAGCTTGGCCAATACATTTTTACCGTAAGGATTATTTGCAAGCTGGGTCTCACGCTCTTGAATCAGAGCCTCCAGATAGCTGAAGATACGCCCCCAAAACTGAGCATGGAAACATGATGGGCTTCAAGCATAAGTATGCATAATAAATATATAAAAAAAAATGTTTGAAGGGTAAAATTATAGGTCGGATCTAACCTGCTGTGCTACTTCCAGCAACTTTTGTGTAACATAGTTTCCGAACTTATCGGTGAAAAGTTTTGGACAACTCGGGCTCATTGTCAACTCCAGTGCAATCTGTCTAGACTGCGCTTCTCCGAGGGTATTGAAACATTTCTCGACCACGTGAGAAGCATACTTGTTAGTTGACAAAGGGAGAAAACTCCCTTGAAGCACTTCTAAAACCTTGTTGGTAACACCCGGCATCATCAAACTGAGCAAACTTTGCACCACATAGTTGCTGAAGGCAAGAAGAAATGAAACGTTTGAAAAAACCTGAACAGAAATGAAACGAAAGCCAGAGGACAATTGAAACGGAAGCAGACCCGTATTCGTCTTGTGCTAATTGCAGGGAATATAATGTTAGCTCGACCAAGAGGTGCTCACGACTCGCTCCGTTGGAATAGTTAATGCAAGCTTGCAGCGTGCAACACCCGTTTTGATTGGTTGCAATGTGGTAGCAATTATTCGCCAGCTCCACCATAAAGGCCTGCAAATAGAATTTGAAGCAACCACATCATGTTCATGCACATAGAATCGCGTACTTTGATCTTCAATAGATTATATATGGTCTCAATTAAAATTACAATTCTAACAAATGGCAGAAAAGAGTGAAGATCGCTAGTATACCGACATGCCAGTAAAAGGAACAAATCAGATTCGAATTCATCTAATATACAAATAGATAATTGGGAAAAAAAATGAAAGTTTGATATTGACCCGGGTGTCAAGCAGCCAAATTAATATCTACAGTTTAATTATGGTATAAATTTAATTAAATTAATAGATTCAATATTAAATAAATTTTAGGTGCATAAGTACTAAAGTAATTTACAGAACCTATTTCTTTTCTGCGCGCATGTTACCTTTACATAAGAAAGAACACGCATGGGGTATGGACCCTCCTCTTTTGAAATTTTTTTAATTTTTTTTAATTTTAATATATTAAATTTATTTTTTCATACCTGGAATACATGCTCTAGCTAGGGTTGTAGAAAATGCGTGATTACATGATATGCTACATATTACATTACATTACTTGTACAGTTTCTAATTCTAATGAAAAACCTTGTGCCTAGGCAGGAGGAATAACACAAAACAAGAAATTTCAAGAACTCAACTAAGAATTCGAGGCATCTCAGAAAGTAGCAAAAGACACTAAAAACTTATCTAAGCAATCCTGCAAACTTAAGCAAGATCACTTGCAGACATTACCTCTGTATACTCCTGAGGGAAGTTCTGCAAGCAATGCTCAATCACACCATTCCTCTCCAGTGCCAGCGAGACCACGCCGGGCAACAAAGCGTCTACGACCAGCTTCATCTGATACGGCGTTGTAACGTGGTCCAGCAGTTTCTTCACGGCGTGGATTCTGCAAAAAGCGCAGTGCTTACATAAGGATCAGCAGGTAACGCAGCAATCTCGTTGGAAATAAAGAGGAGCAGGAAAAGATGAACCCACCCATACGAGTCGAGACAAATCTGGACCAGTAGAGGCTCCTGAAGGGTCACCTTCTCTAGGATCATAGTCCTCTGCACATCGTCGCAGACCTCCACGAGATTCTGGATTACAAGGTTCCAAGTCTGATGAACCATAAAGTCGCCGACGCGGTCGATTACCTGAACGAAAATCCTATCTACTTTCTCCTTGTCGAAAGGTTCCCTGGTCCTGGGCAACGAGCGAAAACCATTCCTCGGAGACAACAGTATGTTTCGGCGCAAGCTGTTCATCGCCGCTGAGGAAACAGGCGTCCAGTGTGGGTCAAAAAGCCTACTGTCACTCACGTCCGGCCTCAAGAATCTCGAATAAGAACCGGCTCGGGCCGAGGCGGGCAGAGACCGGAGATTCTCGACAGACAGTCTCTCCCTCGAACCAGCCATGGCAAACACATTGGGATCGGTTTGAAACCAGTCACCACCGATCAATCCAGGAGAGTGATTGCTCAGAGAATCGACGTTAACAGAAGGACCATAGCTGAATCTAAATACATTCTGGCCCGAGCCGATCGAATCTGCGCTTTGACGACTCACATCATAACCATCAGTCCTAGAAACACCGACACCGGAAACACTAGCAGGGGACGCACGTGGGTACGCGTCAAGAACATCACCAGCGAATTCCGGATAAGGAGACTGCTGATTCGGGGGCGAGAGCCGGAGGCCGCGAAAAGCATCCTCGAGGGTTTGGGCATTGCCGCGGGTGCCGAGAGTAGGGTTTTGCAGCAACAACGAAGCGCGAGGCCCTGCGAAGCCGCCGCCGCCGCCGCCGCCAGCAAGGTCGGAGCCCGAGCCCGCCGGGGCCGCAAAGACAGTCGCCCCAAAAGATCGATCGGTGCCAGCGTTTTCCATGGTCAAGAAGGCGAGGCGAGTCACAGCGGTCACGGAGACGGATTCGGCTTTAGGGAAGAAGAAGAAGAAGAAGAAGAAGAAGAAGAGAGAGGAGAAACAAAAGATTTGGGGTTTTGGGGGTGAGCTCGCGGAAAGTGCGGGGGATTTGTAGGGGAAGGATCAGGAGACTTGGGGACGAATCTTTGATGGGGGGGGGAGGATATCGTTCGGGTGGGAAAGGGACGGTACGAAGGAAAGCCGAGACCGAAAAGGAAAGCCGCTCGACGACTCGAAAAGAGAGAGAGTCGTTCCTTCCAAGATTTTGACTGATTCGAGCCTTGAGAGAGAGAGATATATAGGGTTGACGATAACGGGTTTCTCTCTCTTGGTTTCTTCTTTTTTCGAACGAGAATTTATAGGTTTCGCGGAAGAGCTAGGAGAGGGAGAGAGAGAGAGGGCCCCAGCCCACTTGGTTGACCAATGGAGGATTTTCTTCTTCTTTGGACTTCTTTTCTTTTTTTCAAATTTGGCACCGATCGAAGACAGGATAACAAGATTGTTTTTTGAAAAGGATGAATGTAAATATCTCGCCTAGATTCAGTTTATCTACACCATGTGATCATGATCTTCGATTCCGTGCGGCTCAATTGAAAAATCGTAGAAAATATTTAATATTGAATTTCTGTATAATTGAAAAGTTTAGCATTAAATTGATTTCCGTATAATAACTTTATGATATTTTACGAATGGTTGACTATCGATATTATATGATTGGACACATCCTTCTTTATATTTCTCTCCCTCATTGTATAATTGAAGCCTAATAGATACACAAACGAAATTGTTGGTGGAAGGAAAAAGAAAAGTCTTAATAGGATGCGTCTCGAATTGGTTCGACAACAGAAGAGGAAAGATTGCTCTCGTTTTTTTTTTTTGGTCAGTCCTACTCTATTCTTATTCTACACTCACTCGCAGACTTATGCTATGCCTCTTGCAGGGCGTGGGAGTCGCAACCCACTCTTAAAACTTACGCGTCCCTACCCCCATCCCCCCTTGAGAAGGTGGGAATTTGAACCCCTCACCTCCCCCTTCCATGTTGGAAGGGTGGCCACTGGGACGAACCCCCAGTGGTTAGATTGCTCTCGTTGAAGGACAGTATTATCAAATAGCTTGGTGGGTTCGGATTTCTAAAATTTAATAGAAACAAACTGATTTTAAATATTAGACTAGCTTTTAAATTTTGCGTTATTTCCAAATTGCGATGGTCAACGGGGATTTGTCTATGCCGTGGCTATCGCGACGTGGATCTTTGTGTGTGTTGTGTTCACAGTGTAGACATTAGTACTTTCGTGTAAAGATGGTGAACATCTTATTCATGCTCATACTAAAATTAATTTTTCGCAAATATATACTATTGAGGAAAATTCGAAGCTAAAGATGGAATTTGTGAATTTTTTAGAAGAAAAATATATTTATTTCACATGAATAAACTTTAAGATAAGGTTTGAGTATACATAAAACGACTTTGAGGCTAATTTACAGGGAAATTTACGGTCAGAAAATTATACGTGATTGCAAGCTAATTTAAAAAGGGAAATTAGAGCATATGTCATCCGCGTAAAGAAAATTGATAATGCATATGTCGCGGGCCATATTGCGACAAGTACGTCAGAAGTGAAGGTCATTCCATCTTCTTTTTGTAAAAATGTAGACAAAGATAAACATATAATGGATGGATTATAGGGAAATTGTCCGATTGATCATCAACTCGTGGATATCAATTCAGTCATAAACTTCTAAATTTTAGCAATCTAATCATACATCTTTGTAAGAAATTATAATGTAATTTTTTAGCCAATTTTTATAAGAAATTGCTAACATGACGATGTGTCATGTCAGACGGTTAATGATAACTACACCGTCACATTAGTGATTTTTGGCAAAAATTGACCTGATTAGCTACGTTAGATTTTTGCACAAAAGTTTATGATTAAATCGATAAAATTGATAAATTAAGAACTAAATTGACATTCTTACAATAGATTTTTTTGAAAAAAATGATGTCAATAGATAGAAACATTGGGTACATTTGGTAACGTTTTATTCTTTTTTTTTCTAGGGAACGAAACAAAAAAAAAAGTATTTGTTTGGGGAACAATTTTGAACAAAAAGATGCGTTTGGTAAATTTGTTCCGAGAACAAAAAATAAATAAACACGTTTGGTAAATTTTTGTTCTTTTTTTTGTTTCTTTTAATTTTTTAATATTTTTATTTTATTTTTCATTTTTATTTTTTATTCTTTCGGCCGGCGGCCTCGCCCACCACGGCGAGGCTTGCCGGCCCCCCGGCGAGGCTCGGCCTCGCCTTGGGGGCGAGCTCGGGCTCGCCCGGATCCGGCGAGGCCGAGCGTCGCCGGATCCGGGCGAGCTCGAGCTCACCCGCCCATGGCGGATCTCGGGCGAGCCCGAGCTCGCCCGACCATGGCGAGGCCGAGCCTCGCCGGGGCCGGCGAGGCCGAGCCTCGCCGGGGGCCGGCCTCGCCCGCGCCGGCGACGCCGAGCCTCGCGGGGGGGCGGCGTCGCCGCCGCCCTCGACCATGGCCGGCCATGGCCGAGGCCGAGGCGGCGACCGGCCAAAGAAAGAAAGAAGAAGAGAAGAGGAAGAGAAGAGAAGAGAGAGAAGAAGAAAAAAGAAACAAGAAATTGTTTCTTCAAAATTGTTTCCGGAACGAGAAACAAGTTTTTTTTTTTCGTTTCTGTTCTTTTTAGTTAAGAGAACAAAAAAAAAAAAAACAGAAACGCAACCAAACGCGTTTTACATTGTTTTTTTTTTTTTGTTCCTAACAAAAACAGAAAAAAGTGTTTATAAACACTTTCTGAGAAGTGAAAACATGCAGGGCCATTGATTCTGATGGAAAATAATACTAACGATGCTATAATTTTCGAACGGTGCTTACTATCAAGTGATCACTAAAACAGTATGACTTTTATATAAAAAAATATTCAGTCAAGTGATATCAACAATTTCCCAACCCACATGGCATTAATTTAATATTAAATCATCCGGATTACTAAAGAAACGATGTCATTAAAAATATATTGAACCGTGTGGATTCGGGGCTAAATTAGATTCCAATTAAAAAACCCTAGACCCCATTTTTATAATACAAAAATTGCAGGTAAACGAGAACAAGCTGCCCCCTAACGATAAAACTTCGTCCAACTGAGGTGTCCATATTGATGGTTTAGTCATCACTCAACTGCCAAGTGAATATGTGACAAAGAATTTCGTCATCCCATTGAGGGAGGGGATGACAGTATTTCTTCCCATTATACCATGCAGCCCATCAGAGAAATGGCTAAATCTTCAAGTACATCGCCTTTCTTAGATCACCTTGAAGAGCAAAAGTCAAGATACTTGGCTATGATTCACAGCTCATATAAAGAAAAGAAGAAAAGAAAAGAACAAGTAACCAGCTTTGCTCTAAAGAAACTTAAAAAGTGAATCGGACTATACAAAATTAAACAGATCGCCTCGCAGTTGCAGGTCTCCAAGAGATGGCGTGATCAGGTCAAGTGGAGGAAGGACATCCTGCATCAGGTTGCAAACGAAATCAGAGCGCCTTGTGGAAAGTTCGGTCGACTTTGGATTTCTTCATAGGTCACCCCAATGAACTCATTCACCCTCAGTTGCGTATCATCTTTGTAAGATCGAGCCTGTCTGCCAGAATTCGCAGAGAAGGAAAACTCTAGCACTGCTGCAGATCTTTCATCAATCAAAAGTTGTCTAATAAACAGGGCAGAGAGCCAAGATGCGGGTGTCATCAGGCGAAGCTCTTCCACAGCATTGAGAGCGATCCATCTCGCGGAATGAGGTAAATGATGAATGCCACATATGCGGCGCTGATGCTGATCACAACAGAACCAAACAGCATTCCCTTAACCTCAGAGACGAAGAACTCCAACAACAGGTACCCATTGATCATCATCACCAGTGCCGCCACAGCCCATGCCACCCTCTGCATCATTTCATCAAAAAGTATCACGTGACATCACCAATAGACAGAATGGTAGGACTTCTGTATATCGTTTTAAAGAAAAAGGGCAACAAAACCAGAAGTGAGAATGTCAGATATACCAGTCCTTTGATAAGTACTCGCATAGATGCACTCTTTTACAGAAAATTCAGTCAGCTAGCTATCTGCTAGTAATTTCTATGGGTAAATTATGCAATACATGTTCAACTTTGGAGAGTGTCGTCAGGGAGGAAATTTCCAGTGTCAAAGAAAGTTTAACTAAAGAAGTCACCGCAAAATTTGCATATATTTTGAACTGCTTGGTACTACAAAAAAAAAATATTCTATAAAGCAGATTTGACCAGTCACGATAAGAAATGCCAAACATAAGCTAAATGGCTTTTAGTTAGGCACTACGCCACATGCTCACGAGGGAAACTAGCAGCATAATTGAAATGGACACACTTACAACGGCATTCCCCAAAATTTATTGCGACTTAATTGCTGAAACTCTAACAGACAAATCAGTTAAACGACACCATACTAGCTCCACCTAGAATACACTTTCCCAGCTCTTAAATACATGGTAGAGAATACTCATGCAGAACTTAGTACAAGGGTTGAGAGGGATACGTAAAGGAGGCAAGTCCTACATCAAAAAAGTATTGAGACATCTGAACTTATATGTACCCCAGTTCAACTCTAACAAGTATAATTCCTCAGAAACTCATGCTCCTTTTACTTAAATTGGCATTAAGACATAGGATAGTCAGAGTTTTAGGCCTGAAGCATCATCAACACAATCATCATTCATCAGAGGGAGGCATAAAATGAATCAGAAGATTTGGCGACAACAGATTTTCAATATCTTAGAGCACAAGTCCCCCTTATCATGTCAATGTCAATTCAGGTCTCGCTCAAAACCATACTATTAACCCTAAGTGCTACTTGAATGCATTCCCTCCATTTCATGAAAGAACAACCTTGTTGTCATGGCAAGGCTTTTGATTGTGAGACTCACAGAACAAGACCAACAAATCCCGACTAAAGCTTTGTTGATTGGATTTCAGAATGCAAAAGGAAACGAAAAATGTCAGGTAGCAATAGTATGGGTATGACAGACATATGGAAGGTAAGCTAATCTTATGTCCTCCTTACATACCTATACAATGTTTATGGAACAATCCTGACGATAAACAGGAGAATATGACATCGCCAAGAATACTCTTTCTCTGGGCATTTTCTGAGTAATCCCAAGAAGAAGAAAGCACCAACAGTTCTATTCGACTAGAGCAGTACAACAAATATTGAAGTCATATCAACTCACCTGAAGAGTTGGTCCAATCTTAAAAGTACCCATGACCTGCTCCTTTGATACTAACGTAAGGAGGGGTATGAGCGCAAAAGGGATCTGCATAGATTGAAGCACATTGAGCCATTCATTCAAAACATCCAACGATGCTTCCGATGTGTTATAAACAACAGCCACTATAATAGTCGGCACAATTGCAAAGCTTCGTGTGATCAATGCCCTTAGCCATTTCTTTAAACGGAGGTTAAGGAAGCCACCCATGATAAACTGCCCAGCATATGTTCCGGTAATTGTGCTGCTCTGTCCCGCTGCCAATAACCCAATGCCCCAAATATATAGAATAGGAAAGATTCCTCCCCCATATTTCTCTTCAAGATATTGGCCTGCATTTACAAGTCCAATCTTTTGTGCTTGTTTTGTACCATAAAATGCTTTGGCAAAAACTGTTGTGACAAACAAGTTGATCATAAATGTGACTAGGAGGGCCACAGATGACTCAATTGAATAGTAATTTATTGCCTCTTGAACCCTGCCCTTCTTCTCAGGATTAATTTTCCTAGACTGGACCAGAGCAGAGTGTAGAAATACATTGTGAGGCATTATGACGCAACCCACAACTCCCACAGCTTGACGAATTGTCTTAGAGCCAAGTCTTGGAATCAAAAGACCTACAAAACCAGCAAAAATATGACTTTTTTTGGAAAGCAATTAGCATAACAAGCCAGTTATGAGTTACATCTCTCAGGTAACGTTCGAAGAAAGAACAGAAAATAGCATTACAGGATTCTTACCGGCTAAAAGCTCTTTGCCATTGGGCTTTGTATCACCAAACATCCAGGCAAATGACATAGCCATGGTTCCAATAAGCACGGCAAAAAGAGCCTCCAATTTTCTCACTCCATAGTTCTCCAGAAACAAGAACATAAAACTGTTTGTATTGGGGAAACAAAGATATCAGAAAGAGAACAGCCATCATCACCAAAGAAAGAATCTCACAGGAGCAATTAGGTTGCGTTACTCCAACATCAAGATGCGCAAATTGCTTTCAGTAGCAATCTACCAGTGATATGCAGATGAAGAGACTCAAAAATTCCATTCACGTTAAACCAATCAATCTGCAGTCTTGTTCAATTTTACATTCTGAAGGTTAACAGAGTCCAAAGTCACTAGGAGAATTTATCAACTGTCAGCAACGTAACCGACAAGACCCTGGCGTATTCAGCTCCTTAATCTAATCTCCCATCCCATGAACTGTTGGTCAACCGAATCACATAACAAAAACAAAAGGAAACACACGGGAGCGCAAAATTAACAAGACTAGATGAACAAAAGAATTGTGCTTTAAATCAACCAACAGCAACCCAAGCTCGGTAGCCATAGACTCACCACGACAACAAATACTCTGTGACACTCATAAACACCACACTTACAGGAACATCTACATCAAAGATTAACAGCCACATAGCTTTTCATATTACCTCAAGAAACATAGTGATCAACCAACAAACGAAGAGACAGTAATTACCTACCAATCTGAGGCTGTAATTAGGACTCCGGCCCAAAGCGGCAAGCGCCCATTACTCAGAATCTGAATGGCAATAGCACTCCCAATAACCTCCTGTATGTCAGCCCCAATCAAAGCCACCTCCGCCATGAACCACAGCAGCAACCTCGCCCAATCAGGGTACTCCTCCCGGCACAGCTCCGCCAGGTGCCGGCCAGTCGCGACTCCAACCCGGGCAGACAACAACTGGATCAGCAGACCCATGGCCGTGGCCCACATGAGGAGCCACAGGAGGGAGTACCCAGCAATAGCGCCCGCCTGCAGATCGCCCTCCAGGTTGCCTGGATCCAGGAACGCTATGCTCATCAAGAAACCCGGACCCGTGAACAGCCACAGCTTCTTCCACGAGAAGGGCGGGGTGGCCGTCGCCGCCGCGTCCCCGGATTCGAGGTCGACGATGAGGATCTTTTCCCGGGACTGGAACGCGACCTCGTCCTCGTCCTCCTCGTCCTCCTCATCCTCCTCGCCCTCATCGCCGTCGTCGGGAGAGGGCGGGGCCTGGGGAGGGGGCAACAGGGTATTGGACTCATCGTCTCGGTCCGGCTCGTCGCTGGGGCGGTCGCCCTCCCGTGATGGGTCGGTGGCGCTGCTCATGGTGGCGTCGCCGGAATCTTCTTGAAACTTACCCTCGTCGGCGGCGGCGGCCGATTCGGGTGGAGCAGGAGGATGAGAACGGAGAGGAATGTTCTCGCAATCCTACTCCTCCACTTTCGAGCTCGTTCGATCGGGGAAACAGGTTGGATCTGTAAAACCGATCCGAGGAATCAATTCGAAGTTCTTTCTTGCTCTGTTGTCACCGTTGTGGTAAAAAAAAAAAAGTGTTCTCCTTACGCCCTTCGCGGGTCAATCTCTTGTTGTAGCTGTTGTAACATACACGACAAGGAGGAGAAGATTATTACATGTTTCCGCTAAAAGTTTATGAAGCGGGCAGGTACAGGAGGAGAATCCTAGTTTGTCTCTTTTTTAACAGATCGGGATTCGTTGAAACTCTTGTATTTTCTCCTAACTTTTATTTGTATTACATGACCGCGACGGAACCTCAACCGAATAAACTATAATAGAATGATAATACTATGGTATATCGAGGCCGGTTTACCTGATGGAATTAATAAAATTGGATCGGAGATTATCGAGTATTGAGCATGACCCATTTAAAGATTCATTTGCATAAAATCACGTACTTAATAGTTCACATTTGATTTTTACTTATGACTTCTCCTCTAAATTTTGAAAAGAGAAAAAAGATATGTTAATTTAGACTTTTAAATATTATACAGAAAGAATCGTATGTGAATCTAAATATCAATATTTGAATTTTTGAAGAAGTTTCCGCTTTTAAGTATTTTAGGTTCAATAGAAGTTGGTTTAAGTTCCGTAAAATTTAGAAAAGTTTAAAATTCAAAAGTAAAGGTCATTCCATATTGACCTGAGTATTTTGCTGAGTAAAATAAGATTGTAATTATAACATTAAACAACTTAGACAAAAGAATTTGACCCTTCATGTCTTCAACACAAGCATGCACGTGTTGTAATTTGTAAGCAAGACCCAAACACCAAAATACATTAACAAGTACCATGGAGAGAAATTAATAGGTTAACATTCTCATTGAAAATGACTAGTTTCGCTTATATTTTTATCCCCATTCATCTTCATTTTTCTTATAAATAAAATAAAACTCATGTCGAATGTGGGTACAATTTGGATGAGGGAACAAAGTTAGAGCTATTTCAATTTTGGCAAAAGACATTTGTACATTTATAGTTACACATATTGACCAAAAAAGATTTGCTATAATAATTCTTATTAAGAATGGCCTAACTTTATACCGTTCCTCATTAGAATAAAACAATCAATCGTATTTCAGTTATTATAAGTCGATGCCAAGTAAAATTGAAATCACATTTCAACTCAACATTTCATTGTTAGATTAAATGTTATTAGGTTCAAATTTCAATATACCTTTTAGAGCACCGATAAAAACATGGATATTGACATTTTTATTCTCTCTCGCTTTCCAGTGTCGTATTTCCCTTTTTGGCCAAAAACTCAGAATTCAGATGCATTGTCAAGCGGTGGGGAGACGGCCCAAACCGGTAACTTTAACTTGGACTTCATCAAGCGGACGAGAGATGATGCTCTTTTTTGCTTGCCGGGCCCATTGGTTTGGGGCCTACTCGACAGACGGTGCGATTGAGGCGTGTGCAGACCACGAATTCCCCCGACGTTCCCCTATCTCATCGTCCTCTTTATCGATGCAAAGTGAAGAGGCCGCGTACCAATTGGCTGGACTTGCGTGTCGAGCTCGAAAAGAGGAGATCCCATCCACAAAAGCTCGACCTTTTTACTTTGAGTGGTATTTGATTCCCAGCTGTACTTCCACTAGGGTCTAGATGACCACCTTGGTGACTCTTCCAGTAGTGTAAAAGTCGCACTCCGCAATTTGGGGTCGTAGGCTTAAAGCCCTGCATCATCCGTCCATTGCAAGAAATCTTGATTTTGCTAGATTCGGTAATGTCGTGAGAGTCCTGGCCCTACTCTCGCTAGTATTGATAAAGATGAACATCGATTCGATTTAACATGACAACATATCAAAGCTAACTTGATTGCGTTGTCAACATGGGAACATTATTAAATTTTTATTAAGTTCAAACTGTATTTTAACTCTTTAAAGCAGTGATAATTCAAAATGGACAATATCATCTTTATACTCTCTCAATCTATGTCATTTTTCTCTTTTCGGCTAAAATTGTGTGAAAATCTCAAGATTCAAATGCATTATTAACCCCCCTCTGTACTTCCAAATGGACAAGTTAGACTAATCAATCGAAAGATGCTCTTGAAGCATGTGGAAGCCGCGGGGACTCGGAGCACCCCCTCTTCATTATCTTCATTTTCTAATGGCAGAAAGAACCCACATACTAACGAGCGCCATCTGCGTGTCAAATGCAAATAGGAGAAGGTTTTGTGTAGTTAGGTCGAGTCCTTCAAAGGTCCAAGCAAGCTCGACAAAACTCAAAAGACTAGGCATCAACTATATTAGTGCTCTATCCATTTCATGGAAAATGTGATGTTCAAAAAAACTATTTTTTAGGAAAATAATAATATTTTCCGGTATTCAGCTGAAGCTTGAAAATGAACAAAAAAATATTTTTCGTTATTAAAAATTTGATTCGATTTTCCTCCGTGCACTTATTTTAACAAATTTTTATTTTCTTAATTTTTTCTAAAAATCAATTTTATAAAATTAAATTTTCTTTCTAATTTTTCCTTTTTCTTTTTATTTTTGTTTTTTTCCCCTCCTTCTTCTTCGGTCGGTTGTTGGCCACCGCCAAAGTCAGTGATCGGCTACAGGTGAGCCTTGAGCTCAAGGCTTCACTGCTAGCCAGATCAACGAGTGCAAGCATCGAGGTCGAGGCTCATCGATTTGGCTTGCCTGCCTTAGGCCTCGTTAGATTAGTGAGCTAGAGGCTCGAGTTCGCCGATGAGTTTGAGGCTTGCCTGTGGTTGGTTGCTAGCCATCACTATGGTCAACCACAAGCCAAGAAAAAAGATAAGCAAAAAAAAAAAGAAAGAAAGAAAAACAAAAAAAATGATAATAAATTGAAATTAAAAAAAATAAAAAATAAATAAATGGGGACTAGTAGTGGTGTGAGAGGGAAAAGTGTCGAAAAAGTCATAAACCTTTTCTTTTTGTGCCGATTTAGTCATAAACCTTTTTATTTGGTGTCGACTTAGTCCTTCCGGCAAATTTAGCTCGGAAAATGCCTACGTGGATACAAAGTTAGCATCGGCTGTCCTACGTGGCTGAACTGACGTTGACATGGATGCCTAAAAACAAAACGATGCCGTTTTATAAAAAAAGAAGAAGAAGAAGAAGAAGAAGAAGAAGAAGAAGAAGAAGAAAAGACCTAGAACCTTCAAAACAGAACAGCGCCGTTACTTCTCTTACGTTATCCCTTGCCCCAAATTGAGCGAACGTCTTCAATGATGAAGGAAGAACCCTAAATCCCATTTGCCTGTTAACGAAGTCGGAAAGTCGTTGCCAGCATTCCACCATGGCCATGCCGTCCTTCTTGACGCCTTTTCAGCCCTACGTTTATTAGGTAAAATTCTAAATTGTTTTGCCTAAGAATTGTGATGGAGGATAGAGGTTTTGTTTGCTTTGGTTAGAGTTCGGATTCATTTTCCATTGACCCCTTTTTAGCTCGGGCCACCACATATCAAGTGATCATTTTCTTGTGGCCGAGATTTAGTGAATTGAAAATCGCGGAGCTGATAGTTTGGAAGAGGTATTGGTGTGTCACGACAAGTGGAGAAGAAGTTTTGCACTTAGTATTATCCTTTTCAGTGAATCGGCGTCTTTGGATAAGTGAAACTTTGAGTTTGGTCGGGAATGAGGTTCCATGATTCGAGTTTTGGGGGTGTCGGCATGAGAAGCAGTAGATTTTTGAGTCAGTTTGTTGAGGTGAAAATGGTGCTTGCCGCATTTGTGTTGTTGTTGTTGGATTGTATGATTTGTATCACTTTTATGTGCATTATTTTTCAGCTAATGACCCACTGGAATCTATTCGTACATTGCAAGCATCAGAAAAACAGCATCTTTGTTGGTTGGATTGTATGATTTGTATCACTTTTACGTGCATTCCTTTTCAGCTAATGACTTGCTGGAATCTTTTTGTCAGAAAAAGTAGAACATGAAGAATATTTTCTTGGGTGTATGTGATGAAATGTGAGAACATCATATGGGATAATAATTCAAAAATTGTGATCAAGTTTCTTGAGGAGATCAATGTTAAGAGGTCTAATTAGCATTCCATGTAGGCAAAATTATAGATCCTCTATGCTCTCGAGTGATGTAAGTCCAGTGACAATGTGGGTTATTTTGGCTCTTAAAAAGGCTCATTTTTCTTAAACCTTTGTAGAAAGTGATTAACTAGTTTCTCTGTTAATAAAATTTGGATATAATTTTTACCCATACTTGTGTGACTGGTGGTTGCTCATCTTAGACTTCTAGTTTGTAAAGTTTTCTGGTCATCATCCAATGTACACTCTCTTGTGGCTAGGTTTTTTAATGGACTTCTAGGATTGACAACAAATACACCAGTATGCAATTTACTAGAGAGGTAATTATGCATGCTGTTGGTTTTATTTTATTTTTAATAATAAAACAATGTTTTAGTTTCGTATAGAAACAAAGATTTTGGCAACAAGATTTCATTGATGTTTATGTTTATCTATTATCTATTCATCTGTCCATTTATGTTTGCTCACTATTTTGACTATTGGAATTGTCCTAAAATTGACAATGAGGTGTCATTACAAGAGGAGGTTAGTGAATTCATGACGATATCATCAAATTTGTCACAATCAGTGACATCGCTCCGTCCAATTGACAACGATACGTATGTATTTTGCTATTGTGGCCTAAAATTTTCTCTATGAATAGCTAGGATAGAAGAAAATCGAGGAAGAAGATATCACGGTTGTCCGAGATACAACCCTAAAAACAAAGGGGAAAGTTGTGATTTTTTTGTTTGGGTTGATGCGGAGATCAATCAATTAGCAAGGAGCGTGTCAAAAAAATTTCGCCGAAGCAATGTTGAAGAAGAACCGGTGCCAACCCATGATGAAGACGATGGATGTTCGAAGGACACTAAAATCAAAGCTCTCAAGGCAGAACTAAAATGTGCAAAACAAGATGTGGCAAAGCTGAGGAAAGAAAATTTCAAATTTAAGACATTGTTGGTCGTGTTGTTGTTGTTTATAATAATGTTAGCTCGCATGTTATTTAGAAATTTGAAGGTGAAGAATATCATGAATTTGCCTTAGTGCGTGTTATTTTGGACATGTTTTGTACATGTATATCCACTCAAGTTATGTGAATGAAGTGAAGCTTTTCTACTATTTGAAAAGCACAGCAACGAGCTCTTTTGACTATTATATTTCCCTTTTTTTGGGAAAAAACCACGAAAAACTCCAAACTTTTCTCAAAATGACAGATTTATCCTAAACTTTTTTTTGTGACATGGAAAACTTTGAACTTTGCCAACTGTGATGCATTTACCCAAAACTTTTATTTGTGATACAAAAACTCAACTCGTCGTGTGACACATTTACTCTAAATTATAGGGCATTTTGGTCTTTTTACTTTTTAAATTTTTTTTTCTTTTTTTTTTCCTTCTCTCTTCCCTTCGCCAGCCAGCCGGCGGAGGGAAGCCTGGTCTGGCTTGGGCCACCCTCATGCCCTCGCCCAGATCCGGCAAGGGCACCCCTCGCCTGACACCAGCAAGGGCCGCCCTCATCGGCGTCGGGCGAGGGCCTCCCTCGCTAGATCCGGCGAGGGCACCCCTCGCCCGAGTTCGATGAGGGCATCCCTCGCTAGGCCCTCACTCGACCCAGCCAAGGGCCACCCTCACCTGACGCCGGCGAGGGCGGCCCTAGCCAGCCCAGGAGAGGGCGACCCTCGCCATTGATGTTGGCGAGGGCAGCTCTCGTCGAACGTCGGCTTCCTTCCGCTGGCTCCGCCATGGCCGGTGGAGGGAAGAAGAAGAAAAAAAGAAAAAAACAGAAAAAATAAGACAAAAATGCCATTGATGGGGTAAATGTGTCACAGTTTGAAAAGTTTGGGATTTTTCACGTCATAAAAAAAAAGTTTGGGGGTAAATGTGTCACTTGGGGCAAAGTTTGGGGTTTTTGGTGATTTTTTCCTTTCCTTTTCTTTTTTTTTTTCATATTTAATGCATTCTAAATGCTTGCGTACAATGTCATCTTGACGTATTGCATTGCTCATCCAATGGACCTGTTGTGAATTACAAAATTGCCATCTATAATAATTTGCTTGAAGGAAAATAATAGAAAAAATGGGATTTTTTTTTCTTATGCCCCCTAGAAAAAGGAAACTCTTGTTGCCTTCTCGTGATTTTGAGTTGACTATTAATTGTTATCAAAGTAGTCACTAATGTGATCACCTGGCTCGTGGAAGACTCCATTCAAGTCAAATAAGTTGTCATCGTTGACTTGTTGCTAATTAGTGACTATACTTTCTCGTTTTCTCTGAACGATGTTCCAAGATTCTTCTGAATTATTATTGTGTGTTGCTAACTAATTTTACCATATGCTTTTAATAAACGTGCAAATCAAGGGGTGTTTCACTTTGAATTTTGTGGCCATCAATTGGAGGAATTCAACCTGAAGGGAGCAGAAATCGGCATGGAGAAGCAAGAAATGAAAAGGAGACGAGTTCATAAGTTGACAAGTAAAGACACATGAGAAATCAATCAATTTTAATGAGCTAGGAGAAATCAATGAATAACACAATCGTGCGCCAATGGAAGGCTTCACCAATTCTCCAACACACTTATCATAACAACATAAGCAGCGATTTGACTAATTTAGTTTATGGGACCAACATGCAAAACAGAGTTTATTTCCTTCCAAATACATTAAATGGCCCCATTCTAAGCCAACTTCATAACTTTTTTATAAAGAGAACTATCTTTTAGGAATTCCATAATCCAAGTAAACTGAGAATTCCAGTCCATAGTAGCCTTTTACACACCACAAAGGTTAAGTAGTGAAGACCATACAAAATTTGGAGGAGTCGATCGATCTCCCATACATCAACAACAAACAAAAAGTAGCCACAGCACTACTTCATTGAACTAACACATCATTGACAAATAAAAAAATAGCCACAACACTACTTCCTAATCTTGTCACTTCTTGTAAATTTGAGTTACTTCCTCTTTTTTTTTTTTTTTCCTTCTTTCTTGTTGGGCCTACTGCGTTAAATGGAACTTCAGTTGCAGCTACTTGTGATGTTAATTCAACTTGTGCTTGTATATCAACTATTTGTTTATTGCCTTGCCTAGCACTTATACTCTGCACTTAACATTATTAATTTCATTACTCAACAGAATTATCCTAATAAAAACAAAAATACTAACAAAAACATTACAAACTTACTAACAAAAACATTACTTACACTCTCATGAGATAATGGTTTCCTAAGAGCAGCACTAGCAATTGGTGTCCCACCAACACTTTCACTTGTTCCTTTGCTGGTACGTCGCTTAACCTAGAAAGAATAATATTCTTTTAAAATTTATTCATGAAACAAGCATGAAATAATAGATATGAAAGTACTTACTGCAAGTTTTTGCCGAGATAATTGTGTTTGTGATGATGCAGTTTTAGCGTTCTTAGTTGGACATGTCAAACTGTTGTGTCTTGTCTTCGAGCAATTTCGATATGTCATTTTCATTCTTCTTCTCGACATTCTAATACCACGTGCGACCTCACCTTCCTCCCTTCTTCTTTTCTGTTTGTGCTTATCGAGTTTCACCCTGGTCGGAAGTGGTCCAGGTGCCTCATTATTAGTTTTTTTCCAAAATTTCTCTCCTCGAACTGGCATCATCATATTTTGATATGTAGTTAAGAACTTTGCCTTCATGTAACACTCATCCACATAATTATATGCATCATTTTGCTTATGATCTATAGCTGAAATGGCATGGGGACAAGGAATGCTAGTAAGTTGCCATCTCTTACAAGTACAATCTCTCTTGAACACATCAACTACGCACTTAATACCCTTATCCAACACCTCGTATCCAGCATTGCCATTCCATATCACATGGTAGTAAGTCGTGCCAACTCTATTTTCCTCCAACTTTCTTATGATTCTTAGACGACAATCCCTTCTCCATCGAGCACAGACATCCCTTTGTGTATGCATCCTTGTCATGATCATTGTTCTCATCTCTTTTAACATACTATAAATAGACTTACACTTGACTTCAATAATTCTTCTGTCAAATGCTTCACATAAATTGTTATCGACAATGTCGCATTTAACCTTAGTAGTAAAGAAAGCCCTGCTCCAATACTTTGGCTCTGTTTGAATCAAGTCATGATACATAGCAGGACTGATTTTCTTCAATGCCTGTGTGTGTTCATCAAACTCCATCATAGTATTACTCTTAGCACATCGCCAAAATAGTCTTTGCATTTATATTCCCTTATACTTTTGGCCCCAATTAGCATAAAAGTGTTTAGCACACATTCTATGTTCAGCTAAAGACAACAAGTTCGTCACGGCTTGAAGAAGGCCCTAAAAAAGATGATTCCAATGTCAGCAATATACTACAAGAGTAATCATTTACAAGGCATTACACTGAAAAATAATAATAATGAACTCACCTTTTGCTTGTCACTAATTATAACCCAACCCCATCCGTATGTGCCTATCATATAGAGGTCATACATCAAACTTGTCAAAAACCAAATCCAAGTGTTTTCACTTTCAACTCTCACAACTGCCCATGCAATTTAAAACATTTGGTCTTTTGCATCTCTTCCAACAACACACAATATCTCTCCTTTACAAATTCCCTTTAAAAAAACAACCATTTAACCCCACAACTTTTCTACATCCATCAAGAAATCCTTTCTTACATGCAGCAAAACATATCTCTCAAATAATGCTTTAGAATGCATGTCAGGCTTTTCAACCTTCAATGTAACAGTACTCCCAGGATTTGTTTCTCTTAGCTCCTCCACATAATCCCATAATTTTGAATATTCTTTCCTATAATTTCCCATCAAAACTTTAAAGGCAAGCAGTTTCGCTTTTTTTACATTGATCTATAGTTACATTTAAGTCCAACTGCTCTTTGATAAGTTCCTTAAAAGCAATGGTTTTTATAGTTGGCATTGCTATAATTGTACTAAAATAGTGATCTGCCAACCAAGAACTTGTGACCCTCTCATTAGTTAAACTAATGCTACAAGTATGCTCTTCATGGTAAGTCTTCATGTGGAATGATCCAATTCTAACATCAAAAGATGCAGAAATCTTCCAAGGACAATTTACATCGACACATTTTGCCCTAACAAATTTATTTTCATTCTTGACAAATTTTATGTCTCTATGCTCAACCATCGAATGCTTTTTGACGGCATCTTTGAATTGTCTACTATCATTAAACATCATAGATGTAGTAGACACAGGCATTATACAATTAGGATTGTACCTTCGATACCTACTTCTCCTTCTTGTAACTTCCCATCTCCTGGCTCCACATCAGATTCCAAACTTTCATCTCCATCTATTTTGTAATAGTCTGTTTAGTAATTGGCTTCAGCAATAATTATGTCAGATTGTTGGGGATTAGATGATTCTCCGACAGACTGTTGAGATGGTATAAACTTTACGAGAGGTTCCCTTATAATCCAAGCCTTTGTGGCCATTTTGTGGAATTCCTTGAGTTTTTTCCTTCCTTCTACAAGGTCTTCGTTATCTCTATTGTCATTATTAGTCAAGAATAGTTCATCGACTAAGTCCGTGTCTTCATTTTCCGAATCGACTTCGACTATAGATTCATCACCCTCTAAATTAGCATAATCAGCCTCATCTACTAAGTAATCATAATCTAAATCACACCCATGCTAAGCAAATGCCTCATCACCTAAACCAACACCCTCACTAATGCCCTCGCCTTGACAAATGCCTTTACCAGCACCCTCAATATTGCCCTCACCCTGACAACTCCCTCACTAGCACCTTAGCCATTGCCCTCACCATGATTAGCACCTTCACTTATCGTATTGTCAAAAGATTCTCCATACACCTCAATCAATCCATATCTCAAATGATAGAAAACTAGATCGACAATAGTGCTATCATTACATATATGTCTCAACCCATCTTCTAGAGATTTCTCGGGAAGCTTAAAATATAGTTTTTCGAATTTACCATTTACCACATTCTCAATGTCTCTAATGAAGCTTTCATGGCTCATAGAATCGATATTTAAGTGTACTAAATCAATCTTTCCCCCAATATATTCAAGCATTGGGTGATAAACAAATTTCCCACCATGATAAAAGCAAACCAATGCAGATTTGTTGCTCATCTTGACCCTACACAAAATGAAAACATATATTATAAGCATATGAAGACTCATAATGGAGCGACAGCATAATAGGTCCAATTACTTCAAGCCTTTTTGGCCATGAAAAAAAGCCAAATAAAGCAATGCGACTGTGTCTTAGAAACTAATGTTCTCAATTTAATCAGTGTTTGTGGTCAAATATTACATTGGCCATGTTTGAGTAACCTTAATCTAATTTGGCCAGTGTAGTCCCAGAAACGTGAGGTTCATGTAATATTCATCTATATTTAAAGCATAGTTGATTTCAAAGTACTAAATTTATGATAGTGAACTTCCAATGGCAAATCATGATTCAGCTTTTAAGCTATTGCTATTTAAAACCACCCTCCATATTGGTGTTTCAACCAAAGAATAATAAGAATAATACTAATAAAGGGGCAAGTTCTCTTTGATTGTCTAAGAGGTCAATAAAAGTGATTATGTTTCCATTAACATGATGTCCATCGAATTGAATGACTGATCCATCCATATAAGGTTTTCAATATTTTCACCTCAACCGAGTGTCATGTTAATTTTAAATTGAAATCTCCCAACCTGATACAAGGAGCCTCGTTGAAAATTGAAGTTCAACATGAGAATCAACAAATTGAAGGTGGAAAATGACAGAAGACTGCAATTGACTCCAAATATATATAGTCCAGGAATTGGGTGGACCATATAAGTAGCAATACTAAAAATTCAAACACACATTTATACATATTGCAATTGAAATTCTATCGTATGTTGTGCTTTGACTTGGCCTTGATAATCAATACTGTCGCGACCAAATTTTCGGGTGTGAACCACCTAGGTTTGGCTAATGGATTGTTAAGTCTAGACTTAACTCGGGCTCTCCAAAAGCATACCAATTCGCGACTTAAGGTTCAAATGTTTAACATGCAAATGATTATTATCTAGAGTCGCCACTAATCGGTTTACGGTAGGTCGATTGGACACCTAAGTAAAATAATGAGAGAATTATTTTACTCCTACGAACCAAGGACTAAGGGTACGGGGACTTGGTTATACTAGATTTCTCTAATGTCCTTTCGGTACCATTTCTTTTTAATTTTCAAAAATGTTTTTGCAGGCAGTTCGGATTGATTTTAAATTTATTTCCCTAATATGTGAGGTGATTATACGAGTGCATAAACCACCAATTTAACACCCAAGAAAACAATAAATAAATTACATGACTTATCTTGTAGCAACGAAAGCATCTACGTTGTTAGATCAGAATTCACATCAACAACCCTGATTTCTAATTAACACCTAATTTCTTTTTTGCTTTCATTTAATTAATGAGAATCATGCTTTATGCAATGCAATATAACTAAATGACCTAATTCTAATTATAGGTAATTTCTAATTTAATGGACCTAGCAACAATCACTAAATGACATGCATTTCATGAATTTAATTCTATATGACATGCAATGACATTTTTTTTTTTTTGTGTTTTCTTAATAAATGTGCAATCTATCCTAGAGAATGGAATTAACTTATCCTAAGACATTTTTTTGTATTTTTTATAAAATTCAAAATTAGAAAAATGTGAAAATTATCTAGCTAAATTAAGATCCTATTCAACTTATATTAAGGATTAGGTCAGGCTAAACCCTAATTTAAACCAAGATATTATCTTAACATGCATTCTAATATAATTAAAAAGGTATCTAACTATTCTATCATGCAATTCTATATAGGAAATCAAATATAATCTACATGATATGCAAATGCAATCTTTTTTGTATTTTCGAGATAAATAAAGCAATTAAAACATAAGCACAAAATCATTCAGAATCATCAAAGATATCACATATTATCTGAATCAGGAAACAATATCTAAATCAAACTTGATTATTTCGCTAATAAAATCGATAAATTAATCTTAAGTCTTAAAGATCAAGATATCAATTTTATTCCCGCGTAATTAATTATTCCATCTAAAGCCTTATAGATGGAATAAAAAATCGGTATGCGGTTGCGAACTAGGAAATAAATCATAATTGGGAGATATGCCTATCACTTATAAATATGCACATTAGATACTAATAGACATTTATTAGGCAGTAAAATATGCAAATATACTAGAGATGTGCATCTTACCTAATTTGAGGATATTATTTCCAAATTTGGACCAAGCGCAATTGCGACCGAGATCACGACCAGCTCCTCAACGATGAGGCGAGCAAGCGACGTTGATGGGTAGTTTATGGCCAATGAACCTACAAAAACAGAAACTTTACGGGATGGCCCGGTTTATGGGTGAGCTCATAGCAGCGGTAGGCTCAGCATGGTATTAGGACAACGGGTTGTCTCGCGGTGGATTGCAAGTGGCTTGTCAATGTCTTCAATTCGTTGAGGCACGTCAACAGCAAAGGACAAATCAACTGCTCTGTTGCGACCCAGGACAGGGATGGCAAAGCAAGTTTGCTCGGCTCACAATTGTTGACGGTGGTGACGCCCACGATGGACATAATTTACCGAGACTGGAACTCGCGTTGAGGATCTCCGTGAAGATGCTAAAGTTGTTGAAGAATTTACGAGCATAATGAGCCCAGTGTGTTTTCGGCTTCTCCCCTATAAATTTCTTCCTGGTTAGTGGGTAGTCAAGAGAAAATAAATAATAATAAATAAATAAAACTCAAATTGGAGGCATGAATCTGAAGCGATTCATGGGATCATGGCGGTGGCTCGTAATTGAAGGACAGTGGATCCAACGGTGGTGCTCGGTCATGGAAGGTCGGAGCTAGTAAACGGTGCAGGGCCCTCTCGGTTCGGAACAGATCAACAAGCCAGGGACAGCGTCAACGAGGCAACAACTGGACAACAGATCGACGCGTGGTCTCAGTGCAGCAGCGTCGGTGTCACCGGGACAAAGGAACAATGTCGTCGTTGCAATGAGGCGAGCACCACGTCAAGGAAACAACGACTGCGTCGTCTCAGTGGAAGTGCAGCAAGCTGTCGAGGCTCGCGTTAGTGATGCGGGAACCGATGCGGCGGCCGCTAGAATTGCTGGATGAAACACCGGAAAGTTGCGGAGTGGGCGAGGACGGGCTTCGTTAATGTTGGTCTTGGAAAAGCAGCGTCCGAGATGTGAGAATTGCGTGAATTAATCTCCACAAATCACCACTCACAATCCCTCCTTAATTTCTTATTTTTTATTCCTCCACTCACTAATGGCGTCTCAATGCTTCATGCCCTCCTCTCTCCGGATTTTCTCTTGCAAAGTGAAGGCGAGCCAATCAAGAACGTTCTGATGAAGGCACCCAGGCCAGCAACATGAGATGCAACCCAATACACGGTCGTGTATCTCCACCGTGTGGCCTCCCCCTTACGAAGTAATAAAAAAGAAGTTCTCCTGAAAAAATAAAACCCCTACGAAGTGATGAAAAGAAAAACCCTCTTTGTGCGGCTGTATATTCAATGTGTGGCCCCCAGAACCCTATGCGTTTTAACCTATTTATAGGCCGCGAATTAGGGTTTTTAATCTTTCTAAATTGGTATCCACGAAGATTCTTTTTTCCAAATGCAATATTCATTTTGCCGAAGGGAATATTCGTTTTTCCACTTGCCCTATCCAAAAAATTTCATCATATCTCGGAAAATTTCAAATTCTTATTTTCACAAGATAATTTCCGATCATAAAAAAAAAGGCTTGAACCAATTTGCTCGCTTCGTGGGCTTAGTCCGGCCTGTCAATTTAAAGCTCAGAATCACTAATTTGAACCCATCTGCTATCGGTCCAATAAATGCAAAAAATGCAAATGCACCTAAATCTATATGCTATACAATTAATTATTTTTTTTAGGGATAAAATTAACCCTTGGTTTTTTAATGTGATAAATGACTAAATGGGTCGCCAAAATTTAAGTGTCAACAAATATGTTGTTCTCTGAAGTTTTGGTCTCCCCTACCATTAATGTAAAGGATAATACTAAGTGAAAACGTAAGAGAAAAGGGAAATTAGAATGCTTATCAGACCTAGAACCTTCAAAATAGAACAATGCCATTTTCACTTCCCTTCTCTTACTTTTTTCCCTTTACTCTTAATGTTTCAAATGCCACCTATTCGATGAAATTTCTGAGTGAAATTAGAATGCATATTCTCCAAAGGAAATAAGTTCAATAGCCATTTACTTCAATGTTTTGCTTCTCAAAATATAATGGTCATATTGTTGTGTCTTTTTTTGCCTTTATATTCTATCAAGCTCATGTGAAGACAACGAAAACCTAAAAATTTATTGGACGTTAGACCAACAGCACAGCTACAAGGCATGTTGAGTGTCTGATATGATCACAACAACATCGTGGGATGTATTAACAAATTTTGAGGGTTGGGACCACAACCATGAAAACATACCTTTATGTCCGCTGAGTGTCGATAGCACGAGCAAATTGGGACCACACACTTTGTCGTGTTCATTGAGGTCGAATCCGGTTGTGACCTAAATTGGTCAACCGGGTGGTGACTTGAATTGGGTCAATCAGGTAGGGTTTGGGCAGACGAAGGGGTTGGGCTAGATTGGGGAGTCGATTCGATCAAAGAACAACTTAGCTTGAGCAAACTCCTTGGATTTGAGTTTAGACTGAATCGATTTAGGTAGATGGGGTTTGGGGTTCTTCCTCCATCACTCAAGACGTTCACTTGATTTGGGGCAAGTGAAAACGTAAGAGAAGTAACAACGCTATTCTGTTTCGAAGGTTCTAGGTTTTTTTTTTTTTTTTTTTTAATAAAACTGCGTCATTTTGTTTGCAGGCATCCATGTCAATGCCGGTTCGGCCATGTAGGACGGCCGGCGCTGACTTTGTATCCACGTAGGCATTTTCCGAGCTAACTTTGCCGGAATGACTAAATTGGCACCAGTAAAAAGGTTTAGGACTAAATCAGTACCAAAAAAAAGGTTTAGGACTAAATTGGCACAAAGACAAAAGATTTATGACTTTTTTGACACTTTTCAACGGGTGTGAGATGAGAGAGAGTGAGTAAGGAAAATGTTTTTCCTTATTTGAAAAGTGAGAAATATTTTCCCTTATTTTAGAAGACTTTTTTTTTTTCCTTTATAGGAATTATTTTTTCAATAAATTCATTTTCGATAAAACAACCGCCAAAAATTTCGAAAAATTTTATCTTGAAAATTGTTTTATGGGAAATGAACAAAGCCGTAAGTTTATCGCGTGCATACTTCATGTCTTGGGTTAGATGTGCAGCAACTATTCAGCCAATTGTGCGAACTTCCCATGGTTGGCCAGCCTTCGTTGTTCATACATCGAGATTCCCTCAGACGTTGACAACTCTCACCCGTGCTGAACGGGCAAAGATGCTCATATCAAGGCCCAAAATTCAAACACCAATGCATTACATTAATCACATGACGATGGACAATGATGACGATTCGTGACATTGTAAGAATTAATTTACAATGTATCATTTTTTTAGTTAGGTACGAGGGTATGTATGTTACAATCTCGGACGGCCTAAAATTTAAACACCAATGCATTGCATAGAGTATATTACAATGAGTTATGATGATGTGTCATGACATTATGAAAATTAATTTACAATAAATTAATTTTTAAATAATCTATGACGGCACGTTACAATCAAGCGGAACCCATCATATCCATTTGGTTATGCTGATGTGGCCTCCCCTAAATAAATTCAAGGTGAGCACTGGAGTTGACTTGATTTGTCTTGTATGTATAGTCATTGAGATACCTTAACCTCTCTTGAACATAGAGACTCCGCAACTAGCGAGCTACCATCATGGCGTCACCATACATAGACGGACGATCGGTTTACCTTATCCTTTACTCTAGTGGAAGACTTTTGGCTATCGTGAAGTCGCGCTTGTTGCTATGTTCTCTAAGATGCATCTTGGCGTTCGACCGCCAGGAACGTCGGATTCCCAATTTTCTATTTTTTTTGTATATGATTTGACTAATTCATCGCCACGGGAATCTCAAGTATGAAATCGCTTCAATTGGCGGACTTTCTTATTCAAAGAAGAACACTATCGTATTAGCACCAGAGCACTACATCTCAAAATCTTTCTCTAGAACTGAGTCGAGGTGTTCTCTACCCCTCGACCCATCAATCGAACTCAAGCATGAGAAAGAAGGTCCGATGTGAAGGAGCGAGGCCTGCATTTAGCCAACAAAGGCTGAGCTTTGGGCATGCTCAGTCCGGTCCCTTCCGTCATGTCCATCAGTTCGTCGCTAATCCGGTTCCACTCGAAGCACTGGATCAACGACCCAAGCGTCAACCCAACCATGCGCAAGGCGAGGTTCTCGCCTGGACACCCTCTCCTCCCTGAGCCGAAAGGCATCATCTTGTACCCGTCCCTCACGCCTTCCATCCCTTCGAACCTCTCCGGCTTGAACTTCGCCGCGTCAGGCCAGTACTTGGGATTGTTCTGTATGGAGAACAGGTTGATCAGGAGCATCGTGCCTCGCGGGACGCGGTAACCTCCCACGCAGCACTCCTCTGCCGATTCGTGAGGGATAAGGAGTGGACCCACGGGATACATCCGCATCGTTTCGTTCATGATGCAATGGAGGTAAGAGAGCTTAGGCAAGTCCGATTCGTTGAGAATACGGTCATGACCCACAACCTCATCTATTTCGGCCTGTGCCTTCTTCAGAATCTCCGGATGGTTTAGCATAGCTGACATTGCCCATTCCATGGTCGCGACCGACGTATCGGTTCCCCCACTAACAAAACCTGTCGAGATAAAAGACCATACATCCACATTTCAAGCGTTAATAAACTCCTAATGAAATAGAAAGAATGAAATAGGATGTAGGTGTGACTAGCTTCCAAGATAAAATCGCTAAACCCTATGATTATAGGCCGGGGAACATCATTGTTCTCTGCTTTTCTTAGTATTAGATTTACCGTATGGTTTCCAAAGAGGCTCACCAGCATGAGGCTCTTGACAGTCTCGTCCTTGTAGTTGTAGTACTCCGGCAAGGTCTCCCGCAGAGACAGGAGCACCTGAATCAACGTTTTCCTCTTCCCTCCTTCCGCCGCCATCTCCAGCGACTCGTCGCCCTCACTGCTCTGGCTCTCGTCGATCAAGCTCTGCATGAACTCATCCCTCTTCTTATGCAACGCCGTCATCTTCTCCTCCAACCCCTCCGGCCCCATCCACCTCAGGAACGGCAAGAAATCGCCGATGTTCGTCACGCCACCAATCCTGAACGACTCCGTCACGATCTCCCTGAACTTTCTCGCCTCCTCTACCTCCCCCACGTTCTCTCCGTAGTACCTGCGCGGGAAAGGATTAATTGAACTTCGGTTCAATTTAAAAGTTTAGACCGTCAAACATGAAAGAGCGATTTGATGTTTAAATATATCTGGTGGTACCTCTTTCCGGCGATCATCTGCATCATCACGTTCAGCATCAGCTCGAAGAAAGCAGACTTCATGTTCACGCTCTGGCCGCCACTCTTGGCAAGCAGCCGGAGCAGCGACCTCACCTCGCTGGTGCGGATGCTCAACAGGGTCAGGAGGCGGTTGGTGGAGAGGATCTCGAGGGAGGCGATGCGGCGGAGGTTCCGCCAGTGGTTGCCATAGGGGGACCAGGCGAGGCTGGTGTAGTTGTAGCCGAGGTGCTTCCCGGCGAGGAGGCGGGGGCGGTTGGCGAAGATGAAGTCGTTCTTGGCGAGGCACTCCTCAGCAGCTGCCGGGGAGGAGATGACGAGGACATGGCGGGAGCCAAACTGGAGGAGGGTGACGTGGCCATGCCGCCGGGAGATCCAGGAAAGGGAGCGGTGGAGGGGCTTCTTGAGGAGGTGGAGGTGGCCGATGACGGGGAGGGTGGGGAAGGGGCTGGGCGGGAGGTTGCGGACCTTGTGGAGCAAGCGCCTCGCGATGGCGTAGAAGGCGAGGAAGAGAAGGAATTGGATCACCATATCTTGCGCGACTGTGCGGGAGCGCTCTGTGCGTTTGGCTAGGGACGAAGCAAAAGCGAGCGGTGGGGATGCGGAGAAGTCTGGTTGGTGGATCTCTATTTAAACGCGAACGTTCAAACTTCAAAGAATCACTTGTCTATAGGAAGGAATGATGCGAAATACGCTTGGAAAATAAAAGTGTTTCGTAATGAATGGCTTTGTATATTGTGGCCAAAAAGAAAACAAAAAAGAAAAAGAGAGGAGTCCGTGTCAAATGGCATATGAAAAAAGGAGGGTCTAAATCAGGGCCACGACCTTGCCGGCGGCCGGCGAGGGTGTTGTGGCGCTCACCTAGTGGAGGCCAATGACATTGTTGGCCACAATTTAAAAAAAAAAAAAGAAGGGAAAAATGAGAAAAATAAAAGCAAAAAATTCAAAAAATTGTCCATATTAGTGCTGGCCTTACCACATAGGACATGGATTTTTTTTTTTTATATCAAAATTGGTTGGATAAATTCAATAAGCAAAATATGCAAATGTGGACTCAATTGATGTAATTGAATGGTTTATGAGTAAATCGGTAAAAGTGAAATAGGTTTAGTACATTTTCAGTCATTTCCCTCGTGATCATCTAGTAGCATACAGGGTACTCTCAAGTAGTTTGAAACACACTATCACGTGTTTGAAACCTTCCTATCACTCTTCGGCTTTAAAAAACCTTGGTTCACCTGCAATATAGGCTCGACCTTATTATGATTTAGGAGCACTCGTGTGACATCCCGATACGTCACCTGACACGTGTTATTATAAAATTGCTTTCATTTAATGTCGGAAGCGAAAACTATCGTTTACGAATATTCTTTTAATGATTAAAGCCTTCCAATTATAATAAACATGCTTCTTTTATTTATATCACATAGAGTTCACAACTTCATTACATTTCGAGCAAAATGCAGAAGACTATACTATACTTTTAAAAGTCCGCCTATATAAATGTTTCAGACTGAGTTACGAGTCGATAACTTCTCCTTCTACTGTGTCTCTAACATCCATATTGAAGCTACTCAACGAACCGACTAATGACTCTCCATCAAGATTTCGGCACCAAGCAACGAACCGGAGAGGAACCCACTTCGCGAAGCCTCCTATATCAACCCATATTGTAGAACTACACTTGGTAAATATTATTCCAGACTCTGGTTTAAGCATACTTTCATAAAAAGCTTCATTATACACAGGGACTCCATCGTGCAAGGGTTGAGAGGTGTTCATCCTACAGCTTGAAAAATAAAAAGGATGAACCGAAGCTTAGTAAATGAAATATTTAGTTTTAAGTTAGAAAAATCATTTTACCACTTCACATGGTATACACAAAAAATGAATGCATAACCATCAGATAAGTATTATAGAAATATAAATAGACTTCACCTTTCATTTTCATCTATCATAGAAATTGTCAACCAATAGAATGTGCATCAAACTCATGCATGTGCATGCCATATTTCACACAATGATTTAGTTCTACACATAACAATGCATTTTATTCATTAATGTTTCATTCTGCCGAACACTCCTAAGGCATCCCGACAAATGGGGTATCCCAATACACGAGACATCTCATCTCCAAGACATCCTGCAAACTTCCACCACATGACATCTCGACTCCCGAGGCATCCCAACACACGGGGCATTGTCACTCACTGTTATATGGGTGATGGAATCACATTAATATTATTCAAGCGATGACATATGCATACTCTCAAGTATAACACACGTATCTCAACTTAATTTAATACATTTTTCAAGTAACCACATGTGAAATAACATACATATATATTCAAGTTATTAAAGTTTGGACATTCAAATGAGTATATTCTAAGTCTAGACATCGAGTAGGTTCCGGACATCAAAATCTGGTAAATCAAATATGTATGTTCTAAGTCTAAACATTGAGCAAGTTCTGGACATCAAAAATCTGGTAAATCAAATTGGTATATTTTGAGTCTAAACATTGAACAGGTTCTGGGCATCAAAAGTCTAGTAAATCAAATGGGTATGTTTTAAGTCTGGACAAACAAGTACATTCTGGTCATAAAGTCCGAACAATTAAAAGAATAAATTTTGACTTGATAAAAGCTTATAGAACAAAAGAATAGATCCAATAATGAGTAGACTTACAAATGGACAAATTTAGTAATGGACATAATCAATAGATGAACGGATTCAATGAGAAGTAGATTCATATTTAGTAAAGTCTATTAGTACCAATAAACAGACTATTCAATGAACAAATTCACAAGAGACTCACCAATGAACATATTCGAGCAAACTCATAAATGGACATATTCTATCTTAGGAAATTCCAGTAGAAACAAGGGAAACAAACAGATTATGATTGGTAGAATTCCAACAGAACAAAGCAAAACGAATATACAATGGGTTACCGAGATAGCTACGGTGGAACGATCGGATTTTAACTACTCATAATGAAGCAAAAAGAAGCATAACGAATATGCAATAGGTTATCAAGACAAAGATGGTAGAATGGCCAGATTCTATCTACCTAGAATGAGACAGACAGAAGTAGAATGGACATGTAATGGGTTATCAAGACAAAGATGGTAGAATGACTAGATTCTATCTACCTTGAATGAGGCAGACAGAGGTAGAACGAACATGCAATAAGTCATTAAGACAAAGATGGCAGAAGTCATCAAGACAAAGATGGCAAACAGAAGCAAGACGGACATGCAATAGGTTATCAAGACAAATATGGCAAAATGGTCAGATTCTATCTACTCAGAATGAGGCAGATAGAAGAAAAACGAACATGTAATAAGTCATCAAGACAAAGATAACAGAATGGCCAGATTTTATCTACCTAGAATAAGGCAGACATAAGCAGGACGAACATGTAATGGGTTATCAAGATAAAGATGACAGAATGACCAGATTCTATCTACCCACAATGAGGCAAACAAAAGTAGAAAGAACATGCAATGAATTATTAAGACAAATATGGTGAAATGAGCACTTTTTAACTACCCAGAATCACATAGAACGAACCAGAACGAACCATAGCAAAGCAGAACAAACTTGCAAGAAATTATCAAGCCACTTAACAATCATCAAACCCACATTAAGACTTCATCTCTCACCCAACCAACCATTATAGAAGTAACTAAGTGTTGGAGAAATCCTTCCAGAATATTTTGAAGCTGACAAAACGTTTTTATCAGTCTAAGTCTGGATATTCGGAGACCGACAGTTTAAAGTTTGAAGACTTTATGATCTCAAGACTCAAGACTCAAGACTATTCTCACTGACAGTCTTTCTAATCCAGTGACGAAGGAAATCCAGAACCGAAGCATATGGTTGAGGATGTGATCCTATCCTCTGGAGAAGATCCCTTGATTGGATAAATATCTCGGATCCTTTGTTTGTTCTTATCTAGATCGATTGAAGATCCGATGGTCGACGAAGTATTCTTGGAATGTTCTATTCTTGGAAACCAAGATCTTGATTGTATGGGCGAACAGGATTAATGGGCTATCGCCAGGTTCCTTAAATAGCTCGAATGATCTTCGTGATTGATTCCGTCCAACGGGTAGATTGGAGGAATTTCTTTGGTAAGTGCCAACGGCTATGATGGCATAAAGGAGTATAAAAAAGAAGACGTTCAAGTTGTTTTAAAGAGTGTGATCGATAGAAAAATTCCAGAGTCTGAAGACCCTTGATTATTAGTCGATACTTTTGAGCGAAATTGTATACACAAGAGAGTGTTCGTTCTTAGAGATACCTTGAGCGAGTGTGGTAGATCATCTACACCGAGAAGTCAAGGAAGATCATCGTTGTAACATCTCTCTGTTCATAGTGGAATCCAGCCAATAGGCTGTCAGAGCAGAAGAGTGGACGTAGGCTTGAATCAAGCCGAACCACTATAAACCGCGTGTTCAATTCTCTCTTTCCTTTACTCAGTCTTACGATTGATTATTAATTGCTGCAAATCCTTCAAACTGTCTAAGTATTGTGAAATTATCAAGAAAAATCTTTTATACCTATTCACCCCCCTCTAGGTACTCATTCTAGTCATATCACTAAGTAGATTTAAGTTAACCTAATACTATAAATTTCACTTACCTCGAACGAATGCAAACTGCAAATCACTAATTGCCTTCACCACTCTAGTCACTCTTGAATATGATGGTTTGCTCTCCAAATTCTTGAATTGAAAAGCAAAAATAACACATGCAACTTCTGTTCGGGTTTTTGGAAGGAACGAAAAATGGGTCTTGGCAAAGTAGAATGAGTTTTATTAAAATTAATTAAGATTGATTATTAATTGCTGCAAATCCTTCAAACTGTCTAAGTATTGTGAAATTATCAAGAAAAATCTTTTATACCTATTCACCCCCCTCTAGGTACTCATTCTAGTCATATCACTAAGTAGATTTAAGTTAACCTAATACTATAAATTTCACTTACCTCGAACGAATGCAAACTGCAAATCACTAATTGCCTTCACCACCCTAGTCACTCTTGAATATGATGGTTTGCTCTCCAAATTCTTGAATTGAAAAGCAAAAATAACACATGCAACTTCTGTTCGGGTTTTTGGAAGGAACGAAAAATGGGTCTTGGCAAAGTAGAATGAGTTTTATTAAAATTAATTAAGATAATTTGATTTCTTGCAATGCTAAGCGTAAATTTGTATGTAAATCTTCAGCTTAATGTGGCAATGATGCAAAGCCAAGCCCTTGCATGTGGTCAAGGGGAATGCATGAAGAAAATGAGTTATCTTAGAATAATTATCACTTAATTTAGATTTAGGAGGAATTTAACCACAAAATCTTAATTTTTAAGACATTTGGCCATGCAAACCTTTGTTCAATGACATATGACATTTCTAATTCTAACAAATAAATTTTACAATGAAAAATGTAGCAAGCATAACGTACTCCTTCTTCCAGCACTATTAACACAAATCATTCAATAATATTATCATCAATTAACTAAAACTTACGCAATTAATAACGATAATTAATTAGTAAGACTATAGTAATTTAATTAATACCGTTCTATTATTAGCACACATAATTCAATTCACACGCTGAATCCGAAAGAATTTACGTTCATGAAAATTACCAACTGCGTCCCACAAAAGTTACGAATTCGATTAAAGTCTTTGTGTGCTTGTCCGAACATTAAAGCAAATAATACTTAGCTCAAAATCCAAGCATCATTATCATAACATGAATTTTCAAATATTATATAATTATAAATACGGAAATTCCAGAGTCACAACCTGAGCTCTACTCCCATTGGTAACATTAGGGGTGAGTACTTGGTCCAATTCCACCAGGAACCAATTTGATCTAACTTAGTTTGATCTAGTGGTTCTTGCTTTAGGACCACCAACTCAACTTGAGAATTGATTCCCAATTTGAACCGGCTTTCTTGTTTTGACAAAAATAAGAATTAGGTCACCGAGGCTAGAATCTATGGCTTCCAATGAAAGAGCATAGCCACAATCCACTTAGCCAGCAACAACTCTCGCTAATAATTGTAGCAAACAATTATTATAATGACAATTTAAGTAGATGGATACATGTATGTTGCGCGAAATTAATCACTGACATTGCGTGAAAGAAACTTGACAAATTAATCTCTCTTAACAGACACATCTAGTAGTAAAAATAGAATATTTAATGATAAACACCATAGTCCAATAAAAATGAGTTTTAGAGTCAAGAACAATCACCGTGTTAAGTCTATTTTATTAGAAAAAAAATTCACTTCCAATCACAGGCTTAAGAACCGCATAAATGGCCAATAATTGCTCGGCCGTCAGTGGCGTCGATCCCAATAGAGATCGCAATCTCTAAAAGTGCTTGGCCCACGAGACTTAACCGAGGGCCAAAGCACACACAAACTTCAATCTCGAAGGCTTAAGGAGAGTGGCCAGACCCTTACTGATTGCATATGAGCCGACTCAGTCCGCTACCTGGGACACTTTGGCCCCAAAGTAGTAAACATCATTGAGCATGCAATGGTCGAGAGATTTCCATAAACCATAGTGTACAATATATTTATGTACTAAATTACAATGATACGTGGTATGGCATTTTTGTCATTAGTTATGTCAAGCATCGCACAAATTTATGTTAGAACTCAGGTATTATAAAAGTGATGGCAATAAATGGACAATTGAGTGGATTTTATGATATCGGTGTTAGGGAAATTCCTTATAATGTTTTGAATATAATAAAATAAAGCAAAGGCTACTAATGTGTTTGATAATTGAGTAACAAACTATACAGATGATAGAACATGTAAATGATATTATCAAAGATTATACTTGAAAGAGTTAGAAGATTGGATGAAGATATTCATACTTATATCCAAATTGAAAAGTCTCTTCAGATGGAACACACCCAAACTTTACATATAGAATGAGACATAAGTCCAAAGCGTGACAAGATCTAGAGCGAGACACAAGTCCAAAACGTGATAAAGTCCAGAATGAGACACATGTCCAAAACGTGATAAGTTCAGAAAGAAACATGTTCAGAACAAAACAACTTGACAGAACATAACATAAATCCCAAACGTATAACAACTAGTGATCTGGTTTGGATTCTACATCAAGATAGATTTGATTGACTCAATCTAATTGATTGACAATTGAATCTTGAAGGAAAGAATTTTTTAAAAGAAGAAGATTTATTTATGGAAATCAAGATTATGTTTGTATGGGCGATCAGAATCGACACAGGATTCGACTTCCATCACTCAACGGCTACTTAATCTTCTTGATATAGATCTATCCAACGAGTAGATCGGAAGACGATCCTTTGGATATTGTCTATTGGCTAGTTTGGAAGTGGAGGAGTATTTAAAGAAACCAATGACCAAAAAGCAAGTAAGAGACGAAGCGTAGAATATAGAATTCCAAAGTCTGAGCGAATTTCGATTATACACTTGTCTTTCGTAAGTTTAAATGTTTGTGATCGTGAGAGAAATACCAAAATAGTAATTTAGTGAGATAATGTGATCTACTACTGAGTGTTTACACCTAAAGTTGTAATCTCTTGTTGATTATATAGTAAAATTCAGCCAGTAGACTGTTAATGTGAGAGAGTGGATGTAAGCTTGATCTAAACTAAACCACTATAAATTTCATGTGCAACATTCTCTTCCCTTAACTCTTTTTATTTAAGTCTGTTGCACACTTACAGGTTATTTTAGAAATCTATTCCATCGCATAACAAATTCTGAACATCTACCAAAAGTTTGGTAGCTCGTTTATTAGACTTTGATCCTTGTTCAGATTTTGCTCGCAACCTATTTCATTCCGCATTTATTTGTCAAGATTTCTTTTAAACACTTATCCGCCCCTTTTAGGTGTTCGTACTAGCTTTATCAATCGGAACGTAGATACACTAATGCGGCCTCCACTAAAATCAAGGTGAGCCTAGAATTACTTGAATTGTCCATTTGCGGAATCAGAAAAATACCATCATAGGTTCGAATCTAACTCTCAAAATCAAAGAGCCATTCCCGAGAATGGATGACTCCTTAGCGTAGCTACTCGTTTCCCTTCTACACCCTTGGCCTGGTCGCCTTAAGACCTTTCCTTCTAGATATGGCAGCCCACGACTTCACAGAGAAAACGTAAGAAATATTAGGTATAGCGATGCTAATCTCTCGTTTCAATCACTTCACATGGATAACTTTCTTTTTTAAAGAAAAATACTACTGAATAAAATAAAATAAAAAATCAACACCAGAGTACTGTATCCCAAAATCATTCTTTAAAACTGAGTCGAGGTGCAATCGACCCCTCGACCCATTGATCTTTTCAAGCCTGAGAAAGAAGGGCCGATGTAAAGGAGCGAGGCCTACATTTAACCAATAACGGCTGAGCTTTGGGCATGGTCAGGCCGGTCCCTTCCGTCATATCGATCGATTCCTCGGTAATTCGGTTCCATTCGAAGCACTGGATCAACGACCCGAGAGTCAACCCAATCGTGCACAAGGCAGGGTTTTCACCTGGACACCCTCCCCTGCCCGAGCCAAAAGGCATCATCTTGTATCCGTCTCTCGCGCCTTCCTTCCCTTTGAATCTCTCCGGCTTGAATTTCGTCACGTCAGGCCAATACTTGGGATCGTTCTGTATGGAGAGCAGGTTGATTAGAAGCATCGTGCCTCGCGGGATGCGGTAACCTCCTATGTGACACCCCTCCACCGATTCGTGAGGCACAAGGAGCGGACCCACGGGATACATCTGCATTGTTTCCTTTATGATAGAATGGAGGTAGGGGAGCTTAGGCAAGTCCGATTTGCTGACGAGGCGGTTGTGATCCACGACCTCGTCTATTTCGGCTTGATCCTTCTTCAAAAATCTCCGGATGGTTTAGCATAGCCGACAGTGCCTATTCCGTCGTCGCAGCCGACATATTGGGTCCTGTTGATAACAAAACCTGCCGAAAGAAAGAACCAGATATCCACATTTCTTGCTTTAATAACTCTACATGAAATGAAAAAGCATGAAATAAGATGTAGGTATGACTAACTTCCGAGATAAAATCCCCACATCATATGCGTTATCTGTCGTAGCATTATATAGTATAAAATATATACAAACATTTTATGCGAAAAGGACCACCTTTTTAGTTTTCTTTCAGTAAGAAGGATTGGCAGAAGCTCCAATTACAACAGCAGAATTTGAGATTGTCGGCCTGGAAGCATCGTTATGCTCTGCGTTTCCTTTTACTGGATTTATTACATGGTCGGGAGAAGATCGAAGAGATGATAGAGCCAAAAAATAATGACTTACAACCTGAACGGCATCTCGAATTTAGACGTGAAAAGTAAAACAACAATAAATGCATGCTAATATTAATATCAAAATCGTAAATTACTTAGCATAATTAATTAGCGTACGTCAAATAGAAGATTGGCTGAGTGCAACATATTCTGCTACTAAAAAGAAAACAATAAATTTTAGCTGATCAATTTTGTAAAACGATTTCGATATAATTAGAGATATTCAGCTGAAAAAGACTAGCAAACGAAAAGTAAAGAGACTCACTACCATAAGGCTCTTTGATAACTTCATCTTTGTAGTACTCCGGCTCAGTCTCTTGCAAAGACAAGAGCACCTGAATCAACGTTTTCTTCTTCCTTCCATCTGCCGCCTCCGGTGACTCATGGCCCCCGCTGGTCTGGCTCTCGTCGATCAAGCTCTGCATGAACTCATCCCTCTTCTTCTGCAATGCCATGAGCTTCTCCCCCATCCCCTTCGGCCTCATCCACCTCAGGATCGGCAAGAACTCGCCCATTTTCGTAGTGTCCGATCCTCGACGACTCTGTCACGATCTCCCTGAAGTTTATCTCCTCCTCCGACTCCCCCACGTTCTCTCCGTAGTACCTGCGCAGAAAAATATCAACTCAACTTCAGTTCAATTTAAAAAATTTAACGGTTAAATGAATATTCTGGCGGTAGGTTCAGCTTTAGCTCGAAGAAAGTGGACTTCACGTTCACGCTCTGGCCGCCACTCTTGGCGAGGCCAGCTGATGGAGCAGCAACTTCACCTCGCTGGCCCGGATGCTTGAGAGTGTCAGAAGGCGGTTGGTAGAGAGGATCTCAAGGGAGGCGATGTAGCAGAGTTTCCGCCAGTGGCTGCCGTAGGGGGACCAGGTGAGGCTAGTGTAGTTGTAGCCAAGGTGCTTCCCGACGAGGAGGTGGGGCTAGTTGGCGAAGACGACATCTTTCTTGGTGAGGCACTCCTCGGCAGCGTCCAGGGAGGAGACGATGAGGACGCGGTGGGACCCGAACCGGAGGAGGGTGATTGGGTCGTGCGTCCGGGAGATCCAGGATGGGGAGCGGTGGTGGGGATTCTGGAGGAGGTAGAGGTGACCGATGACCGGGAGGGCCGGGAACAGGCTCGGCGGGAGTGAAAGAAGACGAAGAAGACTAGAGAGATTTTGTGAATTTCTTGTATTCAATCTGTATATTCTGATGTACAATTGCTTCTGTAATTATAGTACAGAAAAGAATTAATAAAGGCAAAGGAAAATTCACAAATCAAATCTATTCTCAATCTAAGATTTCTAGCTTAATTTATGTACGGACCAATTTGGTCAAGAATTCGAGAGTATCTTCCAGATTGATGCATATCTTCCAACACTCCGCCTCAAGTTGGTGGCCGGTAGATATCCAAGACACCTAACTTGCTTAGTAGATATGCATGTTGTCTTTGGCATAGAGGTTTGGTGAAAATATCAGCTGGTTGCTCTTCCGTTCCAATTCCTCTAGTCTCGATTATTCCTTCTTGAATCTTGTCTCGAGTGAAATGACAATCCACTTCTATATGCTTTGTTCTTTCATGAACTATAGGATTTGCTGCAAGTTTGAGTGCAGCATCGTTGTCACAGAACAGCTTGGTCGAACCCTTCAATTTTATCCCAAGATCCCCAAGTAATCCCCGTACCCATATGATCTGACAGGTAGTCTTTGCCATAGCTCGATACTTTGCTTCGGCTGAAGATAATGATACAGTAGCCTGCTTCTTGGTTTTCCATGAAAGAAGAGAATTTCCAAGTTTAATGCAAAAACCTGTAATGGATCGTCGACTCATAGGACAGGTTGCATAATCTGCATCACAGTATGCTAACATTTCCATGTTGCAATCTCTGGATAAAAAAATCCCTAGTCCTGGACACTTCTTCAAATATTTTACGACCTTCAAGGCAGCATTTAAGTGAGACAACTTAGGGCTATGCATAAACTGACTGAGGGTTTGCACTGCATATGATATGTCGGGTCTGGTCATAGTCAAGTATATAAGTTTCCCAACGAGCTTCTGATAACCTGAAGGATCACTAAGGCTGGGATCATGATTTTCAGATGTCCCTGCATCATAATCCTTGGTAGTTAATTTCACATTTTGCTCAATTGGAATGACTGATGGTTTGCATCCTGACAATCCTGCCTCTGATACAATCTCCAGCACAAACTTTCGTTGACTAAGAGAAATCCCGCGATCAGATCTAGCAATTTCTATCCCAAGGAAGTATTTGGGTGCTCCTAAATCTTTAATGTGAAAAGCAAGGTGCAGATACCTTTTGAATCTCTCTATCGCGGTTCTATCATTTCCCATGATAAGGATATCGTCAACATATATCATCAGATAAATAAATGACGTACCTTGATTCCATGTGAATAAGGCGTAATCATATCTGGACTGCTTGAAACCTGTAGAAGTGATAGCATCGGCAAATTTGGCATACCACTGCCTAGAAGCTTGCTTAAGACCATAAAGGGATTTACGGAGACGACATACTCTATTCTCCCCCTGTCTCCGTAATCCTTGAGGAATATCCATGTAGATTTCCTCTTCTAGATCTCCATGCAGAAAAGCGTTATGCACATCCATTTGGTGTAATGACCAATTATTAATAGCAGCAACAGATAAAAATGATCTTACTGTTACGTCTTTGGCGATTGGAGAGAAGGTCTCATGATAGTCAAACCCTTCTCGTTGAGTAAATCCTTTGGCCACTAACCGAGCTTTGTAACGCTCAATGGATCCATCAGCGCGGTATTTGATCTTGTAAACCCATTTGCATCCAATGGGTTTCCTATTTGGTGGTGGAGTGACCAAATCCCAGGTTCCATTTGCAGTTAGTGCCTGCAATTCAGCCCCCATGGCTTCTTGCCATCTTGGGTCTTTGACTGCTTTTTCATAAGTAGATGGCTCGACATCCTCTGATATTTGACTCACACAACATCTATGTTCCGGTGAAAGTCTATGGAACGAAACATAAGACGATATTGGGTAATGAATACCTGGTGAGTTTAGGGATGCACAAACATAGTCTTGTGTCCAGGCTGGCGGTCATGTAGACCGACCAGATCGTCGAGGAGGATTCACCAGATCGGGAGTTGAGGACAATTCCGTATTGCCAACTTCATTGGAGGAATCTTCTATTATTGAGGAATTTCCTTGAACTTCGTCATTGGAATTTTCAGTAATTTCTGGTGTAGAGATCTCAGAAGCCATTGGAGCAATTGGCGCTTGAGTTCCTATGACAAGGTATTCAGTATGTGGAAATTCTTCCATAGAGAAGGACTTACCAGAATTGTTTGATGCCTCCCTTGAAAAATCCTTTTCTTTGAAAGGAAAAACGTCTTCGTGAAAAATTACATCTCTGCTGATGAAGAATTCCAGTGTTGATTGGTCCAAGACACGATACCCTTTTTGTAAATTTGGATAACCCATGAAAATGCAGCGTCTTGCTCGAGGGCTCATTTTGTTTCGAGGACCTAAGATAGTGGCAAAGCACTGGCAACCGAATGTCCTTAAGTGTCTCAATTCTGGTTTCTTCTTGAAGAGTAATTCAAATGGAGTTTTTCCATTGAGCACTCGAGTGGGCATACGGTTGATGAGATATGCTGCAGTAATTATGCATTCGCCCCAATAATCTTCTGGAATAGATGCCTGAAACTTTAATGCACGTGCAACTTCTAATAAGTGACGATACTTACGCTCCACTATTCCATTCTGTTGTGGAGTGTAAACACAAGTACTTTCATGAAGAATTCCTTGAGCTGATAAAAGTAAATTGCAGTCATTATTAAAAAATTCCCTGCCATTGTCTGTCCGTACTCGTTGAATGGATCTTCCAAATTGATTCTTGGATAAAGCAATGAAAGTTTTCAAGTGTGAGAAAACTTGTCCTTTGGACTGCATCAGAAAAATCCAGGTGGCACGAGAATAATCATCCACAATTGTCAAGAAATATCGGGACCCATCATGATGTTGGGTATGATAAGGACCCCAGACATCCATGTGAATTAAGGAGAAAATATTCATGGCACGATTGTTACTAAGAGAAAAGGGAATGCGTGATTGCTTTGCAATTGGACATATCTGACACTTAGAGTAAGGAATGGAAGCGCTATGACCCAAACGTGAATGTAAAAGATAGTCTTTATCATTGGTAGTCGTGTTACACAATGACATTTTATTTGAAGGAAATAAAGTTGAATTACTTGGAGAGTTCTTCCATAGAAATAACCCTTCAGAAAGACTACCCAAGCCCATCACTTTGCCAGTCGAAAAGGCCTGAAATAAGCAAGAGTCAGAACCAAACAATACACGACAGGAATTTTCTCTGCAGACTTTGGACACAGAAATAAGATTGAATTGAAATTCTGGAAGGAAAAGAACATTTTGAAGTGTGATTTGTGGGCTGAGTTTGACTGTTCCAGTGATTTTCACATGAGTACTATTTCCATTTGGTAATTGAACAGAAATAGGAAATTCTAAATCCTCATGAATATCTGAAAATAGTGCCCTTCCACAAACAATATAATCACTTGCCCCAGAATCAATTATCCAGGTTTTTCTGGAAACAATATTGATCAGGCAATGAGAAATACCTGAGAAATTTCCTCCTTTATTTGAGGTGTCTAATTTCTATATTGCCTGCATCAGTTGCTGGTATTGGTCATTTGTAATGGACCGATCAGCATTAGGAAAATCAACCTGATAAGCTGCAGAAATTCTTTTCCCTTTTTCTCTGGGTTTACCGTGCAATTTCCAGCAATTTTCCACTGTGTGGTGTGGCCTTCTGCAAAAATCACAATATAATTTACCCTTTTTTGGGTTAAAATTTTTTGCAGATGCTGAGAAAATTCCTCTACCGTCGGATCCGGAGAAATAATTTCCTCCGTCGGATGCGAGGGAAATGCCACCACCGTCGGATGTTTTCCAAGCCCCTTCATCTCGTCCGTTGGATCCAGACGAGTGGATAGGCCCTTTTGGACCGTCCGATCCGCGCGGCAGATCTGAGCCGCTCGTCCCTCCCCTTTTAAGGAGACGGGAGTCCTCATATGCGGATGCCCGTAACCCTAGCTCGCCCCCTTTCTCGTGTGCTAG
Source organism: Eucalyptus brandiana (assembly GCA_014182725.1). Classification (NCBI taxonomy): domain Eukaryota; kingdom Viridiplantae; phylum Streptophyta; class Magnoliopsida; order Myrtales; family Myrtaceae; genus Eucalyptus; species Eucalyptus brandiana. The sequence continues at coordinate 2,303,737 of CM024673.1, read as the reverse complement.
GGTTTTGGGCGTCCAATTTCGTCGCTCGCCGCGACTGGCCAAAGCGAAGCTCTCTCCTCCCTTCGCCAGTTCTGATGAAGCGAGCCTCTGGCTTTCTTCCTGGACGGCTAATTGAAAGATCCGCCCGAGAGGTGGCACGGGTTCCATAGCCAATATCTGCGATCGGAATGTCAAGTAAGTTTCATTCAAGATAAGCAAAAATCGGGTAGCCTTTTCTCGCTCTTTTATCGGTCGGTATTGTGCGAGTGTTTCTTCTGGTCCCTCAAGCTTTTCCTCTACAGCTTCAAGGTCATTCCACAGAGACGATAATTTGTTGTAGCATGTGGAAATCGTCATGTTTCCTTGCTTTAATTCGCTAAGTTCCTGCATTAAAGAGAAAATCCTTGCCCGATCTAGTTTGCCGTACATTTGCTTGATATTTTCCCACATATTTCTGGAATCCTCCGTCGGTGGCAGACCGGCCGCGACATCTGGAGAGATGCAATTCCCGATCCATGAGCGAACGAGCTGGTTGCATTTTCTCCAGTATCGCGCCAGTCGGTCGTCGGTCGGAATCGGGACGGTTCCATCTAGGAACCCATCCTTGTCTTTTGTTATCAGCGCTCGTCGGAGATCTCGGGACCATCTGGGATAGCTCTCTGGTCCGGTTAATTGCAGGTTGATTAGCCGCAATTCTGGGCCATCGGCTGTTGAGACGTACAGGGGATCTCCGGGCTCCGGTCGTCCGGTGATAGCTCCGATGGGAAACGGCAAAAAACCGGGCGCGAAATTCGGGTAGGGATTTGTCCCTAAACCCGGTTCGCCTGACCTGAATCGATGATCCGCATTATAAGATCTCGGGTAGGGATTCGTCCCATTGCCCGGGTCTCCTGACCCGCTCGACCCACTCGTCCGCTCCAACCCGTTGGTTGGGTTTGCCCCAATTGTGGATGGTGGACTCCCTTCGGGTTGGACGTGGCTTCGGTGGCCCATGTGACCAGGCAATGATGGATTAGGGTTCGTCCCGATGTACCATGGATAAGGTACCCACTGGATTGGTTGGCCTGCAATGGGTTGCCCCAGATTAATCTGAGCCTGAGTTGGCCGCCATTGCACGAGCTGAGGTTGAGTCGTCGGTTGGGTTGATGCAGCAATTTGGGATGAGGTTTCTGGCGCTGTTTGATTTTCAGCAGAGAAACTAGCCTGCGAAGGAGAGCTGGCCATGGTTGGTAAGAGAAAAAATTCTTCTTTAAAATAGTCTCTGTTTTCCAGAAAGCAAATCTGTCTATTTGCAGATCAGAGTTCTTCTGGATTGGATGATCAAGAGCGGAAGCGAAATTGAATCAGCAGCCTGGTGCTCTGATACCATTAAAGAAGACGAAGAAGACTAGAGAGATTTTGTGAATTTCTTGTATTCAATCTGTATATTCTGATGTACAATTGCTTCTGTAATTATAGTATAGAAAAGAATTAATAAAGGCAAAGGAAAATTCACAAATCAAATCTATTCTCAATCTAAGATTTCTAGCTTAATTTATGTACGGACCAATTTGGTCAAGAATCCGAGAGTATCTTCCAGATTGATGCATATCTTCCAACAGGGAGTTCCGGATCTTTCGGAGCAAGTGCTTGGCCACCAAGTAAACGGCGAGGAAGAGAAGGAATTGATTCACCGCCCAGATATGGCGGAGCAAGTGCTTTACGATCGCGTAAGAGGCGAGGAAGAGCAGGAATTGGATCACCTCCCGGGCATCGTGGAGCAAGCGCTTCGAGATCGTGTAAAAGGTGAGCAAGAGAAGGAATCGGATCACCTCCTGGATTTTGTGGAGCAAGTGCTTCCCGATCGCGAAGTAGGCGAGGAAGAGAAGGAATTGGATCACCAATTGCGCGTGCATGCGTGCGAGTGCTGTGTGTGTTTGGCTAGGGGGGACAAGAAGCAAAAGCTGTTCGGGGAAGATTCCTTGCCGCGCATGGAACAAAATGAAGGAAGGAATAACTTGTGACCCAAGGCAGCGAAGTCTAACACCTGGTAGGGACGGTCGGTAGTGGATTTTCTAGAAGACGGAGAAGATTCACAAGGTCGCCATGGATGCTGATCTCTCGTTTCAATCCCTTCACATGGCGGACATTCTTATTCAAAGCAGAACGCTATTGTGTCAACACCAGAGTACTATATCTCAAAATCATTTTTCAGATCGATTCAAGCCTGAGAAAGAAGGCCCAATGCGAAGGACCGAGGCCTGCATTTTGCCAACAACGGCTGAGCTTTGGGCATGGTCAGGCCGGTTCCTTCCGTCATGTCGATCAGTTCGTCACTAATACGGTTCCACTCAAAGCACTGGATCAACGACCCAAGCGTCAACCCAACCATGCGCAAGGCGAGGTTCTCGCCCGGACACCCTCTCCTCCCTGAGCCGAAAGGCATCATCTTGTACCCGTCCCTCACACCTTCCATACCCTCGAACCTCTCCGGCTTGAACTTCACCGCATCAGGCCAGTACTTGGGATCGTTCTGTATGGAGAACAGATTGATCAGGAGCATTGTGCCTTGTGGGACACGGTAACCTCCTACGCGGCACTCCTCCGCCGATTCATGAGGCACGAGGAGCGGACCCACGGGGTACATCCGCATTGTTTCGTTCATGACGCAATGGAGGTATAGGAGCTTAGGCAAGTCTGATTCGCTGATGAGACGGTTGTGGCCAACGACCTCGTCTATTTCGGCTTGCGCCTTCTTTAGAATCTCCGGATGGTTTAGCATAGCAGACATTGCCCATTCCATGGTTGCGGCCGATGTATCGGTTCCCGCCGATAACAAAACCTGCCAAGAGAAAAGACCATACATCCACATTTCAAGCTTTAATAAACTCCTAACGAAATAGAAAGAACGAAATAAGATGTAGGTGTGACTAGCTTCCAAGATAAGATCGCTACACTATGATTATAGGGCTAAGAGCATCACTATTCTCTGTTTTTCTTAGCATTAAATTTATTGTATGGTTTTAAGAAGATCGCGATAGAGCTGGTCCAGATAATAGTCAAATAAAATATTAGTTGAGTGCAACATATTCAACTACCCAACATTAAATTCTACAGCTTGTAATTGGTCGATTTTGCAATTTGATTTTCACATGACGAGCAATATTCAGCTGAAAAAACAAGGCAATGGAAAGCAAGGAGGCTCACCAGCATGAGGCTCTTGATAGTCTCGTCTTTGTAGTACTCTGGCTTGGTCTCTTTCGGAGACAAGAGAACCTGAATCAACGTCTTCCTCTTCCCTCCTTCCGCCGCAGCCGCCTCCGGCAACTCGTCACCCTTGCCACTCCATCTCTCGTCGATCAAGCTCTGCATGAACTCATCCCTCTTCTTCTGCAACTCCATCAGCTTCTCCTCCAGCCCCTTCAGCCCCATCCGCCTCAGGAACGGCAAGAACTCGCCGATGTTGGTCGCGCCGCTGACCTTGAGCGACTCTGTCACAATCTCCCTGAACTTTCTCGCCTCCTCTGCCTCCCCCACGTTCTCTCCGTAGTACCTGCATGGAAAAGGATTAATTGAACTTCAGTTCAATTTAAAAGTTTAAACCGTTAAATATGAAAGGGTGATTTGATGTTTTGTTCATTTCACGGAAAATGTGGCGTTTCTGAAAAATATTTTTCAGGAAAATGTAATTATTTTCCGGTATTCGCATGAAATCTAAAAATGAAGTGGAAAATATTTTTTATTTGTTCAAGTAAGAAAAATATTTTCCTCATACACTCTTTTTCATTTATTTTATTTTTTAAAATTGATTTTTCATATTTTTTAAATTTTGATTTTTAATTATTTAAAATTGTTAAAATCTATTATTAATTTTTTTCATTTTTTATTTTTCTTTTCTTTTTTTCTCTGTTTTCCACTTCCTTCTTTCTTGGCCGGTCGCCGGCCACAACAATGGCCCATGACCAGCCACCGGTGAGCCTCGAGCTCGCCGACGAGCACAAGGCTTGCCGCTCCCCAAATTGGCGGCGCGAGCTTGAGATCAACAAGCTCAAGGTTCGCCTGGCGACAGTAGAGATGACTAGCCAAGAAAGAAGAAGATGGGAAACAAAGAAAATAAAAAGATAAAAAGAAAAAGAAAAGAAATAAAAATAGAAAAGAAAAAGGAAATTATAAATAATTCGAATTAAAAAAGAAAATTAAAATTAAAATATAATTCGAATAGAAAAAGAAAAGAAGAAAAAATGAGAGGAGGAAGTGATGATTTGTAGAGGTGTGAGATAAGAAAGATCAAATGAGGAAAATATTTTTCACTTTTCTCTAATTTAGCAGACTTTTTTCTTTTCATAGAAAATATTTTTCTCAATGAATTCACTTCTTAAACGAACGCTGGAAAATTCAAAAATGTTTTTTTAGAAATTATTTTTCGAGAAACGAATGAAGCCTAAATATTCTGGCGGTACCTCTTTCCGGCGATCATCTGCATCATCACGTTCAGCATCAGCTCGAAGAAAGCCGACTTCATGTTTACGCTCTGGCCACTGCTCTTGGCGAGCAGCCAGAGCAGCGACCTCACCTCGCTGGCCCGGATGCTTGATAGGGTCAGGAGGCGGTTGGTGGAGAGGATCTCGAGGGAGGCGATGCGGCGGAGGTTCCGCCAATGGTTGCCGTAGGGGGACCAGGCGAGGCTGGTGTAGTTGTAGCCGAGGTGCTTCCCGGCAAGGAGGCGGGGGCGGTTGGCGAAGACGACATCGTTCTTGGTGAGGCACTCCTCGGCGGCGTCCGGGGAGGAGACGACGAGGACGCGGCGGGACCCGAACTGGAGGAGGGCGACGGGGCCATGGTGCCGGGAGATCTGGGACAGGGAGCGGTGGAGGGGTTTCTTGAGGAGGTGGAGGTGGCCGATGACGGGGAGGGTGGGGAAGGGGCTGGGCGGGAGGCTGCGGATCTTGTGGAGCAAGCGCCTCGCGATGGCGTAGAAGGCGAGGAAGAGAAGGAATTGGATCACCATATCTTGCGCGACTGTGCGGGAGCGTTCTGTGGGTTTGGCTAGGAACGAAGCAAAAGCAAGCGGTGGGGATGCATAGAAGCTGAATTGATGGGTCTCTATTTGAACGCGGATGTTGAAACTTCGAAGAATCACGTGTCTATAGGAAAAAATAATGTCAGATAGGCTTGGAAAGATAAGAGAGAGTGTTTTGTAAAGAATGGCTTTGCATACTGTGGCCCAAAAAAAGAAAAAAAGAAAAAAGAGAGGTCTGTGTCAAAGGTGCATAGAAAAGGCAGTCGAAAAGGTGGACTAATGGCGGAGCCTTCCTGGCCCATGGGAACATAATGAAGGAAAGAAAAAGAATTGGAGGGGGCACCCAGGGCAGCGAGATTACCTGGTAGGGACGGTTGGAAAGTGGATTTTCTAGAAGTAGTTTGACCCCATCGAGGCCCATCAAGACTTCTAATACGTAGGGGTGATTAGTTTCCGATTCAATTCTCAAATAGTCCAATGAAACTGGTTACTTCAAAGGAAAGAATGCCTCAAACTCTTTTAGAGGCGAAGGAGATCCAGAGAAAAGAAAAGACCAAAAGATGAGAGAGTAGGCATGAGTATCGCAGGGCAAAAGGGAAAGACCGAAAGAGGAAAGGAGGCATGCATATGACATTTAAAAAATAGAAATAAATAAAAAGAAAGTAATTGGTCCAGGTAGTTCGATTGCCCTCTTGGAATCGAGAACCAAACCGGCACTCCGAACCCAATTAGAATGTTTGGTCCGGTTTGGACGGTTTTCAGTTCAGTCGATTTGTCTTGACCACCCCTATTAAGATAGGAGGATTCATAAGGTTGTAATCAATCATAAGCTTGTCCGGTTTTAGCTTTTAAATCAATGGAAGGTGCTCCCTTGATGTCGCAATTGTAATGTGCAGCACTTTCTAGCTTCGCATGGGGTTGAGTTCGCTCTTAGGTGGTAAAAGTTCTTTTCAATATACAAAAATGTTGAGAATTCAAGTCAAATTATAATGCGTGGTGATTTTTGTGAGCATGCTGAATGTGTTCGGTGCAAAGGAAAAATAACTTCACCAAGGCATAAATGAATGTTCTAAGTTTTGCCACAAGAGAGTACGACATGCCACTAATTGGAGTAAACAACTATTATAGCAAAAATCAGGCTGATTCTCGAAATTAATATACTTGATAAATTATCCCGAACATTGTCTTTAGTAACAAAAAAAAAAAAAACAAACAAACAAAGACCGAACATTGTTTGAGAATATTTTTGACAAATCAATATAGTTTGACAAAAGTAACTTCGAATTTGTAATTTTTATTTTCTTGGACAAATCGTGGCACTGGCCCAATATGTGAAATGTTATACAACAGTCTTCAATGGACCTTGAAGACGATTGAAAAAGAAGAAGAAGAAGCTAGAAACGAAAAGAAAAAAAATGTAAGAAAGAAAATAGCAATAAAAGTGAACTTTTAATGTTCTAGAGAATTATATTAAACTAAACAAAGAAAACTATAGAACATATATATAACTAGGCATATGCCCGTGCGTGCCCCAGTTCCTTAGGAAGACAATAGTTGTGTTCTCCATATTTCTCTCAACAAACTAATCTAGTCGCAAAAATATGGTTTGGAATGATAAAGACTACACTTCAATAAAAATGTGTGAATAAAAGAAAACTCACCTAAGTTTAAAAAAATTTTAACTTCCAATCGTGGGCCTTAGGCCCGCTAAGGTGGCCTAGCAACTGTTCAGCCCTCAAGGGCGTCGATCCCAAGAGATTCGTAACCCACAAGGACTTGGCATAAAAGACCCCACCCTCCTGCCCAAACACGCACAATCCTTAACCTCTAAAGGCATGGGGAGGATGACCAAAACCCTCGCTCGGCACGTGTGGGCAGGCTTAGTCCGTCCACTGAGGACACTTTTAACCCACAAAAGGGTCAGATAATTCCTACCTTGTTACATCTCAAAAAGGATTCTTTCTCCCCTAGTGTCTCTCTCTTTCACTTGCCTCTCTCCATTCTTCGTCCGCCAACATAAATATTGGATGGTCCTCTTGAGACCAAGCTCAGGTGGCTTCATTGGCCTTGCATGGTGTGCAGTTAGGTCGGTCATATGGAGGTTCAAGCAAGCTCGATGGGACTCAAAAGATTGGGCATCGATGATACTAAATGACAAACATAAGCTTTTTGTGTCCATGGTCCATGTCTACAATTATTCAGCCAATGTTTTATGAAACTTTCAAGGTTGGCCTACATTGTTCATACTGCTTTGGATGTTGAGTGTACTAGTGCCGAGGGAGCGAAGGGACTTGTATCAAGGCCCAAAGATTTATAATTCTATGGTTATCAATTTGGCTTTAAACTCTACAATCTTTCATTGGAATCCCTTTTAGTTTTGTACACCTATTTGCAACTAATAAGCTTGTGACCTTTAGGCAAGTTAATAAATTCCCAAACACTATAATATTTCGCAGATTGTATCTCGTCATTTATGACATATAACTACATACTTGATTGAGGACAAGAAACAACATTCATATAAGTCACTAAATCAACCATGCATTAGATATTGTAGTCATACTCTCATAAATAAATTATCTAGTTTGATGGTATAACTGATCATTTTTCTCTAACGGATCTCCTGAGTAGAGCTACAACCATTTCATTCTGCACCTGGGAGGCTTGAAAAATTTCATCAGAAATTATCTCAAGAATAATACCTTAAACCTCAACAAACTTAATTTACGGTATAGAAAATTTCACAATTATCTGTATAGGTAAAAACAAAAACACAGTAATCTCCACCATACTATTATTCTTAATAGTCTGAGAGCAGCTATCCTCTATAATTACATCGGACTCTAGAGACTTTACCGTCTGTGATTTCATAATTTTTGTACCTTCATCAAAGTCATAAAATCGATACCCTTATGAGCAATCTGGGAAAGATACGAAATAAATCTGAGTGGAACTAAATTCCAACGCACTTAATATTTGATTATATAACCTCATTTCTGCATGACATGCTTAGATTTTAATATGATTCAAGTTAGATTTATGTTAAGTCCATAACTCAAAAGGAGTTAATGGAACAACTTTGGTAAGAAACACGTTTTTTGTATGTGAAAAGGTTGTTTTCAAAACATCAGCTCACATAAGATTTGATAAATTAATCTTATTAATCATACTCATCACCATGTTCATTATGGTGCAATTATGCCTTTTGGTAAAATCATTTTCTTCAGGATTTTCAGGTATAGTAAATTAAGTTACCACCCCAGAATCTACCAAGTATTTAGCAAATGATTATTTAAGTTTTTTAGCATTACCACACTTGCCAAAATACTCACCACCATTCTTAGGTCTAACAACCTTTAAGATTTATTCTAACTATTTTTCAATTTTAGTTCGAAATTTTTTTGAATTTATCTAGAGGTTCAAACTTTTCCCTAATCAAGTACAGAAGAAATAGTCATAAATGATTTTGTTGAAATAAAATTTATGCATAACGTTAAGCTTGACTTGGCTAGAGGGGAAGGTTGGAGTTCCATAAAGGGTTCACGAAGATTAACTTAAATGACCTCTAACATGTCAAAACTTTATACTATAATTTTATTCTTTATCTCAGTCATCTTACTTCCACAATAATCTATAGAAATCTTTAGGTAATCGTTAAGAATAGACAAAATATCAACATTATCAACTTTTCTACTTTTTCTCTAAAAATATGATCAAGACGTTAATTCACGAGATTATTCTTTAGGCATAAAACTTTTGGAAACAACTTTTTCAACCATATACGAGACGTATATATCATTGGGAGTTAAACACAATCTGTACAATTCATTTGATATAATGTAGTACTCAACCTTATTTGAATAAAAGAGCGCAAAAATATACATATTTTTTTATAATTTTAAAAGAGTAGCCACACATGTTTAAACGAGATACGGAAACTAAGTTTCTTATCAAGGAAAGTAGATAAAAGGTGTTTCTTAATATCAAATTAAAAATGGAATCTATAATTAAAATGATATTTCCAATGTCGACTTTACCGTTATTTTTCAAGATGAGCTATGATTCATTTTGATTTGGCTTATTTAGATTTATGAATCCCCGTATGATAAATACAACTAACTTGTTGCCCCACTATATAGCCACCATGAACTGGACAGATTTATAATAGGTAACTAAATTATAAACAATGCCAAAAAATCATTGATTACAAGTTCACACTCGGACAACCAAATTTTATATACGTATTGCATTATATGTGACATTTCTTTTAAAATGAAGTAATAGTCGCTAATTCTTCTTGAAGGATTCTATCATAGGATCTTGACTGTTAGAATAATCGGTGGTTTTATGAGTTGTTTTATGAATATGATTTTTAAACTTTAAATCTATCATTCTCAAAACGTAGTCCTTAATCTCATCAGAACACTTATACCTTATGTTAAAGAGTCATTGCAAATGTGTTCTAATCTTGATATTACATAATATATAATTTCAAACCATTAAGACTTCCATCATCTTTTAACAGTGTAGTTAATTGATAAACCATTTTTCAAGTATTCATGAATAGAACGCTTCATGGATAACATGCAGATTCGATTGCTTTTTTCCCAAACAAAAAATCTTATTTTTACTACTTAAAGTTTGAATCAGTAAGAATTTCAATAATAATTGAGTTATTAACTACATAGGATGTGATTGAAATAACAAGCAATGTATGTAATTAGCATCATGTGAGTACTGTGTAACTTGAAGACACACAAGTACACATTCAGAGAGTTACATGCATTATCACATAATCACATTCTGACAAAATATAAGACATGTAGTTGTATACTCCTTACATAACAGCGGCAATGAGAATATATTCCAACTTTATGAATTCATTACCTTTGAATATATGAACTACTATGATCGATCACTCATTTACCATACTATCATGTATTCCTTCATAAACTAATATACAATCGTCTCCTTTAAGAGTATGACCACGTATTAGAATATGAGATCCCATCATTATATAAAATCTATATTTTTCAAACCCAATCAAGTATGCCATTTTGGCAGTCACAACTCAATTAAATCCGTGAAACTCTCTTATACTGAGAATATAAAATTTACTTCTCACATATACTATATACATGTAATTTTAACTTTAGTGACATGGACAATTTATCATTAAAATCATGTATCATGTCAATTACATTGCTTTATTTATTGATACAAATTAAACTTTATATATTACAATACTCTACACAATATCTATGTGATAACATACTTGTAAACCAACACCTATATTTCCAAAATCATAGAAAAATACAAGAAAATATGCAAAAACACCCTAAAATAACCCAAAAAAATAAGATTCGGTACGTATTTTCATATTCATAAAATTATCAAAAATAAAAATAAATATATTACATTGTAGAGTATCTCCATGCGAGCACATAGATTACAAAAATGCCCCAGTCGGAGTTCGGACGCACCTATATGTGCGTCTAGAATGTGCAGTGCGTGGTGCACACATTCTAGCCGCTTGGACCGATCTAGCCACCAATCCGACCGATTCAATCAATCAACTTCCAATCCAACCAATAGGCCAATCAACGTCCAATCCAACCAATTGACCGGTTCGGGCAATAGTGAATCATGTTGGGTGGGTCAACAAGTGAGATCTGGGTTAGGTCAACGGGTCAGGTTGAGTTGGGCCTTGCGGGTCACTGATGTCAGCGTGACGTTAGCCTTCGTGGGTGCATGCACAAGTAGCACCCCACGTGTGAGGGCGCATGAGGGCGCATTGATAAAAGTATGAAAAAAGGAACCCACGTACCAACGAACTGGATTTGCGTGTCAAACTAAAAAAAGTAGAGAAGATCCCTTTTACGAAAGTTCGAACGTGAATCAATCGAGGTTTTTGATTTGCAGCCGTAATTCAACGACCAAACATGATTGTGGGAAAGGAAAATTAATAAAATATTTCTAAATTTATCGTACTTTTATCAATTTAGTTATAAATATTTATGTATCAATTTAGTTTAAAAAGTTTTCGCATTTTGTCAATTGAGTTTATCAGGTAAATTTTAATTGAATATTTCTAATGTAATCGACCATCCTATCTGAACGCTAGTCAACGCTAACAAGGATAAATTTTTATTTTTTTATTTTTTTTTCTTTTTTAATTGCAGCCAATGAGGGTAGCCAGATCAATGCATGGCCATTGGTGAGGGCCATGACACTTTTATCAGCCTTGAGCAAGGTTCATAATAGCCTCCCCCAAATCAGGGCTGTGACCTTGCTTGTGATTGGTGAGGGCATTGCGGCTCTCACCTAGTGGCAGGCAAGGGTCTAGCGATCTCATCAGTCTCAATAAAAAGAAAAAAAAAAGAAAAAAAAAAAGAGGAAAGAAGAAAAGGTAAAACAATTAATTAAAAAAATTTTAAAAAATCAAAAAATTGTCCACATTAACATTGTCCCTGCCATGTAGGATGGCTGACATCCACATCAGAGATTTCTAGTCAAAATTAGTTAGATTAACTCAATTGGTAAAATATTAAATGTTTAGAACTCAATTGACACAACTGAAAAGTTTATAATTGAATTGTCAAAATAAAATAGATTTAGGACTTTTTTAGTCATTTCTCTATGATTCATCCAGTAAGATAGAGGGTACTCTCAAGTAGTTTGAAACCGCTATCACATGTTTGAAATCTTCCTATTACTCTTTGGCTTTAAGAGACCTTGGTTCATTTGTAATATAGGCTCGACCTTATTTTGATTCAGGCACCCTGGCTTTACTCATACTGGTGAAGTTAGAGGTGAGTACTTGGTTCGATTTCACTAAGTATCGATTGGAGTTGACTTAGTTTGATCTAGCAATTCTTGCTTTGGGACCGCCAGATCAACCCAGTTCAACCCGAGAGTCGATTCCCAATTTGAACAGGCTTTCATGTTTTGTAAAAAATAAAGTTAAGGTCATCGAGGCTTGAATCTACAACTTCCAATGAAGGAGCACAGCCCAATCCACTCAGCCAGCAACAACTTATGCTAATGATTATAGAAAACAATTATTATAATGACAATTTAACTAGACGGGTATATATAAGTCGCGTGAAATTAATACGCTTGATAAATAATCACAGGCATTGTGTGATAAAAACTTTACAAATTAACTTGTGATTTTCAATCTCTCTTAACAAACAAATTTAGCAGTAAAAAATAGAATATATAATGATAAACACCATGGTACAATGAAAAAGAGTTTTAGGGTCAAGAATAATCACCTCCATAAGTCTATTTTAGTTATTAAAAAAAAAAAAAAGATCACTTCCAATCAAGACTCAAGAACTGCCCAAATAGCCAACAATTACTTGACCCTCAATGACGTCGATCCCAAGCAAGATCGCAACCTCTAAGGGACAAGGCCCACGAGACCCAAACGTGGGGTCAAGCTTACGCAAACTTCAGTCTCAAAGGCTTGAGGAGAGCGGACAGACCCCTGCTCATAGCGTATGGGCTGAGTCAGTCCGCCTACCAAGGGCACTTTAGCCCCAAAAGAACACCCAATATAGTATAAAAAGTTAAATATCTTTGAGCATGCGATAATCGATGGATTTCCAAATATCATAGTGTACAATATATTTCCATACTGAATTACGATGATGCGCCGTATGGCATTTTTGTCATTAGTTACATCAAGTGTCGCACAATTGTATTGTAATACTTGGGTACTATAAAAGTGGTGGTGATGAATGTACAATCGAGTGAATTCTACGATATCGGAACGTTGATACATTAATGTGATCTCCGCCGGAGTTATCTAAATTGTCCGTTTGCATAGTCATAAAAATACCTTCATAGGCTCAAATCTAACCCTCAAAATCAAAGAGCCGTTCACGAGAATGGATGACTCCTTAGCGTAGCTACCTGTTTCCTTTCTCCATGATGCATCATCGCCATGGGAAAACCTAAGACATCTTGAATTTAGCGATGCTAATCTCTCGTCTCAATCACTTCATATGGAAAATTTTCTTTTTTAAAGAAAAACACTACCGAATAACACCAGAGTACTGCATGTGAAAGAAGCTCCAATGTAAAGGAGGGAGGCCTACATTTAGCCAACAACGGCTGAGCTTTGGGCATGGTCAGGCCAGCCCCTTCTGTCATATCGATTAATTCCTCAGTAATTCGGTTCCACTCGAAGCACCGGATCAATGACCTGAGAATCAACCCGATCGTACACAAGGCAAGGTTCTCACCTGGACACCCTCTCCTTCTCGAGCCAAAAGGCATCATCTTGTACCCATCTCTCACGCCTTCCTTTCCTTCGAATCTCTCTGACTTGAATTTCAACACGTCAGGCCAATACTTGGGATCGTTCTGTATGGCGAACAGGTTGATTAGAAGCATCGTGCCTCGCGGGACACGGTAACGACCTACGCGAAACTCCTCTGACGATTCGCGAGGCACAAGGAGCGGACCCACGGGATACATCCGCATCATTTCCTTTATGACAGAATGGAGGTAGAGGAGGTCAGGTAAAGTCCGATTCGCTGACGAGGCGGCTGTGACCCACGACCTCGTCTATTTCGGCTTGAGCCTCCTTCAGAATCTCCGGATGGTTTAGCATAGCCGACAGTGCCCATTCCATGGTCGTGGCTGACGTATCGGGTCCCGTTGATAACAAAGCCTGCCAAAAGAAAGAACCAGATATCCACACTTCATGCTTTAATAACTCTTCATGAAATGAAAAAGCATGAAATAAGATGTAGGTATGGCTAGCTTCCGAGATAAAATCCCTACATCATGTGCGTTATCTGTCGTAGCATTATATATAGTATAAAAAATATACAAACATTTATGCGGAAAGGACCACATTTTAGTTTTCTTTCAGTAAGAAGGATTGGCAGAAGCTCCAATTACAACAGCAGAATTCGAAGATTGTCGGCCTGGGAGAATCGTTGTGCTCTGCCTTTCTTTTTATTGGACTTATTATATGGTCATGAGAAGATTGAAGAGATGATAGACCCAAAAGATAATGACTTACAACCTGACCGGCATCTCGAATTTAGACGTGAAAAGTGAAACAACAATAAATGCATGATAATATTAATATCAAAATCGTGAATTAATTAGCACACATCAAATAGAAGATTGGCCGAGTGCAACATAATCAGCTACTAAAAAGAAAATAATAACTTTTAGTTGATCAGTTTTGTAAAACAATTTTGATATAATTAGAGATATTCAGCTGAAAAAGACTAGCAAACGAAAAGTAAAGAGACTCACGAGCAATAGCTTAAGGCTCTTGATAGTTTCATCTTGTTAGTACTCTGGCTCAGTCTCTTGCAGAGACAAGAGTACCTGAATCAACGTTTCCTTCTTCCCTCCGTCTGCCGCCTCCGGTGACTCGTGGCCCCCGCTGGTCCGGCTCTCATCGATCAAGCTCTGCATGAACTCATCCCTCTTCTTCTGCAATGCCATGAGCTTCTCCTCCACCCTGTTCGGCCTCATCCACCTCAGGAACGGCAAGAACTCGCCCATTTTCGTAGTGTTCCGATCCTCAATGACTCTGTCACGATCTCCCTGAAGTTTATCTCCTCCTCCGACTCCCCCACGTTCTCTCCGTAGTACCTGCGCAGAAAACGATCAACTCAACTTCAGTTCAATTTAAAATTTTTAACGTTAAATGAATATTCTGGCGGTAGCTCTTTCCAGCGATCATCTGCATCATCACGTTCAGCATCAGCTCGAAGAAAGTGGACTTCATGTTCATGCTCTCGCCGCCGCTCTTGGCAAGCCGATGGAGCAGCGACTTCACCTCATCGGCCTGGATGCTTGAGAGTGTCAGAAGGCGGTTGGTAGAGAGGATCTCAAGGGAGGCGATGCGGCGGAATTTCCACCAGTGGCCACCGTAGGGGGCCAGGTGAGGCTGGTGTATATGTAGCCAAGGTGCCTCCCGACGAGGAGGCGGGGGAGGTTCGCGAAGACGACATCGTTCTTGGTGAGGCACTCCTTGGCAGCGTCCAGGGAGGAGACGATGAGGACGCAGTGGGACCCAAACCGGAGGAGGGTGACTGGGCCGTGCTGCCGGGAGATCGAGGATAGGGAGCGATGGAGGAGATTCTGGAGGAGGTAGAGGTGACCGATGACCGGGAGGGCCGGGAACAGGCCCGGCGGGAGTTCCGGATCTTTCGGAACAAGTGCTGGGCCACCAAGTAAACGGCGAGGAAGAGAAGGAATTGATTCACCGCCCAGATATGGCGGAGCAAGTGCTTCACGATCGCGTAAGAGGCAAGGAAGAGCAGGAATTGGATCACCTCCCGGGCATCGTGGAGCAAGCGCTTCGAGATCGTGTAAAAGGCGAGCAAGAGAAGGAATCGGATCACCTCCTGGATTTTGTGGAGCAAATGCTTCCCGATCGCGAAGGAGGCGAGGAAGAGAAGGAATTGGATCACCATTTGCGCGTGCGTGCGTGCGTGCGTGCGTGCGAGTGCTCTGTGTGTTTGGCTAGGGGGGACAAGAAGTAAAAGCTGTTCGGGGAAGATTCCTTGCGGCGCATGGAACAAAATGAAGGAAGGAATAACTTGTGACCCAAGGCACTAGGCAGCGAAGTCACCACCTGGTAGGCTGGTAGGGACGGTCGGTAGTGGATTTTCTAGAAGACGGAGAAGATTCATAAGGTCGCGATGGATCGTAAACGTGTCCGGTTTTAGCTCATATCAATGGAAGGCGCTCTCTTGATATCGCGATTGTGATGTACGATACTCTGCAACTTTGCACGGGTTGAGCTTGCTCTTTGGCGGTAGGGATTTTCTTTTTTCCCCGATTTGCGATATGTCAGAATTGTGGAATTCTATTCCTTCGATACCGGCGGTGTTCGGTCAAGAATAATTCCGACGTGAACAAGGTGAATATCTATTGTTAACGTGGTGATATCTCGCGAGAGATCCACATGTCTAGCAGCTGTAGTTGTGTATTTCATGGGGACTAACTTCATGTGAAAAATTAACCTCTAAAAGGGCTCTTTGAGAATGAAAAGAAAAGGAAAGAAAAGGGAGCGGGATTTAAAGATATGGCATTGAGCTGGATCTTTTGTTTACCTGTCTTATACAGCCGAAATGAATGGGAAATGTTGCTTTTTTGTTTTGAGTTTCAAGTGTCTTGAGTTTCGATGGCATCTACTGATAATTCTTTCAAAATGTCCCAGTCTATCCAATATTTTGATTATGACTTGCTTGATTTAGCATCCTTGTTTTTAGACCACACTATCCCGTGCAGATGTGGGCTGTAGATATAATGAAAAATCACAAGCATCATAACAGAAAACTATTATTCCGTGCTTTTGTCCTTCATGGTGAATTTCAATGTGTAAGTGAATGTCAAAAACTGTTGGTAAAAAAACGGACGACTTATTTTCCATGTAAACTTTTCAACACTTCTGTGAAATAATTGACTCTATTTCATAACTTGCACATGACCAAAGTTATATGAACTTGCCAATTTGAATATTCGTAACTTACAAAGGATTCAAATCTACTACTCTTATATGAAACTACAACCTAAATTAGAGTATTTCAAACTCATTAGAAAATTGATTTGCACCATAACAAATGGATCAACGCATCCGGGCTTTGTGCCTAGATTGGCCCTTTGATGCTTAAGCTAGCACTGTACAAATGAGGAAGGGAGGGAGGGAGGGCGGGAGGGAGAGTACTTAAGTGCTCAAATTACTATTTTTATGTTATTATTATTAAATTGTCTGATTATTGTGACAAATATATCCATATCGTTCTAGGGACTAATGCATGTTTAACACTTCAATAATGGTAGGATCATTGCATGCTCTAATGATCAACTTGCCGGGTATACACCGATTGACTAGCCAAATTCACCTTTGTTGGGACTGAATACCGATTGGAGCTGTACAACACGGTTTCATAAATCAGTGCAATTTTTTCCTATCTAAATCAATGATTCTTTTAAATTAGTCGAAATCCACCAAAACTTTTTTCTTTTCCTATGTCAAGATGTATAATCTAGGATAGATGATGTTGCTTGTTCGAGTACCGAAGGAAACGGGTGAGGATGACAATTATAATCGCTATCAAAGTGATTGTAACGTTACGGATAAATAATTCTTTCCAAAGCTTAGGAAAATTATCGAGCCAGCTGTTTCGAGTCATGCAAATAAAGCAATATCCAAATTTTGACTTCACTTTGCAGTTTGTTGCTTGATTGCCATCTAACTCGATTCGCTAGAGTTGGACTAGTTAAGCATTGAGATGCTCGAATTTAGATCGAGGAAACAATTATGATTTGATTTGGCAGCATCGAAAGGGTTTGTCTCTAGACCATGATGATCGGTGTCGTTGACTTGTCCCTAGATCAGTGATTATGATGTTGCTAACCGCAGAGAGGGAGAGGGAGAGGCATGCTTGGCAGACAATGACCGATAGTTGTTGAAACTGCTATCACATGTCTGAAATGTTTGTATCATTCTTCGATTTTAAGAAACGTTGATTCGTATGCAAAATAGGCTCAACCTTATCATGGTTTACAATATATTACAATGTTTTTGTAGTTAGCTCCGAGGACATATCACAATCAAGTGGAACCCGCCACATCAATGTGGACACGCCAATGTAGCCTCCACTAAATTGAAGGTGAGCACCGGAGTTGATTTAAATTGTCTTGTGTGCGTAGTCATGGAGATATATATTCATTATTCCTCTCGAGCAGAGACTCAGCAATAGCGACCTACCGTACAAAGAGCGGCAATCAGTTCACCTAATCCTTTATTCTAGTGGAAGACTTTTGACTATAATGAAGTCGTGCCCGTAGCTATGTTCTCCAATGATGCATCATGCGTTCGACCGCAAGGAACATTGAATTCCTATTTTCTATTTTAACTGGAAGATCTGCCAAATATCAAGTATGGCGATGCTAATCTCTCGTTTCAATCACTTCACATGGCGGACATTCTTATTCAAAGCAGAACACTATTGTAGCAACACCAGAGCGCTATACCTCAAAATCATTGTTCAGATAGATTCAAGCCTGAGAAAGAAGGCCCAATGTGAAGGACCGAGGCCTGCATTTTGCCAACAACGGCTGAGCTTTGGGCATGGTCAGGCCGGTCCCTTCCGTCATGTCGATCAGTTCGTCGCTAATACGGTTCCACTCAAAGCACTGGATCAACGACCCAAGCGTCAACCCGACCATGCGCAAGGCGAGGTTCTCGCCCGGACACCCTCTCCTCCCTGAGCCGAAAGGCATCATCTTGTACCCGTCCCTCACACCTTCCATCCCTTCGAACCTCTCCGGCTTGAACTTCGCCGCATCAGGCCAGTACTTGGGATCGTTCTGTATGGAGAAGAGGTTGATCAGGAGCATTGTGCCTTGTGGGACGCGGTAACCTCCTACGCGGCACTCCTCCGCCGATTCGTGAGGCACGAGGAGCGGACCCACGGGGTACATCCGCATTGTTTCGTTCATGACGCAATGGAGGTATAGGAGCTTAGGCAAGTCCGATTCGGTGATGAGACGGTTGTGGCCAACGACCTCATCTATTTCGGCTTGCGCCTTCATTAGAATCTCTGGATGGTTTAGCAAAGCAGACATTGCCCATTCGATGGTTGCGGCCGATGTATCGGTTCCCGCCGATAACAAAACCTGCCAAGAGAAAAGACCATACATCCACATTTCAAGCTTTAATAAACTCCTAGTGAAATAGAAAGAATGAAATAAGATGTAGGCTTGACTAGCTTCCAAGATAAAATCGCTACACTCTATGATTATAGGGCTGGGAGCATCACTATTCTCTGCTTTTCTTAGCTTTAGATTTATTGGTATGGTTTTAAAAAGATCATGATAGAGCTGGTCCAGATAACAGTCAAATAAAATATTAGTCGAGTGCAACTTATTCAACTACCCAACATTAAATTCTACAGCTTGTAATTGGTCTATTTTGCAATTTGATTTTCACATGATGAGCAATATTCAGCTGGAAAAACAAGGCAATGGAAAGCAAGGAGGCTCACCAGCATGAGGCTCTTGATAGTCTCGTCTTTGTAGTACTCCGGCTCGGTCTCTCTCAGAGACAAGAGCACCTGAATCAACGTTTTCCTCTTCCCTCCTTCCACCGCAGCCGCCTCCGGCAATTCCTCGCCCTTGCCGCTCAAGCTCTCGTCGATCAAGCTCTGCATGAACTCATCCCTCTTCTTCTGCAACTCCATCAGCTTCTCCTCCACCCCATTCACCCCCATCCGCCTCAGGAACGGCAAGAACTCGCCGATGTTCGTCGCGCCGCCGACCTTGAACGACTCTGTCACGATCTCCCTGAACTTTCTCGCCTCCTCGGCCTCCCGCACGTTCTCTCCGTAGTACCTGCGCGGAAAAGGATTAATTGAACTTCGGTTCAATTTAAAAGTTCAAACCGTCAAACATGAAAGCGCGATTTGACGTTTAAATATTCTGGCGGTACCTCTTTCCGGCGATCATCTGCATCATCACGTTCAGCATCAGCTCGAAGAAAGCCGACTTCATGTTTACGCTCTGGCCACCGCTCTTGGCGAGCAGCCGGAGCAGCGACCTCACCTCACCGGCCCGGATGCTTGATAGGGTCAGGAGGCGGTTGGTGGAGAGGATTTCGAGGGAGGCGATGCGGCGGAGGTTCCGCCAATGGTTGCCGTAGGGGGACCAGGCGAGGCTGGTGTAGTTGTAGCCGAGGTGCTTCCCGGCAAGGAGGCGGGGGCGGTTGGCGAAGACGACATCGTTCTTGGTGAGGCACTCCTCGGCGGCGTCCGGGGAGGAGACGACGAGGACGCGGCGGGAGCCGAACTGGAGGAGGGCGACGGGGCCATGGCGCCAGGAGATCTGGGACAGGGAGCGGTGGAGGGGCTTCTTGAGGAGGTGGAGGTGGCCGATGACGGGGAGGGTGGGGAAGGGGCTGGGCGGGAGGCCGCGGATCTTGTGGAGCAAGCGCCTCGCGATGACATAGAAGGCGAGGAAGAGGAGGAATTGGATCACCATATCTTGCGCGACTATGCGGGAGCGTTCTGTGGGTTTGGCTAGGGACGAAGTAAAAGCAAGCGGTGGGGATGCGTAGAAGCTTAATTGGTGGGTCTCTATTTGAATACGGATGTCGAAACTTCGAAGAATCAACGCGTCCATAAGGAAAAAATAATGTGAAATAGGCGCGAAGAATGGCTTTGCATATTGTGGCCCGTGTCGTCAAGTCAAAGGTGCATTAAAAAGGCGGCCGAAAATGTGGACTAATGGAGGAACCTTCCTGGCCCATGGGAACACGATGAAGGAAAGAAAAAGAATTGGAGGGGGACCCAAGGCAGCGAAATTACCTGGTAGGCCGGGACGGTTGGAAAGTGGATTTTCTAGAAGTTTGACCCCATTGAGGCCCATCGAGGCTTCTAATACGCTGGAATGATCCCGATTCGATTATCAAACGGTACAATAGAACTGGCTATTTCAAAGGAAAGAATATCTCGAACTTCTTTAGAGGTGAAGGAGATCCAGAGAAAGAAAAAGACCTAAAGATGAGAGTAGGCAATGAGTACCGTGGGGCAAAAGGGAAAGACCAAAAGAGGAAAGGAGGCGTGTGTATGACATTTAAAAAATAGAAATAAATAAAAAAGAAAATAATTGGTCCGAGCAGTTTGATCCCCCTTTGGAATTGAGAACCAAACCGACACTCCGAACCCAACTATCATACGGTTTTCAGTTCAGTCGATTTGTTTTGATCGCCCCTATTAAGATAAGAGGATTCATAAGGTTGTAATCAATAGTAAGCAAGTCTGGTTTTAGCTTTTAAATCAATGGAAGATGCTCCATTGATGTCGCGATTGTAATGTGCAGCACTTTCTAGCTTCGCACAGGGTTGAGTTCGCTCTTTGGTGGTAAAAATTCTTTTCCATATACAAAAATGTTGGGAATTCAAGTCAAATTATGATGCGTGGCGATTTTTGTGAGCATGCTAAATGCGTTTAGTGCAAAAGGAAAAATAACTTCACCAAGTCATAAATGAATGTTCTAAGTTTCGCCACCAGAAAGTACGAAATGCCACTAATTGGAGTAACCAGCTATTATAGCAAAATCAGGCCGATTCTCAAAATTAATATACTTGATATTTGGCAGATCTTCCAGTTAAAATAGAAAATAGGAATTCAATGTTCCTTGCGGTCGAACGCATGATGCATCATTGGAGAACATAGCTACGGGCACGACTTCATGATAGTCAAAAGTCTTCCACTAGAATAAAGGATTAGGTGAACTGATTGCCGGTCTTTGTACGGTAGGTCGCTATTGCTGAGTCTCTGCTCGAGAGGAATAATGAATATATATCTCCATGACTACGCACACAATGTTGGAAATTTCCTATAATATGGGCTTACATTAATTAATTGATTTTCTATTTTAAATAATCGGGTTAATGGATATTCCAATATTTGTTGAACCCTACAGTGATCTGATTGAATTGGGTATTGGCATCTATTGATAACGGGCCTAGTTGAGCAGTAAAGTGTAGGTAATTGTGTTTGACTGAAGCCCGTAATGGGAATGGCCCAGTTGACACGCTGTTGATTAGGGTTTGTTAGGTCCCCTCTCTAGCCTATAAAAGGATAGGTTATACCTATCAGTTGCTTTAATCCCATTGAAAGCTGCTATATCGAAATAGGTCATAGAGAGGAAGATCTGGTATTCCAATAGATCCCTGATTATCAGAGTGATCTACTTTTCTTCAAGTGAAGCAATGGCTTAAATAGGTACGCTTTAATGCCGATGTATTTATTGATCTTGGTATTTTACAATCATATATGGATCCGATTCTTCTTGATTCATTAATTATTCAAGTGAATAATTTTCTACATGTGGTATCAGAGCTTGTCATATATGATTGTAGAACCCAAATTTTATCTTTTTATGGACAAATTCGAAATTTTCCTCTTTGAGCCAAATATGGGCATTATCTTTTGTGTGGATTTTTTGCTTGATTGATCTAAAACCATAGGGTTTTTATTCTACATGTCGAGATCTTTCCAACCATATATAATTTGTATAATTCCGTTGAGAATTGAGTGAGAATTTTAAATTTGAAATTCTAGGGTTTATATATAGAAAAGGTCCTAGAATTTTAAGTTACATTCTAGTGTTACCTTCGTTTTTTCTCTTCAATTCGACGGTAGCAACGATTGGTTTGGAGATTGTTTGTTTCCCTTTTTGGATGAGCAATTAGGGTTTCAGCTAATTTTGCCAACTTGATCTCTGGGGTTTCGATGCGATTCATGTTGGTAGATTAGTCTACACGCATTGCGTGTAGTTCTTTCCGTGGTTGTTGCTTGATCGTCTGTCTTGTTTTGATGCATACATGGAAGAGGGGGTCCGTAGGAAGAATTGCGGACTCGTGAAGTTCGTGTGAGGGGAAAAAGAATCCTTTTTTTTTTCTTTTCTTTTCTTCCTTCGCTGTAATTCGCGTGGCTTGAGGCCGTTCTTGGTCGAGACCATGCAAATTCGAAATGCTTGATCCTCGTTGTGTCATGACCTTGTGATCTTGATGTTGCTGATTGTATGTACGCTTCGGTTTTTGAGAATTTCCTTCTTAAGGTTTGATCTTCGGGATTTTTGAATGTGGAGTGCTTTGGGAATTGATAACATGGTATTGAAACGGTTTGATCTTTGGAAACTCTTTAGCATCTTTGAGAGATGAGCTTGTTTTTTGTCATGTCGCTGGATTTGCGACATACTGGTTTTGACCTCTTTTTCTGCTTGTCCGCTAGCCCATAATCCCACAGGACAAGCTGTGAATTGTTAGTTGGAGGCTATGAAATTTTTAGATTTTCAGATAGATGCTATCATTCTAATAATAATTTCAGGATTTTCAAAGTTTTGTCTCCCTTTTTTAACTTGATGGGTACAATGGAGTAGAGAAGTGATTTACACTAAAGAAAAAAAAAAAAAAAAAAGGAGATGCGGTTTGATTAATAGGATTGGTGAATTTCGTAACACTTTTAGAGAATTTTTATGAAGTAGAAGAGCAAAAGGACCATAGAAAATTTGAATGTTGGCTTTGTTTGAGGTGACAATCTTTTTCAGATTTGGACCAGTGACTGACGGAAGACTATAGCATCAAAATACGAATTAATCAATATTATTGAAAATTCCAGTGAACCAAATGGACCTTTCATGTCTTCTTGTGTGGTTTTACCACAAATCATCGGAGTGGACTAGCTTAACATGATTGAGGTTTAGAAGTTCTTTTTATAGAGATTTTGCTTGATTTCTTGTGGATTTCAAGGTAACATGCATGAAGGATACTTCTAAATTCAGATGATATGATTGTGTCAAATAGGTGGAGATTGAGTTATTGCATGACTATGAAATTTCCTAAATTTAAAAGATGCCAAATTTAAATATGCCAACCAAGGGTTGACAATGAGGAAGTGTGAGATAAAGATTATACTCATGATTTTTTGATGTAATGATTAATGATAGCTACGAAATTTTTGGCTCCATTTAATTCTAGTAACCATTCGTATCCATTCTTGTTTTGCCATGAGTCCAAAATATTAAAATAATAATTTTAAAAAAATGTGGCAAAAATTGTTGCTTGATAAATGCAATATGATCTTGGGAAGCACATATCGTAAAGTGCTTCATATTGTTAGATGAATTTTGGGCATATATTTTTTGGAGTTTTCTATTGATAAAAATTAGTATATACAATTACCTGCCCAAAGGGGGTTATTGTGTATATTAATTTGAAAATTGCATGAAGATAAATTCCAAAATTAAAAGATGGGGATGTATGACTCAAAAAAGATTTATCTGCCTAAAGGGGATAAATTTTTGAAAGTTATATGTAATTCCCCTCTATATTGATATATTAGAGATGAATGATGGGGATGTGTGACTCAAAAGGTTTATCTGCCTAAAGGGGATAAATTTTTTGAGAGTTATGTGTAATTCCCATCTATGTTGAGATAATGGAGATGTATAATTTAAAGGATTTATCTGCCCAAAGGGGATTGATCCTTGAAGATTATATGTAATTCTCATTTGTCATCTCTATATATTGATATCATGGAGATGTATAATTTAAATGATTTGTCTGCCCAAAGGGGATGGATCATTAACAATTATATGTAATTCTCCTTGTTGTTGCTTTATAAACTTCATGCTGTAAAAAATAATTGTGCATTATACACTGTGCCCAAAGGGGAGTTTATAATGTACTAATTATTTTGTTTATAAATAACAACAATGCCACGGTTGAAATGTTAATTGGATAAAATATTATACTGTTAAGGACTTGATAAAAAAAAGGGGGGGGAGACATTGTGATTGAGAATATTAGAATTGAGTCCATATTGGCTGATCCTCTAACAAAAGGCTTACGACCCATTTTATTTAAAGAACATGCAAAGAATATGGGTGTTTTAGATTCTTTTGATTTCTTTTGTTAGTGGGAGTTATACAAATTGTATTTCTGGATATTATAGTTATATACAGATTGATAATGCTTTTATGATATTTATTAAAGCATTTATTTTAATAACTGTTGTTATTGATTATATTGTTATCCTTTCTCCTATTGACTGAGAAATGGAAGTATAAAACAGTATCTTTATTTTGTTTAAAGATGACTGGATGTCACTGATTATGAGATCTCATGTTGAATTGTGACATAATTGTGCAATTTCATGTTGTTTAGAAATCGCACTGAAGCAATTTCATGTTGTTTAGAAATTGCGCTAATGCAGTTTCATGTCGTTCAGAAATTGCATTGAGGACCGATAAGAAATAGTGTATATTTTGATCACATGTTGACACTATTTCTTACTATACTACTAGGCCCATGATCCATGAAAATATAATACTTATTATATGTGATTATGGAAGGTCTTGTGTTGTGGTATTTTCTTAACACATTGATCTCCATAGTCCTATATTGAGGTTATATATGATTGGATTGGTATTGAGATGCCATTATTGGAATATTATCTTTTAAAAGTTGTGGCTACATAAAATAAAGTTTTCAGTTATTAACCCGATAGTGTCGTTTTCAATATAAAATCTTTTCAAAATAAAATAAGTTAATTAATGTAACCCAAGTGGGAGAATGTTGGAAATTTCCTATAATATGGGCTTACATTAATTAATTGATTTTCTATTTTAAATAATCGGGTTAATGGATATTCCAATATTTGTTGAACCCTACGGTGATCGATTGAATTGGGTATTGGCATCTATTGATAACGGGCCTAGTTGAGCAAAGAAAGTGTAGGTAATTGTGTTTTGAAGCCCGTAATGGGAAGGGCCCGGTTGACACGCTGTTGATTAGGGTTTCTTAGGTCCCCTCTCTAGCCTATAAAAGGATAGGTTATACCTATCGTTGCTTTAATCCCATTGAAAGCTGCTATATCGAAATAGGTCATAGAGAGGAAGATCTGGTATTCCAATAGATCCCTGATTATCAGAGTGATCTACTTTTGTTCAAGTGAAGCAATGGCTTAAACAGGTACGCTTTAATTCCGATGTATTTATTGATCTTGGTGTTTTACAATCATATATGGATCCGATTCTTCTTGATTCATTAATTATTCAAATGAATAATTTTCTACACACAAGACAATTTAAATCAACTCCGGTGCTCACCTTCAATTTAGTGGAGGCTACATTGGCGTGTCCACATTGATGTGGCGGGTTCCACTTGATTGTGATATGTCCTCGGAGCTAACTACAAAAACATTGTAATATATTGTAAACCATGATAAGGTTGAGCCTATTTTGCATACCAATCAACGTTTCTTAAAATCGAAGAATGATACAAACATTTCAGACATGTGATAGCAGTTTCAACAACTATCGGTCATTGTCTGCCAAGAATGCCTCTCCCTCTCCCTCTCTGTGGTTAGCAACATCATAATCACTGATCTAGGGACAAGTCAACGAAACCCATCGTCATGGTCGAGAGACAAACCCTTTCAATGCTGCCAAATCAAATCATAATTGTTTCCTCGATCTAAATTCGAGCATCTCAATGCTTAACTAGTCCAACTCTAGCGAATCGAGTTAGATGGCAATCAAGCAACAAACTGCAAAGTGAAGTCAAAATTTGGATATTGCTTTATTTGCATGACTCGAAACAGCTGGCTCGATAATTTTCCTAAGCTTTGGAAAAAATTATTTATCCGTAACGTTACAATCACTTTGATAGCGATTATAATTGTCATCCTCACCCGTTTCCTTCGGTACTCGAACAAGCAACATCATCTATCCTAGATTATACATCTTGACATAGGAAAAGAAAAAAAGTTTTGGTGGATTTCGACTAATTTAAAAGAATCATTGATTTAGATAGGAAAAAATTGCACTGATTTATGAAACCGTGTTGTACAGCTCCAATCGGTATTCAGTCCCAACAAAGGTGAATTTGGCTAGTCAATCGGTGTATACCCGGCAAGTTGATCATTAGAGCATGCAATGATCCTACCATTATTGAAGTGTTAAACATGCATTAGTCCCTAGAACGATATGGATATATTTGTCACAATAATCAGACAATTTAATAATAATAACATAAAAATAGTAATTTGAGCACTTAAGTACTCTCCCTCCCGCCCTCCCTCCCTTCCTCATTTGTACAGTGCTAGCTTAAGCATCAAAGGGCCAATCTAGGCACAAAGCCCGGATGCGTTGATCCATTTGTTATGGTGCAAATCAATTTTCTAATGAGTTTGAAATACTCTAATTTAGGTTGTAGTTTCATATAAGAGTAGTAGATTTGAATCCTTTGTAAGTTACGAATATTCAAATTGGCAAGTTCATATAACTTTGGTCATGTGCAAGTTATGAAATAGAGTCAATTATTTCACAAAAGTGTTGAAAAGTTTTCAAAATTTACATGGAAAATAAGTCGTCCGTTTTTTTACCAACAGTTTTTGACATTCACTTTGCACATTGAAATTCACCACGAAGGACAAAAGCACGGAATAATAGTTTTCTGTTACGATACTTGTGATTTTTCATTATATCTACAGCCCACATCTGCACGGGATAGTGTGGTCTATAAAATAAGGATGCTAAATCAAGCAAGTCATAATCAAAATATTGGATAGACTGGGACATTTTGAAAGAATTATCAGTAGATGCCATCGAAACTCAGACACATGAAACTCAAACAAAAAAGCAACATTTCCCATGCATTTCGGCTGTATAAGACAGGTAAACAAAAGATCCAGCTCAATGCCATGTCCTTAAATCCCGCTCCCTTTTCCTTCCTTTTCTTTTCATTCTCAGAGAGCCCTTTTAGAGGTTAATTTTTCACATGAAGTTAGTCTCCATGAAATACACAACTACAGCTGCTAGACACGTGGATCTCTCGCGAGATTCCACCACGTTAACAATAGATATTCACCTTGTTCACGTGGGAATTAGTCTTGACCGAACACCGCCGGTGTCGAAGGAATAGAAGTCCACAATTCTGACATATCGTAAATCGGGGGAAAAAGAAAATCCCTACCCCCAAAGAGCAAGCTCAACCCGTGCAAAGTTGCAAAGTATCGCACATCACAATCGCGAGATCAAGAGAGCACCATCCTTTGATATGAGCTAAAACCGGACACGTTCACCATCCATCACGACCTTATGTATCTTCTCCGTCTTCTAGAAAATCCACTACCGACCGTCCCTACCAGGTGTTAGACTTCGCTGCCTTTGGTCACAAGTTATTCCTTCCTTCATTTTGTTCCATGCGCCGCAAGGAATCTTCCCCGAACGGCTTTTGCTTCTTGTCCCCTAGCCAAACACACAGAGCACTCGCACGCGCGCACGCGGAAATGGTGATCCAATTCCTTCTCTTCCTTGCTTCCTTCGCGATCGGGAAGCACTTGCTCCACAAAATCCAGGAGGTGATCCGATTCCTTCTCTTGCTTGCCTTTTACACGATCTCGAAGCGCTTGCTCCACGATTCCCGGGAGGTGATCCAATTCCTGCTCTTCCTCGCCTCTTACGCGATCGTGAAGCACTTGCTCCGCCATATCTGGGCGGTGAATCAATTCCTTCTCTTCCTCGCCGTTTACTTGGTGGCTAAGCACTTGCTCCGAAAGATCCGGAACTCCCGCCGGGCCTGTTCCCGGCCCTCCCGGTCATCGGTCACCTCTACCTCCTCCGGAATCTCCTCCATCGCTCCCTATCCTCGATCTCCCGGCAGCATGGCCCAGTCACCCTCCTCCGGTTTGGGTCCTGTTGGGATTAACGGATCCCCGAAAACCGAATTCAACACTAAATCGAACCCCTAAAAGCAATGCGGAAGACAAGCCCGGGAAATTCACGTATCACCGATCGTAAAGCACACCACGGATTCGAGCTTACCTTGTTAGCCACAGATTAAACACCGACGCCGAAAAGAGGAAGAGAATCTGGCCCTGTTCGATCCAATGACGCCTTGAAGGGAAGAAGAAACGTGCATTTTGCCTTACTGTTTCTTCTTTTTCTTTTTGAGAGAGAGTGCGCGGGAGAGGGGAAGTGTACGTACGTTCTATTCCAACATGTGTCTTCTCTCTCTCTCTCTCCTCCCTTTTATACGTCCCTCCATCCACGGGCCCCATTCCCATGGGCCGGGCTTTTTGGGCCCAACTTGGGCGGACGGGCCTTAAGCCCATCGCTAATAAAACCTTCATCTCCCACTCGCACATGGTGGGCCGAACAGGATTCTATTTTACCTCTCTTCAACATTTATATCGGTGAATAATCCGTGCGACCAGCATACTTTGAGAGCTCGTTGCTATACATCTGTTAGGAATATATAGCAGCTCATAATGGGCGTCACACTCTGAGTAGATTTAGTATGCAGTACCCTAGATCGATCGATCACATTTATATCTCTCTTGATCTCTTTTTAAACAATGATATATATATTGTATTCACAATTATAATTATCACAAAGACAGTCATAATTGGTCGACCGGTGAATACAAAACTACAATGTGATTCTCCAAAATCGATCTTCCTCTTTCCTTCAAACTCTCAATTTCAGTTCAGCTTGCTTTTCTAGAAATGCCCCATTAGATCGAATCAACTTATGACCATTGGCAACACCCTAAGATAGCAAACACTAAATAGAAATCTTGAGAATAAGTAAGAGTCATGAGGGGACTAAAAATTGAGGAACTCTTTTCCTCAAGAGTCTCACACGTCATAAAAGTTGAGATCAAACTTTTTGCCACTCTTATTGGTCGGCTCATGCATACGTAGTATGAAATACGTATTACGGTATTAACTCATTTCCCATGGAGCGTATGTCTACATTTTTCAATACCGTACAGATGATAGTTCAGACATACCCAATGTCTAACTTGAGTTCACGTATCTACTCATTCACAAAATTCATCAGAACTCACATCTGGCATCATAGACAAATAAAGTAAAATATGTTGGTTATTTTACTTTCGGACATCTTTAGTATTATGTCCTCATCTTAACACTCAGTTAAGGCGACATATGTATTTTAAGCTTGAGCTCTCGATTATCACCTAGATAATAAGCTTAAAAACAGTCTCATCTCTATTTATCACACAGTAAACATAGGCGATTACCCGTGTGAGTGGGCTAATCTAATATCTGTCCGACATACTTCTCAACTTAAAATAATGCACTGAGCATTAAGATGCATAAAGATCATACAAAGATTCATAGGCATTAATAATGAAACAACAATAATTCATAGATGTGAACAACTCAGGGAAATTACAATCCAGTACATCAGACTCTACGCAATCCTAGAGATTTTACATGACCACAAAAAACATCTCTAGGTATTGGCTTTGTCATAGGATCTGCTACTATTCTATGCGTAGATATGTACTGTAAGTTTACATCCTTTCGTGCAACCATATCCTTGACAAAGTTATACTTGGTATCTATATGTTTGGTCTTGCCATGATATTTTGGATCTTTGGTGTACGCTATAACTGCTTGGCTATCACATTTAACCAATAATGGATTTGCAACTTTCTCAACAACACCTAAATGATCCAAAAATCTCTTAAGCCAAACTCCTTCTTGTACCGCTACTGATAATGCCACGAACTCAGCTTCCATCGTGGACAAGGCTATACACGTTTGCTTCTTACTGCTCCATGATATGGCGCCATTGTTCAGTAAGAAAGCAAATCCAGAGATAGATTTTCTTTCATCTAAATATCTTCCCCAATCAGCATCTGAATAGTCTTCAAGTCGCACATCCTTTCCTTGGTAATTCAACTTGTAATCAGCAGTTCCCTTCAGATACCTCAGTATTCTCTTGACGGCTTTCCAATGTGCTGGACTTGGATTGGATTGGTATCTACTCACCATTCCAACTGCAAAACATATGTCGGGTCTTGTACACATCATAGCGTACATCAAGCTCCCAACAGCACTAGCATAAGGAACATGTTTCATTTGTTCCTTCTCTTGTGGAGTCCCCGGACACGTCTATGGCTCAATCCTTCACCTTTTGCAATAGGAGTGTCTATGGGTTTACGAGTCTTGCATACGAAATCGTTCAAGAACCTTATTTATATAGGTTTCTTGCGAAAGAAACAACGATCTCTTCGAACGATCTCTTGAAATCTTAACTCCAAGAATGTATGCAGCCTCACCCATGTCCTTCATCTCAAAGTTGGAAGAGAAAAGGAGGCGAAAGAGGAAATGAGGCGTGTGTATGACATTTAAAAAATAGAAATAAATAAAAAAGAAAATAATTGGTCCGAGTAGTTTGATCCCCCTTTGGAATTGAGAACCAAACCGACACTCCGAACCCAACTATCATACGGTTTTCAGTTCAGTCAATTTGTTTTGATCGCCCCTATTAAGATAAGAGGATTCATAAGGTTGTAATTTATAGTAAGCAAGTCTGGTTTTAGCTTTTAAATCAATGGAAGATGCTCCATTGATGTCGCGATTGTAATGTGCAGCACTTTCTAGCTTCACACGGGGTTGAGTTCACTCTTTGGTGGTAAAAATTCTTTTCAGTATACAAAAATGTTGGGAATTCAAGTCAAATTACGATGTGTGGCGATTTTTGTGAGCATGCTGAATGCATTTAGTGCAAAGGAAAAATAACTTCACCAAGGCATAAATGAATGTTCTTAGTTTCGCCACCAGAGAGTACGACATGCCACTAATTGGAGTAAACAGCTATTATAGCAAAATCAGGCTGATTCTCGAAATTAATATACTTGATAAATTATCCTGAACATTGTCTTTAGTAACAAAAAAAAAAACAAAGACCAAACATTGTTTGAGAATATTTTTGACAAATCAATATAGTTTGACAAAAGTAACTTCGAATTTGTAATTTTTATTGTCTTGGACAAATAGTTCACGACCTCACCTTGCCGACCTGGATGCTCGACAGGGTCAGGAGGTGGTTGGTAGAGAGTATCTTGAGGGAGGCAATGCGGCGGAGGTTCCACTGGTGTTCGCCGTAGGGGGACGAGTCGAGGTTGGTGTAGTTGTAGCCGAGGTGCTTCCCAGCAAGGAGGCGGGGGCGGTTAGCAAAGACGATGTCGTTCTTGGCGTGGCACTCCTCGGTGGCATCCGGGGAAGAGACAACGGGGACGTGGCGGGAGCCGAACTGGAGGAGGGTGACGAGGCCGTGCCGCCGGGAGATCCAGGACTGTGAGCGGTGGAGGGGCTTCTTGAGGAGGTGGAGGTAGCTGATGACGGGGAGGGTGAGGAAGGGGCTGGGCGGGAGGCTCCCGATCTTGTGGAGCAATCGCTTCGCGATGGCGTAGAAGGCGAGGAAGAGAAGGAATTGGATCACCTTTTGCGCGAGAGCGTAGGAGCGTTCCGTGCGTTTGGCTAGGAACGAAGTAAAAGCAAGCGGCGGGGTTGCATGGAAGCTTTGTGGGTCTCTATTTATACGCGAACGTTCGAACTTCGAGGAATCATGTGTTTTTTTTTTTGGTAAAGGGTAAGAATAGAACGAAAAAGAATCCAAGCAAGGAGGAATCATGTGTTTATAGGACGGAATAATGTAAAAAGTTATATCTATCATATGGGCCTTGTATAAATGAAAAGAGTAAAAGAAGAGAGAAGAAAAGAGATGGGATTGAGCTGGATCTAGATTGTGAGTTTTTGGGATCACAGCTAATTATTTTATAAGCTTAACTTATTAAATAAATGTATGCTTAACTTATTAAATAAATGTATGTGGTTTATTATTTAACAGTTAGTCCAGTTTGTACCAAGCATGGAAATTTAATTAGGGAAGCAAATGAAGTTTGAAAATATTCAAACTCACTGAAAGTTCTGATATCAAGTAAAATTTTGGTTTCTTGTGAGAATTTGGTGGGATTATAATCGACTGTTCTAATAGTTTAAGTTATTATATTAATGCGTGATTTATTATCTAAATATTCAAACATAGATAATGTAGATTATGAGAAGTCGATGTCAAGAGTTGGCCACTGGCTAACTGTGTCCATCTCTAATCATGACTTTTTGTTCTTAAAGAGTTGGCAAACTAAAGTGGTGACAATGAAGACAAATGAAAATTGAAAAAAAGTAAGAACGATTAGTAATTTCATGAAAGTTTCAATAAGTTACCAACAAATTATCAAGAAATTTTATAACCGAAATTCTTTTTACCAATCATTTTTTTTGACACTTATCAATTCTTTCACAAATTTACCAGCAAAGGAAAAAATCTATTTTAAAAGGGAACAATAGAATTATCTACGATTCTAATACCTAGTAGTCATACAACTTAATAATTGAAACTTTCGAGCCAACAATAAGTTATAGCTTTATGTCCCTTTTGGTGGTCTGATTGAAAAAGATGAGCCCCATAGTTAGAAGATGAGCACGGTCTTGTCAAGTCAGGCTTGTCTACCATTGATATGAATGATCAACAAATTTAGTGACAGAGTAAAATTCACACATTTGAATAGTTGATATGACTTAAACACGTATCGAGAAATAACAAGTTCATAGTTTGACTGTCAGAAAATTAAACTTTCTATGAAGATTTCGCGTTATGATTGATTCCGTTCGCTGTATCTTGCTCCGCGTTTTACCAATCATTTTTTAGTCAAAAGAATTTTTCATTCATTACTAAAATAATACATGATAAGATTCATAGGAAATCTCAAAAGTCATCCTAACAAGGCAAACTCGTAGAGCTCCAAAACAAACCAAAAACCAGAAATTAAGGTACATCATTAGAGCATGATTAGTTGAGATCATCATACACTTGTCCTTCATGAACTGATCTATGACTACATCTAAGTAAAAAAATTGGCGGCCAATCACCAAATCACACATCATTATTAGTGATGAGTATACGTCAATATCTCCAATTGTAATTACAGTTTTGCCTTTCAGTGGTGTGCATCTAAATTCAGCATATTTAACATCATCACCATATAGAGATAATATAAACATAAATAAGTTGAACAAGCTCATATCCGTCGCTTGTGAGAGCGAGTGCGAGTGCTTTAGTAATTGAGGAACCTTGGAAAAATAAGAGAGGGTGTTTCGTAAAGAATGGCTTTGCATTTTGTGGCCAAAATCAAAAGAAAAATGAAAAAGAAGAAGAAAAAGAGAGGCGTCCGTGTCAAAGGTGCATAGACAAGGCAGTCGAAAAGGTGGACTAGTGGAGGAACCTTCCTGGCATATGGGAACATAACGAAGGAAAGAAAAAGAATCGGAGGGGGGACCAAGGCAGCGAGATTACCTAGCAGGGACGGTTGGAAAGTGGATTTTCTAGAAGAAGTTTCCCATCGAGACCCATAGAAGCTTCTGATACGTAAGGGTGATCAATTTCCAATTTGATTCTCAGACAATCCAATTGAATCGGCTATTTCAAAGGAAAGAGTGTCTCAAACTCCTTTAGAGGTGAAGGAGATCCAGAGAAAGGAAAAGACCAAAAGATGAGAGTAGGCATGAATATTGCGGGGCAAAAGGGAAAGATTGAAAGAGGCAAGGAGGCCTGCATATGAAATTTGAAAAATAGAAATAAATAAAAAGAAAATAATTAGTCCAGGCAGTTTGATTCCCCTTTTGGAATTGAGAACCAAATCGGCATTCCGAACCCAACTAGCCGGTTTGGTCTGGTTCGGATAGTTTTCAATTCAGTCAATTTGTTTTGATCGCCCCTATTAAGATAGGAGGATTCATAAAGTTGTAATCAATTGTAAGCATGTCCGGTTTTAGGTTTTAAATCAATGGAAGGTGCTCCATTGATGTTGCAATTGTAATGTGCAGCACTTTCTAGCTTCACACAGGGTTGAGTTCGCTCTTTGATGGTAAAAGTTCTTTTCAATATACAAAAATGTTGGGAATTCAAGTCAAATTATGATGCGTGGCGATTTTTGTGAGCATGCTAAATGTGTTCGGTGCAAAGGAAAAATAGCTTCACCAAGGCATAAATGAATGTTCTAAGTTTCGCCACTAGAGAGTATGACATGCCACTAATTGGAGTAAACAGCTATTATAGCAAAAATCATGCTGATTCTCAAAATTAATATACTTGAGAAATTATCCCGAACATTGTTTGAGAATATTTTTGACAAATTAATAATATAGTTTGACAAAAGTAACTTCGAATTTGTAATTTTTATTGTCTTGGACAAATCGTGGCATCGGCCCGATATGTGAAATGTTAGACAACAGTCTTCAATGGACCTTGAAGACGGTTGAAGAAAAAAGCTAGAAACGAAAAGAAAAAAATAGAAAGAAAATAGCAATAAGAGTGAACTTTTAATGTTCTATAGAATTATATTAAACTAAACAGAGAAAACTATAGAACATATATATAACTAGGCATATGCCTGTGCGTGCCCCAGTTCCTTAGGAAGACAAAAGTTGTGTTCTCCAAATTTCTCTCAACAAACTAATCTAGTAGCAAAAATATGGTTTGGAATGATAAAGACTACACTTCAACAAAAATGTGTGAATAAAAGAAAACTCACCTAAATAGGTTTAAAAAAAGTTTAACTTCCAATCGTGGGCCTTAGGCCCGCTAAGGTGGCCCAGTAACTGTTCAGCCCTCAAGGGCGTCGATCCCAAGAGATTCGTAACCTGGAAGGGGCTTGGCATAAAAGACCCCACCGTCATGCCCTAACACGCACAATCCTTAACCTCTAAAGGCATGGGGAGGATGACCAAAACCCTCGCTCGGCGCGTGTGGGCAGGCTTAGTCCGTCCACTGAGGACACTTTTAACCCACAAAGGGTAAGATAATTCCTACCTTGGTACATCTCAAAAAGGATTCTTTCTCCCCTAGTGTCTCTCTCTTTCACTTGCCTCTCTCCATTCTTCTTCCGCCAACGTAAATATTGGATGGTTCTTTTGAGACTAAGCTCAGGTGGCTTCATTGGCTTTGTGCGGTGTGCAGTTAGGTCGGTCATATGGAGGTTCAAGCAAGCTCGGTGGGACTCAAAAGATTGGGCATCGATGATACTAAATGACAATTAACATAAAATTTTTGTGTCCATGGTCCATGTCTACAATTATTCAGCCAATGTTTTATGAAACTTTCAAGGTTGGCCTTCATTGTTCATACCGCCTCGGATGCTGAGCGTACCAGTGCCGAGGGAGCGACGGGACTTGCATCAAGGTCCAAAGATTTGTAATTCTAAACCATTGGATATTGATAGAGTACATTAAGCATGCGATGACTGGGAAATTCTATAGTAGAGGCCACAAGTATTCTGACGGCGATTGAGGCGTGTGGAATCCACGGGTATTCTGAAAATCCCTTCTTCATTATTTTGGTTTCCTACGGATGAGAACCCACAGGCCACTGGACTGGATTTGGGTGTCGAGCTCCAAAGGCGGAGATCACATCTACAAAAGTTAGAACGTGACTCAATCAGTCGAATTAAGGTCTTCAATTGGCAGCCGTAATTCAACCGACATACATGATTGTCCTAGTAGTAGTAGCGTAGAGGGTACCCTTAAGTAGATTGAAACCGCCGCCGCATGTTTGAAATGTTCCTATCCCTCTTTGGCTTTAAAAGACCTCAGCCCGTTTGCAATGTAGGCTCAATCTTATTATTATTTAGGAGCGTCCTGGCTCTACTTCTAGTAGTAACATTAGGGGTGAGCATCGAGTGTGATTTTACTGAAAACCGATCATAACTGACTTTGTTTGATCTCGTGGGTCCTGTTTTGAATCAGTCGGATCAGCCCAATTCAACTTGAGAATTGATTCCAAATTTGAACCAGCTTTCTTGTTTTGAGAAAATTAAAAATTATGTCACCAAAGCTTGAGTTTACGGCTTCTAATGAAGCAGCAAGGGCACAATCCACTTAGCTTGCAACAACTCATACCAGTAATTGTAGCAAACAACTATTATAATGACAATTTAACTAGACAGATGTATGTACGTTGCACACAATATATGGTTGATAAATAATCACATTGTGTGATAGAAACTTGACAAATTAACTTGTGGTTTGCAATCTCCCTCAACAAACATATCTATTAGCAAAAATAGAATATATAATGATAAACACTATGATTCAATAAAAATGAAAGTTAGAGTCAAGAACAGTCATCTCCATAGTTTTATTTTATATAAAAAAAAAATTACTTCTTATCACAGGCTCAAGAACCACTTATATAGCCAACAATTGCTCAGCCCTCAAAGGCATCGATCCCAAGAGAGATAGCAACCTCTGAGGGGCTCAGCTCATGAGACCCAACCGGGGGAACTTCAATCTTGAAGGCTTGAGGAGAGTGGCCAAACCCTGTTTGATGCATATGGGTCGACTCAGTCCACCTACCAAGGGAACTTAAGCCCCAAAAGAACCCCATTATAAGATGAAAAAGTAAAGATTGTTTGCTCAAAGGGTAAGATAAATCCTCCCTTGATAAATATATTAGGAAGGATTCCATCTCCGACGGTCTCTCTCCATTTACTTACCTCTTTCCATCCTTTCTTTGTTAACTTAAGTATCAGAGGGTTCTCCTAATTCCAATCTCAGGAGGCTCCCTTTGTTATATGATGTGCAATTAGGTCGGATCCTTTAGAGGTTCAAGCAAGCACAACAGGACTGAAAAGGACCAGGCATCAACCATACTAAATGACAAATAAAATAATTTTATCATGTCCCTCCTCCAAGCCTTGGGGTTTCGATGCTCTACAACTATTCAACCAATTTTGTATGAATTTTTCGAGGTTTCGCCGGCCTTCATTGTTCATACATCGAGATTGCCTTAGACGATGAGCCCCCGAATGCCAAACGGGCAAAGAGGCTCGTATCAAGACTCAAAATTCAAACATGGATACATTGCATTAAGCATGTGATGATTGGCAAATTTTCAAACACACTTAAGGATGCTCTTGTGTTTGGTATGATGACGCGCCATGACATTGTAAAAATTAGTATACGATGTATCACAATGTCTTTGTAGTCAGCTACGAGGACACGTTATAATCAAGTGGAACCCGCCCCAGCGAGGTGGATATGCTAATGTGGATTGCCCTAAAAAAATTTAAGGTGAGCACCGGAGTTGGACTTGATTTATCTTGTATGCAGACAATCATTAAGACACCTTTTCCTCTCGAATAGAGACTCCCCTAAATCTAGCGGAAGACTTGTGACTATCGTAGAGTCATGCCTGTCGCTATGTTCTCCAAGATGCATCACGTTGTTCGACCGCAAGGAACGTTGGCTTCCTATTTTCCTATTTTTGGTTGGATTTGACTAATTCATCGCCAGGGGAAATATCAAGTATAGAATCGCTTTACATGGCCGGCTTTCTTATTTAAAGAAGAAAACTAATGTACTAGCACCGGAGCGACACATCTCAAAATCTTTCTTTATAACTAAGTCGAGGTGTTATCTACCCCTCGACCCATCAATCGAGCTCAAGCCTGAGAAAGAAGGTCCGATGTGAAGGAGCGAGGCCTGCATTTAGCCAACAACGGCTGAGCTTTGGGCATGGTCAGTCCGGTCCCTTCCGTCATGTCGATCAGTTCGTCGCTAATTCGGTTCCACTCAAAGCATTGGATCAACGACCCGAGTGTCAACCCGATCGTGCGCAATGCGAGGTTCTCGCCCGGACACCCTCTCCTCCCTGAGCCG
The DNA here is from genome assembly GCA_014182725.1 of Eucalyptus brandiana. Taxonomy (NCBI): domain Eukaryota; kingdom Viridiplantae; phylum Streptophyta; class Magnoliopsida; order Myrtales; family Myrtaceae; genus Eucalyptus; species Eucalyptus brandiana. The sequence goes on along the minus strand of CM024673.1, from coordinate 2,265,666 downwards.
AAAGGCATCATCTTGTACCCATCCCTCACGCCTTCCATCCCTGTGAACCTCTCCGGTCTGAACTTCGCTGCGTTAATCCAGTAATTGGGATCGTTCTGTATGGAGAACAGGTTGATTAGGAGTATCGTTCCTCGTGGGACGCGGTAACCTCCTACGCAGCACTCCTTCGCCGATTCATGAGGAATAAGGAGTGGAACCACGGGATACATCCGCATCGTTTCGTTCACGACACAATGGAGGTAGGAGAGCTTTGGCAAGTCCGATTCGTTGACAAGACGGTCGTGACCCACGACCTCATCTATTTCGGCTCGCGCCTTCTTCAGAATCTCCGGTTGATTTAGCATAGCCGACATTGCCCATTCCATGGTCAAGGCCGATGTATCAGTTCCGGCCAATAATAAAACCTGCCAAAGAGAAAAGACCGTACATCCACATTTCAAGCTTTAGTAAACTCCCAATGAAATAGATAGAATGAAATAAGATGTAGGTGAGACTAGCTTCCAAGATAAAATCACTACACTCTACGATTATAGGCCTGGGAGCATCATTATTCTCTATTTTTCTTATGATTCATTCGTTTTGCGAAAAATCACATTTTTGAAAAATCTTTTTCAAGAAATCATTTTTCAATAAAATAATTATATTTTTAGTATTCGGCTGAAATCTGAAATTTGCATTAAAAACATTTTCTATTGTTCATTATCTAATTTGATTTTTGGGAAAAATTACCAAAAATAAATAAATTTTAATATGTTTAATTGACCAAAATTTGAATTTTTTAATTATTTTTATTTTTAAAAATCAAATTTTTATTATTTTTAATTGCTCTGTTTTTCTTTCTTTTTCTTTTTTCCTTTTTCTTTTCCTCCCTCCTTCTTCCTCCTCCTTCGTCCACCGTCGCGTGCCTTGATGTGGCCAGTTGCCCAGCGACCGACCAAGACGCAATCGTCAGATCCGGCGAGCTCAAGGCTTAAGCCCTGTTTGGTTCAGCATTTGGAATGCTCTTTGAGGGTCTAAAGGGGTTTGGCCAAATGTTGTGGTGTTTGGTTCAATGTTTTGAGGACTTTGGGAAAATCCAATTGTTTGGTTCAACATTTGGAATGCTCTTTGGGGCTTTAAAGAGGTTTGGCCAAATGCTGTGGTGTTTGGTTCAATTTTTTTAGGACTTTGGGAAGATGCAATTGCATCTTCAAGGAGTTTCAAAGACCTTTGGAGGAATGGAGGGGTAGAGATCCATTGGGAAGTTCCATTTTCAGAATGCAACTTCTGATACTGTTCATCACTGTTTATCTCTTCGGTGGAGAAGCCGACAACCACCGGCCAAGGGGTCGCGCGCGCCGACGACGCGCCGGCGACCGTCGCCAGACCTCAAGCGACGCTTGGGTCGTGTGACCCAAGCCCTGAATCGCATGACCCAAGTGATAGTCGCCTAAGGTTGCGCGACCTAAGCGGCCAGATCTGGCCATCCAGCCACCGGATCCGGCAGTCCGATGGCCGAGACTTCAAAAAAGAAAATATAAATTTTTTTTTTTTTTTTAATTTAATAAAAGTTATTTACAAATGCAAATTTTACCAAACGGTATTTTGGCCAAAGTTGTATCTCAATACAAATTTTACCAAACGATATTTGCATTTCGGAAAACTCCCTTCACCTAAAGGTATTTGTATTTTGGCAAATGAATTCCCCAAAAGCCGAACCAAACGGGCATGTAGTTGATCTAGGTGAGCCGCAAGCTTGCAACCGATGGACGCGACTCACCTGGAACTAGGCAAGCCCGAACTCTACCGAGGTTGGCGAGCTCACGGCTCACTAGATCTGGCCTTGGGTGAGGCTAGAGTTGGCCCGTGGCTAGTCGCTAACCAAAGAAAAATAAATAGAAAAGGGAGGAAAAAATAAAAAGAATTAAAAACTCAATTTTAAAAAAAAATATAAAAATAAAGAAGAAGAGGGAAAGGAAATAAAAATAATTTGAATTTAAAAAAAAAAAAAAGGGAGAAAATGAGAAAGTGAGGGTTTATAGGGGTGTGAAATAAGAGAGATCATATGAAGAAAATGTTTTTCATTTGTCAAAAGTGAAAAACATTTTCCCTAATTTAGAAGACTTTTTTTTTCTTTTTATGGAAAAATTTTTCCCCTAGTAATTCATTTTTTTGAAACAAATACACAAAAATTCGGAAAACTTTTAGTCGGAAATTATTTTTCACGAAACAAACGAAACCTTAGTATTAAATTTATTGTATGATTTTGAGAAGATTTAAGAGACTATAGTGCTGGTCTAAATAATAGTCAAATAATATATTGATTGAGTGCAACATATCCAACTACTTAATATTAAATTCTACAGCTCGTAATTGGTAAATATATATTCAGCTGAAAAAACAAGGAAGATGGAAAGCAAAGAGGCTCACCAGCATGAGGCTCTTGACAGTCTCGTCCTTGTAGTACTCCGGCTCAGTCTCCCGCAGAGACAGAAGCACCTGAATCAACGTTTTCCTCTTCCCCCCTTCCGCTGACGCCTCCGGCGACTCGTCACCCTCACCGCTCCGGCTCTCGTCGATCAAGCTCTGCATGAACTCATCCCTCTTCTTATGCAACGCCGCTATCTTCTCCTCCAACCCCTCCAGCCCCATCCACCTCAGGAACGGCAAGAAATCGCCGATGTTCGTCACCCCACCAACCCTGAACGACTGGGTCGCGATCTCCCTGAACTTTCTCGTCTCCTCTACGTCCCCGACGTTCTCTCCGTAGTACCTGCGCGGAAAAGGATTAATTGAACTTCGGTTCAATTTAAAAGTTTAGACCGTCAAACATGAAAGCGCGATTTGATGTTTAAATATTTCTGGCGGTACCTCTTTCCGGCGATCATCTGCATCATCACGTTCAGCATCAGCTCGAAGAAAGCAGACTTCATGTTCACGCTCTGGCCGCCACTCTTGGCAAGCAGCCGGAGCAGCGACGTCACCTCGCTGGTGCTGATGCTCAACAGGGTCAGGAGGCGGTTGGTGGAGAGGATCTCGAGGGAGGCGATGCGGCGGAGGTTCCGCCAGTGGTTGCCGTAGGGGGACCAGGCGAGGCTGGTGTAGTTGTAGCCGAGGTGCTTCCCAGCGAGGAGGCGGGGGCGGTTGGCGAAGACGATGTCGTTCTTGGCGAGGCACTCCTCGGCGGCATCTGGGGAGGAGACGACGAGGACGCGGCGGGAGCCGAACTGGAGGAGGGTGACGGGGCCGTGCCACCGGGAGATCTGGGACAGGGAGCGGTGGAGGGGCTTCTTGAGGAGGTGGAGGTGGCCGATGACGGGGAGGGTGAGGAAGGGGCTGGGCGGGAGGCTCCGGATCTTGTGGAGCAACCGCTTCGCGATGGCGTAGAAGGCGAGGAAGAGAAGGAATTGGATCACCATTTGCGCGAGAGCGTGGGAGCGTTCCCGCGTTTGGCTAGGAAAGTAAAAGAAAGCGGCGGGGTTGCATGGAAGCTTCGTGGGGAGAATAATGTGAGAAGTTATATCTATCAGGTGGGCCTTTTAGAGTAAAAAAAAAAAAAAGAGATGGGAGTGGGAGTTAAAAGATGGGATTGAGCTGAATCTAGATTGTGAGTTTGGGATCACAGCTAATTATTTTATAAACTTAAATTATTAAATGAATATGTAAGATTTATTATTTAATAGTTAGTCCGGTCTCTTATTGAGTACTAAGCATGAAAATTTAATTAGAAAGGCAAATGAAGTTTGAAAAGATTCGAACTCAGAACTTTCAATTTTTATATCAAGTAAGATTTTGGTATCTTGTGAGAATTTGGTGGGATTATAGTCAATTGTTTTAATAGTTTAAGTTATTATATTAAGGTATAATTTATTATCTAAATATTCAAACATAGATAATGTAGATCATGAGAAGTCGATGCCGAGAGTCAGCCACTGGCTAACTGTCTCCATCTTTGTTCATGACTTCTTCTTTTTTAATGACTCGAGTATAGCCAGCAGCCGGCAAGGTAAATTTGAGATGACGTTAGCGCAGGACCCACCACTACAACGTTACATTTAAGAATCCCTAACAACAACAATGGGGTTCGAACTTCTTCCCTTCATGAGAGGGAGAGAGTCCAAAACTAACGCTGCCACTATGGGCGGTGGTTCTGTTCATGACTGTTCTTAAAGAGTTGGCAAACTAAAGTGGTGACAATGAAGACAAATAAAAATTGAAAAAGAGTAAGAATGATTAGTAATTTCATGAAAGTTTCAATAAGTTACCAATAAATTACCAAGGAATTTTATAATCGAAATTCTTTTTACCAGTAATTCTTTTGACACTTATTGATTCTTTTACAAATTTACCAACAAAGAAAAAAATCTATTTTGAAAAGGGAAGAATGGAATCATTTGCGATTCTTATACCTAGTAGTCTTACAACTTAATAATTGAAACTTTCGAGCCAACAATAAGTTATAGCTTTATGTCCCTTTTGGTGGTCTGATTGAAAAAGATGAGCCCCATAGTTTGAAGATGAGCACGGTCTTGTCAAGTCAGGCTTGTCCGCCATTGATATGAATGATGGACAAATTTAGTGACAGAGTAAAATTCACACATTTGAATAGTTGATATGACTTAAACACGTATCGAGAAATAACAAGTTCATAGTTTGACTGTCAGAAAATTAAAGTTTCTATAAAGATTTCGTGTTAGGATTGATTCCGTTCGCTGTATCTTGCTCCGCGTGACTAGCTTCGTCTGCCACCACATCATCGCCCTTTAAGAGAATTGACACCATATCTCATCCTTTTCATTTTTAATCTCGTATTATTATTGTTATTATTATGCGGACAGAAAAGGTGCGTTTGGTTGTGTTTGTTTAAAAATTGTTAGGGAACGAGAAATAGAAAAAAGTGTTTTTGTTAGGGAACAATTTTTGAAAAAAAACGCGTTTGGTAAATTTGTTTAGGGAATAAAAAATAAACGAAACACGTTTGGTAAATTTGTATAATTTTCTTATTTCTTTTATTTTTTCTATTTTTTTCTTATTTTTCTTTTTCCTTTTTTTCTTTTTTTTCTTCTTTTGGCCGGTCGCCGGCCTCGGCCATGGCCGGCGACCGGCCCACGAGGGCCGGCGGCCTCGCCAGATCCGGCGAGGCCAAGCTCGCCTGGGGCCGGCCGGCGAGGCTCGGCCTCGCCGGCCACCGCCGGCGACGCCGACTCGCCGAGATCCGGCGAGGACGAGCCTCGCCGCCGCCGGACGAGCTCGGCCTCGCCGGGGGCCGGCGAGCCTCGCCGTGGCCGGGCAAGGCCGCCGGCCCTCGTTGGCCGGTCGCCGGCCATGGCGAGGCCGGCGACCAGAGCAAAAGAAAAAAAGAAAGAAAATAAGAAGAAGAAAATAAGAAGAAATAAAAAAAGTGTTTCTTTTTTGTTTTGAAATAAGAAACACAAATTTTGTATTCTTTTTTTTTTTTTTTTTTCCAGGAACAAAAGAACAAAAAAAAGAACGAAAATCCAAACGCGTTTAATTCCTTTTTTTGTTAAGGAACGAAAAAAAAAAGAAAAAGTATTTAAAAACAGAAAAAAGAAACATAAACAAACAGGCCCAAAGATGTCGCATCTTGGGAAGGGTGGGGCTGAGGCCGTGCCGTCCGTGCCCTCCTATAGGAAGCGCAAATGTCGAGAGGGGGGACCGGCGTTTTTCATCTCGGGGGGTCCTTTTGTCAAGTTTCAAATCGCGAGCGACCGCCGCCAATTCCGGGAGTGAAATGTCGGATTGATGTCTCAGAACTCGCGAGTCACGACGCCAAACTTTCATTTGAGAGTTAAGATTGCGTTTGTTACAGGAAAGTAACTTTTTATGAATTTTTTTAAAAAAATTAGTTATTTTTTATATGTTTCATAATTTAAAGAAAGCAATTTTCGTCATCTAAATATCAGAACAGTTAAAAAATAATTTCTCAAAAATAATTTTCTTTCAACCAAATGGACTAAATGAAGTATGTTCTTATTTTGCCAAAATGTATGGACTCATTTTCAAGAACTCTCGCGAACAAACACAATCTCTATACACCTAGGAGTATCTGTTCCTACATATCCATACAAGACCTGAGTAGGCTGGTTGAGGTCCTTTGAGGTACCCACTACTCGAACTACCCTCCCAAAAGGAAAAAGTAACTAATAGAAATGTGATTGTTATACACCCGTGTGATGCTGGGATTTGCTCATCAAAACCATGAATCATTTTCTTGCTCAATTTATTTTGTGAAATATAAATAATTTAGAATATATATATATTAAATTGTTTACTTGTGTCGTTTGAAATAATTAGTCGATGGAAAATATTTTTACCATCAACGGTAATTTATGTCTAAATATTTTTATGAACGATGAAATTATATTTTATTTATTCATTTTTTTAAGCGATACGAGTGATCGTCTTTTAAAAGATTTTTTTTTGGATTATTCATCATGAAACAAACATACCAATATGTAATCGAATTGGTATCAAGTTATTCAATGGCTACCACATTTGAAAATTATATTCCTATTATCTCAAATTAATGTATTCACCTCATCTCAGTTCAATAATTGAGGTGAGGTTATAATGAAGTGATTTTTTTGCGAATCTCCAAGTCCCAACATGAATCGCCAACCTTTAACTAAACAGGGGAGATTAACGTAATTAGTTAGGTCTCTGAAAATTGACTTAGGATACCATCTAACTCTTATAACAGTACAATAAGATTCAATGGACCGACCCGAAAAAAAAAAGGGTCAATGGAGTATTTGTATGCAGGGGCAAGTGAACATGATCTCCATATCTTAAAAAAGTCTAGGTAGACCAATAATTTCTTTATGACCAATTTTTTTTAGTCAAAAGAATTTTTCATTCATTACTAAAATAATACATGACAAGATTCATAAGAAATCTCAATAGTCATCCTAACAAGGCAGACTCGTAAAGCTCCAAAACAAACCAAAAACTAGAAATTAAGGTACATCATCAGAGCATGATTGGTAGAGATCATTATATGCTTGTCCATCATGAACTGATCTATGACTACATCTAAGCAAAAAGATTGATAGCCGATCACAAAATCATATATCATTATCAATGATGAGCATACGTAAGGATTTCAAATTGTAATTACGGCTTTGCCTTTCGGTGGTGTATGTCTAAGTTCGGCGTCTTTAACATCATTACCGTACAGAGATAACATAAACATAAATACGTTAAAACAAGCTCATATCTGTTGTTTGTGAGAGCGAGTGCTTTAGTAATTGCAAGCTATCAAAACTTTTAACAAAAACAAGTCGAACAAGCACACCAAAGTTGCTGGAACACCATTGAAATTGAAGGTAGAGCACTTATCCATCGAAACTCCTTAATCTAGAATTAGATTGAAGAGAAAAGTTCACCAAATATAACATTGAGAGAGCAAAACTCCCGGATCTAAAACTAAACTGGAAGAGTAAGGAAAGAAAACAAGAGGAAATAAAGGGAAAACAAGGAGGGAAGGGAGAGATCCACGTCAAATCCCTCCCCTCCGGAAGTGGAAGAGACAAAAAAAGGTTGAAACTTAGCGATGGAGAGAAAGGGAGGGGGAGAGAGATTAAACGCTCCTTTGTGTAGGCTGGAATTAATTTTTGTAACCAATTGAGAATGATGTAATTACTTCAATGGATTTGCATGTGATGGGTCTCGATCTCATTTACTCTTCAATAGCGCACCTCCTCTAGCCAAGAAGAAGATAAAATCAGAGGAGATCGCATTCTTATCCTTATAGAGGTTACAGACTCCATGTTGAAGAGGAATACTGCCTCCCCAAATCGGAGCTGAGGACAAATGAACAATAAAGGACCCGGATGCTTGTAGTTGACTTTCCTCTAAAGGAAACTACAAATTCACTTTTTTTCTCCTATTTTTTTTCCCTAGGGAAATTCTACTTCTGATATCTAGATTTGCCGTATGTTTTGCAATTAATAGTCTTTGAATTTTTAAATTTGTCAAATCAAATATGTGAGCTTTGCAAGACTTTCTAAATTAAGTCCCTCCGACTTGGAGTTCGGTCAATTGGATTTGATGTGTCCGCAAAGTCAACAAGAGTTTTGATGTAGAAAAGTTGAGCGTAATTTTACCTTCAAAGTGACGTATTGTCCGAAAGTTTAAGGTGGCAAAAAAGTTCCTTCATCTTAAACTTTAGCCAATTTCGATAGACACTTATGGTGCAGTTTACTATATTTGGAGTTAGGGAGAGCCTTTATTATAGAAGTTAGGAAAATTACCAAATAAGGACTCGAAATACCTCCATTTTCTTAAATAAAAATTTGAAGATGACCTTGTTTTAAATAATAGTTTGAATTGGCCACGGGCCTGAGTTCATTAGCTATCAAGGGCATTTTCTATCTTTTAATTTTAAAATTTTTCCCTTTTTTTCTTTTTTCTTTCATTTTTCTTTTTTTCTTTCCATAAGAAAAACAAGATCAAAATGATAAAAAGGGATAAACTCATAAAATAAAGAATTGCATGGGCCCTCTACCTGTGGCCGACACCCCATTGTCGATGGGGGCAGCGACGATGGACGATGTCTCGGCGAGGGACAACGACCCTCCCCAGCTAGAGGTAAGGGCCAGGCCCCTGCCTCAACCAATGCCACCACTCTACTGGAGCCCTCCTTGTATTTTTGCTTTCTTTTTTTTCCGAAGAACTTCTATCTTTTAAAATTTCAATTTAATTTAACTAAAATTTATGTTAAAATTGTTTTTGGACGAAAATGCCATTGATCGGTTTGAATGTTTAGCCGGTTAGTGAGGTTATGCCCTTGGCCCCTTATTTGAAATAATTATAACCATTTCAAACCCTTATTTGGAATTTTCCTTAGAATCTATGTAGGTTTGTAGAGTTGATGATAAATTAAAGTTCAAGGGATTGATTGACAAAGGAAATGTGCAAGTCCGAGGATCAAAAATGTACTTTTACCCTTATCTATCACGTGCTAAGAAATGGGAATGCTTATATATTTAAGGAATAATTTCGAAAATGGTCTCTATAATATCGTCAGCATTTCATCTTGGTCCTTTATATTGTGATATGTGCTTAGTCTTTAGATTAATCTCATATTGCAATTTCAGGAAAAATTTTGTATTCCCATCTAGATGTTGATGGAAAATGCTGATTGAGTGAGATGAAGATGTCACATGGATTAACCAAAAAATAAAATAAAATAAGGGTAGATTTGGGATTCAATTTTAGAGGAATTTTTTTTTTTTGACAAATTTTTTTTTTGAGCATATTGAGACTAGACCTGAAATGGGATGGGCTAACCAATTTGGTAAGAGGACTTCTTTTGATCTTAGCTATTCAGTTTGCAACTCTATTGCCCTCTCCTCAACAATGGACTAGGTTAATATTTGAAAATTGAACCAACAAATCACAACATTCAATGGTGATAGCGCATGCTTTTCCTGCAAAGCTTGTTATGTGGACTTCGAAGCACTCACCAAAACTAAACTATCTAACTCAAGAACTAAGCATTCATGTTTTTCAAAAGTGAACTTATAGGCAGCGTTTAGTTGTCCAAATTTCTAATCATGATAGGACTGGATAAAATAGAATATAAAATCTAGAAATTTTGCTATATTCTATCAATTATTTGATGATTGCAGTAATAAAGTCAGATATATTCACATCTATTATGTATATTATTTGGTATAAATGGTATATTTATACAAATGAAAAAAAAAATTGTAAGCAAAAATGGTAAAAATCTCTCGCAACACTCTTGCATACTTTATCTTTATTTGCTTATTTTATTTTATTTTCCTCTCTTTTTAGATTAATTTCTTTTTTATTTCTTTCTTCCCCTTCCATCATTCTCTAATAACATTTTATTAAATAGTAAACTATATACTAAGATACCTAAAATACTAAAATACCTAAAATGTGTAATAAATATAAATATATATTAATATTTATATATTGAATTTATTTTATGAAAATAGAATTTAATTTGAATATATAAATAAAAATTAAAATAAAATAAAATAACTAAACTGTTTTTTTTTTTTTTTGTTATTTTGAATTTCTTATATTAGAATTCAGATATTATTTATATTGAAATATAATTTTAATTTTGTCAATTTAAGAATATTGTCATTTGATCAAATATGTAATAAATATAAATATATATTTATATTTATATATTGAATTTATTTTATGAAATAGAATTTAATTCGAATATATAAATAAAAATTAAATTAAATTAAATTAACTAAACTGTTATGTTTTGTATTTTGAATTTCTTATATTAGAATTCAGATATTATTTATATTGAAATATAATTTTAATTTTGTCAATTTAAGAATATTGTCATTTGATCAAATATGTAATAAATATAAATATATATTTATATTTATATATTGAATTTATTTTATGAAATAGAATTTAATTCGAATATATAAATAAAAATTAAATTAAATTAAATTAACTAAACTGTTATGTTTTGTATTTTGAATTTCTTATATTAGAATTTGGATATTATTTATATTGAAATATAATTTTAATTTTGTCGATTTAAGAATATTATCATTTGAAGAAAATAACTTTCTTATTATGGATGTAGAAATCTTATTTGTCTTTATTCCACATCCTTCAGGATAATTTTATCATGTATATATTCTTATTATATCCGACTTTATCGTGTTTTGAGCATGCACCAAGCGTAAGATAGGATAATTTATCCGGACTGCCAAACGCAACCTAGGGTTTTAACAAGAGCAAGAGCTTTTGCTTGTGCGGTGGAGGAAACTGGATTAGATTGTGCCAAACCATCAACAGCGCCCCCTAAGAGTTGCGATAGAAGCATGAGATGGCTCCTTCGGTTGATCCCGCTTCAAAGGATCCGTCGACGTTGATTCTCAAAGCTCATTGCTTTGGCGGAATCCAGCTTCCGGTCTCTCAGTCTGAATTCATCGTCTTTTACCTCCATTTCCTTAAGTTTCTGGGCATGGCAATGACATATTCTATTAGGTTCCCCGGATATGGGGCTTGGCGTTTAAAGATGAAGGAAATTTCTGTATATCCAGATGTACCAGAGGACAGTGGCTTGAACTTCTCGTGAGACTAAGATAGATGACGATGGAAATTATCACTGACTGAGTCAAACTTACAATAATGAAATTGTTGGCTTTATGGTGCAAACTTCGCTGCTCAAATCAAAAAGTGAAATGACAAATATAAAACAAGTTTTGTTTTGCCGCTAAGAGTTCACTTCGATGATGTCATTCTTTCCTCGGCCAATTTCTAAAGTCAAATATAAAATGCTTGGACTCTTTATATATATATATATATATTTGTATATGTATATGTATGTATGTACGTATGTATGTATGTACGTATGTACGTATGTATGTATGTATGTATGTATGAGGGTTTTCAGCTTGAATGGCCTATTAATGGTGGCAAGTAATTCAGAGACTTGGCTCAACCTTTTGAGATTATACATTTATTCAATCGTGTTCGTACTGCAAAACACATACTAAACCCAATTAAGTTTGAAATGCATATTTTTTAACATAGGCAACAACATTTTCAATGAACAAACGTTTAGTAGAATCCACATTCGCTAGTCACAGCACTGAGAAATCAGGCGTGAGACGGTTTTACGTGGTCGGTACTTCGCGATCAGCGGTTGAGCTTTGGGCATGATGAGGCCTGTCCCTCCGCTCATGTCGACCATTTCTTCTCCCACCCTTTTCCAGTCGAAGCACTGAATTAACGTCCCGAGCGCCAAACCGACCATCCGCATCGCGAGTGCCTCGCCAGGACATCCCCTCCTACCCGCCCCAAATGGAGACATCACGAGCCCTAGATTTCCTTCCATTCCAAGGCCTTGGAACCTCTCGGGCATGAACTTCCTGGGCTCGGCCCATAGCTTCCGATCGTTCTGGATGGCCCATATGTTGACCAACAGCATCGTGCCGCGCGGGACCCGGAAGCCGCCGACCGTGCACTCTTCAGATGATTCGTGGGGCGGAATCAGTGGAGCGGGCGGGTACATTCTAAGCGTCTCGGTGACGACAGCTTGCAGATAAGGGAGCTCGGCGAGGTCCGATTCCTCGATCAGCCTGTTCTGTCCCGTGCGAGCGTCAATCTCGGCTTGGGCTTTCGCCAAGGCCTCGGGATTGTTCAAGAGAAGAGACAGACCCCATTCCATCGTGCTGGCGCTGGTATCGGTCCCTGCTGTTAGCATGACCTGAATTTACGTCCCAGATCATCATCACTTCGTTGAAGTGTCGTATCAAGATTTCTGACACTACTTGAAATTCAAAGCCTGGAAAACTGACATGTTGAGCAAAGTAGATTGAGATTCAAGCTTGCACTTAATGACAACAACAGGCGTGCCGACCGGATGGGAGAACCCTCGCAAGAGCCTTAAGTACAAAGAAGAAAGTCCTTCAATTCCTACAACAGACCTTCGACAGAATGACCACAATCGATGTTCTTCAAGTTGCTTATGGGTACCAATCAAGCCAGAGCATACAAAACAAGAGTCGCAATCTATCTAACACTTCCCTAGGGCATAGGATATCAAAGGTAATGACAAGTAAAACAAGAGACAACCAGAAGGGCGGGCTTACCTGAATCATTCCTCTGATGATTCCGTCAGTGTAGTACTCCGTTTCTGCTTCTTGGCGCGACAGTAGAACATCGATCATCGTTTTGCTCGTGGCTTCGCTCATCGAAAGCCGCCTCGTTGTCCTGTGTTCTTCAATCAGATTCTGCATGAATCTGTCCCTCTTTTCCTGCAATATGACCAGCTTCTTCTCAGTCCGGCTCACACCGAGCCACTTCAAAACCGGCAAGAAATCGGCCATATTCGTGGCCCCGCTTAGCTGGAAGGTCTCTCTTATGATCTCCTTGAACCTCACGGCCTCCTCGAATTCCTCCGATTTCTCTCCATAGTATCGTTTCCCAGTGATCATCCTCATCATGACATTCAGTGTCAGCTCGAAGAACATCATCTTCATATCCCCGGTACCAAACTCTTTGCTCTCTGATGCTCGGACAAGGCGACCTACCAATGATCTGACCTCCTCGACACGGATGCTGTAGAACATGTGCAGGCGATGGGAGGACAATAGCTCCGCCGAAGCGATGCGTCTCAGGTTGCGCCAGTGGTCACCATAGGAGGCCCACATGAGGGTGGTGTAGTTGTAGCCGAGGTGTTTCCCCGCCAGTAGCCGGGGGCGGTTGGCAAAGACGAGGTCATTCCTGGTGAAGCACTCTTCCGCATCCGAGGGGGAGGAGACGAGGACGACGGGTCGGGACCCGAATCGCATGAACAGGACCGGGCCGTAGCGGTCAGCAAGGTCAGCGAAGGCCTGGTGGATGGGTTTCTTGAAGAGGTGTAGGTGACCTATGACGGGGAGGCAATAGGAAGGGCTTGGTGGTAGATTCTTGTATCGTCGGAGGAGCTGCTTTGTGAGGAAGTACGGGATGATGAAGATGAGAAAATAGAAGAACAAAGCTCTTATTTCCATGGCTTGACCTGGCTGTTTTCAGAGATCTGGGATCTAGCCTTTCCTGATAATCACCATTGACAACCTTATGGTGCTTATGATAATATCGGGAAAAGCAAAGGAGCTATCCATATTCTTTTTTCTTTTCTTTTTTTCCCTCTAAATTGGACAAAGTCGATGAAACGCAAGATGATGTCTGGCTTATTTCAGCCCAAGATAAAGACACCTAGTTGAAAGAGTTTGATGCGTTCGAGGTCATTTTCAGAATACTTATTTAAGTTTTGGATAATCCGAGAATATTTTAGAGAGAACCTTGCTTTGGAAATAGATTCTGCTCGGTCTGGTTAAAGTGTCTTAGTTTGTATGTCCTTCTCTTCCAGTTGTTCTGATGAAGAAGCAGAAACAGCAGATTTAGTCTTATACGCCATTCCATTCTTGTAGTTTGTAGCTTTCTCTTGATAATGTGTTTGCCTGCCCTGTTTGTCATTTCGCTTTTGACGTATACACATATCTACATCATAGCTTTAACAATTCAAACAATTCATTCCTTAAATGCCTTGCGTCTTGGGTAGTTCTCCTATTTGAACCTAAGCGCATCAGTTGCGTTGGAAGCTGGTAATGCAGGAATCTCGAAACTGTGAATCAAAATGGTGGCTAGACCTTTTGTGTATCTTTCGATGCAAGAGACCTGCTCATGTACTTTTATATCTACGAGACATTGGATTTGTCTTGATGGAATGAGTCCTCTACTGTGAAACGGCGATTGTAGGATAATGTAGAATCCCGCGCATTTCAACAAACTCTTCCACAGTTAGCACAACTTCCATGGAGATCAACTTTCTGCCACTTTGGACGTGTAGTAATTGTCCAAAGCAAGTTCGGAAACTCAGATTTTCAAACTGGATTTAACTAGTGTGGCGGGATGCTTGTGGCCATCACCAAACAAATTCTGAACTTCACACCGACCCAAATAGATACAGAATGACATGAGACACTTTTCAAGTATACAATTGCGTCTATCCTTTCCCGATTGAATTCTATTTCTGAACGAATCACAATTCATCCTAGTAACAACAGTTCAGTTTTAATCCTCACAAAATTCCTGCCAACTTGATCCAGCAAGTCGAATGGCAATTGAAGAGTCGGATTAGAAAATTAAGAAGCCAGACAGAGGACTCAGGATACAAAAACAAATGACCCTCTCTCTCACCAGGCTGTAAAATTTCTTCTTCTTATAGATGATCACGCGATGTACAGAGTCAAATTTCTATTTATGAGCTAAACAATCTCCTCACTTTACGGATAAGCCTCCGGCAAATTGGACATACTTTGCTCTCCCCCTCCATGATCCTGCAAAAGAAAGTTCTTATGTGAATGATTCATACTCGTAACACACATATTACACGGTACATGATCATCGAATGAATACCTTTGAGCACAGTCATAACAAGTAGTACAGTGTCCACAAGGGACGAAGAAGCAATTCCTTTGGTCGTCATAACAGATCACGCATAATTTCGCATCATATAAATCCTCTGAAGAGCTACTAGATGATCCCCCATCATCATCCTCCTCCTCATTGGTTCCATACGTGGGCCTACTTGATTTCTCCGGCATCATAGGAGCAGTCTCCGTCACTTCCCGAACAGGAAACGTGGGGGTGTCGTCTACATAGTCATTCTCACCATCACAAACTCCAAGGTACTTCAGTATTAGAAAAATGACAATCACAATGAATCCTGCAGATTTAGAACTTGTTAGGCTGAATCTCAATCACTAGTTATGAACAAAAAGGCATGTTCTCAAGGGAGATTTCTCAATTTCCTTACCTAGAATTGCAATGTAAGTTACGACACGAGCAACAAAAGAGAGCTCGATGTACCATTCGCCGAGGTCGCCCTGAAGTTATTGTGACCACCAGAAGTTAAAACTTCGGAGGTTCCATTGTGTTCACAAAGCAACTTAGGGGGTAAGAAATTACATTGCTTGGTGTGGTTATCACCACGTACTGAGTATTAGGGAACAGGAGCTTCAGCTGACAGGACCCCTGTAATGTCGAGCACATAATCTTTGCCTTTGTTGTGTCATATATCTTTGATGAAACATTCATGCTCATCGACATGATGATGCTCCTAGAATTGGCGTTTACGACTTTTACATAGTATTTGTCATCTTCTTCAATATAGTACTCGGCTTCTTTAACTGAAATGAAACAAATTCGATCCAATCACAATACCGTACATCTCAAACTGCGTACCACTCAAGCAATTGCTCTGCCAAATATCGACTTCCACAGACAATGTCCCATGAAAGCCACAAGAAAATTAGTATTACATTGACCAGCTCCATCATGACCTCCCTGAAATCCTTTCAGTATGGAAGATCTTTTGGTCCAGAATCCAGATCAAGGTTAACCTAGATCTGTAACAAGGTATGATGCAATATTGCTGCTAATGGGTACGAAGAACCCGGTAAAACTATTCTCTGTACGGCTAAAAAGTCCTACTTCTGAAGATGAACAAAAGAGTTCAGGGCAAGAGCTAGTACTTCTGTTGGGATTAAAAAAAAAAAACTTGGTGTCATAACATGAAAACTGTTGCTATAAAGTCTTACAGTTAATTGGTTCTTTGAGCGCTGCCTCATCCGGGGAACTCGTAAAACTTGGCTGCAACGTTTCGTACTTAAGCTCCCCTGCAGAAATCGAGATTAACTAGCCTGAGAAAACAATCCAAGATTACAGGGCTATTTCTCCTACCTATTACATTCCTAATGCAAGTGACGACTTACCTTTAATCAAAGCGACTTGCAGTTGATTTAAGTGGCTCGTCTGAGCTTCCCATCGCATTCGGATTTTTGAACCTCTGTTTAACCACAGGTTGAATCCCTGCACCGCAGCATAGGAACCCATCTAAATCACACAGGTTCAAGTCAACACCATCGTTTCCGACCTGTAATCACCATGAAAATAAAGCTGCAACAACAGAATCTGATGAATTCTCGATTTTACCTTGCGATTGTAAGAGCCCACGATCAGATAATTCGACACCGTCCAGTTTGTCTCGTAGCTCAACTGGGGCTTCTCGGAGAAGCCATAGACGCTGACCCCTTTCCTAGCTTCGTCCCGCACCTCGACCCGGTCCACGAACAATGAGCTCGCCGTGATCAGCCGCGACGAGCTCGGGCCGATCACCATGCGAGAGTCCCCATAGTACCCGTACCTCAGGCTCACCGAAGCTGCAAAAAAACAAGAAGGAGAATCCTGGTTCAATCGAAGGCTTCGCCCGAGAGGTTCGCATTGCCGTGGAAAAATCTAAAATTTACATGCCACATAGCCAAAGAGTCAAAGGAGCTAGCAACCGAGCCCAGGCCTCCTGCCACCGCTGCGCCGGCGAGGAATAGAGGGCGTTGCTCGGAAGATGGGAGACGGGTCTGTACATGGCGTGTTCTCCGGTTGAGAACAAAGGGAGGGAGGGAGGGAGGGAGGGAGGGATAAAGAGAGAGGCAGGGAAGAGGAGAAGGGAAGGAAAAGCTACTGGTCTCCTGAATGAGGGCAGTTCGAGAGGAAGCAAAGACTAGTAGATTTGACGGTGGCACTGAAGCTTGTGGTGCGTTCCTTTGTCTACGGGTTCAACTAACCGTTGTTCTTGGTATTTGGCGGGTCATTCAATGGGTAGTTTTCTGAATGTTAGGTATACGTTATTTAACTCATAAGCTGCCTCCGATGATTTTTCTTTTCAAGCTGAGGGAATTGTTTTGGTTGCGAATCTTGGGATGCCCACGTTGGAATCATGCTAACGAATGATTTACTTTGATGATGTCGATAGCTGTTTTTCAGGGTTTCTTTCTTAAAGGGGTGTGCGGTTCTTTTTATCGGTAAAAGAACGAGAACGGTAGTGTCAGCAATTTTTTCACATCACCGTAATAATGTTGACATCTGCTATGAAATATCGGATCGCGATAAAGTGATTGCTGGCAAGGATGAGCAACATCATCACAATCCCATTACGGTGTGGATCCACACAAGGTTAGAGATGAACGAACGTTTTACGAGACCGAGATGCACCACGATGCAGGTCTGAGATCAAGATACTTCCAGTCCACTTCGAAGGAAACCTTGTACGGCTTGGCCAGCTATCGATGTGGTAAGTGCTCGATGCGATTACTTGTGGTTATCAAGCAATAACATTAGTGGTCACTGCTATAGCTTTGATATAATTGACTATTGGGTTAAAAAGCTCGTATTTCAATTGCAAAATGCTCATTTTGCATCCACTAGTTCGTGAAATCTACTTTGGTGACGAGGTTTCACAGAGGCACCATAAGAAAAGGAGAGTTCACAAAATAAGCGAAATTGAATAAGGTGTGATCCTAACAGTTATTTAATATAATAGAGTAAGGATGTCGATGTCTGGCTCCTACGCTAATTCGAAGTCAAATTAAAGTTTGGTCATGTCATCCAAGTCGAAATCCATGCGTGGATGGAAAGATGCAGGAGCTTTTTGTCTTCTTTTTCCATCTCCTTTTCAAACCCTATCGAGAATCCCGGTCAAAGGTGAAGTTCCTACCTTTCGCGTTCGACAACATACGCCTCGTATTTGGGTCTACGTTAGCCATTGCTGTCCGTGGTCTTGACTTTTCATTAAGACAACGATGTCTGGGGCAGCAAAGAAAAGTGATTTCATGCGACGCTAACCCCTACTTTTTCTTAAAGAGGACGGGGCCTTTTGAGCTTTCTTCGACAAACTCGTGCGCCCTAGGTATCTTCATCCATTCGTCTTGGGCCGAGCAAATTGATACGCGACTGGACCGCAAATTCTAGTTAGGGGGAAGATACGAAGACCACAGTCAAAAACCCTATTTGAATTGGCTGGTAGCCCAGAATGTGGGTCCTGAATATTCGAAGAATAATTTGCATATGGGGTCGATACTTTTGTTTCATTAGCTCTGCTTATTCCGTGGGTGCTCAGGAATTTGTGCAACATTTTTCCAACTTTAGTCATTTTTATAACTTAAATGGATGAGGTCCACCAATCGCATATAAAACAAAAGGGTAGATTCACCAACTACTCAATAATCTGGGATTTCATCACGAGCATAAGTGTAGCAAACTCATGGTACTGTCCAAGTATGTAGCCTAGCAAATAGGTAAAAAGAAATTGAAAACGAATCTCAGCCTGTCAACATCATTAATACCTTAATCATATGAATTTACACACATGATCAATTATATGAATTTTCACATGCGATGATGCCACGGACCTACTAATACTCCAATGACATGTATGTTGTCATCTCTTTAGATTTTCCCCTCGCACCGATGAAGACGGGCAAGATCAACCCTTAAAAGAATGGCGACATCCCGACGATGGAGGCCCGATAATTCTACAAAACTTTTACCCGACTACAGATAGGCTTGGGGCATGGACAGAATCCTCCTCCGATGCCCGAGACAAGCACAGCTAAGACGAACCGATGATGTCTGGCTCGACCAACCACGTCTCTTTGCCATCGCTGTCGTATCGATGGGATCGACATGCCCACGACACGAGTGGTGGACGGTAGAAACTGGGGAAGAGCGGACACGTTGACGAGGTGGCCAGTGGAGGCCTGGAGGGGGTATCTTCTTCGTCGAGCTCGCGTCCAACCCCGGTCCCCTCAAATTCCGCATACGTAAATGATCATCACGTCTTCTTCTTCTTCTTCTCTGCCGCTTTTCGACAAACACATTGAATTTGGTAATCTTTTTGTCCCGGAAGAGATTCCCCAAAGAACATCATTTGTTGTCGCATATGGACTGACCAACAATGTCATTCCGTGGAAAAACTGGATCTAGGTTTCTTTTCCGGGAAAAAGTGGGTTTTCATAGGAAAATCTTCCTCGGAAATGAATAAAACACACAAAACTAATTAATGCCAAGTTCAGAAAAGGAAGGATTTCTTTTTCTCGCAATTTGTATTAGGTACACGTGTAGCCTCCATCGATATACTTTTGACACGCACACAATTGAAAATTGCACCAACTTCCAGATCTCATGTACGAAATGCAATCAATTATGAACCTTTGAATTTATTCAATCTTATTTTCTATAAAGTATATCTAAGTCATAAAATTTCAACTGATTCAATTAAATACTATAACTTATGTTGAAAAGTGTTGTTTAAGAACGCGACCTAAGCATTTTTTTTTTAGTGACGTGTATGTGACTTTAGGCACTTATCATTGAAAGGACTTAATTGTACTTTTCGAGAAAAGCTTAAGATTTAATTGAATTGATTGAAAAATTTAGGATTTAATTGCATTCACTCATTTGTAACTTACAATGCACTTTTTCTTATCTGTGAACATGTTTGATTGGTACTGCACCTATGTATCAAAAACATCAACTTGTATGATCAACTTTTTATACGTGTGTGTGTGCTACATAAAAACTCTTCTTTTTGCTTAAAAAAAGAAAAATCTTACAAGCAAGCCTGGATACCAATTTATTCCTACCTCCCAACCCAAGAGGCAAAAGAAACAGTCTTTCCGGTAGGAAAGTACAAAGCAACGTGTATTTCTGGAAAGTTATAAGATGCCATCGAAGAAAATTTAGGATGTCATCCAAATGGCTATCATCTTCGATACTCTTTTTGGGAGGTTTTAAGCCGGACAAACCAAACCTACTTGTTATAAATGATATCAAAGTAGAATCACCCTTTAAAAATATGTGTGGTAAGGATGAGTAGGCCCTAAACCTATCTGACTGGCTGAGGAGTTATTAAGAGAAGAGCTGATAATGAAGTTCCAACTTGAAAGTAGGAGGGAGACAGAGGGGTGCGATTGCTGTCCCATGCAACCCCTAGACGATCATGAAACCCTTGTTGCCATCACAGTAAGGGTCGCGAGGCCCTTGCCTTTTGCTAGGTTAGTGTCATGTGCCTCGACGAGAGCTAGGTTGTCTTTATTCAACGGAACGATACCACTCTTCTACGTGTGTACTTGTGTATGTGCGTCTGCGCGTGCACGCGCATGTGTGAATGATTCAACAATCTTGTGTAAGTATGGCATGAGTTGAGTAGCAACAATTTGCGTGGTGTGTGTGGGAAGGTTCTTTCATATTCAATATGGTAGCAGAAACAATTAAAAAAGGCTATTGCATCCTAAATTTTGAAATTAACATATTTATGTGTCTATCATTTAAGGGGATAAGTTAGGAGGGACGTTTCTATTATTTCTTAAAAAAACTAATTCCGTGTTGATAGATATCGGAAAGAGTTGAATAATGTCTAAATTGTTGGTAAAAAGTATTACTGATCGCATGATTTCCCGATAACCTCTAGGTCATTTATTAATACCTATATAAAATTTAATTCTTCTTTTGATTGTTTACAAATTATCAATTTTCTTATCTCTTATTTTACCAATGCCTTAAATTTACCTACTCCTATACTGATTTATCAATCTTCATCTAAGTAACTTACCAACTTCATTTCTTAATAAAATAACTAAGGATCCCAACTTTCAATTGAGTTATTTAATAACGATTGTATTCTAAAATCAAATTTTTTCATCTTTTCTTAGATTTTATTTGTCTCTCTCACAAAATTGCTTATTTATCAACTCTTATATGAATTCACCTACCTTTATTTATGTGACAAACCAACTTTTCTCCCATTAAGTTTTTAGCTAGTTTTGGTTTACCGATTCTCATATGAGTTACTTATCAACATTTATTTATCAATTTTAATCCGCCACGCTTACCTACCATTACCAACTATATTATAAAACTATTGATTTTAGTCAAAGTGATTGTCGATTCTTATTCAATACTTTGGATTAATACCACCGAAAACCTCAAACTGTGTCCACAGTCACACAAATATCCTGTACTTTCTTTTTTGTGCCATTAAAAATCTCAAACTTATCTATTGTGACACAAATATCCCAAACTTTTTTGTATCATAAAAAATCCCAAATTTATACTAGTGCGACAAATATATCCTTGATGAAATTGTAATGAAGGGTATATATGTCACATATATATATATATATATATATATATATATATATAAGTTTGGTTTTTCGTGACAACAAAAGAAATTTGGAAGTATTTGTGTCACAATGGCCAAGTTTAAGGCTTTTGGTAATACCAAAAAAGTTGGGGCTATTCAAGTCATGGTGAGCATAATTTTGGGTTTTTGATGGTACTTGCCCTAATAATTTAGGTTGGTTATCTCTTAAAAATGCTAGTGCCTGTAAAGGGTTGCTAAGTAAGGCAAATAAACTTTGGTAGATCAATAGAAAAATTGGCTAATTAAAAATAATGATTAAAATTGGTAATTAGCTTAAATTAAAATTCGTAATCCAAAACTTTTGAGTAATTCAATGTAGCAAAAGTTGGTGAATCCTCTAGGTTGGTGATTTCATATAGGATTTAGTAAATTCGGAATTATGTAAATAGGAGTTGGTACGTTAGGGTAAAGATGTAAATTTGCAACCTATTAGAATTAGGTTGTATATTTAAAAGTGTTGGTAGGCTTTCGGATACGGAACAGTAGAATTCTCTGATGTATATTGTTATTATTATTTGCCACAGTAGAATTCCGTGAATTATTTACCTTGGTCTTTTATTAAAGATCGCATGTCCACCGAGCACCGCTCTCTCTCTCTCTCTCTCTCTCTTTATTTCCCTTTCGTCATGTTCTGCACGCAGCCTGATACTGACAGTACACGTCGTATACTGGTCATCACCGTTCTTGCACTTTTTTCCTCTCAGCCCTAAACTTCTCGACTTTCTTTCTTCCGTTCAAAGCCGTTGCAATTTATTTCAGGATCTGAAATACATATGCGGTGTCTCATACATGCAAATGACTGAACCGTCCTATGTTCTTTAAATTGATGAAAGAATATACAAAACACGGTCATCGGGGTGGGGGAGGGGGTGAGAGAGAGAGAGAGAGTGATGGGGAGAGTGAAGCTTCAGATCAAGAGAATAGAGAACACAACAAACAGACAAGTGACCTTCTCGAAAAGAAGGAACGGGCTGATCAAGAAAGCTTACGAGCTGTCTGTTCTTTGTGATGTTGATGTAGCCCTCGTCATGTTCTCTTCTTCTGGGAGACTCAGTTTCTTCTCTGGGGACAAAAGGTCTGCTTGATTAAGACAACTAAGCAACGCCGCTCTTTATCTTCTTAATTACAGTTCTCTCTTTCGAAATGTTTAATATGCGAAAAATTATCGACAACCAGCCACTGATTGGTGTTGTACTTTTTCTCCCGATGAAGCATTGAAGAGGTTTTGGAACGGTTTGTAGAACTTCCTGATCATGAACGAGGAAGGTAAGTAGATCTTTTTTTTCCTTTGGTAATTCCTATGTTAGTAATCATCGGAAGAGGTTGACACTCACGTAGTGTCTTGTTCGGCATTTGCTTCCCGCCGCTGAAGAAGGCTTCGTAATCAAGAGGTAAGCTCTCCCCCAGAAATTGTAGTCACGGAAAAATATAGGAAGTTGGTCTTGTTGCTGAAGATTAATTTGGAAGTTCCTTTTGCAGTTTCTACGAAGAATTATTTGTAAACTGAAGGACGAAGCCAAGGCAACCCATCAAGTGGCCAGGTACTCCCGGTATTGTGTAGTAAAATCCTGTTGTTTGATATGAATTTTCGTCTTATTCTTTGCTTATAAAGCTTGCTGGACAAAATCGCACATCGAGAATGCCCACAAGGGTTGTGCGGCTTATCTTTCTGATTTGCCATTTCGACAATTGACCTTTTTCAGTACGAGTGGCTCATGGTCCAAAAATTGAATGTCTTGCTTCTGATCCCGACTGTGATGTTTCTTCAGAAACAGTTCACCACTGTTAAGGGTATTGTGGTTCTGACTTGTGATTGCTTTCCTGTGAAGCAGCCCTGTGAGTAGCGATTCTCGACTCAAGGTATTTCATGACTAGAACAAGATTCTCTTTTAAGAAAATGAACGAAGAGCTTCTTAGCTAAAGCTTCTCTACATTTCTAATAGCTTCGGCGTGTACATGGTGAATGTTGCAGGGTGTACAACAGGAGCTCCAGAAATGCATGTACCAGCTGGAGGAGCTGGAGAAACAACTCAGGCATGATTGAATATTGATCCAGTTTCTTGATCCAATTTGAACGGTTGACTTGAGAAGGCCATTGAATTAATTAGTGACGATCCATGTTTTGGCAATGTTAACTTGGATTTGATTAATGACTACCCATGTAGAATATATGAAGGTAATCCTTCAGAAATCACCACTGCGAGGGAGGCCGAGTACCAGGAGCAGATCCTTGAGGAAGCCTTGCGACACGTCCAGATTCGGAAGGTAAAATGTTTTGAACTTTTAACAGTGATTTCGTACCACAAGTCTACTTTTATATGAATTCACCTGATGCTCTAAGCAATATTCTTATGCCACAGCAAATTTTGGAGGAAAAATACGATCCCACAAGTTCCCAGGTATGTATATATATTCTGTAATGCAGGTATATGTATATATATTCTGTAATGCATGCCAGTATATTATTCCTAGAAATCCCAATCCACTCAATAGGTGTGTAACGATTTAATTGTGAAATTAAAGCTGCAGTTCGCAACTATTAGTACGCTATCACGGGTGTCCAGCACTTTCGTTAATATGATACCAGATTATACAAATATTTACTTTATCGTCTAGACTAAAATGGTCACTATTTCCCGTATCATGTTCAGAAGAATTTCAAACAACATCTCAGCTCATTAGGCACAACTTTTGAAAATCGAAAAATGTCTAGAAAGCTGCCAAAATGAATGTTTCATGGAGTGATGGCATTCTCTTTTGCTAATGTTAAAAGGTACATATACGTCTAGCAGCTGGTGTGGAAAATGGTTTTGCTGCAAGAAATTTTATCATGTCAGATTTGCTTCTCCAACAAGAACCTCGGATGCAGATCCTGGATGCCTTGGGCTCAAATGTACTGCTTCCCTTGAGGTACGATGCTTCCAAAACATAGTTTTTGAACAGTTAGTGAGTTATTACTATATTATTCTCTTTCTAAAAGCAATGATCTATGTAAATGCATATGCACGTACGTAGTCATTCGATGGGAAAAGGGATATATACGTACGTAGTCATTCGATGGGAAAAGGGATATATGTCACGATCAGAAACATCTTGTGGAGGAAAGAAAAACTTTACATGCAGATGATATGTTTTATATAAAACCACATTATATGCGTATCGCTACATAAGGAACGGATTCTGAGTTCACTCTCACCTACAGAGATCAATGGGAACCAGTATTGGGAGTGTTACCACCAGTTGCAGCACTTCATGAGCAAATTGAAAATCTTGATCATGACATTCGCCCCACAAATGCCATAGAACATCACAGCAGCACTGATCATGCTGAGTTCGGACAACTTGTAGACGCGGCTTACTCTTCCTGGACCGATGGATTTTGTCCAACAGGTATCGCAAAAGATTGACTTACTTTGAATTAGTGTTCTTTCAACTTTGACTTTATCCTAAGAGAAAGCTTCTTTAAGGAAGAAGACGGCTAAGATAAAAGTAAAGTCTAGGTTGGTTCACCTTAGATTGGAATACTCGATCGAGAAATGAAAATCTTAGTAGTAGAACTTTCATGTTTTCGGTTATCACATATAAAGTTTAATCCAAATGCGAGAATACCGAGTAATAGGGTTATCGTTTCTATTGTGTAATCAACTTTATGATGAACCAAACAAGGCCTCGAGTCATTGGCTCTTGCCTTAATCGACCATTGTGAGAATATTCTGCCATAATTCAATTTACAATCTCAAAATATTGCGAATTTGTTGGATAACTCTATGCTAAATTGTGTGTTGGGGCTAAAGCAAACTGCAACTGAACTCTTGAAGCTCTTTGATCACGGACAAAACCCAATAATCCTTTTTGAGCACAAGCTGAAGTTGGTAGTATGTAACAACACTTCAATTCTTCAGGAAGTGGACCTTGGTTCCGCCATCCAAAACCGTGAGCAAGTTCAGATCGAGCCTTGTTTGTCTGATCAATTGACGTCATCAACACCGGCTGTCGTCGCACGAGATCAGAAATTCATGTAAATCGGGCAGATTCCCTCACCAATGCCCGGATGTGTTGAAAGTTTATTAGTTTACCAATGCTATATCCTGGGCCCGTGATGATGTCATCAATTTCGTGTAAGAGATATCAAAATGATGCCTTTATACGCTAGTTGAACTCTCATACGGGATGTGTTGATACAAAGATTCCACAAACCTTGAGAGCATCGATTAGAGAGGGTGAGATTCGCGCCTCCCCCAATGACGACAAGGCTCACATAGGGAGGGTGAGATTCGCGCTCACTAACCCTCATCTCTGGCCACTCAAAAGAAAAGGAAAGATAAAAATTTAAAAAAATTTCTCCACGTTAGCTGTTTTTGAGTCAAATTAACCGGAATAACTAAATTGACAAATCATTAAAAGGTTTATGATTGAATTAGCAAGTTTTCAAAATGTTTATGGACTAAATTGGTACAGTTGAAAATTTAGGATTGATTAAGTCGCTGTATAATAGGTTTAGGACTTTTTTTAACAATTATCCCATCAAGAAGGGTTATAATATAGGAAGAATTGTGCAAAAAGTTTCTTACAATCCCCAATTCAGTTCTAAATTTTCCAATTTGGCCAGTATAATCTTAAACATTTTCAAAAATTTTCAATGTAGTTTGTTTAGCGAATTTTGGCCAAAAATCACTAACTTGACAATCTAGTTAATGCCGGTCATTTTTATGTGGCACAGCTAGTGTTGAAGTTGACAACTTTTGCAAATTTTCCTAAATTTTATGCCGGAAATTGTGGCCCTTGCATAGATCTGGTGAGGGCTGCAATGCCCTGCAGCCCTCGCTTGTGGCCAGTGAGAGGGCACAAGATAAAGAAGAAAGACAAGGTAAAAAAAGATCGATCAAAATTATTCAGATGAACTATATAAAATGTCAAAAAGATTTGGAACTACGTTGGTCAAATTTAAAAAGTTTAAAACTAAATTATTGGCTATACGATAAGTTTAAGACTCAAGTTGAGCTAAAGCTCCGCCAAGCTTTTCTTTTGATGTATTTTCACTATCAAAGCAATGTCTTTCATTTAGTTTTAGGGTTAAGTTTTTTGTTCGTCGTGTTCAATGGGAATACTAGTTTTGCGTTTGTTTTAATGGTAGCCAACCTATGTGGTGTATCAGCGCTAATGTATATAATTTTTATTTATTTATAATTTTCTAATTATTTTCTTTTTTCATTTTATACTTTATTTTTTCCATTTCACTGATGACTGGTCTAAGGAAATGACCAACCGCCAATGTTGTCCAAAGAGGGCTGGGCAAGGACCCTCGCCCAATCTAACAAGGGACAACCTTGCCCTACCTAGGTGAGGCTGACCCTCGCCCGTAGTTGTTGAGGTCAACCTCACCTGGGTAGGGTGAGGGTCACCACACTTAGTCGAGGCCTTTCCTTGTGGGTGAGTTGACCCTTGCATATGGTGCTCGAAGTTGACCCTCTTGCATGACCCTCTTCAAGCATTGTTGGTGGTTGCCCATTGCTGTGAAGGAAAGAAAAAATAGAAAAAGCTTCATAAAATACTTCACATCAATGCATGATAGACCATATAAGATGTTTAATGCTAATTAGACTGTAAAGTTAGCGTTTTCTGGTCAAAATTGGTCGGAAGTACAAAATTATCAAAATATTCAAAACTAAATTGATATAATCGAAATGTTTAAAATTAAATTAGCAAAAAATGCAATTGATTTTGGAATTTTTTGGTAAGGCCCCGTTTGGTAACCATCCAAACATGGCTAAATTCTGATTTTTTGTTCCCAGAATCAGTTTGGGCATAGAATCGCATTTGGTAAAATTTTTGTTCCCGGGAACAAATTTGTTCTCGGGAACAGATTGGGAATAGAATTAAGAACAAAAAAAAAGTTGATTCTTGTTCCGGGAACGAATTTGAGAATCAAAATCAAGAACTCTTCTTCTTCCTTTCGGCCATCTCGCGATCGCCATCCACCACCGCTCGCCACTGTCCGCCGTCCGCCGCCGCCGACCGCCGGTCCAGCGAGATCGGTGGAGGCTTGCCTAGCCATCGGCGAGGCCAAGCCTCATCGGGGCTAGGTAGGGGTTGGGCAAGCTTTGCGACGCCCGGCCCACCGGTGGCCGATGAGGCTCGCTCGGCCATCGGCGAGGCTCACCTAGCCCCCGTCGATGGCCTGGCATCTGGCGAGGCCGAGCCTCACCCAGCTGCTGGCGAGGGTCGGCGATGCTTCGGTGAGGTCGTCGGTCGCCGGCCCGGCGACTAGCCATAAGAAGAAGAAGAAGATGAGAAAAAGGAAAAAAAGAAAAGAAAAAGGAAAAAAAGAAAAATGAAAAAAAAAAAATGAAAAAGAAAAGAAAAAAAGTAAAAAAGTAAAAAAATTATTTAAAAATTAAAAGAAATTGATTTGGAACAGTAATTAATGAGCACGGATCAAACGCAATTCTATTCCGAATTAGAAATTTTGGACGATTCTACCAAACGACTTAAAATGCTTAGAATTAATTTAGGAATAGAATAAAAAGAATCGAGTTCCGATCGAATCTATTAGGGAATAGAATAGTTACCAAACGTGCCCTAATTTTCTTCATCTACCTGTCGTTTAATTTTCTTTAATGTTGAGCAGTTCTTTCGTTCTTTTTTGTTTCAATCATCATTTCTTTAATTTTCCATTAGTTTATAGTCTTCTTTGTGTAGTTCCAAGCACTTTACTTTTTTCCTTATCGTTTAGATCGAAAAATAACTCATTTTCAATCACAATTTGTTTTTAGGAGCTGGCACACCTTTCTTTTTACTCAATCTGAATTCGATATGCAAAAATTTTGTTGGGCTGGAAATTGATCGCTTTGTGTCGAGCTCGAACAGGAGAACAAAGTTTTCGGTCCATTTTCCCAGTAACTCTTTTGTCAAATCTGCCGAGATGAATTTAGATGCAACATCTAGTACATCTCTAAGTGGGATCCACATCGGGTCTCAAAGAGGGATGCAAGATAAAAAGGCATCTATTTGTTAATCCATCCCGTCATCTTAAACAAACACGTTCGGTGTTAGCAGTGTCTAATTAACAAAAACTTAACGGCGCAGATTGTTTGCGTAAGCTAACTTACATAACACAAGGACCATGTTGAGCCAGATTTTACAAGTTCATGAATAAATTGAATGCAAAAAATTTCAGACATGGAATTGAATATGACATGACAAAAATTCAGGATTAAGTGTTATTGTCTCAAACTTTCAGGATAAGGATTTTTATAAAATAAAAAATAGTAAAATCACGGAAGAAATGCGGTATTCATTTTGTTATGGGTAAATTAAATGCGTGAATCAGATCGTGCTTACCTTTCTTATCGACATAAATTCATTTTTTTTTTTAAATTTTTGAAATGGAAAAGTAATAACTCACTACCAAACCGTGCATTAAATGTCTTTACATCTTAAATAGGAATACAAACCAACCTTATATTTTTTTTTTTATATAAAAAGAAAGTATAATCAAAGTTGGTCGTGCAACTATCGAGAGATTACCCACATGGCAACTTTAGAGAATCTGCGCAAGATGAATCAAAAAAATTCCGGCCTATAATCAAGCTCAATCATGCTTCTTTGAAAAGGACAAGGGTATATCATGAAAAATTTCAAACTTGTGATAAATTTATTATAAATTAATTTATTGACTACTAAAAATTTCAAATTGACACATGACAGATTTATCACTTGTTAGTTTCCATTTTATCGACAAATTATTTAATTGGGTGACATATGATAATTAGTGGTTGTATTAGTTTAGATTTTTACTACTCGTTTTTTATGATTTTTTTTTTTTTTTTTTTTTTTTGTGATAGCAAGCAAATTTAATGGAAATTAAGATATGGTAAATTTCTTATAAATATATCAGCTTTAGGGATTTTAGTGATTAAGAAATTATTTTGTCGTAAATTTATCACAAAAGTATATAAATTTAAAATTCTTAATAGTCATAAAATTAATTTGAGATTTTTCATTATACAAATCTAATAAATAATTTACGGCTAGATCATGGTCCTTTACACAAGGGTCTAAGGAGCGTAATTTTCCGCCGCCCGCGATTAACCTGCCAAATCGTGGCATGACCAAAAACCGCTAAAATCGATCCCAAAAGAAAATCACCCTACCCATCAGATCCAATCCCAATTTACAGACCCGCCTCTGGAATCGCCAGCTGGCCTCCCGGTTATCTAAAAATTCCCATCTTTCAAAATATAAAAGTTAAAAGGAACGAACCTCGCCCTCCCCCCCGGTCGGGGAAATCATCGCGCCCAAATTCACCCGAAAACTCGAATTTCCGGGTTTAATCCGCCCTCCCCGTGCGCCCAGATCCGGAATTCCCAAAACACGGTTCAAAAATTCGAAAACCCCCCACTTTCCCACCAAAAAAAAAAACACCCAAACCTCGAACCCGAAGGATTTCAGATTTCAGATTTCAGATTCCAGTTTCGAAAACCCCCCAACCCACGCACGCAAAAAGGGCCAAAAAAATAAAGACCTGCGAAGCGCCAAGAAAATGGCTTTCAAACATGGCGCTCCTCCTGAAAATTTCCCTTTCTCTACAAAACTCCCCCGCTTCCCTCATTCCCCCCCGCCACTCCCTCCTCTCCTCTCTTCCCTCCCCTCTCTCTCCATCCGCAAGACGGAGCACTCGTGAGGAGGCGGGGGAGTGTGTGCGCATTTGGTCGTCGCTGCTAATAATGGCGGACCAGGGGCGGAACTCGCGCATCACCCGGGCGGCCAAGAAGAGGGCCGCGTCGTCGGCGGCGGGCGCCGGTGGGGACCAGGCCCCGGCCACCAAGAAGCGCGTCGTCCTCGGGGAGCTCCCCAACCTCTCGAACGTCCTCGTCGAGGCGCGGGGCGAGCCGAACGCGAAGCCGCTCAAGGCTACCGCCAGGCAGCCGCCCAAGGCGGGTCGAGGGAAGGTCAAGAAGCCCGCGGCGGCGGCGGACAGCGCGGCCTCGCTGGAGCCCGAGGATGGGGATCCCGAGATCGACGTCGAGCCCGCGTCGGACGATCCCCAGATGTGTCGGGCTTACGTGGCCGACATCTACGAGTACCTGCACAAAATGGAGGTCAGTGGTTTTTCTTCGCTTCCTCTTGTCAGATGGGTTTTGCTTGTTCGCCTGGGTGGCGATGTGGGAGTGTTCGTTGAGATCAATGCGGATGCTCGATCGATTTGGAGGGGGCGCTAATTCGAGCGATGGGATGATGTGGTTTGTCTTCCAGATGGAGCCTCACAGAAGGCCTCTGCCGGATTACCTCGAGAAGGTCCAGAAAGACGTGACGGCGAACATGCGAGGGATACTGGTTGATTGGTTGATTGAGGTCGCCGAAGAGTACAAGCTCCTCTCCGATACGGTCTACCTCTCCATCTCCTACATTGACAGGTTCCTGTCCCTCAGTACCCTCAACAGGCAGAAGCTTCAGTTGCTGGGCGTTTCCGCAATGCTCATCGCCTCGTAAGGATTCTCGACTCCTTGATGATGATTCACGTCTGTTGGGAGTTTCCCGTTTGTTGCGTGAATGGGTGCTGACTATTCCTTAAATGGGTTTTTGCTTCTTTTGTCGCAAGTAGAAAGTATGAAGAGATCAGCCCTCCTCATGTGGAAGACTTCTGTTATATAACCGACAACACTTACACTAAGGAAGAGGTAATGCCCTTATCATGTTAGTTGAATTACCCCATCTTCCCTTTTCTTGAATCTGCATAGCATATAGTTGGCTAAGTGTATAATGTGTCTGACTAGCTCTTCATTAATATGTAGGTCGTTAAGATGGAGTCTGATATACTCAAGTCGCTGATGTTTGAGATGGGCAATCCTACGATTAAGTCATTTTTGAGGTGAGAATACTTGGGATTTCACTGCTTTGGTTGGACTTTTTCTTTTCAATGCATATACCTAATAGTTACCCTGCCTTTGATGATTGATATGCAGAAGGTTCAATCGAATTGCTCAAGAGGGCCTTAAAGTAAGTACAGTCCGCTATTCCATTTTCACGCGACCAGCTCTTTATGCATTCGTATGTGTTGTTGTATTGTGTTGTCTAACTTTAGTCCTTGCTTGTGCTGCTATCTTCAGGCAAATAGTCATCTGCAACTAGAGTTCCTAGGGTACTACCTTGCCGAGCTGAGCTTGCTCGACTATAGTTGCGTGAAGTTCTTGCCTTCGCTGGTAGCTGCTTCTGTGATATTCCTTGCCAGATTTATGATCCGACCAAAGAGCCATCCTTGGGTAAGAATTTGACCTTGATACAAGTGGAAATTAATATGCTTTTCTTGGTTGTGATGTCTTTAGATTATATACTTATGATTACATTCGCCCTACAGAGCTTAGCGCTGCAACAATACTCAGGGTATTGTCCCAAAGATTTGAAGGATTGTGTGCAAATCCTACATGACTTGTATCTAAGTAGAAGGGGTGGATCTTTGCCTGCCGTGAGAGAAAAATACAGGCAACATAAGGTAATTCTAGTTTGCAATGATTTATAAGCACTGACTTTGAGATGGAATGAGTGCTGATTTGGAGTGAACCTTCCTTTTTTCCCACCTGGGATGCAGTTCAAATGCGTCGCAAGCATGGCCTCTCCCCCGGAGATACCTGCAACTTACTTTGAAGATATTGGAGAATGATGAGTTGGATTGCCATTGGTGATGAAATCAAATCACATTTTTCAGCAAATGGATAGAGAATTGCACGAGTCTCAAGATTGGAGGATTTTCCATTAGCTTTCAATTGCTGACTGGGCTCTCTAAAGTGGCAGATTAACTCGGTGGAGAATGCACATAAAGCAGAACATGTGATGCCCAAAAAGAGCTCGTTACTGTGTTCAATGTCGCTGCGATCAGAAGGCAAAGTTGATATCCTGGATACCAACATGGGCAATTTAAATTGGTTCTACGCCTGAGATGAGCATTGGAGACTAGTTAATCTTTGTTTCTGATTACCAGACATTGACTTCCCACTGTACATAGATTGACAGTGATCAAATTTTGGCTTTGTCATTATAATGATTCTGATCTGGTAATCCGTGCTTAATTTTTTTTTTTTCACCATACCATGAGGAAAATAGTGAGTTCTCATGTCCTTTTTAAGGACAAAAGCTGGATTGGCTAGAACATTGCTCTGTCAAATAGCCATTACTAATACAGAGGAGTGTAGTGCAGGAGGGAAAAGTGACGTTTTCTCTTTATAATTAATTTTCTCTTGAAGAAAGTTACTTAAGGACTGCAACTTGGTCCACTGATAAAAGGCTTGGTGGCACCTAGCTTAAAAATCAGATTTCTCTCCCCGATGACTCAAAAGGGCACAAGGAAGATGGTGCATGGAAGCGAGTACTTGGTAATTTGCTTTTTGGGCAGGTTTGATGATTTCTGGTGGGCATCAAGGGTTAGTCTCGGGTACATGAATTACTCTTCTGGTTCATGAATCGATACTGGATTCATCGCCTTGGGCAGGAGAGGGAAAAGCGGCATTGCCGGCCAGATTATATGAGTCGTAAGACCTGATAGAGTTGATTGTTTCTTCTAGTTGACTTCATAAGACCACGAAGGAGTATATACGTGAAGGATTTACTTGATGTTTTCATGGATTGAGAGGAAAGGTGGACGATAATTGTGGACTGTACTCTTTATTTCATGTCACTAATGTTACATGAGATTCAGTTCCCAAAATAGCCATTGAAAAAGCCATGCTTATCGATTTACAAAGGCCAGAATTTAGAAACCATAAGCAGCACTGGACATTTCGGGTGCACCTTAGAAAACCCTCCCGAAATAACAAGCCGAAAAGTTCATCAACCAAAAAGGTGAACGATCCGCGTATTTTATGCTCAAAAGATTCTCTGAAGTTTTGTTCTCCCTCCAACATACTAGATTTGACCCGACGAACGGTCTCGTTTTTGCTTTAAAACAAAACAGAACCAAATTTGAAAACTGGTGAATTATTGTACTTGAAAGGGTTTTCCACCATCTTGCTCCTGGCACAGGCCAATGAATTTTCCTTACCCTGAGGAAAAAAAAAGAGAGGCCTTTTCAGAGGAAAGATTTGACCGCCTGCCAAGGCCGACAAACGCTACCCAACAAAGGAGGGAAAAGGTGCGGGAGCCAAACATGCAATCCTAAAATGCTCATGACTTGGACTTAGCTTGGAAGAGGCAGAGAGTGACCCTTATTTCAGGGGACTGATGAATGCAAGAAAGCATGTTTTCCAAGAAAGAAAGTGAGAATCATGAAAGGAAAGGTCTCGTGAAGCGTAAAGAATCAATATAAAATAAAAGGCAGAAACAAAAAGCGAGTCCTCGTTGGTCGTGTCCCTTGTTTGCAGGGCAAATACTCATTGTGCGACACTGCTTCGGCTTTATTCTGCTTCTTCCTTCTAATTCTCGCTTCACATTGCCACACAAAAAGAGCCATATAGCTTTCTCTGCTCTCTACTCTGCTCTCTCTCTGCTCTCTCTGCTTTGCTCTGCTCTGTGATGGTGATGCTCTGTTATGAGCTGGACCCATCATCCGCATAAGCAAGAGAGCCCGTTCTTCGTTCTTGCTGCTCCTTTTTATGTCTGGTATTTTATCCTTCTCGTGCAAGAGGAAGAAAAGCGGGTCATTGGGTGATGGAGGTTTTGCACAAAGTTCTGATCTTGCTCCTTCTCTCTTCGTTGCTGGTGTCGGGCGACGGGAGGGAAGAGGCTGTGAACGCCAATGGCATGAGCACGGTGTCACCAGGAGCGAAAGAGAGATGGGAGAAACAACACAAGGGTCGTCATCCACGGCTGCGGTCCGGGCACTCGCCGCCTGACAAGTGGCTGTCGAGCAAAAGGAGAGTCCCCAACGCTTCGGACCCTCTCCACAATCGCTGAGCCATCTTCCTTTCTTTCAGCTGTTCTTGGAGTGTTTCAGGTTGACTCGAGCCTTGATTGCTCGATAGTGGCAGGCGCTTTTTGTGGGACTTCATCGTCTGTGTTTTGCGCAACTTTCCATACTTATTATTACATGTATCAACTTGCTTTTTAAGGCAAAGAGAAAAGGGTGTATCGTGTGAACTTTGTAAATATTTCGTTTGCTTTTGCATCAAGGGAGTGGTACACTGTAGAATGCTTGAGCTTATAGTTATATTCGTCGCAGTTTGCTCTTCTCTCCCTCCTATTTTGAATCATATCGACATTACATAGGTTTTTGCAGATTCAATGGCTTGCCAACAGATAAGGATTCAACTTAGAGGTAGGTAAAGGCTTCCCGAAAATTCAACGAGGGAAAAAAAAGGTGACCAAAGGGAAAATATAAAAGAATGATGATGCATGTGAAAGATGACACTAGCGCCCTTCAGTCCAGTCATTCAAACTTCAAAGCAACGAGAAGTTTGACCTTTCTTTTACTCTCCAAAAGCAATCATTTAATGGTTGGGCCTTTTCAAGTTGGGGACTATTTGAAGGAAATTAACTAAAACAAATTCTTGAAAGTCAAATATGGCGAGTTCATCGACTTGATGCATGTGGCATGGGCATGGATTTCCCCTTTTCATTTTACTGTAAGTTTCGTTCCGATAATCATTAACATGTGAACATGAACCTGACACAAGTCAAACTAAATAGAATGAACATAGTTAATGAAATATCCTTAACGTAATATTTTACTATTGAATACCCTGGACATGATAGTCTTTTGACTAAACATGTTGACATGAAGATCACCCATGGATTTGATTGACACTAACTTATTAAAGAACACAGGCATATGGGTTAAATTTCATGTCTAACAGGTTTGACACAAACAAGATGTGATGACTAATGTCGTGACATGAGGGTTGACACGTAATTGGTTGGAACATGATTAGTTTAATCTGACTTCACTAATTTCATGTTGTGTTTGAGTCGTACCATCATGTCGTATAAAAAATTACTAACCCTAATAAAGCGACCTTGCACTCCATACATCTCCACATATTGATCGATGCACCCCTCCGGCACCCTCTCCAGCTCCGCCGTAAGGAAGTAGCTCACGACGAACCTGCCCCCACTGTTCACCATCGCGTACGAGTAAATTAGCTTTCTGGAAGTATATCTTTATGGTTGTATTTATCATAGCTCCATGCTTGTTGTCTATAGTGGACAGTTCATAAAAAATTGAGGAAAACCAACGCATGCACCTTCGCGCAAATCAAGGTAGATAAACTCACATTCATGTTCATATTGTTAGCTGGGTTCACTCCTATGTAAAGGAAATCTAATGAGTTGCAAGCTCAAAAAGGGCTTAAGTCGATATGATAAGTCATATAGAGAAATAGAGTTTCTCACTATCTTTAAAAAAGTGGTAGCCGCAAAAAGACGTAGAAACAAGAGAAAAAGAGAAAGCAGAAAATTTGGGGGTTAAGGCAAAGTCTGATTTACATCAAGCTAGCATCGGAGGTTGATTCGTGGTTCGATTGAGTTGAAATTTTGTCAGCATGTTCGTGGCGCAATCTTCTTGAATCTAAACGGTTTGATTTTTGTTTGAAACTCCCTACATTAGGTTTTTCATGAATTGATCAAAATCTGCATTTTTGATCAGATTTATTTTTGATCTCTTGTGAAATTCATGTGTATTGCCAATAATTATGTTATTGAGGTCTTTGCTGTCTATTATTTGCTAGAGAAGAATATTGTTCACCCAATTTTGTTGATAGTGAAGATTTTCGAGTGAACTCCAGTCCCGTGATTTTTGATCTCCTCACATTGAGGAGGTTTTTTTACATAAAAAATCATCTTGTGTTTGCATGCTTGATATTTATTTTACTTTACTATATCAATTCTTATTAAATTTACACAAGAGATGAGAATATTTTATTTCGTTGTGTTAATTCGATATTGTTCGAATTGTTACTGTTCTCCCATCACATATCATCCTGCCCATCAATCGCCCACTTTTCTTTAACTATAATTTATTCTTTAAATGGTTTTAAATTGATGCGTTCCTCGTCGCTTAGTAGTCTACAAGAACTTCAACTCAACAAACGGTTCAATCGACACTTTTCCACTGAGAAAATGGAGGAAGAAGCTCCTCAACAATGGCTGAACCTAGCACTGATCTCTCTCCCCCTCCTCTTCCTCCTCTACAGATTCTTCCTCCACAAAAGCACGAATCCCAACCACTGCCTCCCACCGAGCCCTCCGTCCCTCCCTATCATCGGCCACCTCCACCTGGTCAAGGAGCCCCTCCACCGAACCCTGCACGACCTCTCGCTCCAGCACGGCCCAGTCTTCTTCCTCAGGTTCGGCTCGCGCAAAACCGTAGTCGTCTCCTCGCTGCCGGCCGTCGAGGAGTGTTTCACCGAGAAGGATGTCGCCTTCGCCAACCGGCCCCGCTTGCTATCGGGGAAGCTCCTCGGCTATGACTACAGCATCTTGGGCCTAAGCCCTTACGGTGAATACTGGCGCATCCTCCGCCGCTTCACAGCTGTGGAGATATTCTCCGCGAGGCCCCTTGCTGATTACTCCGCTGTCCGGCAGGAGGAGGTTCTTTCCCTGGTGAGGCAACTGTTTCGAGATCACTGCTGTGTCGGAGACAGGAGTAAGTATTGCCTAGACACAATTTACCTGGCGGTCTCATATGAAGAATCTACCTCTATCCAAAAAAGGCACAAGTTATCTTGCAGTTTGATTGTGTCTACCATACACCTCACGAAGAGAAGTTATATCTGTTTATTTTTTCTTTTCTTCCTGCAGAAGATAGGGAATGGCTGAAGGTGGATATGCGGCGGAGGTTGTTAGATCTGACCCTGAATGTGATGATGCGTATGATCGCCGGAAAGAGCTACTTTGGGACGGACCAGGTGTCGGAGGAAGGGAGGGAGTTCAAGGAGATCATGAGAGAGTTCTCGCAGCTTTTCGGAAGCTCTGCGTACATGGGGGATTTCATCCCAGCGTTGGGGTGGGCTGATTTTCACGGGGTGAAGAAGAAGATGAAGAGCGTGATGCGGAAGGTGGACGTGTTTTTACAGCAGCTGGTCGACGAGCAAAGCGGGAAAAGGAACAAGCCGTCGTCCGCGGCGGCGGTGGCGGCCGCGTCAGTGTTGTCAAAAGGGGTCGACGGGACGAGATCATCGAGGACGACATTCATCGATCGGATGTTGGACGTCCAAGAACAGGATCCGGAATTCTACACCAATACAACAGTCAAAAGCCTCGTTCTGGTGAGCACCGTCACTCTCTATTTACCATATTTGATTTACCGGCAAGTTAGGGATGGCGCAACCTTTTTTACCAACCTTTTAAAAATTTAAATTGTTAGATTTTTTATTTTATTTTACCGGAAAGTATATTTTCAAACTCAGAATCTCGTGTCCTCCTACAATCTAATATACTAAACTGTTCATAAAATTTTAAATCGTTAATCGTTATTCTGATTAAGTGGCATGTCACTTCGCATTTCCTCGCCTGTCCAAATCTGTCGCGAGGAGGGCTATGGAAATGCAATTTTTCCATGATCATGCCAAACTAAATGAAGACAACTTCAGAATAAAATAAAAAAATCTTCGCATTTCCTCTTCCGTTCCTTTGAAATGACTAATCGATTAACGCTTTCGCCCGAGACAAATTTTACAAGTTAAAGAATTTTTTGGGGGGCGAGACCAAGATGATCACGTAAGAAAACCGATCGCTTAGCGCCCACCTTGGTTGATTTTCGGTAGCTAGTGCCGATATTTTCCACGCAAGGAAAAGGTTA
Source organism: Eucalyptus brandiana (assembly GCA_014182725.1). Lineage (NCBI taxonomy): Eukaryota > Viridiplantae > Streptophyta > Magnoliopsida > Myrtales > Myrtaceae > Eucalyptus > Eucalyptus brandiana. The sequence continues at coordinate 2,227,402 of CM024673.1, read as the reverse complement.
AGGTGCAAGTGGGAGGGACTGATGCGTCGACGGTGCATAAAAAATATTGGTGTAAAAGTCCCTATCATGATGATGATATTGTTTGATCAGATATAGTCTTTTTCTCACAATCTTATTATGATCACACGAAATTATTTGACTACCCAAGATGATGATGTGATGTAGCTTATCCTTTTAAGATTTCGTTCATTTCGCAAAAAGTATAACATTCTTAGAAAATATTTTCCACAAAGTTCTTTTTTGAGAATAATGATAATATCTTTTAGTGCGTGGCTGGAACTTAAAAATGAATTAGAAAATATTTTATGTGGTTCGGTGTGGAAAATTCAAGTTGATTTTCTTCTATGCACTCCTTTTAATAAATTTTTATTTTCTTATTTTCTTAATTATTTTTTAAAAAATCAAAATTTTTAACTTTTTATTTTCTTTCTACTTTTTTTTTTTTTTTTCTTTTATTTTTTTCTCCCCCATTCTTCTTTGTCGGCAGCTAGTGATTGGCCAAGAAAGAAGAAAATCAAAAAAAAAAAAAAATGATATTGTTTTAGAAAATAAAAAAATAAAGAAGTCGGGGTTACTAGAGTGTGAGATAAGAAAAGTGAGTGAGGAAAATATTTCCTCTTATTTGAAAAAGGGAAATATATATTTATTTTGAAAGACTTTTTTCTCTTTATGAAAAATGATTTTCTTAATTAATTTATTTTCTATGTAACGCATGCTGAAAAATCTGGAAATACGTTTTTTTGAAATGGGTTTTTTGTTGAAAAGAGCAGAACCTACGAATGCGATGGCAGCCTCCATCAACTGGCCGCCCAGCGGAAAAAAAATATCGTTTGGTCCTTAGATACTTTCAAACCCTTGTGCTACATAGTCAAGAGGGTCATCATTTGACATATATCAAACCTCAGAAAAGAAGGAAGGGCTACCAGCAGTCCTTACATTCTTATCTTATCAAGGACAGAGAACTAAAACTAGCCATTCAAATGTGTGGCCTAAGTCCAAGATAGGAATTTAAGTTGAGTGGCGCATGACATTTGGTTCGATGCATTTTCTCATGCACATTGCCAAATGTACTAATACCGGTATAAGGAGCTCGTTTACTAAATGATGTGTCAAAATTTAAGTAGCACTTAAAAAAAAGGATTATATTTAATAACTAATATCAATTTGATACACTATTTAGTAAACTAGTTTAGTTATGAATTTATATGACGTCTTATCGATGTGAAATATTTTTTTTATATAGATAGATAAGACTCTAAACTGTTAATTGAACGAGTTCATTTGTCAAAATTGAAAAGTGTATACTTATTAGAGTATTTGAATATTTAATGATTTTTATTTCGCTGGCAGTGTATCAAATGAAAGTATTTTTAGTAAACCTAGCAGTTCTCTTTTTCTATAACATGAAGACCCACTTTAGGTAGATTAGTCCTGTGAATTGTGCAGGCATTGCTGGTTGGTGGAGGCGACACCACGGCCACCACGATAGAATGGGCAATGATACTTCTCCTCAACCACTCCGAAGCAATGCGAAGGGCTTGCGACGAAATAGAATCCAAAGTTGGACATGACCGCCTCCTTGAAGAATCCGACCTCGCTAATCTCAGCTATCTTCAGAACGTCGTTAGCGAGACGATGAGGTTGTATCCATCAGTTCCGCTTCTTCTACCACATGAATCCTCGGAAGACACCACCATCGGGAACTTCCGCGTTCCGCGAGGTACGATGCTGCTGGTAAACGCATGGAGCCTTCACCGGGACCCCAAGTTATGGAAGGATGCCGAGAGTTTCATGCCGGAGAGATTTGACGGCGGCCAAGAGAGTAATGAAGGGTTCAAAATGATTCCTTTTGGTGCGGGAAGGCGAGCATGTCCTGGGGCTGCTCTTGGGAGGAGAGTGGTGGTGTTAGCGTTAGGAGCATTGCTCCAGTGCTTCGAGTGGCGGAGAGTTGGCTTGGAGGAGATCGACATGACGGAGGGCGACGGCCTCACTGCGCCACCGGCGGAGCCTTTGCAGGCCTTGTGCAAGCCACGTGAAATCATCACGCCCTTCCTGGCCAGTGGAGATGATCACATTAAATAAGAAACGATGAAGAAATGCTAGCTAGAGACGCACAGTACGCGTAAGGTTAGGAAGCAACATGGAACAATATGAAGTGGTGTAATCTTTCTGGATGTTTTTATTTTACACTAGCCCTATGAAAATAAGTTAAGGCTACAGTCGATTTAGCTTTTCCAAGGAGTTTTGAGCTCCAAAACCCATTCGATAAAAATTGTGATATTTGGCAAATTATTTTGAAAACCACTTTGGAAGAAAAATTAACCTTGACAACGCTGAAAACCCGAAGTAAATTGGGACGTGCTTTAGACTTTTGGTATTTTTGGAAGGTAAGTTTTTCAATTAATGAAGTTAGACTTTTTTACCCTAAAAAAACTCACTAGAGACAGCCATTAGGGGCTGTGTTCAAAGTGCGTGAATGCATGATTGCTACTATTCTTGCACAACTTTGAGAAGTTTTTTCTCTACTTGACTTGTTTTGGTTGGTCCATGTTCACGAGCGATCAATCTAATTAAACAATAACTTAATTGGGGAATGCTATGTCCAAATTCTATGATACATGTTAGGAACGGTTAACAACCCTGCATAATCTTTTCGGTACCATGTATTTCAATTTAGTTTCAACATGCATTTGTCAACTACTTTTCTAAAAATATGAGATGCAATTATAATTTTTGGTGACATAATCAAGTGAAAGGTTCACATCAAGTCGCGCCTTGGGATGATTGCTTTTCATGTATGTTTTGAAAAATGGATGTGCGTAAAAAGTATGACATGGCATATAATGCCCACATCATATGATGACGTGGCGTGTAAAGACATGTTGTGGTAACAATGATGAATCACGTGGTAAGCGAATGTATGAATGGATATTTGTTGAGATGAATGGGCGACCAGATCACTATTTTGAGTCGACTTATTTGGGCATATGTATATTGTCTCAAAAGATGCACGTGACTGCTTCATAGCAACTCTCTCTTATAGCCGGTTTTGAAAAATTAAACTTTTTCGCCGAAATTTTTATGATGTTTCTGATGAGTTTGTTAAAAAATGCACCCGTTGCGCTTGTTAATTAATTAAATAACAAAATATTTCGTCTTTCAATTGGACGACATCAATGGGCAAGTTCAAAACGAGCTTGTGAATCAGGCATCTTTTGTTGCCTAGGCCCACCGTAACAAAAAATCTATGTAGAAAATTGTTGGGCCAAACCGGATTGGGCAAAGTTTAATAACTAATAGGCTTTGAAAATGCCCTCCCAAAAGGGCCTCTTTGGGCCTTTGTTACTTAGGCATGCCGGTGGTGTGTAAATTGTCCAAAAAACCCTAACCTATTATACTTTATCCAATTCAATTTTAGATATTTTAATTTCACGAATTAAGTCCTAAACATTTTTGTATTTTGTATTGAGTTAATCCGGCCAATTTTAACTGGAAATCTTTGACATTGGCGCTAATGGTCCTATGTGGCAAGGGCAATGCTAATGGGGATAATGTATATAATTGATTTTGTAAATTGTTTCTTTTTTCTTATATTTAATTTCCTTTTTTCCCCCAATTGGCCAACCCTCGTCGGTAGAATGAAAGAAAAAGAAAGAAGAAAGAAAGAAATAATAAAAATATGGTCCACATTAGTGTTGATTGTCCTTTGCGGCACTATTCATGTCTACATTAGTGATTTTTGATTAAAATTGGCCAGATGGACTCAATTGACAAAATGTGAAAATGTTTCTGATTCGATTGGCACAATTGGAAGGTCTAAAACTAAATTTATCAAATTGCAGTATATTTATGATTTTTTGGACAATTCTTTCTACCGGTGGCCATTAGACTCATAATCAAGTCCATCCTCAATTTTCCAACCTCAAATCTGATTTAATCATTGTACGATCTCCTGGATAAATAACATAGGGTTGGGTCTAGTCTAATTAAGGCTTTCCTTTTGGACATAGAATCAAATTATCTATTTATAGCTTGATAACATCAATATTATTTAAGAAAAGTCTATTTTTATTTCAACGACATAACAACGTGTTTTAAATCAAAGGTGCCCTAATTTCCAAAAGATGACACATTACTTTAGGCTAGACAATTTTTGCTAGAATATTGTCCGGTGAGGGAGGTTGGGTGGGATTTTCCATCGAAATTCACCATAATTTAGGTGTTGGGACCCAAAATGGAACCGGGATTGTGTCCAGTGGGATTTTGGGCCATCTCATGCCGAACAGCAGGGCTTGAGTACCCGGCCTTACACCTTCAGCACGTAACCCACGGACGGCGGGTTACGACATCGAACTCGAACACGACAACATGTCGTGACGTCATAAAACAATATCATTATATGCTGTGATATTTTCGGGCTTAATTACCACGTAATTGTACGGTCACAAACGAGACGTGTATAAACAAGTTTGCAGACTCCCAAGCTGGAGTGCCTCTGAAATTGGTATCCGATGCTGGGAAGGATAAGGAATGACTATTTCCATTTGGTTTCTTCCACAATCAAAAAGGCCACAAGGTGAAGAGCACCATGATCTTCGACCTTGTCGTTTTTGCCTTCTTGTATGATGAATTGCCAATGTTTGGCCCATCAATCTTCACGTTTTGAAAGGTGTGCGGAGGATGGAACCGTTCGTGTCCATTCATAAGTGTGAATTCATCCTTTGGACAACTGGTGGTTGAAATATAAAGAGAAACGATTAGATGATGGTTTATAATTTTTTATAAGAATAATAATCTGTTTTAAATAATAAAAAAATCAAACAATAGATAACTATAAATTTTTATGGGTCACTTCTTTAAAAAATTGTGATTCACAACAAACTCCAAACATAATATGATTGATTTTTTTTTTGTCAAACATAAATATGATTGATTATACAGTTCCTTTTTTCTCAAGAAAAAAATAATTTAAAAAATATTTTTTGAAAATGATTATTTAATTGCTTGAAATAAATTCATCAATAATAAACGTTTTCATTATCAATGACAATTTATGTTGCGAATGATGATAATACTTTTCGTCATTCATTTTTGTAAGTGATTCAAGTGATCAATTTTTTTTTTTTGGGGAAAATAATTTTCAAATCATTCAAGTTTTGCGAAACAAATGCACCATATGTTTACATCTAATTGAGAACAATCCATTAGAACTATAATTGAGAAAAATGCATTAGAACTCTTGCAACTTCTATTCGAGTTGTAATGTTATTATGAATTTCTTTATCATGCTATTAAATTTTATAGAATGAACATAGTTAATGAAATATCCTTAACGTAATATTTTACTATTGAATACCCTGGACATGATAGTCTTTTGAGTAAACATGTCTACATGAAGATCACATATAGATTTTATTGACACTAACTTATTAAAGAACACAGGCATATGGGTTAAATTTCATGTCTAATAGGTTTGACACAAACAAGATGCGATGACTAATGTCATGTCTTGAAGGTTGTCATGAAATTGGTTGGAACTTGATTAGTTTAATTTGACTTCACTAATTTCATGTCGTGTTTGAGTTGTATTATCATGTCCTATCAAAAATTACTAACCCTAATAAAGCAATCTTGCACTCCATGCATCTCCACATATTGATCGATGCACCCTTCCAGCACCCTCTCCAGCTCCGCCGTAAGGAAGTAGCTCACGACGAATCTGCCCCCGCCGTTCACCATCGCGTACAAGTAAATCAGCTTTCTGGAAGTGTATCTTTATGGTTAATACATAGCTCCATGCTTGTCGTCTATAGTGGACAGTTCATAAAAAATTGAGGAAAACCAACGCATGCACCTCCGCGCAAATCAAGGTAGATAAATCCTCCTTCATGTTCATATCATCTTGCCTCATCAGTCGCGCACTTTTCCTTAACTATAATTTATTCTTTAAATGGTTTTAAATTGATGCGTTCCTCGTCGCCTAGTAGTATACAAGAACTTCAACTCAACAAACAGTTCAATCGACACTTTTCCACTGAGAAAATGGAGGAAGAAGCTCCTCATCAATGGCTGAACCTAGCATTGATCTCTCTCTCCCTCCTCTTCCTCCTCTACAGATTCTTCCTCCACAAAAGCACGAATCCCAACCACCGCCTCCCACCGAGCCCTCCTTCCCTCCCTATCATCGGCCACCTCCACCTGGTCAAGGAGCCCCTCCGCCGAGCCCTACACGATCTCTCGCTCCAGCACGGCCCAGTCTTCTTCCTCAGGTTTGGGTCGCGCAAAACCGTAGTTGTCTCCTCGCCGCTGGCCGTCGAGGAGTGTTTCACTGGGAAGGATGTCACCTTCGCCAACCGGCCCCACTTGCTGCCGGGGAAGCTCCTCGCCTATGACTACAGCACCATGGGCTCAAGCCCTTACGGTGACTACTTGTGACGACCCGAGCGGCGGTGCGCGGGGAGGAGGGATGGCGGTGCGTCCGCGCCTCGGTCCCCGGACGTGCGCAAGGAAGGGATCCCTCTCCCTCTTGTCCCACATTGCTTAGGGGGGGAGTCCAAGGCCAATTTATAATGGCTTGGGTCCCTTAATATGTGTGACACGTTTTAAAGCGTGAGGGGCTCAAAAGCGGACAATATCACACATGATGGGCGGGTGGATTCAAAATGGTATCAAAGCCAACCGAGAGCGTGTGAGGCCACAGCGACGTGCACAAGGAAGGGATCCCTCTCCCTCTTGTCCCACATCGCTTAGGGGGGGAGTCCAGGGCTAATTTATAATGGCTTGGGCCCCTTAATATGTGTGACACGTTTTAAAGCCGTGAGGATTCAGTGTCCAAAGTGGACAATATCACACAGTGGGCCCGGGTCGGGTCGTTACACTACTGGCGCAACCTCCACCGTTTCACAGCTGTGGAGATGTTCTCCGCGAGGCCCCTTGCCTGATTACTCCGCTGTCCGGCAGGAAGAGGCTCTTTCCCTGGTGAGGCAACTGTTTCAAGATCACTGCTGTCTCGGAGACCGGAGTAAGTATTGCCTAGACATAATTTACCTGGCGGCCGCATATGGAGAATCTACCTCTAAAAAGGCACAAGTTCTCTTGCAGTTTGATTGTGTCTATACAACTCACGAAGAGAAGTTATATCTGTTTTTTACCCCCCGCAGAAGGTAGGGAATGGCTGAAGGTGGATATGCGGTGGAGGTTGTCAGATCTTACCCTGAATGTGATGATGCGTATGATCGCCGGAAAGAGCTACTTGGGGACGGACCAGGTGTCGGAGGAAGGGAGGGAGTTCAGGGAGATCATGAGAGAGTTCTCGCAGCTTTTCGGAAGCGCTGGGTACATCGGGGATTTCATCCCAGCGTTGTGGTGGGCGGATTTTCACGGGGTGAAGAAGAAGATGAAGAGCGTGATGAGGAAGGCGGACGTGTTTTTCCAGCAGCTGCTCGACGAGCACAGCGGGAAAAGGAACAAGCCGTCGGTGGCGGCGTCGGCGTCGGCGTCAGTGTCCTCAAAAGGGGTCCAGGGGACGAGATCATCGAGGACGACCTTCATCGATCGAATGTTGGACGTCCAAGAACAGGATCCGGAATTCTACACCAATACAACAGTCAAAAGCCTCGTTCAGGTGAGCCCCGTTTCTCTCTATTTACCATATTTGATTTACCAGCAAGTTAGGGACGGCGCAACCTTTTTTACCAACCTTTTAAAAATTTAAATTGTTAGAAATTTTCTTTATCGAAAAGTATATATTCAAACTCAAAATCTCGTGTCCTCCTACAATCTAATATACTAAACTGTTTATAAAATTTTAAATCGTTAATTGTTATTCGAAACTATGACATGATCTTTACCCGTTGAAATACGATTCTGATTAAGTGGCGTGTAACTTCGCATTTCCTCGCTTGTCCAAATCTGTCGCGAGGCGGGCTATGGAAATGCAATTTTTCCATGGTCGATTGCTAGAAGACAACTTCAGAATAAAATAAAAAAATCTTCTTATTTCCACGTCCGTTCCTTCGAAATGACTAATCGATTAACGCTTTCACCCGAGACAAATTTTACATGTTAAAGAATCTTTTTGTGGGGCAAGACCAATATGATCACGTAAGAAAGCCGATCGCGTAGCGTCCACCTTGGTTGAATTTCGGGAGCTAGTGCCGATATTTTCCACGCAAGGAAAAGGTGAAGGTGCAAGTGGGAGGGACTGATGCGTCGACGGTGCATATAAAAATATTGGTAAAAGTCACTATCATGAAGATGATATTGTTTGATCAAATATAGTCTTTTCTCATAATCTTATTATAATCACATGAAATTATTTGACTACGCAAGATGATTATGTGACGTAGCTTATCCTTTAAGATTTTGTTCATCTCGCGAAAAATATGGCATTTCTAGAAAATATTTTCCACGAAGTCTTTTTTTGAGAATAATGATAATATCTTTTAGTGTGCGGCTAAAAACTTGAAAATGAATTAGAAAATGTTTTACGCTGTTCGGTGTGGAAAATTCAAGTTGATTTTCGTCTATGCACTCATTTTAATAAATTTTTATTTTCTTATTTATTTATTTTTAAAATCAAAATTTTAAACTTTTTATTTTCTTTCTACTTTTTTATTTTTATTTTTATTTTATTTTTTTCTTCCCCCTCATTCTTCTTTGCCAGCAGCTAGCAATTGGCCAAGAAAGAAGAAAAGCAAAAATAAAAAAAATAAAAAAATAAAGAAGGGGGCTACTAGAGTGTGAGATAAGAAAGAGTGAGTGAGGAAAATGTTTTTCTTATTTGAAAAAGGGAAATATATATATACTTTGAAAGACCTTTTTCTCTTCATGAAAAATGTTTTTCCTAATTAATTTATTTTCTGTGTAATGCATTCTGAAAAATCTGGAAATATGTTTTTCTGAAAAGGTTTTTTTGTTGAAAAAAGAGAACCTAGGAATGTGATGGCAGCCTCCATCAACTGGTCGCCCAATGGAAAAAAAATATCGTTTGGGGCAAACACTTGTGCTACATAGTCAAGAGGGTCAACGAGTGCGTTTGGGAACTTTTTGGAAAGGGCTTTGGGGGCATAAAGGCCTTTGGGCCAAAATGGAGGTGTTTGGGAACTACTTTTGAAGGGGCTTATGGAGGAAGCTAGCATTTGCAAGGCTGAAAGCCCAAGGCAGGTCCTAAGTTGCCTTGGGCTTTCAACATTCTCGGAATGCCCAAGGTAATGTTCATCGTCTTCCTTCTCCAGCCACATCGCTAATTAGAGACGAGCTTGAGAGGTTGGCGAGGTCACGACTGAGGTTGGCGAGGTCGCAGCGACCGCTCGCAAGTCCCGGCGACCGCATGCAAGTCGCGTTGCCGCGACCCAACTCTTGGTTGCCGGAGGTCGCGTGACCTCGCGGCGGCCGGTGCGATCCAGATCTGGTTGCTTCGAGGTCGCGCGACCTCGGACGACCGAGATCGAGTCACGGCGAGGTCGCGCAACCTCCTGCGACTAGATCTGGGTCGCACCGGTCGCCCGCGAGGTTGCGCAACCTCTGGCGACCCAGATCTGGATCGCGCTGGTTGCCCGACCTTTGGCAGGCCCGGATCTAGGTCGGGCAACCTCTGTGAAGGGCCATCGAGGGTCACCCAACCCCAGGCGACCCTTGCCGAGGTCGGCCGACCCTAGGCGGCCCTCGTTGGTCGTCTCCGGCGGCTGCTTGAGGTCGCTGGTGGCCACCTACCTCGTCGGCGGCCGCCTGCCTTGCCGGTCAATTTTTTTTTATCACCAAAGCCCTTTGCAAAAATAATTCCCCTAAACACCATTTTGCTCAAAGGTACTTCAAATGGGCTTTTAAACTACAATTTACCAAACACACTTTGCATTTTGAAAAATACCTTTAACTCAAAGGTCTTTACATTTTCTTAAAGACTTTCCCCAAAAGCCTTCCCAAACGCACTCAACATCCGACATATATCAAACCTCAAAAGAGAAGAAAGGGCTACCAACAGTCCTTACATTCTTATCTTATCAAGGATAGAGAACTAAAACTAGCCATTCAAATGTGTGGTTTAAGTCCAAGATAGGAATTTAAGTTGAGTGGCGCATGACATTTGGTTCCATGTATTTTGTCGTGCACAATGCCAAATGTACTAATACCAGTATAAGGAGCTCGTTTACTAAATGACGTGTTAAACTTTAAGTAGCACTTAAAAAAAGGATTATATTTAATAACTAATATCAGTAAACTAGTTTTGTTATGAATCTATATAACGTCTTATCAATGTGAAATATTTTTTTTATATAGATAGATAAGACTCTAAACTCTTAATTGAAAGAGTTCTTTTGCCAAAACTGAAAAGTGTATACTTATTAGAGTATTTGATTATTTAATGATTTTTATTTCGCTGTCAGTGTATCAGATGAAAGTATTTTTAGTAAACCTAGCAGTTCTCTTTTGCTATAACATGAAGACCCACTTTAGGTAAATTAATCCTGTGAATTGTGCAGGCAATGCTGGTTGGTGGAGGCGACACCACGGCCACCACGATAGAATGGGCAATGATACTTCTCCTCAACCACTCCGAAGCAATGCGAAGGGCTTGCGACGAAATAGAATCCAAAGTTGGACATGACCGCCTCCTTGAAGAATCCGACCTCGCTAATCTCAGCTATCTTCAGAACGTCGTTAGCGAGACGATGAGGCTGTATCCATCAGCTCCTCTTCTTCTACCACATGAATCCTCGGAAGACACCACCATCGGTAACTTCCACGTTCCGCGAGGTACGATGCTGCTGGTAAACGCGTGGAGCCTTCACCGGGACCCCAAGCTATGGAAGGATGCCGAGAGTTTCATGCCGGAGAGATTTGACGGCGGCCAAGAGAGTAATGAAGGGTTCAAAATGATTCCTTTTGGTGCGGGAAGGCGAGCATGTCCTGGGGCTGCTCTTGGGAGGAGAGTGGTGGGGTTAGCGTTAGGAGCGTTGCTCCAGTGCTTCGAGTGGCGGAGAGTTGGCTTGGAGGAGATCGACATGACGGAGGGCAACGGCCTCACTGCACCGCCGGCGAAGCCTTTGCAGGCCTTGTGCAAGCCACGTGAAATCATGACGCCCTTCCTGGCCAGTGGAGATGATCACATTCGTTAAGAAACGATGAAGAAATGCTAGCTAGAGACACCAAAAACCTACAGTACGCGTAAGGTTAGGAAGCAACATGGAACAATATGAAGTGGTGTAATCTTTCTGGATGTTTTTATTTAACACTAGCCCTATGAAAATAAGTTAAAGACTACATTCGATTTAGCTTTTCCAAGGAGTTTTGAGCTCTAAAACCCATTTGATAAAAATTGTGATATTTGGCGAATTATTTTGAAAACCACTTTGGAGAAAAATTAACCTTGACAACGCTGGAAATCCAAAGCAGATTGGGACCTACTTTCGACTTTCGATATTTTTGGAAGGTAAGTTTTTCAATTAATGAAGTTAGACCTTTTTACCCCGAAAAAACTCACTAGAGACAGCCATTAGGGACTGTGTTCAAAGTGCGTGAATGCATGATTTTTAATGTTCTTGCACAACTTTGAGACGTTCTTTCTCTACTTAACTTGTTTTAGTCGGTACATGTTCATAAACGATCAATCTAATCAAACAATAACTTAATTAGGGAATGCTATGTCCAAATTCCGTGATACATGTAAGGAACGGTTAACATCCCTGCATAATCTATGTATTTCAATCTAGTTTCAACATGCATTTATCAACTAGTTTTCTAAAAATATGAGATGTGATTATAATTTTTGGTGATATTATCAAGTGAAAGGTTCACATCAAGTCGCGCCTCAGCATAATTGTGTTTGATGTATGTTTTGAAAAATGGACGTGAATAGAAAGTATGACATGGCATATATGATGACATGGCGTGTAATGACATGTTGTGGTAACAATGATGAATTAGGTGGCAAGCGAGTGTATGAATGGACATTTGTTGAGATGACATGAGCAACGAGATCACTATTATGGGTCGACTTATTTGGGCGTGTACATTGTCTCAAAGGATGCACGTGATCACTTCATAGCAACTTTCTCTTATAGCCAGTTTTGAAAGATTAAACTTAACGTAATATTTTACTATTGAATACCCTGGACATGATAGTCTTTTGACTAAACATGTCTACATGAAGATCACACATAGATTTTATTGATACTAACTTATTAAAGAACACAAGCATACGGGTTAAATTTCATGTCTGACAGGTTTGACACAAACAAGATGCGATGACTAATGTCATGTCTTGAGGGTTGACGCGTAATTGATTGGAACATGATTAGTTTAATTTGACTTCACTAATTTCATGTCGTGTTTGAGTCGTACTATCATGTCGTATCAAAAATTGCTAACCCTAATAAAGCAACCTTGCACTCCATACATCTCCACGTATTGATCGATGCACCCTTCCGGCACCCTCTCTAGCTCCACCGTAAGGAAGTAGCTCACGACGAACCTGCCCCCGCCGTTCACCATCCCGTACGAGTAAATCAGCTTTCTGGAAGTACATGTTTATGGTTGTATTTATCATAGCTCCATGCTTGTCGTCTATAGTGGATTGTCCATAAAAAAAATTGAGGGAAACCAATGCATGCACCTCCATGCAAATCAAGGTAGATAAACTCACCTTCATGTTCATATTGTTAGCTGGGTTAACTTCTATGTGGAGGAAGCCCAATGAGTTGCAAGCCCAAAAAGGGCTTGAGCCCATATGATAAGTCATATGGAGGAATAGAGTTTCTCACTATCTTTAAAAAGTGGTAGTAGTAAAAAGACGTAGAAATAAGAGAAAAAGAGAAATCAGAAAATTTAGGGGTTAAGGCAAAGTCTGATTTACATCAAGTTGGCATTGAAGGTTGATTCGTGGTCTGATTGAGCTGAAATTTGTCAGCATGTTCGTGGTGCAATATTCTCGAATTTGAATGGTTTGATTTTCGTTTGAAGCTCCATACATCAGGTTTTTTGTGGATTGATCAAAACTTGCGTTTTTGGTCAAATTTATCCTTGATCTCTTGTGAAATTCATGTGTATTGCTAAGAATTATGTTATTGAGATCTTTGCTGCTATGTACCTCTAGTATTTGCTAGAGAAGAACATTGTTCACCTAATTTTGTTGATAGTGAAGATTTTCGGGTGGACTCCAGTCCTGTGGTTTTTGATCTCCTCATATTGAGGATGTTTTTCATGTAAAAAATTATCTTGTGTTTGCGTGCTTAGTATTTATTTTACTCTACTATATCGATTCCTATTGGGTTTACACAAGAGGGAAGATTATTTTATTTCGCTACATTAATTCGATATTGTTCGAATTGTTACCATTCTCCCATTAGAGTGGTATCAGAGCATTTGGTTATTGCTTGATTTTTCTGTCTTATGTTAAACAATGGAAACAAATACGAGTAGAATGGTTACACTAAATGATTCGAATTATCATATTTGGAAAGGGATGATGGAAGACTTTTTATATTTGAAAGATTTTTTATTTGCTCGTATTTGCCGAGGAGAAACCGGAGCATACAATTTAATGCTGAATGGTCTATATTTTATTGTCAAATGTGTGGTTATATCAGGTAGTGGGTGGATGATAATGTTTTGAATCATATTATTGAGGAAACACATGCACGCAGTTTATGGGATAAGCTCGAACAGTTATATGCTTGAAAGACTAGGAATAATAAGTTATTTTTGATAAAACAGATGATGGCTCTAAGATATCAAGATGGTACTCGTATGACTGATTATTTAAATTCGTTTCAAGGAATTATAAATCAGTTGGCTACGATGGGAATCAAGTTTGATAATGAGATACAAGCACTATGGTTGCTTGGTATTTTGCCGGACTCAGGAGACGTTCCAAACATCTTTGTCTAATTCTGCCTCGGATGGTACGATTACCATAGATTTGGTCAAGAGTAGTATTTTGACTGAAGAGATAAGACGAAAGACACAATGATCGTCTTCTTCATATTCTGATGCCTTGGTTGTTGAGAAAATGGAAAAAAGTGAGTCTTAAGGTCTGAGAAATAGAGATAAAAGACGAGATAAAAGCAAATGTAAGTATAATAAATTTACTAATGTTGAGTGCTATTATTGTCATTAGAATGGACATATTCAGAGGTTTTGTCGCCAGTTAAAAATGAAGAAACAAAAGGAAAAAGGTAAAGAGAAGAAAAGTGATAATATCAGTGATGACAATCGTGTAACCGCACTTAAAGAAGACTTTCTCATTATTTTTGATGGTGATGTAGTGAATTTTGTATCTCATGAAACCAGTTGGGTAATTGATAGTGGTGCATCTATTCATGCTACATCTCGTAGAGATTTCTTTACATCATACATGTTAGATGACTTCAGATATGTGAAGATGGGAAATAATGGGCTAACTCAAGTTGTAGGCATCAGTTGTTGACACCTAAATTTCACCTAAATTAATTAATTTAAAGTAGCGTTAAAGGTTAGGAATTAGTCACAAAAAAAAATTATTCAAAAAAAGAAGAAGAAAGAGTCAATTTTTATTATTATTAAAAAAAACGAAAATGGTTGGGTTGGGCCGGATCCGGCCTTGGCTTGACCCGACCCTTTCCTTTTCTCTTCCCCTTGCGCTGGGCCCGGCTGAGCCCTTTTTCTCCTTCAGCCTAGCTTGCGAACGAGCTGGTCGTCTTCCTTGGCTGGTCTTCACGCAGACTTGCAGGGGAGCAGCAGAGCAGCAACAGGTGGAGCAGGGGGATCGGTGGCAGGCAAGCGGTGTGATCTGCGGGTCGAGGGTGCAGTCCGGCTAGCAAGCTGGCAGCTGTAGAGGCCATGTGCACTTGCTGGTCGAGCATAAAAATTGGAGGATAGGACAGAGAATGAGGGGGGGAAAACCAGGGAACCCGAGAGCAGAGAGAGAGATGGGCAATAGGGGGAGTGAGGAGAGAAAACAGAGAGCAAAGAGAGAGAGAGAGAGAGAGAGAGAGAGAGAGAGAGAGAGAGAGAGAGAGAGAGAGAGAGAGAGAGAGAGAGAGAGAGAGAGAGAGAGAGAGAGAGAGAGAGAGCGCTTGAGGAAAAGCGGTGACGGCGCTGCCACTGCTTGACCTCAACCCTGCCGCTGCTCAACCTAGAACCCAGATTTGAAGGTGCCGTGTAGAGAGAAGAAAAATCGGAGGAAATGTCGTTGATGCCATCCGAGCTGCCACCCTTTGCGGTTGCCAGAGCTCTGGATGCCATTGCTATTGCAGCCTTCAGCCAAGCTGATGCCCTACTCGTTGCCATGCTTCTACCTGATGCCTATAACCCGCGTTGCCGTACCTTTGCCTGTCTCCGCAGTTGCCTATCGCCGCAACTCCGAGCCACCGCTGCTACTATTGCCCAGCTAGAAGTCTCGAGCACCATTGCTGTGCCGCTGCCATTTCGCCATCCTTGACAATTGCCGCCGTGTCTGGGTCCCCTCCGAGCGTCGACCCACAATACCAACCGCCGCTGCTCTCGATGTCAAACCCGCAACACCATCGCGCCAGCCACTCGATCCCTCTGCCGCCGTCGCAGCCGCAGTTCGGCCTCTTCGCAGCACCAGCACCGCACCATTGCCGCCCGTGCCGCCATGTCACCACCGCTGTCAAGCCTGTCGCCGCTAGCAAACCCTAGGGAGAGGAGGTACGAGTCGGGTCGCGGCCGTCGAGTAGGGTCGGGCATTCGATTGCGAGCTGGGTAGGGTTTTGAATAATGTGGGCCGGTTTTAGGCTTTTGAACATGTGGGCTTGTGGGCTTACTTGTGAGCTTATAGGCTTGTGGGCTTGGGCTAGTTTAGCGTGGGCTTATAGGCCCGGTTTGTTTTAAAAGGAGAGGAGGGGACCTCTTGGGCTAGGCCCATGCTTCGGGCCCACTCGCCCCCAACCGGATTGAACCCGGGTCCGATTGGAGATCGGACCCGACTCGCACCTTGATCGGATTTGAACCGGGTTAGGTTGGGTGGACCGGACCTCGTCCGGTCCGAAAAAAAATTATTTTATTTAAAAGAAAAAGCAATTTCGAAAATCCAAAAAATTTTAACAAAATTTAAATTTTTATAAAAAATTAAAAAAATTAAAAAAATTAAAAATTAAAAATTAAAAATTTTGAAAATCCAAAAATGATGGGAATTGCTTAGGAATTGCTATGTTTTTCCTTTTTAGTGTAATTAGACCTTTATTTGCTCGTATATTAATTATGCCGTATGTTTAATTTGCATATCTACTTATGTTTAATTGCACGTATTTAATTTTATTGCAATTAGGATCTTAATAGCTCTTATTGTTACTTTAATGTTTGCGCATCTGCTTGATCACCTCACATGTTAGTGGATAGGTAAAAATCAATACAAACTGCATGACAAAAATATTTTTTCTTAAAATGAACAAGATTAGGTACCGAAAGAGCATTAATTGGTTAATTAGTGTAATCAAGTTCCCGACCCTAGATTTTTTGGTTGCGTATACCTCACTTGGTTTCAAGCCTACCCCAATAGGCTAGTGATGACTCTTTTTTGCAAAATTCTTAAGAATACCCCAACGTCATGGGGGGTATGGGCTTGGAAGAGCCTACGCCTAATCATGGGCTTTAAGCCTGTCTTTTAGGCAATACCCCTAAACCTGTTCCCTCCCCTCGAGGGAAGGTCGCGACATCAGTGATGTGTGCTTTGAAACCAGCAATGACACAAGGTTAATATTGAATAATGTTAAACATATACTTGATATTCGCTTGAATTTGATTTCTACAGGCAAGTTGGGTGATGAGGGATATTGTAGCACCTTAAGTAATGGTCAATGGAAGCTCACCAAAGGTTCTCTTGTTGTGGCTAGAGGTGAAAAATATTCTTGATTGTACATTATGCAGGCAAAGTTGTCCACAGACAAAATTAATGCAGTAGACAGTGAAGATGCAGCTGAGTTATAGTATAAGAGGCTCAGTCACATCAGTGAGAATGATTTGTCAATATTGATCAAGAAGAAACTCCTTTCAGGATTGAAAAGTTCGGCGCTAAAGAAGTGTGCTAACTATTTAAGAGGGAAAATAGAACATAATTGCATTTAAAAGCACCCCTCATTCAAGAGAGTCAGGTATACTGAATTTAGTGCATTTTGATGTTTACGGTCCTATGAAAACAAAATCACTTGGTGGCTCTCTTTATTTTGTTATCTTCATAGATGATTTTTTAAGGAAAATTTGGATTCATACCTTGAAAATTAAAGATAAAGTATTAGATGCTTTTAAGCAATTTCAGTTTTCCATTGAGAGACAAACTAGAAAGAAATTGAAATGCATTAGAACTGATAACGGGGAAGAGTATATTAGACTTTTTGATGAATATTGCAGACAGCAAAGTATTCGACATCAAAAGACACCTCCTAAGACGTCTCAGTTAAATGGTTTAGTTGAGAGAATAAACAGAACATTGGTCGAAAGTGTAAGATGCTTACTTTCACAGTTAAAGCTACCTGGATCCTTTTACGGTGAGGCTTTAAGTATAATTGTGCATGTATTAAATCTTACTCCATGCGTTCCTTTAGAGTTTAATATTCTTAATAGAGTTTGGACAGGCAAAGATGTTTCTTATGATTATTTGCGTGTCTTTGGGTGCAAAGCATTTGTGCATATTTCCAAAGATGAGAGATCTAAATTTGATGTGAAAATACGACAGTGCATATTTATTGGTTATGGACAGGATATGCTTGACTACAAATTTTATGATCTGATTGAAAAGAAAATTGTAAGAAGTAGAGACGTTATGTTTATAGAAGATTAAACAATAGATGATATTGAGAAAGCAAAGATGATTTCAGTATCACGGGTTAGTGATAATTTGATTGATTTTGATCTAATTCCTTTTACAAATATTCCTACACAGGTTGATGAAGAGCAGCAGGAAGTTAATGTTCCAAATAACGCACATGTTCCTGAACATATTGAAACAGATAATATTATTTCTGAACTAAAGGCTCAATTAGATTTTCCACCGGATATTTCAGTCCAGAGATCCGTTAGAGACCGACGACTTTCCACTAGGTATTCTGAAGATAAGTATGTATTATTGACTGATGCAGATGAACCAGAGTACTATGCAGAAGCAATAGAAAATGAGTATAAAATCAATTGCTTTGATGCTATGTGAGATGAGATGCAGTTACTTTATGATAATAATACTTTTGAGTTTGTGAAGTTACCTAAAGGTAAAAGAGCTTTGAAGAACAAGTGGGTATATAGATTGAAGCAAGATGAAAATACCTCACAACCACGATACAAAGCTAGATTGGTTGTTAAGGGATTCGATTAGAGAAAATGTATTGATTTTGATGATATATTTTCTCCAGTAGTAAAAATGTCTTCTATCTGTGTGGTACTAGGCTTGACAGCTACCCTAGATTTGAAAATTGAGCAAATGGATGTCAAAATGACATTCCTACATGGTGACTTGGAGGAAGAGATATACATGAAATAACTTGAAAGTTTTAAAGTGAAAGAGAAAAAGAATAATGTGTGCATATTGAAGAAAAGTCTCTATAGCCTAAAACAAGCATCGAGGCAGTGGTACAAAAAGTTTGCGTTGGTTATAATAGAACGGGGCTATAAGAAGACTTCCTTGGATAAATGTGTGTTTGTTCAAAAATTTTCTGATGATGATTTTATTATTCTTTTGCTTTATATTGATGATATGCTGATTATTGGCAGAAATGTTTCAAGAATTGAGTTATGAAAAAACAGTTGAGCAGGTTTTTTTGCCATGAAAGACTTGGGCTTGGTGAAGCATATTCTTGGCATTAGAATTACCTTTGACAAAGATGAAGTTGTTTTTGTCGCAAAAGAAATATATCAAGAAGATCATTCAGAAATTTTATATGGACAGGGCTAAAGTGGTTAATACTCTTCTTACTATCCACTTTAAGTTAAATGTGAAGCAAAGTCCTACGACTGATAAAGAGAAGAAAGATGTGGAAAGTGTTTCATATGCGTTAGCTGTAGGAAGCTTAATGTATGTAATGGTATGTACACGCCCAAACTTGACGCACGCAGTTGGCGTTGTTAGTCGCTATTTGGATTTGAGTATTGAAATGCAGTGAAGTTGATTATGAGGTATCTTCGAGGAACTTCAAATTTGAAACTTAATTTCGGAACTGAGAAACTTGAGTTAGTTGGATATACAAATTCCAACTTGGCAAGAGATATTGATACTCGTAAATCTACTTTTGGTTATTTGATTTCTTTTGCATGTGGAGCTGTGTCATGGAAGTCAAGATTGCAAAAGTATGTTGCACTTTCTACAACCGAAGCTGAATTTATTGCAGCGACTGAAGCTAGTAAAGAGATGTTATGGATGAAGAAGCTCTTAGAAGAACTTGGGTTCAAGCAAATAAGGTATGTGCTATTTTGTGATAATCAAAGCACAATTCATCTTAGTAAGAATTCATCTTTTCATTCTAGATCGAAACATATTGATGTTAGATATCATTGGATAAATGATGTTCTAAATGAAAAGTTGTTGGAATTTGAGAAAATTTATACGAATCATAATAGCTTTGATATGATGACGAAGACTTTATCAAGAGAGAAGCTTGAACATTGTCAATTGATAGTAGGGATGGTGAATCCCACCACATTGTCGTGAGGGGGAGATTTGGAAGTTGGGTTCACTCCTATGTGGAGGAAATATAATGAGTTGCAAATCCAATAAAAACTTAAGCTCATATGATAAGTCATATGGAGAAATAGAGTTTCTCACTATCTTTAAAAAGTGATAGTCGCAAAAAGACGTAGAAATAAGAGAAAAAGAGAAAGTAGAAAATTTGGGGGTTAGGGCGAAGTCTGATTTACATCAAGCTGGCATTGGAGGTCGATTCGTGGTCCGATTGAGCTGAAATTTTGTCAGCATGTTCGTGGCGCAATTTTCTCGAATCTGAATGGTTTGATTTTCGTTTGAAGCTCCCTACATCAGGTTTTTCATGGATTGATCAAAACCTGTGTTTTTGGTCAAATTTATCCTTGATCTCTTGTAAAATTCATGTGTATTGCCAATAATTATATTTTTGAGGTCTTTACTGTTATATACCTCTAGTATTTGCTAGAGAAGAATATTGTTCACCCAATTTTGTTGATAATGAAGATTTTCGTGTGGACTCTGGTCTCGTGATTTTTGATCTCCTCACATCGATGAGATTTTTCACTTAAAAAATCGTCTTGTATTCGCATGCTTGGTATTTATTTTATTCTACTATATCGATTCCTATTAGGTTTACCCAAGATGAGAGATTATTTTATTCCGCTACGTTAATTCGATATTGTTTGAATTGTTACCGTCCTCCCATCATATATCATCTTGTCTCATTAGTCGCGCACTTTTCCTTTACTATAATTTATTCTTTAAATGGTTTTAAATTGATGCGTTCCTCGTCGCTTAGTAGTCTACAAGAACTTCAACTCAACAAATGGATCAATCGACACTTTTCCACTGAGAAAATGGAGGAAGAAGCTCCTCATCAATGGCTGAACCTAGCACTGTTCTCTCTCCCCCTCCTCTTCCTCCTCTACAGATTCTTCCTCCACAAAAGCACGAATCCCAACCACCGCCTCCCACCGAGCCCTCCTTCCCTCCCTATCATCGGCCACCTCCACCTGGTCAAGGAGCCCCTCCACCGAACCCTGCACGATCTCTCGCTCCAGCACGGCCCGGTCTTCTTCCTCAGGTTCGGCTCGCGCAAAACCGTAGTCATCTCCTCGCTACCGGCCATCGAGGAGTGTTTTACTGAGAAGGATGTCGCCTTTGCCAACCGGCCCCGCTTGCTATCAGGGAAGCTCCTCGGCTATGACTACAGCATCTTGGGCGTAAGCCCTTACGGTGACTACTGGCGCAACCTCCGCCGCTTCACAGCGGTGGAGATATTCTCCGCGAGGCCCCTTGCTGATTACTCCGTTGTCCGGCAGGAGGAGGTTCTTTCCCTGGTGAGGCAACTGTTTCGAGATCATTGCTGTCTCGGAGACAGGAGTAAGTATTGCCTAGACACAATTTACCTGGTGGTCTCATATGAAGAATCTACCTCTATCCAAAAAAGGCACAAGTTATCTTGCAGTTTGATTGTGTCTACCATACAACTCACGAAGAGAAGTTACATCTGTTTTTTTTTCCCGCAGAAGATAGGGAATGGCTGAAGGTGGATATGCGGCGGAGGTTGTTAGATCTTACCCTGAATGCGATGATGCGTATGATCGCCGGGAAGAGCTACTTCGGGACGGACCAGGTGTCGGAGGAAGGGAGGGAGTTCAGGGAGATCATGAGAGAGTTCTCGCAGCTTTTCGGAAGCGCTGCGTACATCGGGGATTTCATCCCAGCGTTGGGGTGCGCTGATTTTCACGGGGTGAAGAAGAAGATGAAGAGCGTGATGAGGAAGGTGGACGTGTTTTTACAGCAGCTGGTCGACGAGCAAAGCGGGAAAAGGAACAAGCCGTTGTCTGTGGCAGCGGTGGCGGCCGCGTCAGTGTCATCAAAAGGGGTCGACGGGACGAGATCATCGAGGACGACATTCATCGATCGGATGTTGGACGTCCAAGAACAGGATCCGGAATTCTACACCAATACAACAGTCAAAAGCCTCGTTCTGGTGAGCACCGTCACTCTCTATTTACCATATTTGATTTACCGGCAAGTTAGGGACGGCGCAACCATTTTTACCAACCTTTTAAAAATTTAAATTGTTAGAATTTTTTTATTTATCGGAAAGTATATTTTCAAACTCAGAATCTCGTGTCCTCCTGCAATCTAATATACTAAACTGTTCATAAAATTTTAAATCGTTAATTGTTATTATGATTAAGTGGCATGTAACTTCGCATTTCCTCGCCTGTCCAAATCTGTCGCGAGGTGGGCTATGGAAATGCAATTTGTCCATGGTCATTGCTAAACTAGATGAAGGAGAAAATATTGGGTGGTCTGGGACCGCCACGTCAGCGTGGTCCCGGACCATTCATATGGCGCCACATATGAGGGGGGGACAAAAGAGAGAAAGAGGAGAGAGAGCGTCAGAGAAGTGGGCCCGGTTTTCGTCCTTTATCTGCGCTCCCCATACACGTGGCGCCTTGTGAGTGGTCCGGGACCACGCTGACGTGGCGGTCCCGGACCACCCAATATTTTTCCCTAGATGAAGACAACTTCAGAATAAAATTAAAAAAAATCTTCGCATTTCCTCGTCCGTTCCTTTGAAATGACTAATCGATTAGCGCCCGCCTTGGTTGAATTTCGGTAGCTAGTGCCGATATTTTCCACTCAAGGAAAAGGATAAGGTGCAAGTGGGAGGGACTGATGCGTCAACGGTGCATAAAAAAATATTGATAGAAGTCACTATCATGATGATGATATTGTTTGATCAAATATAGTCTTTTCTCATAATCTTATTATAATCACATGAAATTATTTGACTACGCAAGATGATTATGTGACGTAGCTTATCCTTTAAGATTTCGTTCATCTTGCGAAAAATATGGCGCTCCTAGAAAATATTTTTCACGAAGTCTTTTTTTGAAAATAATGATAATATCTTTTAGTGCGCGGCTAAAACTTGAAAATGAATTAGAAAATGTTTTACGCCGTTCGGTGTGGAAAATTCAAGTTGATTTTCGTCTATGCACTCATTTTAATAAATTTTTATTTTCTTATTTATTTATTTTTAAAATCAAAATTTTAAACTTTTTATGTTCTTTCTACTTTTTTTTTTTTTTTTTTTTATATTTTATATTTTATTTTTTTTCTTCCCCCTCATTCTTCTTTGCCAGCAGCTAGCGATTGGCCAAGAAAGAAGAAAAGCAAAAATAAAAAAATAAAAAATTGATTTTTTTAAATAGAAAATAAAAAAATAAAGAAGGGGGGTTACTAGAGTGCGAGATAAGAAAGAGTGAGTGAGGAAAATGTTTTTTCTTATTTGAAAAGGGGAAATATATATATATTTTACTTTGAAAGATCTTTTTCTCTTCATGAAAAATGTTTTTCTTAATTAATTTATTTTATGTGTAATGCATTCTGAAAAATCTGGAAATATGTTTTTCTGAAAAGGTTTTTTTGTTGAAAAAAGCAGAATCTAAGAATGTGATGGTAGCCTCCATCAAGTGGTCGCCTAGCGGAAAAAAAATGTCATTTGGGGCAAACACTTGTGCTACATAGTCAAGAGGGTCAACGGGCTGCTTGGAAAGGGCTTTGGGGGGTTAAAGGCCTTTGGGCCAAAATGGAGGTGTTTGGAAACTACTTTTGAAGGGGCTTATGGGGGAAGCTAGCATTTGAAAGTCCCAAGACAGTCCAGGTTGCGCTTTGGGCTTTCAACATTCTCGGAATGCCCAAGGTATTGTTCATCGTCTTCCTTCTCCAGCCACGCCGCTGATTAGAGACGAGCTTGAGAGGCCGGCGAGGTCATGGTTGAGGTTGGCGAGGTCGCGGCGACTACTCGCAAGTCTCGGCGACTGCACGTGAGTTGCGTTGCCGCGACCTAGCTTTGGGTCGCCGGAGGTCGCGTGACCTCGCGGCGACCGGCGCGACCCAGATCTGGTTGCTTCGAGGTCGCGCGACCTCTGATGACAAGATCTGGTCGTGGCGAGGTTGCGCGACCTCCGGCGACCAGATCTGGGTCGCATCGGTCACCGCAAGGTTGCGCAACCTCTGGCGACCTAGATTTGGGTCGCGCGACCTTCGGTGACCTAGATCTGGATCCCGCTGGTCGCCCGACCTCTGGTAGGCCCAGATCTGGGTCGGGCGACCAATGTGAAGGGCCATTGGGGGTCGCCCAACCCCATGCGACCCTCACCGAGGTTGCCCGACCCTAGGCGGCCCTTGTCGGTTGTCTCCGGGGGCTGCCTGAGGCCGGCGGCAGCCACCTGCCTTGCCGGCGGCCGCCTGCCTTGCCGGTCAATTTTTTTTATTTTTCTTTGATAATTTTTTTTATCACCAAAACCCTTTGCAAAAATAATTTCCCTAAACACAATTTTGCTCAAAGGTACTTCAAATGGGCTTTCAAACTACAATTTACCAAACACACTTTGCATTTTAGAAAGTACCTTTAACTCAAAGGTCTTTGCATTTTCCTAAAAACTTTCCCCAAAAGCCTTCCCAAACGCACTCAACATCCAACATATATCAAACCTCAGAAGAGAAGAAAGGGCTACCGGCAATCCTTACATTCTCATCTTATCAAGGATAGAGAACTAAAACTAGCCATTCAAATGTGTGGTTTAAGTCCAAGATAGGAATTTAAGTTGAGTGGCGCATGACATTTGGTTCCATGTATTTTGTCGTGCACAATGCCAGATGTACTAATACCAGTATAAGGAGCTTGTTTACTAAATGACGTGTTAAACTTTAAGTAGCACTTAAAAAAAGGATTATATTTAATAACTAATATCAGTAAACTAGTTTTGTTATTAATCTATATAACGTCTTATCAATGTGAAATATTTTTTTATATAGATAGATAAGACTCTAAACTCTTAATTGAAAGAGTTCTTTTGCCAAAACTGAAAAGTGCATATTTATTAGAGTATTTGAATATTTAATGATTTTTATTTTGCTGTCAGTGTAACAGATGAAAGTATTTTTAGTAAACCTAGCAGTTCTCTTTTGCTATAACATGAAGACCCACTTTAGGTAAATTAATCCTGTGAATTGTGGAGGCAATGTTGGTTGGTGGAGGCGACACCACGGCCACCACGATAGAATGGGCAATGATACTTCTCCTCAACCACTCCGAAGCAATGCGAAGGGCTTGCGACGAAATAGAATCCAAAGTTGGACATGACCGCCTCCTTGAAGAATCCGACCTCGCTAATCTCAGCTATCTTCAGAACGTCGTTAGCGAGACGATGAGGCTGTATCCATCAGCTCCTCTTCTTCTACCACATGAATCCTCGGAAGACACCACCATCGGTAACTTCCACGTTCCGCGAGGTACGATGCTGCTGGTAAACGCGTGGAGCCTTCACCGGGACCCCAAGCTATGGAAGGATGCCGAGAGTTTCATGCCGGAGAGATTTGACGGCGGCCAAGAGAGTAATGAAGGGTTCAAAATGATTCCTTTTGGTGCGGGAAGGCGAGCATGTCCTGGGGCTGCTCTTGGGAGGAGAGTGGTGGGGTTAGCGTTAGGAGCGTTGCTCCAGTGCTTCGAGTGGCGGAGAGTTGGCTTGGAGGAGATCGACATGACGGAGGGCAACGGCCTCACTGCACCGCCGGCGAAGCCTTTGCAGGCCTTGTGCAAGCCACGTGAAATCATGACGCCCTTCCTGGCCAGTGGAGATGATCACATTCGTTAAGAAACGATGAAGAAATGCTAGCTAGAGACACCAAAAACCTACAGTACGCGTAAGGTTAGGAAGCAACATGGAACAATATGAAGTGGTGTAATCTTTCTGGATGTTTTTATTTAACACTAGCCCTATGAAAATAAGTTAAAGACTACATTCGATTTAGCTTTTCCAAGGAGTTTTGAGCTCTAAAACCCATTTGATAAAGATTGTGATATTTGGCAAATTATTTTGAAAACCACTTTGGAAAAAAATTAACCTTGACAACACTGGAAATCCAAAGCAGATTGGGACCTACTTTTGACTTTCGGTATTTTTGGAAGGTAAGTTTTTCAATTAATGAAGTTCGACTTTTTTACCCTGAAAAAACTCACTAGAGACAGCCATTAGGGGCTGTGTTCAAAGTGCGTGAATGCATGATTGTTAATGTTCTTCCACAACTTTGAGAAGTTCTTTTTCTACTTAACTTGTTTTGGTTGGTCCATGTTCATAAACGATCAATCTAATCAAACAATAACTTAATTAGGGAATGCTATGTCCAAATTCCGCGATACATGTAAGGAACGGTTAACATCCCTGCATAATCTATGTATTTCAATCTAGTTTCAACATGCATTTATCAACTAGTTTTCTAAAAATATGAGATGCGATTATAATTTTTGGTGATATTATCAAGTGAGAGGTTCACATCAAGTCGCGCCTCAGCATAATTGTGTTTGGTGTATGTTTCGAAATGGATGTGAATAGAAAGTATGACATGGCATATATGATGACATGGCGTGTAATGACATGTTGTGGTAACAATGATGAATTAGGTGGCAAGCGAATGTATGAATGGACATTTGTTGAGATGACATGAGCAACCAGATCACTATTATGGGTCGAGTTATTTGGGCGTGTACATTGTCTCAAAGGATGCACGTGATCGCTTCATAGCAACTTTCTCTTATAGCCAGTTTGGAAAGATTAAACTTTTTCGCCTAAATTTTTATCATTTAACTGATGAGTTCGTTAACAAATGCACTTGTTGCACTTGTTAATTAATTAATTAACAAAATATTTTGTCTTTCAATTAGATGACATCAATGAGCTCAAAACGAGCTTGTGAATCAGGCATATTTGGTTGCCTAGGCCCGTCATGACAAAAAATCTAAGTACAAAATTATCGGGCCGAACCGGATTGGGCAAATTTTAATAACTAATTGGCTTTGCAAAAGCCCACCCAAAAGGGCCTCTATGGGCCTATGTTACTTAGGCCTGCTAGTAGCGTGGAAATTGTCCAAAAAATCCTACTTTATCTAGTTTAATTCAAAATATTTTAATTTTACGAATTAAATACTAAATTTTTTTCGCACTTTGTATTGAGTCCATCTACCAAATTTTAGTTGGAAATCTCTGATGTTGACGCATATGGTCCTATGTGGCAAGACAACGCTGACGGGGACAATGTTTATAATTAATTATATAAATTTCTTCTTTTTCTTATCTTTAATTTCCTTTTTTCCCCCAAGGGTCGCCAACCAACCCCTTTTATTAGAAAGAAAGAAAAAGAAAAAGAAAAAAAATAATAATGTGGTCGACATTAGTACTTATTGTCCTTCGTGGCACTACTTGTGTCTACATTAGCGATTTTCGGTTAATAATTAGTCAAATGAACTCAATTGATAAAATATGAAAATATTTAAAATTCAATTGACATAATTAAAAGATTTAAGATTGAATTCGTCAAAGTGTAATATATTTATAATTTTTTGAACAGTTTTTTCTACTAGTGGCCATTGGATTCCTAATCAGGTCCATTCTCAATTTTCCAGCCTCAAGTTTGATTTAATCATCGTACGATCTCCAGGATAAATGACATAGGGTTGGGTCTATTTGATTTAATCATTGTACGATCTCCCAGATAAGAGACATAGGGTTGGGTCTAGTCTAATTAAGGTTTTCCTTATGGACATGGAATCGAATTATCTATTTGTAGCTGGATAACATCAAAATTATTTAAAAAAAGTCCATATTTTTATTTCGACGGCATAATGACGTGTTTTCAATCAAAGGTGCCCTAATTTCCACATGATGACACATTGCTTTAGGCTAGAAAATTTTGCTAGAATATTGTCAGGGGACGGGGGATGGGTGGGTTTTCCATCGAAATTCGCCAGAATTTAGGTGTCGGGACCTAAGATAGAACCAGGATTGAGTTTAGTGGGATTTTGGGGGCACCTCATGCCGAACAGCAGGGCTTGAGTGCCCGGCCTTACACCTTCAGCATGGACGACGGGTTACGACATGGAACTCGGACTCGACAACATGTCGTGACTTCATAAAACAATATCATTACATGTTGCGATATTTTCGAGCTTAATTACGACCGCACGTTCTTGTGATTATAGGCTTATAATCCAGAGGTGATAAAGAAGTGTGCTTCCAGGCTGGAGTACGGCCGAAATTGGTATCCGATCGCTTGTAAGGATAAGGCATGACAATTTCCATTTGGTTTCTTCCACAATCAAAAGGGCCACAGGGCGAAGAGAACCATGGCCTACGACCTTGTCGTTTTGCTTTTCATATGATGAGTTGCCAATGTTCGGTCCATCAATCTTCACATTCCGAAAGGAGTGCGAAGGACGGAACTGTTCGTTGCCATTCATAGGCGTGAACTTATCCTTTGGGCAACTAGTGGTTGAAACATAGAGAGAAACGATAAGATGATAGTGTATAATTTAATGTAAGAATAACAGTCTATTCTAGATAATAAAGAACAAATAATAGATAATTATAAATTTTTTATGGGGTCACTTCTTTAAAAATTTATAACTTATAGCAAGCTCCTAGCATAATATGATTGATTTTTTTTTTTGGTCAAACATAAATATGATTGATTATACAATTTCGTTTTTTTCTTGAGATATATTTAATTTGGAAAATATTTTTTGAAAATGATTATTTGAATTGCTTGAAATAAATTCATCAATAATAAATATTTTCATCATCAATAATAATCTGTCTAAATATTTTTGTGAATAATGCAAATATTTTTCGTCATTCATTTTTGTAAGTGATTCAAGTGATTAATTTTTTATGGAAAGTATTTTTCAAATCATTTAATTTTTGTGAAACAAAAGCATTTATATGTTTACATTTGATTGAGCAAAATGCAATAGGACTCTTGCAACTTCTAATCGAGTTGTAATGTTATTATGAATTTCTTTATCACATGATTAAATTTTAAATTTTTAAAATTGAGGCGGTCCAATATTTAATAAATTAGATTTTTTTCTATTAGGTGAATTAAAATTTTGGGTAAATAGTTTTTAGGCTATTGTGATAAAAATAGTTTATTGTGAATCATAAATTCTTGAATAAGTAGACTCAACAATAATTTATAGTTATTTGTGATTTTTATTTTTTATGATTGAAAATAATCTATTATTCGTAGATTAAAGATTATCACATAATCATTTCTCCAAAATTTTAGAGGGGCTTTTTTTTTGGTTACCTCATTTCTCCACGGTCAAGTATTCGATGAGTTGACATTTCTGTTAACTTTCCTCATTTAAAGCCTAACTTCTCTATTAAAATTCAGACCTAGCGCCGAATGGTTTTTATTTTTTAATATCATATGTTTGCAATTCTGTGGCTTTCTTTTTCAACTGCGACTTGCAGGCTGCAGTACACCATTGTTGCTTTTTTTTTTTTTTTTGGGGGGGAAGAGATTCCACAAACAAAATTTTAATAAATGATTGTTGCCGCACATAGAAGTGATTTATTTGTATACTTAGTTTAATATAATTTATTTATTAACATGACACAATGATGAGTCGCTGGTAGTATCGCACGGTCTTGGTGAAGCTAAATTTGAAATTTTATGGGATGAGATTAACCAATCCGAAATCATGATATGGAGAATCTTGTCTAGAAAATATTTGTATGGAACATATTAAGTATATTAGAAGGCACTGATAATTAGTTTAGAAATCACTAAACATAGACTTACATGAATTTATTTGATACATGCTCATTTTAATTTATTGTGTTATATACCTGTTGGCACCCTAAAAAAATTGTCAATTTTGATGTCAAAGAGTTAAAGTTAATAAGAATTGATGCCATTCACCACACGTTGATTATAGCCTTGAATATGATACTAAATCGGGCCAATTTAATGCTAAAGTGCTAAGACTATTGAGACAAAGAAGAATTTCTCGAGTCGAATCGTAGTGATAAAGCAAAGTCTCGAGTAAATAAAGTTAAGTCCGATTATCAGTATGGACTGATTTATAGAACATGATGGGTATCAATAAGGAAGGGATAAACAATATATTGACCAATACAAGTGACGTGATATAGACCATGTATCAAATGGACAGTCAAACACTGATGTTGATTGTAAGAAGCAAATAGAATTAGGTCGACAATGGGGGAAGCGTTTGACTGATAGTCGAGTCGACGTCATTCAAGTCAATGTCATGGCGAGCAACATTGACATCGATTCACCAAGTTTGGCTGAAATCAAATTGACTGCAAGGATAAAAATAGGGGGAACAGATTAATCGCAGTCAAAGTCTTAGGCGGTAGCATTTATCAAAATTGTTGTTTGAAAGTTGTATAAATACAATTATTTTAGCCAAGTCAATTAGTTATCACGGTTGAGTTTCCTGAGCAAGAACAATTATACAATCAAATATGTAGTCAAAATTTGATTTTAATGAGCGGACACAATTTATAAGCGATGCCAACATTTTCTATTAAAGTTGGATAGAGTTAACAGAATAATTTGATTGCACTAATTTGATAAATTTTATGATTTGATTTTGTATGTTTTGGGATTCAATTGCACATTCATGACAAGTTTTAGGATTTCTGGTGCATTTATCCTTCAATTTAACTGTTTTTATTATGCTTGGTAGAGGCCAATACCGATTTGACAAAGAATAGAAGAAGGAGAATTGCCTTTTCCTTTTTTGCTTCTGTGGTATATCCACTTAAAGGTCTTATACTTCTTTTCTATTTTGATTATAGTCATCTTTCTAATTTATTATTGCACGATCCCGGTGCATGTGAGCGAGATACTGATACCACATTGGATCATTTGGCTATCATATGGAGACCATCTCTTACGATGCATGTGGGTTGGGGATCATGCCAACACTTTTCTTTTCCTAGAATGGTAACCGATATTTAAATTGTCCACGCCATACTCTTGCAGATACCTATGTTAGCTCGAGTTGATCGAAATTGGGGACTCCTTCATTATAAAATTTATGCAAGTTAAATGATTTACTAGTAAAACTTGTGGAGTACAGGTACTGGCCAGTTGAATTACATTTATATCTGCATGATGCGTTTTACAAAAATTTTGGAGTTTACATGAATAAGACCATGAGAGCAGCCATTTATAGATATTGACTCACAATTGAACCTTTTCGTTTGCATTTTCCTCTTTTTCGTCTAATCTTAGAAACAAGTTTCATCTCTCTTCGAAACAACTAAGCATACTGAGTAGATAATTTAACTATGATTCGCGGTAGACAATCCTAGGTGTGGGCACAGACACATCCATGGTGACAATAGAATGGGCCATGTCCCTCCTAGTCAACCATCCAAGCATGATGGATGAAGCTCCAGCAGAACTAGACAATGTCATAGGCCAAGATTGTCTAGCCAATGAAGCAGACATCCACAAGCTGCCGCATCTCCAAAACATCATCAATGAGGCCCTCTAATTGTTTCCATTGGCGCCGCTCCTAGTACACAATGAGTCCTCAGAGGATTGCACAATTGGTGACTTCAACGTGCCCCGAGGCACCATGGTCCTAGTAAATGCATGGGCTATTCAAAGAGACCCAAGAGTGCGGGATGATCCAACAAGTTTCAAAGTAGATAGATATGAGGGATTGGAAGGGGGTCATGCAAACCGGTTGTTGCTGTTTGGGATGGGGAGGAGGAGTTGCCCTGGAGTTGGCCTTGCCAATAGAGTGGTGGGTTTGGCTCTAGTGGTGCTTCTTCAATGCTGTGAGTGGGAACGAATTGACGAAGAGCAGGTGGACTTGTCAAAAGGGATGGGACTCACAATGCCCAAGAGACAACCGTTAGAGGCTATGTGCAAAATGTGTGAATGCGTGATTGATAATGTTCTTGCACAACTTTGAGAAGGTCGTTCTCCGGTGAATTTATTTTGGTCATGTTCAAATGCTCAAATGCCGTAATGCCTATGAACTAATATGTAATCGAGTCAATTAGTTTGTTGCAAAACAAATTTGAAAGATGCACTAAGTGAAGTTTAAGTAGTAAAGGATAAAAGCAAAATCAAAACCATATAAGACACGGGATATACGTAGAAGACTCAAAATGGGAAAAATCATGAGGAGAGAGAGAGGTATTTCACTATCTTCAACAACGAGTATAGGAGTACAATCCAAAAGTTGAAAAAGTCTCTTGGTAAGCCATAAGATCTAAAGATCCAACAAGAAGAGAAATAATGTAGAAGTTAGGATTAGAGGTGTGTAAATAAACACATCCTTTAATATCTTTCTTCGAAAAACAAACAAATATACACGGTCCAAAATCTTATCACTAGTTTGAAAGTTAAAACTCGACACAGTTACTATAGTGAAGCTCCGAGGTAAGAGCAACCATACATTCAAAGGAGCTGAAATTTGATTTCATTGAATGGGAAACAATTATTAAGAGAGGCCAGCCACCCACGGGTTATAAAAGGAGCGCTTCTAAAGAGGAAAGGACATGCGCAACCATATAAAGAACAAGATTTACTTGTGTCAATGCACTTTACTTACAATTTATTTCCAGTAATTTTCTAGAAATTTCCAGTCACTAAAGGTGTTTATTTTCTTTTATTAACCAAACACTTGCTCTTATTCTTTCTAAGAGATACGTGTTCTCTTTCCTTCAACACAATCGTTCATCAATTTGAAGTGAGAATTATCTGACCAAGATTTGATCAATCGACGTGTGATAATATTTATCATCATTCAACAATTTAAAGGGAGTGATTTTCAAGCACACAGGGCCTTATTAGCAAAATTAAAAAGAATTTCCAATGACCAATGTACAAAAAAAAATCCCAATGTGTCCAATAACTACTTATTGCAGTTATAAGTCATGAATGTAGAAATGACAAATACATATAGGCAACATAGAGTTCGGTATACCGGTTTCTAATTATAATTTTGATATATGGAGTATTACTTTTGTTAAAATATGTTTCAAGTTTGAGTTTAAAATTTTTTTTTTTAGAAATTAAAAAAAAAAAATAAAAAGGAAATCTAGGCCTTGTTTGATAACATTCCAAATAATGTTTGATTCTATATTTTTTTGGTTCTTGGAACAAAAAAAGAACATAAATCCATTTGACAAATTTTTGATTCTCGGGAACAAATATCATTTTTTTATTCATTATAATAGATTTGAAATAGAACCAAGAAGTAAAAAAAAAAAAAAAATAATTTTTGTTTCCAATGATTTCATAATCAAGTCAAACTTTTTCTTTTTTCTCTTTTCTTTTCTTCTTTTTTGTTTCTCTCTTCTTCTTCCTCCTAGCCGATCCCAGGCCACCGTCGTCTCTACTGATGATGGCTAGCGATCAATTGGGAGAGGTTCGATGAGGTCGTCGTACGCTAACCTAGCTACTGCGAGCATTGACCTTCTAGACACGGCAAGGCCAAGCTTCGTCGATGGCTAGGCCAGCCTTCAGTGAGTTCGTTGGACCTCACCCTAGCATGAGGTTTCAGAGAGCTTGCTGGACCACGCTCAACCAATTATCGGCCACCACAAAGGAGGAAGAAGAAGAAAAAAAAAAAAAATTAAAAAAAAAAAGAGAAAGATAAGAAAAATATAATAAAATTTTCAAAAAATTAAAAGAAATAAAAATATTTAAGAGTTCTATCAAATGTATTTTATTCCAAAAATAATTTTTTTGAACATTTACTAAACATTTTTAAATTTTTAGAAACTCATTTAAGGAATGAAATTAAGAAAATTTATTTTTAATTAATTTATTTTTGAAAATAGAATGATTAGTAAGTGCGTTCTTACCGATGAGGGAAATATACGGAAATTGGGTTAGTGGAGGAGCGGTAAAAGACTGAAACTTCTTCTCAGCTAATTAAATGAAGGGCACTACAAGACCGAAAAGGGGCCCACAATTCCCATATAAATATTTACCTGTACGTTTGGAGTCATGTCTTTTGCCAGGAAAAGCAAAAGAAAATGAAAAGCAGGGGTTTGCTTTTCTCCTCCCTCACCTCCGGTCGCCGCTTTAGTATATAAAGAAAAAAAAAATGAAAGCGCCCATGTTTATGAAAACAAAAAAAGGATGCAGTCTATGGCTAAGCTTAATTCAAATTTACAAATAGGCTTTTGGGTATAATGTAATAAATACCGAAAATCATTTTTTTTAGAGAAATATAAATTACGTTTGGTAAAAATTAGAGTTTGGCCAAAAAAAAAAAAAAAACATTAACCAGCGGTTTTGGCTGCATTTTTTTATATTTTATATTAAATTAAATTCAAATCCTTTGTCGGAGCTTGCGAAGGGCTTAGGCGGATAGTAAGCCAAATCTAAGGTTGACGGTGTCGACTAAGCTCACACAAGACCTATGTGAGGGCTGTTTGATGTCGTGTGCCTCTGCTAGGGGCCGAGGGTTGCGTGAGAACTAGGCAATTGTTGCATGACCTTGGATGAAGGTTGCCAGAGGTCATGTCACCCGAGGTGTCGACCCTTCACTAGCCATATTCGGCCCTCGTCAGCCGTCCTCACATGAAGAAGACGAACAATTACAAGGAGGGCAAAATCAGAAACTGATTAATTGGCAAGGGTAGTTCTGGAAGGAAAAACTATTTTAATTTTAATCTCAACATTTTGCAAATGCTACTTTGGAATACTAGTGGGTTTTCAACATTCCCAAATCTTACATTTGGCCGAAAACTACTTCAAAATATTTGCCAAACATCTCAGCATTTTCTCAAGGGGCTTTGCTAAGGGGTATTGAGGTTGAAGGCCCATTGAGAAAGCTAAATCAAACGCATCATTCATATAGAGATAGACGTGCGAAGTCTTGAAGTACCATTTGACAATGAATTTATTCATGAAACTACATCCAAGAATTCAAGTGTTTATAGCTTATGAAATCTTGTGGTAACATTTGTTTAAGTGGTTCATGAGATTAAAAAATTATTTGTGAGGAATTGTTGGGTGAAACATCACGTGAATTATACCACCGCCTTGGTGGCCGCAATGATTTGGGCTCTCTCCCCCTAACGCAAGGGGAGGATTTCGAATCCCCTCACGGTCGCTTGGGGACTTAAGTGTGACGTCAGGGGTGGTGGGTCCTCCCGCTTACGTGTCACCCTAGGGTTTACTCTCCGGCTGTCGGCCATGCGGGGATTCCCTGGGTCACAAAAAAAAAAAAAAAAACATCACGTGAATTATTGGGTGTAATTGAAACTTATAAAACACTGAGAGTGTTTGATTGACTCGAGGATAGTCATAATTTTCATTATATTACTTGATTTATAGTAAAATTCATTACTACTCTTCCGTGGATATGAACCACATTAATCTAGTATTTAATTTATCTTGTTATTTTGTATAATTTACATTATATCATTTACTTTCGCATTTATTTAGAGAGAGAGAGTGGGGAGAATGATGTGATAGGTTAGAGGATTTATAGGGTTTGTCGGGTCTAATTTTTCACGCTTTAAAATAAAATATGACATACAACGGTAGTCTCCACTCCACAGCATCTTCATGGAAGACGGGTGGGTGTATGTCGCCTCAGCATCCTCCGTCCTCTTCCTTCTCTTCTTGTTCAAATTGCAGAGAAGCAACAAGAGGAATCTCCCACCGAGCCCACCTTCACTCCCAATCATCGGCCATTTCCTCCTTATTAAATTGCCAATCCACCGGACCCTCTAGTCTCTCTCCGACCGCTACGGCCCGTCCTCTCCCTCTCCTCCGGCTCTCGCTCCGTGGTTGTGATATCCTCCCCATCCACGGCCAGTGCAACACCACCATCAGCACTACCCCTTATGGCCCCCATTGGTGCAGCCTCCGCTGTCTCACCGCCCTTGAAATCCTTTCATTACACCGCCTTGCTGGCTCCCTCACCATCCGGCTGGAGGAAGTGAGGCTACTCGTGAAGAGCCTCTTTGAGTTGACTGCGGTGGCAGTAGGGGGTGGCAGTTCCGTGTGGGTGGAGATGAGGTCAAGGCTGCAGGAGCTTGCCATCAACATCATTATGAGGATGATCTCTGGGAAGTGCTACTTAGCGGCTACCATCCACACGGGCAATGCCAAGGTGGCCAGCGGTTCATGGAGGTGATAAAGGATACACTCGAGCCGAGCGGGATGGACCTAGGTGATTTCTTGCCAGCACTAAGGAGGGTGGTGGACTTCAAGGGGAGAGAGAGGAGGATGGTGGACGTGGCCAAGAGGTCCGATGTGATCTTACAGGGCATGATAGACGAGCTCAGGTTGATTCCATGCTGTCAGAGGGCTACTCAGACGGCATCATCAAATGCCATATCCTGGTATATGTATAACACATGTTTTGTTCACTTGACTTATGCATGTACAATGAGATGGTTCTTCACAATTTATACTTCTGAGTTTGACTAAAGTCTTTCGGTGCTCACCAATAAAAGAAAATAGGAATAACAAGTCATTTGTTGCTATACCGCCTTGTGAGCTTAAAGTGGTAAGAACACGGGGGTTCATTTGGAAAGAAAGGAAACGAGAGGTGAAGGGAGTGAATGGACAAAAATATGACCTCCTTTCCAAACAAAAAAGGCATTTTCTATACCCTTAGCTTTGTGTCACAGGCCGATCGATCAACTCTCGATCACTCCTCGATTCACCCGTGCGGCCTTAAGGTTTTTTCCCTAAGCAGCCTTTCACACTCGACTCACAAGACTCGTATGTAGAGAGAGAAACTCTTAGAAAGAGAAGCTCTGGTTTTTGTATTACTTGTGAATGAGAATACAATGAGGGAGGACACCAATTTATATACAAGTATAAGGCAAACCCTATCCATAGATTTCCCTTAGATCTAACGGTGGAGATTGCACCTCCCCATCTACCAACCACTGGCATTTATAGCCAACTACCAGCTACTCGCATTTATAACTTATGCGTACAAATACAGTATTGCCCGCCCCTAGGAGAATACTCTACATCTCGGGAACATAAGTCGAGGGTCAGTAACGTGTCACACCCGTGCCATGGAAACCTCTTGGACATGCTAACTTTCGGGTCGTGACATTCTCTCCCACCTAATCAGGTGACGCCCTCGTCGCGTCTTCGGCGTGAAAGTCTTCGATCTCTTTCTTGAATTGCCAAAGACTCTCTTCGGGCTCTCAACTGGCTTCGCTCTCTGGAAGACCCTTCCATCGGATCAAATACTCGCGCTTGGCCGCACAATACCTCTTCCGTATGACTCGATCCGCCAAAATGCTTTCGACTTCTCGATCATACGAGGTCTTTGCCCCGAGCGGCGCTCGTTGTGATTCCCCTCGATCCGGGTCTTCCTCATCAACTTGAAAATGTTTGAGCATATTTACGTGGAACACCGGATGTACCTTGAGCTTTGATGGTAGCTCCAGCTTGTATGTGACCTTTCCAACCCGTTGTAGCACTCGAAATGGTCCTTCGTAGCGACAGATCAACCCCTTCTGCACGTCCTTGTATCGAAGGACCACATGCAGCTTGGCCAACACTTGGTCTCCAACTTGGAACTCTACGTGCCGTCGCTTCTTGTCCGCCCATTTCTTCATGCGTTTGGAGGCCTTGTGTAGACACGCCCATGCCAAGTCCGCCTCTTCTTGCATGTTTTTGGTGAACTTGTATGCGGGCGGACTACTCCTCCGGTAACCTGAAGAAATTGTGCTTGGGGTGTTCGGTTGCTGCCCAGTTGCAACCTCGAACGGACTCTGGCCGGTGGACTCGCTCTGTTGCAAGTTGTAGGAGAACTAGGCTACGTTGATCAGCTTTGCCCAATTCACTTGCGTCGTGCTCACATAGTGTCGGAGGTATATCTCCAAGAGAGCATTGACCCGCTCTGTCTGACCGTCGGTTTGGGGATGCAAACTAGTTGACATGTTCATCTCCGACCCCATCAGCTTGAACAACTCCGACCAGAAACGTCCCGTGAAGCGGGGATCCCGATTGCTCACGATTGTTCGTGGCACCCCCCAATACTTCACCACATGCTTCATGAACAGTTTGGCCGCTTCTTCGGCCAGGCAATCCTTTGTTGCAGGTACAAATGTTGCATATTTTGAGAACCGGTCAACCACCACCATCAGAATCCGGCACCCTTCGGACTTCGACAGGTTGACGATGAAGTCCATGGAAATGCTTTCCCATGGACGAGTTGGAACGGGAAGTGGCTCTAGCAAACCCGGCGACGATCGTTGTTCCAGCTTGTCTTGTTGGCATACCGGATAAGTCTTCACATATGCCTCCACGTTGTCGCGTATTTGTGGCCAGTAGTAACGATCTTCGATGAGGGCCATCGTGCGGTGGATCCCTGGATGACTCGCCCACTTCGAGTCGTGGCACTCGCACAAGATCTCTTTCCTCAACTTCCCATGGAAGGGCACATATAGCCGCCTTCCTTTGGTGTAGAGGAGCTCGTCCTTACACCAAAACTGTCGGGTCTTACCTTCCTTGGCGTACCCGATGAGAGCTTGGGCTCTTGAATTATACTCCAACCCTTCTTTGATGCGGTCGACCCAAGGATAGCTCGGTCGACTCACCGTGTGGCTCATCAGCTCCATCTTTCGACTCAACGCGTCTGCCACGGAGTTAGCCTTCCTCGGCTTGTACTCCAGCGCGTAGTCGAATTCTGCCAGAAAATCCTGCCATCGAGCTTGTTTTGGACTCAGCTTCTTTTGGGTCTGAAAGTAGCTCGTGGCCACGTTGTCCATCCTCACGATGAACTTCGATCCCAGGAGATAGTGTCTCCACGTCCGAAGGCAATGGACCACTGTGGTCATCTCCTTCTCTTGAATGGTATACCGTCGCTAGGTATCGTTCAACTTCCGAGACTCGAACGCCACCGGATGGCCATCTTGCATAAGAACACCTCCTATGGCGTAATCCGATGCGTCAGTCTCCACCTCATACGGCTTGGTGTGGTCGGGCAATGCCAACACCGACTCCTCGGTCATGGCAGTCTTCAATCGGTCGAAGGCTCTTTGGCATCGATCCGTCCACTCGCATGCTTTCTCCTTCTTTAGTAGGTCCGTGAGTGGCACGGTGATGCTCGAGTAACTCCGCACGAACCGTCAGTAGTAGTTGGTGAGGCCCAAGAATGACCCCAACGCAGGTACCTTCGTTGGCGGCTCCCATTCAACGATCGATTGAATCTTCGCCTTGTCCATCTGCACACGTCCACCCCCAACGATGTGCTCCAAGAACGGAACTTCTTCTTGGGCAAAGGCACACTTCTCGCGCTTAACGTACAACTCATTCTCGCGTAAGGTTTGGAAGACTTGCCTTATGCGCTCGACATGCTCTTCCAACGTTTGACTATATATGACAATATCATCTAGGTAAACCACGACAAACCTATTTAGGAAATGGTGGAGTACCTTGTTCATCATTGTGAAGAAAGTAGCCGGAGCGTTGGTCAAGCCGAACGGCATAACCAGGAACTTGTAGGATCCATATCGTGTCACGCAAGCTGTCTTTGGCTCGTCCCCTTCTGCAATCCGAACTTGGTAGTATCCCGATCGGAGATCCAGCTTGGTAAACCACTGAGCTCCACCAAGTTGATCGAAGAGATCCGCGATGAGTGGGATCGGGTACTTGTTCTTCACGGTCAGCTTGTTCAGCGCCCGATAGTCGATGCACATCCGGAGTGACCCATCGTGCTTCTTTTGGAACAGGACCGGCGCACCGAACTGAGCCTTGGACGGCTGTATGTAGCCAGCGTCGAGCAGCTCCTTGAGTTGCCTCCTCAACTCTTCCAATTTGGGCAGCGCCATACGGTAAGGCGCCATGGTAGGCGGTCGAGCATCAGGCACTAGCTCGATCCGGTGATCCACCTCTCTCTTGGGTGGCAGTTTCTTTGGCAACTCCGAAGGCATGACATCCTTGAACGAGTCGAGGACTTGGGTTGCTTCCGTCGGGACTTCTTTCCCTTCACCCTTGTTGTCCTCGATCTTCAAGGCCGTCAGGAAGGTCACTTCACCCTTCCTTGCTCCTTTGGTGAGTCGTATGGCCGAGATCATCTTCCGATCACGTTCCATCTCACGATGAACCGGAATCACGCATTGGCTACTCTTGTCCAACACGCATATACATTCCGCAAAGGGAACTACAACCGCATGGATCCTATCTAGGAATTTAATTCCAATGACAATATCGTAGTCGTCAAGTGGAATTACCTCTAGAGTCTCCTTGCCTTTCCATGACCCGAATTGTAGCTTCACGTCCCTTGCAACCCTGATCGCAGGGACTTCCTTCAAGTTTATGGTCTTGAGCCAACTAGCTCCTTTCTCAACCCGTAGGTTAAGTTTTTTCGCGGCTTCCTTCGAGATGAAGATGTCGGATGCTCCCGTGTCCATGAGCGCACTCACTGTGGTCACTCTGATCTTTATGTCCGCGAACATCAAGCCTTTAAGCTCCTTCGCCTTCTTGGCTTTGATCGTGCTAAGGAGTCGCAGTGATCCCAACCGCGCTTCCTCCCTAGGCTCGTCCTCTTTGCAAAAAGCAGCTAGCTTGGCCTTGTTCGGACAATCCCGCCCCATGTGCGGACCATCGCAAAAGAAACAACTATACGAACATACCTTCCTTTGCCCACCTCCATTTTGACCCGCATTAGCCCGGTGAGGATGAGGACCATTCGGCGGTCTAACTCCAGTCGGGCAATTGTTGAATCTACCCCGATCTCCCCCACCAGTGCCTCTGTCCCTTGGACAGTTATCCGGTCGGGATGTGGAAGGCGATGCCTTGTACTCCACGAGCGATTCGGCTACGGTCATGGCCTTAGTGAGATCTCCCACGTTGTACCGTTTTAGCTCTTGCTTTGTCCATGGCTTGAGACCGCCCATGAATTGGTGAAACGCTTCGACTTCATTCATCGAGGGGATTTGGAGTAGCAACTCTGAGAACCGCTTGATGTAGTTGCGCACACCACCCTTCTGCTCGAGACACTTCAGTTCGTCACGAGCTTCCTCCTCCGCATAAGCGGGAAAATAGTTCCGTCGGAACTCCTCGACGAAACCACCCCAGGTCGCGATAGGATTCCTGCACCTATCATCCGACCGACGACGCCACCACAACAAAGCACTATCCGCTAAGTACATAGATGTAGTGTTTACCCGTATTTGGTCGTCGTTGATTCCCATGGTCTGGAAGTATCGCTCCATGTACCATAGAAAGTTGTTCACGTCCTTGGCCACCCGCGAGCCCCGGAACTCCCTCGGTTTCGGCATGTCCACTCGTGGACCTTGCACCGTGATCACACCGTTCACACGTGCCGCTTGTGCTTCAGCGAGCTTACCCGTAAGCTCCGCTATCTCTGCGCGCATGGCCGCCATTGTGGCCTCCAAGGGTTCGTACCGTTGTGCTAGTTCCTCTTGTAGGGTCCCTAGCAACTCGTGGCGGAGTTCTCCCATGCCGGTCTTGAGCTCTTGCACTTCCGCAACTAGCTCCTCCCTTCCGGTGTCAACTCCGTCCACAGTTTGGGTCAAGTCATCGACCGATTCTTGGACATCGGAGGCGAACAACTCTAGCTTTGCCATCTGTTGTGCAAGATCCCCCGTCGGCTCCTTCGAACCACCACGGGTCTTCTTCCCCTTGACAACACCCTTCTCGGTGTTCCGCCCACGATCAGCGCAGTCACCACCCAGGACCAACGCCTCATCAAATCGTGGATCAGCCATTGCACTTGCGCTTGGATCACAAATCAACTCTGATATCACTTATCATGGGCCGATCGATCAACTCTCGATCACTCCTCGATTCACCCGTGCGGCCTTAAGGTTTTACCCCTAAGCAGCCTTTCACACTCGACTCACAAGACTCGTATGTAGAGAGAGAAACTCTTAGAGAGAGAAACTCTGGTTTTTGTATTACTTGTGAATGAGAATACAATGAGGGATGACACCCATTTATATACAAGTATAAGGCAAACCCTATCCGTAGATCTCCCTTAGATCTAACGGTGGAGATTGCACCTCCCCATCTACCAACTACCGGCATTTATAGCCAACTACCAGCTACTCGCATTTATAACGTATGCATACAAATACAGTAACGCCCGCTCCTAGGAGAATACTCTACACCTCAGGAACATAAGTCGAGGGTCAGTAACATGTCACGCCCGTGCCATGGAAACCTCTTGGACATGCTAACTTTCGGGCCATGACATTTGAATGATGGTTGAGAATCTTCCAATACACGTACTTTCATGAATTTAGACCGTTAAAAACGGCGGCTCTTTCTAAGGATATTACAAATCGACGATTAATTTTTTTTTTTTTAATGGTTGACAAAATTCAAACTGGTTTCACATATATGATTTATATTTTAAATAATCTTGTTTCTCTATTCTATTTTGCGTATAGGGTTGTTTTTTTTTTTTTTTTTTTTTGTTATTATTGCATGATCACAATGAATGTTGACACCTAATCTTTTAAAAAATAAAAAATAAAAATAAAAATTCGGTTTTGAAAATCTTTCTTGTTGAAAATATATCCTCATTTCAAAATTTTAAAAAAAAATTCAGTTTTTATTTGATTTTGGAGCCTTTTTATTGTTGAGTGGTTAAGTGAATATGTGCAAATATATTGGGAAATCTTCAACAAACTCGAGTCTTTCCTCTATAAATAAAGGATGCAAAGCTTCGGTTCAGGGGGCTCTCTTCGTTCGAAAAAACTCTTTTGGGGGTTAAAAAAAAAAGAACACAAAAGTGGAAAGTGAAAAGAGAGAAGAAGGAGGGAGAGATTCGGTTCTTTGGGGCGAGGAAAAGTGTGCAGAGAAGCAAAGGGAAAGGGACGTGAGAGAGGGAGAGAGAAAAAATAGAGAAAAAAAAAGAAAAAGAAAAGGAGAGAAAAGGGCTGCATCGTCTTCTTCGGGGAACTCCTTCACCGGAGATGCTTGCTGCCCGATCCCCTCGCTGGTGCATCAGTTGCCACCGCCGTTTCTCCAGTCGCCGTTGTCCCTCTCACTGAACCAGCACCGCCGCCTCGCCACTCTACTAGATGACCCGCGACTCGCTGCTGCCGGTGCTCGCACGCGCTTCCCTCCGCCTGAGCTCCGTCGGTGTCTGCTCCGACCTGACACCAGCCCGAAGCTCCGCCAGCCATCGTCGTGCTCACCGTGCTCGACTCCAGATGCCGCTCTTGCCGCGACCCGACGCCGGAGCAGCACCGACCTGCATTTGCTCCCCTTCGCTTGCGACTCGTAGCACAGGAGCCCCGACGCCCTTGTTTCGCATCTGTTGTTGCTGATCTACAGCACCAGAAGCTCCGACACCGCCTGCTCTGCCTCACTGTGCGACGCCCCCCGACCGATGCTCGTTTTCTCACGCTGGTAGCTGCCACGCCAGCAACCCACGAAGCCACCTACTGCTCGAAGCGATCCCTTGTTTTGTTGCAGGTCTACCTTCGCCGAACCTCGCCGGAGTTCCGACGTTAGCC
Organism: Eucalyptus brandiana; assembly: GCA_014182725.1. Lineage (NCBI taxonomy): Eukaryota > Viridiplantae > Streptophyta > Magnoliopsida > Myrtales > Myrtaceae > Eucalyptus > Eucalyptus brandiana. The sequence continues at coordinate 2,184,436 of CM024673.1, read as the reverse complement.
GTTTCCTTCATCCGTGTCGGCCCTCTATTGACACTGTTGTCCTCCCTAGGTAGTTTATTTTTCATTTTTATTTTTTATTGTCATTTATTTATTCATTTTAAAATTTGTTATTATTGTTTAAGTTAGAATATGGTTTGTCAATATTAATATTTGTGCATTTTATAGGCATTATCCGCTATGATTTTGTCCGAATTCATGTAATTATTAATTTAATCCGAGAGACATCGGATTATTTTTTGGACTTTTTGGTAGAATTTTAATTATTAAATCATTATAATTATTAATTTGATATGTAAGGCTTCGAATCAGATTTTTAATTATTTTGATCTCTTTGTCGTGATAATTAGGGTTATGATAATCGTTAATTTGATCCATGAGACAACATGTTATTTTTTCGATTATTTTAATTCTTTATTTTGTTGATGGCTTAGATTTTATTTAATAATTACTTATCTTTTAAAAATTAAAAAAAATGAGAAAAAAAATCAAAATAGGTTTAGTAAATCGGACATGTAGGTTTAGTAAACTAGAATTTTCTTAGGATTACATTTTTAGGGTTGCATTTTTAGAAATAAGTTAGGGTTGGACATAAATTAATTTTTTAGATAATGTTCTCACATTTTAATTATTTCATTTTGTCAAAAAAATAGTTTTTTAAGATAGGATAGGGTTTAAGTCAAATTAATCCCTAGAGTAAATTAGAAAATTGTCCCTTTTTAGATAATTTAATTAGGGTTTTTTATTAATTCTGAATTTCAATAAAAGATACAAAAATATTAGGTGCATGTTAACAAGTTCACATAATAGGATCATTTAATGATAATTTGCTCATTAATGAATTTAGGTCATGAGGTGCATAATAACTAGTTTGCATAATAGGCCTATTTAATTAGAATTTGCATATTAATAAGATTAAGTCATTTAGTTAAAAATGCATTTTTTTAAGAATTCTAATTTTCAAGAAAATCCAAAAATAATTGTTTGCTTTGTATGTTTAATTCTTTTGATGCAATTTATTTTATCGAATGTTTAATAATGATTGAGTACCAGTGTGATCACCCATTTGCATGATAGAAATTTAAGTTAAAACAAATCTAAGCTACATGCAAAAACATTTTTGAAAATTAAGAAGAAATGGCACTGAAAGGGCATTAAAGAATCTAGTGTAATAAGTCCCGTACCCTTAGTATCTAGTTCGTAGGAGTAAAATAATCATCCAATTATTTTACTTAAGTGTCTAATTGACCTACCATAAACCGATTAGTGGCGACTCCTAGTTAATAATCTTTTATATGTTAAATATTTGAACCTTAGGTCGCGAATTGGTATGGGCTTGAGGAGAGAGCTCGAGCTAAGTTTAAAGATTTAGTAGTCCATTAACCTAATTTTAGGTAATGCACCCGAAATTTAGGTCGCAACAATGATTGTAAGTCTAATACATATGCATTGATGGACCGTATAGGCTTGTTTTTTCTACTGTGGAGTTTTCATCCAGAAGTGTAATGAATCGGGCTCACATCCCCGAGAGTGATGTGTGACAGGACAATGCATTTTTTTTTTTTCAATGGTGGCCGCTTTTTAGATTGTTGTAGATTTCGAAGGAGAAAGAAGCATAAAGGACAAAATTAAACAGCAAGTATAGGGCGCAATACGCGTGGAAATGTCAATTACACAAAATCTTTTGTCGTTTGTGCGGAAAATTGTTTTTTAGCAAGAAATAGTCTAAAGTGTGGACCATATAAAACCATGTCATCCCTCTCCCCACTATCTCTCTCTTCCTCGCCACCGCCCCCGCCCCCCGGGACTCGTAGTCTCCGTAGCATCTTCATGGAAGACGTGGGGATGCACCTTATCTTAGCATCCGCCTTCCTTTTCCTTCTCTTCTTGTTCAAATTGCAGAGAAGCAACAAGAGGAATCTCCCACCGAGCCCGCCTTCACTCCCTATCATCGGCCACCTCCTCCTTATTAAAGAGCCAGTCCACCGGACCCTTCAGTCTCTCTCCAACCGCTATGGCCCGGTCCTCTCCCTCTCCTTTGGCTCCCGCTCCGTGGTTGTCATATCCTCCCCATCCGCGGCCGAGGAGTGCTTTACTAGAAATGACATCATCCTCGCCAACCGCCCCCGCCTGCTCTTTGCTGAGATTATGTTCTATGGTGGCACGACCATCGGCTTTGCCCCTTATGGGCCCCACTGGCGCAACCTCCGCCGCCTCACGGCACTCAAAATCCTTTCCCCCCAACGCCTTGCCTACTCCCTCACCATCCGGCTGGAGGAAGTAAGGTTCCTCGTGAAGAGCCTCTATGAGGTGGCCGCGGCAGGGGGTGGCAGTTTCGCGAGGGTGGAAATGAGGTCGAGGCTGGAGGAGATGTCCTTCAACATCATCATGAGGATGATCTCTGGGAACCGTTGCTTTGGGGCTACCGTTGATGCGGGTGACACCGAGGTGGCCAGGCGGCTCGTGGAGTTGATAAAGGAGACATTCGAGCTGAGCGGGATGGACCCGGGTGATTTCTTGCCAGTGCTGAGGAGGGTAGTGGACTTCAAGGGGAGAGAACGGGGGATGGTGGACGCGGCTAAGAGGTCTGATGTGATCTTGCAGGGCATGATAGATGAGCTCCGGTCAAGAAGGAAGAGAAGCGACAGCGGCCGAGAGGTGGAGAGCAAGACGATGATCGATTTCATGCTGTTGGAGGGCTACTCGGACGACATCATCAAAGGCCAAATCTTGGTATGTGCATAACACATGTTCTGTTCACTTGACTTATGCAAGTACAGTGAGATGGTTCTTCACAATTTATATTTCTGAGTTTGACTGAAGTCTTTCGGCGCTCACCAACAAAAGAAAATAGGAATAACTAGTCATTTGTTGTAGTATCGCCTTGCGAGCTTAGAGTGGTAGGCGGTCCGGGGGACCCCATGGCTCCTCTCTTCTCAAGAATCTATACATCCCTTATAGTGTATGGACAGCTATCTCTCGAGCATAGGTTTTATAAAAAACGTGAAGAAGCATAAGGAAAACAACATATATTTTTTGGTTTTAATCCTACGACATAAAGGAATAGGAAAGGTGGAAAGTAGGGCAACGAGAGGTGAAGGGAGCAAATGGACAAAAAATTGACTCGCCTCCCAAAAAACATAAAAAATCATCGTCTGTGACCCTTAGGTTTGAATGATGGTCTAGCATTTTCTAATACATGTACCTTCATGAAGTTTTTTTTTTTTTTTGTCAGTCCTATTCGATGCCTATTCTACACTCACTCTCAGATTTTTGCCCTGCCTCTTGCAGGGCGTGGGAGTCGAAACCCACTCCTGAAACTTACGCGTCCCCACCCCATCCCCCCCTGAGAAGGTGGGGATTTGAACCCCTCACCTCCCCCTTCCATGAAGTTAGAACGTTAAAAACGCCACCTCTTTTTAGCATTTTACAAATTTGACGAATAATTACCTGATAGAATGCAATGCTAGTTTCACATCTATGATATAATTTATTCCGTAAAAGGTCTTTTTTCCTTTTTCTATTTTGAGTACAGGATTTCTTAATCATTATTGCATGATCCTAATGTATGTGAGCCCGATACATATGTACCGTTGACTAACATGGTCTCATCTGGAATCCTTTTCATCCAGTGGTTCAATGAATTGGGCTTATATCCGAGACTCATATGCACCAAGGTTCTGCATTTTTCTTTCTTCAATAGTGGCTGCTATCTAGTTTGTCGTTGATTCCAAAGTAGAAAGAAGAGAAAGGACAAAACGAATGAGCTTTTATAGGGCGCAATATGCGTAGAATTGTCAATTACAAAATGTGTTGGATCTTTTATCCTGTGCGCAGAAAATGATTGAGGTCAAATTCCATTTTTCTTTCCTGAACTTACGCATGTTATCCAAATCCGATCGATTCGAGCTAAGTACCCGTCGAACCATGCCGAAGTCTGTCGTAAAAAAAACTGTCACCATTGACAAGCCACCGTAGAACATCACTTCTACATCTACATGATGCACTAAACAAATAAAGTTTGCACTTATGGCTTTGAATAAGACCATAAGAGTGGCTGAATACCCTTTGCTTTGCATTTTCCTCTTTACGGCTGAATCTGATTGTTCTTTTAGTTTGGAAAACAAGTTTGATCTATTTTTGGAACTATTGAGCATACTTTGTTACTTAAACACAATTTGTGGCAGACAATGCTAAGTGGGGGCACGGACACCTCCGCGGTGACAATAGAATGGGCCATGTCCCTCCTACTCAACCATCCAGACGTCATGAAAAAAGCTCAAGCAGAATTAGACGACATCGTTGGCAGAGATCGTCTAGCTAATGAAGCAGACATCCACAAGCTACCTTGCCTTCAAAACATCATCAATGAGGCGCTTCGATTGTTTCCGCCGGCACCACTCCTAGTGCCTCATGAGTCTACTGAGGATTGCATGATCAGCGGGTTCAATGTGCCCCGAGGCACCATGATCCTAGTAAATGCATGGGCAATTCAGAGAGATCCAAAAGTGTGGGATGATCCCACAAGTTTTATACCAAAGAGGTATGAGGGACTAGAAGATGATCATGCATACCGGTTGTTGCCGTTTGGGATGGGGAGGAGGCGTTGTCCCGGTGTTGGCCTTGCCAATAGAATGGTGAGTTTGGCTCTAGCAGCACTTATTCAATGCTTCGAGTGGGAACCAATCGGCGAAGAGCCGGTGGACTTGTCCGAAGGGACGGGAATCACAATGCCGAAGAGAGAGCCACTGGAGGCTTTGTGCAAAGTGCGTGAATGCATGATTGCTAATGTTCTCACACAACTTTGAGAAGGTCATTCTCCAGTGAATTTATTTGGTGATGTTAAACCTCCGCAATACTTATGAACTAATATGCAATAATAAAGTAAATTGGTAGAATGAAATGAGGTGGAAATGAATGGAGGGAAAAAGACGCCAAAGTGAGAGCGGAATGGAATAAGAATTCTAGTTTTTATGTCTAGTGATAATGTATTGATGAAATGCCCATTCATATGGACTTTCATTAGGCCTTTGAAAGCTATTAGAATACTATGGACTATTTTTATTGTAAGATGATATGTATGTTTGAAGAAAAGACCTGCGATTAACTAGAATTGCTACGTGATTGTCATCTCTTGGTGTCCTCTGGATTTTGAGTTTATTTGGCATCTCCTCTGGACATGATAAAAAAAGTCAATATTTTTATTTAGACGACATAACAGCGTGTTTTAAATCTAAGGTGCCCTAATTTCCACAAGATGACACATTACTTTAGGCTAGAAAATTTTGCTAGAATATTGTCAGGTGAGGGAGGTTGGGTGGGATTGTCCATCGAAATGCACCATAATTTAGGTGTCGGGACCTAAGATGGAACTAGGATTGAGTTCAGTGGGATTCTGAGGCATCTCATGCCGAACTGCAGGGCCTGAGTGCCCGGCCTTGCACCTTCAGCATGCAACCCGCGGACGCCGGGTTACGACATCGAACTCGAACACGACAACATGTCTGACGTCATAAAACAATATCATTATATGTTGCGATTTTCGGGCTTAATTAGCACCGCACGTTCCTGTAATTTTACAGTTACAAACGAGACGTGATAAAGAAGTGTGCCGACTCCCAGGCTGGAGTGCCTCCGAAATTGGTATCCGATCGCTGGGAAGGATAAGGCATGGATATTTCCATTTGGTTTCTTCCACAATCCAAAGGACCACAAGGTGAAGAGCACCATGATCTTCGACCTTGTCGTTTTTGCCTTCTTGTATGATGAATTGCCAATGTTCGGCCCATCAGTCTTCACGTCTCGAATGGAGTGCGAAGGATGGAACCGTTCGTGTCCATTCATAGGTGTGAACTCATTCTCTGGACAACTAGTGGTTGAAATAGAAAGAGAAACGATTAGATGATAATTTATAATTTATTATGAGAGTAACAACCTACTTTAGATAATAAAAAAATCAAATTATAGATAACTATAATTTTTTATGGGAATTTGGGATTCACAAGAAATTTCAAGCATAGTATGATTGATTTTTTTTTTTTGTCAAACATAAATATGATTGATTATACAGTTCCTTTTTTTCTTTTCTAGAGAAAAATAATTTTAAAAATAATTTTTGAAAATGATTATTTGAATTGCTTGAAATAAATTCATCAATAATAAACGTTTACATTATCAATAACAATTTATGTCGTGAATGATGACAATATTTTTCGTCATTCATTTTTGTACGTGATTCAAGTGATAAATTTTTTTTTTTTGGGAAAATAATTTTCAAATCATTTAGGTTTTGCGAAATAAACGCACCATATGTTTACATCTAATTGAGAAAAATGCATTAGAACTCTTGCAACTTCTCTTCAAGTGTAATGTTATTATGAGTTTCTTTATCATGCGATTAAATTTTATTTTATTTTTAAAAATTGAGGCGGTCTTGTATTTAATAAATCGGACTTCTTTATTAGGTTAATTAAAATTTTGGGTTTTGCTAGCATAATAGTTTTTAGGTTATTGTGAGAAAAATAGTTTATTATGAATCATAAATTTTGAAAAAGCTGACTCAACAATAATTTATATTTATTTATTATTTGATTTTTTGTTGTTCAGAATAAACTCTTATTCTTACAATAGATTAAAGATTGTCCACAATCGTCTATCTAAAATTTTAGAGGGGCATTTTTTTTTTGTTACTTCATTTATCCGTGGTCAAATATTCGATGAATCAAATTTTTTGGTAATTTTCCTCGTTTAAAGCCTAACTTCTAAATTAAAATTCAGGCCCATCGTAGAATGGCTTTAATTTTTTTTTTTTTTTTTTTTATGTCCTGTGTTTGCATTTCTATGGCTTTCTTTTTCAACTGCGACTTGAAGGTTGCAGTACACCGTTTTTGCTTCTTTTTTTTTCGGCCAGATTCCGCAAACACATTTTTTAATAAATGGTTGTTGCTGCACATAAAAGTGATTTATTTGTATACTTAGTTTAAAATAATTTATTGACATGATCCAATGATGAGTCGCTGGTAGTATTGCACTGTCTTGGTGAAGCTAAATTTGAAATTTTATGCGAAAATGTGTGACGGGTCTGGATCGGACTCTGGCAACATTGGGATATATTTGGGATGAGACTAACCAACCCAAATTCATGATATGTCAGAGAATCTTGCCTAGAAAATATTTGTATGGAACGTATTAAGTATATTAGAAGACACTGGCAATTAGTTTAGAAATCACTAAACATAGGCTTACATGAATTTATTTGACACATGATCATTTTAATTTATTGAGTGTTATATACGTGTTGGCACCCCAAAAAAATTGTCAACTTTGATGTCAAAGAGTTAATAAGAATTGATGCCTCTCACCATACGTTGATTATGGCTTTGAAATCAGGCCAATTTAATGATAAAGTGCTAAGACTATTGAGGCAAAGAGGAATTTCTCAAGTTGGATCGTAGTGATAAAGTAGAGTCTAAAAGTACATAAAGTCAAGTCCGATTATGAGTATGGACTGATTAATAGAACATGATGGGTATCAATAAGGAAGGGGTAAACAATATATTGACCAACACAAGTGATGTGATATAGACCACGTATAAAATGGACAGTCAAACGGATGTTGATTCTAAGAAGCAAATAGAATTAGGTTGACAATGGGGGAAGTGTTTGACTGATAGCTGAGTCGACGTCATTCAAGTCAAAGTCATTCATGGCGAGCAACATTGACATCGATTCACCAAGTTTGGCTGAAATCAAATTGACTACAGGGATGGAAATAGGGGGAACAGGTTAATCGTAGTCGAAGTCTTTGGCGGTAGCAATTATCAAAATTGTTGTTTGAAAGTTGTATAAATACAATAATTGTAGCCAAGTCAATTAGTTATCACGGTCGAGTTTCCTGAGCGAGAAAAATTATACAATCAAATATGTAGTCAAAATCTGATTTTAATGAGTGGGCACAATTTACTAATTGATGCGAGAGCCCAAGATATATCAATCAATTCGTAAGCTCAATTCATACCTCGTCGATTAATTCAGCTCAATCATTTTGTTCAGAAGCAAAGGCCAATTTTGGCTATAGTTTGATTCGATGGGTTTGAAGATGTTAATTATGCGTTAGTTAACAAATTAATGAATTAGTTGTCGCTTTCATGGTTATTGATTAACTATGAAGATATCAATACACAAGTTTGAAGTCGATTTTGAGACTGCTAATCAACCACATAGCAATTGGGGATTCTTTTGATCTATTTGCATCGATGTCGGTTGATATTCCAAGATGTTTATTGGGCCACTCAGGCTGGAGAACGAATCTAGAGTCTAAGTTTAATTACTTTGCATCTAGTAAATGTATATAGTCATAGTTTTATGAGTCTTAAGTGTGTCATAGGTTTCAAGAGTCAAAGTTCAAGTTCTTATGTGTATAAGTGCATTTTCTAGTTCCATATTTTTATCGAGCTTTCTAGTTGCCGTGTCTTTATTAGTTTAATAGTTCCAAGATGTATTTAGTCATGGTTATAAGTCATGGATGTAGAGATAACAAATAATATAGGCAACATGAAGTTTTGTATCCCAATTTCTATGAATAATTTTGATATGTGTTACTCTGCCATTGAGAAATGGTATGAGGGGTTAAAAATTTGACCCGACGTACCTTGTAAAACTTCTTACTTCTGTAGATCTCTCTACCCGTCCTCTCTCTCTCTCTCTCTCTCTCTCTCTCTCACGGAGCCTCCATCACATGCTCATAGAAGACGCGTGGGTGTACATTCTTTCAGCATCCTCCTTCCTCTTCCTTCTCTTCTTGTTCAAATTGCAGGGAAGCAACAAGAGAAATGTCCCACCGAGCCCATCCTCACTCCCCATCATCGGCCGCCTCCTCCTCATGAAAAAGCCGGTCCACCGGACTCTCTAGTCCCTCTTCGACTGCTAGGGCCTGGTCCTCTCGCTCTCCTTTAGCTCCCAGTCCGCAGTGGTCGTATCCTCCCCATCGGTCGCTGAGGAGTGCTTTACCAGGAATTACATCGTCCTCGCCAATTGCGCCTGCAGGCTCTTCGCCGAGATTATGGCCGACGGCCAGACCACCATTGGCACTGCCTATTACGGCCTCCACTGGCGAAGCCTCCTCTGTCTCACGGCCTCCAAATCCTTTCCCCGCACCACCTCGCCAGCTCCCTCGCTGTCCGGCTAGAGGAATTCAGGCTCCTCGTGAGAAGCCTCTATGAGGTGGCCGCGGCAGAGGCAGGGGGCGGCGGTTTCGCGAGGGTGGAGATGAAATCATTAGGCAGATGATCTCCAGGAAGCGTTACTTTGGGAACGCTGCTGACGCGGAGAATGCCGAGGTGGCCCAGCGGTTCAGGGAGGTGATAACTGTGATAACTGAGTTATTCGAGCTGAGCGGGTTATTCGAGCTGAGCGGGACAAACCCGGACGATTTCTTGCCAGAGTTGAGTAGGGTAGTGGACTTCAAGGGGAGAGAGCAGAGGATGGTGGACGTGGCCAAGAGGTCCGATGTGATCTTGCAGGGGATGATAGACGAGCTTAGGTCGAGAAGGAAGAGAAGTGACAGCGACCGAGAGGTGGAGAGCAAGATGATGATCGATTCCATGCCGTCGGAGGGCTACCCGGACGACATCATCAAGGGCCAGATCCTGGTATGCGTATAACACAAGTTCTGTTCACTTGAGTTCATGCAAGAAGTATAGATAAAAGTAAAGATAAAGCCTTAAACCTATTACAATCATACCATTTTAATTTTTAACTTTTTATTTGTGTCAATTGAGTCTTATAACATTTCTCATTTTTTCAATTGAGTTTATTTGACTAATTTTGGCCAAAACTTCTAGCATGGATATGTGGCATGATTGGCATCAATGTTGAGATTTTTAATAATTTTTTAAAAATATTTTCAACTTTTAATTTTTTTCTATTTAATTTTTTCTTTTCTTTATTTTTCTTATTTTTTCCTTGATTTTGGGCCAGGATGCCTTTGCCGGCCCTAAGTCTAGAATAAAAAAGAAAATAAAAAGAAAATATTTATTAAAATGTCACTTAAAAATATTAACGTCAATGGCAACTATGCCACATGACTTAGCCAATGTCTAATTCAGCAATTTTCAACCTAAATTGATCAGATGAAGTCAATTGACAAATGTGAAAATATTTGGGATTTAATTGGCGAAATTAAAAAGTTTAAGATCGAATTAACATAGTTGTAATATGTTTGGGAATTTTTTTTTGGTAACTTTCTCCTTTATGCATGTATAGTGAGATGGTTCTATATTCTTTATTGTCTTGCCAAAATAGGAAAAACGAGCCATTTGTTGCGATATTGCTTGGTGAGTTTAACGTGGTAAGAACGCGTGTGGCTTTGTTTGGAAAGAAGTGAAACGAGGGATGACGGAGCAGATGAACAAAAATAGGACCACTCCCCTAACAAGGCCTTTTCTTTGACCCTCACATATAAGACCGTTAAAAATGACAGCTCCACAAATCTAACCGTCTATATTAACATAAGAGATAGGTGCATGAAAGTTCTAAAATTTGTTATGAAAGTGTAATTAAGTCTTAAAACTTGCAAAATTAAAAAATTTGCTATCGAGCTTTAAAACTTGTCAAATTGATTCAATCAAATGCTTACTTTAATTTTATCCAATTTGACTAACAAAAAAAATGACCTAACTTTTTATTATTTTCATTATATTATATGGTGATGATGTGATTAAAATGATGTTATTTTAGTTTTAAAATGAGTTTGAATACAAATTTTATTTAAATTAAAATTTAAAAATAAGCTAAATTTAAAGAAAAGGAGAAACCAAGCTGGGAAGACTGCAAGCTCTTGCTGTCGCCACCCCACCATCATAGAAAGCATTGGTGAGGGTGCAAGATGGCCGGCAATCCTTGCTGGTCCTTCTTGGCGATGGTGGGGAGGGTTGCAATATCTCTCTCTCTCTCTCATATAATTTTGCTTATTTTTAAAATTTTAATTTAAAAAATTGTATAAAAGATTAGATTTGGACCAAAACAACGTTGTTTTGGTCTTATGTTTCATGATTCAAATACGTCACCACCATGATATATATATATAGTAAAGTTGGATAGAGTTAATAAAAGTATTTGATTGCACTAATTTGATAAGTTTTATGACTTGATTGCACTTTTTATATGTTTTAGGACTCAATTGTACCTTCCTAACAAGTTTTAGGATTTCTTATGCATTTATCCTTCAATTTAATTGTTTTTATTATGCTCGATAGAGGCCAATACCGATTTGACAAAGAATAGAAGAAGGACAATTGCACGATCGCTGTGCATGTGATTGAGATACTAATACCTCATTGGATCATTTGACTATCATATGGAGCCCATCTCTTGCGATGCATGTGAGTTGGGGATCATGCCAACACTTTGCTTTTCCTAGAATGGTAACCGCTATTTAAATTGTCCACGCCATACTCTAGCAGATATCTATGTTAGCTCGAGTTGATCGAAATTGGGGACTCCTTAATTATAAAATTTATGCAAGTTAAATGATTTACTAGTAAAACTTGTGGAGTACAAGTACCGGCTAGTCAAATTACATTTATATCTGCATGATGCATTTTTACATAAATTTTGGAGTTTACATGAATAAAACCATGAGAGCGACCATTTATAGATATTGACTCGCAATTGAACCTTTTTGTTTGCATTTTCCTATTTTTCATCTGATCTTAGAAACAAGTTTCATCTCTCTTCGAAACAGCTAAGCATACTTAGTTGATAATCTAACTACGATTCGCGGTAGACAATCCTAGGTGTGGGCACGGACACATCCGCGGTGACAACAGAATGAGCCATGTCCCTCCTACTCAACCATCCGGGCATGATGGATAAAGCTCAAGCAGAACTAGACAATGTCATAGGCCAAGACTGTCTAGCCAATGAAGTAGACATCCACAAGCTGCCGCGTCTCCAAAACATCATCAATGAGGCCCTCTGATTATTTCCGTCGACACCGCTCCTGGTACACCATGAGTCCTCAAAGGATTGCACAATTGGTGAGTTCAATGTGCCCCGAGGCACCATGGTCCTAGTAAATGCATGGACTATTCAAAGAGACCCAAGATTGTGGGATGATCCAACAAATTTCAAACCAATAGATATGAGGGATTGGAAGGGGATCATGCAAACTGGTTGTTGCCGTTTGGGATGGGGAGGAGGAGTTGCCTTGGAGCTGGACTTGCCAATAGAGTGGTGGGTTTGGCTCTAGCGGTGCTTCTTCAATGCTTCGAGTGGGAACAAATCGACGAAGAGCAAGTGGACTTGTCAAAAGGGATGGGACTCACAATGGCCAAGAGACAATCGTTCTAGGCTATGTGCAAAGTGTGTGAATGCATGATTGATAATGTTCTTGCACAGCTTTGAGAAGGTCGTTCTCTAGTGAATTTATCTTGGTCATGTTCAAATGCTCAAATGCTGTAATGCCTATGAACTAATACGTAATCGAGTCAATTAGTTTGTTGCGAAACAAAGCTAAAAGATGCACTAAGCGAAGTTTAAGTAGTAAAGGATAAAAAGAAAAATCAAAACCACATAAGACACAAGATATATGTAGAAGACTCAAAATGGGAAAAATCATGAGGAGAGAGAAGCATTTCACTATCTTCAACAACGAGTACAGAAGTATAATCTAAAAGTTGTAAAAATCTCTTGATAAGCCACAAGATCTAAAGATCTAGCAAGAAGATAAAAAAATAAAAGAAGAGAAATAATGTAGAAGTTAGGATTAGAGGTGTGTTAACATCCTTTAATAATCTTTCTTCAAAAAACCTTGAAACAAATATACACGGTCCAAAATCTTATCACTAGTTTGAAAGTTAAAACTCGACACGGTTACTATAAAGCTCCTGAGGTAGGAGCAACTATGCATTCAAAGGAGCTGAAATTTGATTTCACTTAGTGGGAAACGATTATTAAGAGAGGCCAGCCACCCACGGGTTATAAAAGGAGCGCTTCTAAAGAGGAAAGGACATGCGCAACCATATAAAGAACAAAATTTACTTCTGTCAATGCACTTTACTTACAATTTATTTCCAGTAATTTTCTAGAAATTTCCTGTCACTAAAGATGTTTATTTTCTGTTGTTAATCAAACACTTGCTATTATTCTTTCTAAGAGATATGTGTTCGCTTTCCTACGACACAATTGTTCATCAATTCGAAGTGAGAAATATCTGACCAAGATTTGATCAATTGAAGTGTGATAATATTTATCGTCATTCAACAATTTAAAGGGAGTAATTTTCAAGCAAACAGGGCCTTATTAGCAAAATTAAAAAGAATTTCCAATGATCAATGTACAAAAAAAAAAAAAATCTCTCCAATAACTACTTATTGCAGTTATAAGTCACGAATGTAGAAATAACAAATACATTCTAATTATAATTATGATAAATGGAGTATTACTTTTGTTAATATATGTTTCAAGTTTGAGTTCAAAGAAAAGATCTAAATTTTAGAAATTAAAAAATAAAAGGAAATCGATGCCCTGTCTGATAACATTCCAAATAATGCTTGATTTTATTTTTTTGGTTCTCTGGAACAAAAAAAGAATAGAAATTCATTTGATAAATTTTTATTCTCGATTTTTTTTTTTATCCATTAGAATAGATTTAAAATAGAACCAAGAAGTTAAAAAAAGTAGTTTTTGTTTCCAAAAATGATTCCATAATCAAGTCCAACATTTTCTTTTTCTCTTTTCTTTTATTCTTTTCTGCTTCTCCTTTCTTCTTCCTCCTAGCCGGTCCCAAGCCACCATCGTCTCTACTGACGATGGCCAGTGATTGATTAGGCAAGATCCAATGAGTTTGTCGTAGGCTCGCCAGGCCATTGTGAGCATTGGCCTATTAGACCTAATGAGGCCAAGCTTCGTCGATGGCCAAGCCAGCCTTCGGCAAGTTCGCTAGACCTCACTCTGGCCTGGTGAGGCTTCCACGAGCTTGTTGGATCACATTCAATCGATTATCGGTGGCCACAAAGAAAGACGAAGAAGAAGAAAAAAAAAAAAAAAAGAGAAAGATAAGAAAAATATAATAATTTTTTTAAAAAAATAAATAAAAATGTTTAAGAGTTTTATCAAATGCATTTTTATCCCAAAAATAAAATTTTGAACATTTACTAAATGTTTTAAAATGTTTATAAATTCGTTTAAAGAATGGAATTAAGAAAATTTATTTTTGATTAAAAATTATTTTTGAAAATAGAATAATTATTAAATACATTCTTACTGACGAGGGATATGTACGGAAATTGGGTTAGTGCTGGAGCGGTAAAAGACTGAAATTTATTCTCAGCTAATTAAATGAAGGGGCACTACAAGACCGAAAAGGGGCCCACAATTCCCATATAGATATCTACTGTATGTCTGGAGCCATGTCTTTTGTCAGGGAAAGGACAACAAACTGAAAAGCAGGGGTTTGCTTTTCTCCTCCCTCACCTCCGGTCGCCGCGTAAATATATAAAGAAAAAAAAATGAAAGCACCCATGTTCATGAAAACAAAAATAGGATGCAGTCTATGGCTAAGCTTGATTCAAATTTTACAAATAGGTTTTTGGGTATAATGTAATAAATACCGAAAATCAATTTTATTTTAGAGAAATGTAAATTGCGTTTGGAAAAAATTAGTGTTGGCAAAAAAAAAAAAATATTGACAAGGGATTTTGGCCGTGTTTTTTTATATTTTATATTAAATTAAATTCAAATCCTTCGCCAGTGTCTATGAAGGGCTTAGGCGGACAATAAGCCAAATTTAGGGTCAACAGTTGTTAATTGAGCTCACATGAGACCTAGGTGAGGGTTGTTTGGGCCCTGCATGTTTTCACTCTTTTTTTATTTTATTTATAAATAGAAATTCTGTTTTTTTGTTTAGGGAACAAAAAAGAAGAAAACGCATTTGGTTGCGTTTTGTTCTTTTTTTTTTTGTTTCCGAAATTCAAAAAGAACGCTTAAAACGAGAAACAAAAAAAAAAAATTATTTTCGTTCAGGAAACAATTTTGAAGAAACGATTTTTGTTTCTTGTTTCTTCTTCTCTCTCTTCTCTTTTCTTCCTCTTTTCTTCTTCTTTTCTCTTTGGTGGTCGCCGGCCTCGGCCTCGGCCATGGCCGGCGATCGGCCGTCGAGGGCCGGCGACGCCGTTGAGGGTCGGCGACCTCACCGGAGCGTCGCCGGCCCCACGAGCCTCGCCGTCGTTGGGCGAGGTTGCCGGCCCCATCGGTTGGTCGCCGGAGGTCGGTGATCGGCCGAAAAAAAAAAAAAATAAAAAAGAAAGGAAAAAATGAAAAATAAAATAAAAATATTAAAAAATTAAAAGAAACAAAAAAGAACATAAATTAACCAAACGTGTTTCTATTCATTTTTTATTCCTGGAACAAGTTTACCAAACGCATCTTTTTGTTCAAAAATTGTTCCCCAAAACAGGAACACTTTTTTCTATTTCTATTCCCTGGAACAATTTTTGAACAGTAAAACGTTACCAAACGCACCATTGATGTCGTGTGCCTCGGCAAGGGGCTGACGGTTGCGCAAGACCTAGGCAATCGTCGTTAGAGGTCATGTCACCCTATCACGACCTATTTTTCGGGTGCACCACTTAAAACTAGGTTAATGGACTACTAAGCTTTCAAACTTAGTTCGGGCTCTCCCAAGCCCATACCAATTCGTGACTTAAGGTTCAAACATTTAACATGCAAAATGTTATTAATTAGGAGTCGCCACTAATTGGTTTATGGTAGGTCGATTAGACACCTAAGTAAAATAAATGGAGATTTATTTTACTCCTACGAACCAGAGACTAAGGGTACGGGGACTTGGTTACACTAGAATTTTTTAATGCCTTTTCGGTACCATTTCTTTTTAATTTTTTAAAATGTTTTTGCAAGCAGTTGATTTATTTTAACATAAATTACTATCATGCAAATGTGGTGACCACACGGAGTACTCATCCATTATTTAAAACATTCAAATAAATAAATTGCATCACACAAAGCAAGCAATCATTTTTTTTGGATTTTCTTAAAAATTGGAGTTCTTTTATAAAAATGCATTTTAAAACTAAATGACTTAATCCTATTAATATGCAAATTCTAATTAAATGGGCCTATTATGCAAACTAGTTATTATGCACCTTATGACCTAGCTTTACTAACAAATTCTAATTAAAGGATCATATTATGCGAACTAATTAAGATGCACCTAGATTTTTGTATTTTTGTATTTTTTTTTATTGAAGTTTAGAATTTATGAAAACCCTACTTAATCTATTTAAAAATAATTTTCTAATCCATTTTTGGAATTAATTTGACTTAAACCCTATTCTGTCTTAGAAAACTATTTTTTTATTTTTTTATTTTAAAAAGAGGATGAGAATATGAAAATGTGCCAATTATATCTAAGACTCTAAAAAGGCTATTTAAGTCTAATCCTAACTTATTTCTTTTAAAATATCTAAAAATGCAGTCCTAAAAATATTGTCTAAAAATGCAATCCTAGAAATATAATCCTAAAAATTTGATTAATTAAACCTACGTGTCTATTATATTAAACCTTAATGTCCTATATGCTTATGCAATTTTTTTGAATATTTTGATTTTTGATTTTTAGTTTCTTTTTAGTTTTTTTTTTTTAAGTTGAATAATTGTTAAACAAGGGTTAAATCTAAACAATTAATATAATCACTAAATAAAGGATCAAAATAATTGAAAAAATAACTTGACGTCTCACAGGTTAAATTAACAATTATTCTAACCCTAATCATCACAACAACTTAAAATAATTAAAAAATCTGGTCCGAAGTCTTACGGACCAAATTAAGTAATTATTATGATTTAACAATTGAGATTCTATCAAAAAGCCCAAAAATTAAAAATAATTAGAAAAATGATCCGATGTCTCTCGGATCAAATTAATAATTATATTAATTTCGGACAAAATTCCTATGGATAATGCATACTAAATTCACAAATATTAACATCCACCGTTACAAATTAAATACCTAAACTAAAAATGCTATCAAATGAAATAAGCAAAAATAACATAACAAATAAAATAAACTAAACTATAAAAGTAAAACAAAATAAAATAAAAAGAACAAGAACTACCTAAAGGGGGTAAACCGACGGTGGGACGGCGCCGGGTCCTGTCGTCGGGGCTTCGACGGGGAGCGGCTGCAGGTGGACGGCAGCGGGCTTGAGCTCGGGGTAGCGAGAGATCGGTGGAGCAAGGGCACGGCGGGGGTCTGTTGGGGCGATGAGACCGGCGGGGGCTGAAACAGCGGCGTCGGGCAAATGATCCGCCGGACGTCGGGCGAGAGGAGGGTCGCGGCGACGGGCGCGGGGCCGAGGCGCGGCGGTGGAGCTGCGGACATCATTGGTGTAGGCGCGGGCGAGGCAGCTCACAGAGCTGGGTCGTGAGTTACTGGGTGGCGGCGTCGTCTGCGGTGCGGGGCTCGGCCGTGGGGTCTCGAGCAGCGGACGTCGAGGAGCGGAGCGGCGAGGACGGGAGCGGCGGGCTTCGGAGCTCGGGCGAGGGCTGGGCAGCAACAGGTCGCGGCGGTGTCGGACTCCAAGCGGCGGTGCGGCGTGGGTGAGCAACGGGCAAGGCAGCGTCAGAGGTGGTCTGGACGGTGGCGAGCGGCGACGGCGGGAGGACGCGGAGGCGGTCTTGCTGCGGAGGTTGCGTCGGACGGAAATGCGGCAGTGCAGGGACCAGCGGAGGTGATCAGCAGCAACGCCGGTAGCCCTTCGAGGAAGATGAACATCAACCTCTTTTCTTCTTTTTTTTACCTTTCTCTCACGTCACTTCCTACGTCTCCTCTCTCTGTCTCGTGTACTTTCTACCCCTTTCAGCCAAAAACAAAACTTTCTCTCTTTTTTTTTTTTTTTGACTTTGAAAAGACCAAAGGAAATGATAAAAAGAAAGAAAATTTTCTCCACAGCTTTCCTTTGCACGAACTTCCCCTCGCACTTCTTTTTTTTGTTCTGAATTTTCGAATTCGCTCTTGAATTTTTCTCTCAAATTTCTTCGGTCCCCCCCCCATTTCTCATGAACTGTAGCTCTTTTATAGTGAAAACCTCTATTGATCTTTAGAAAGTTGTGCTTCATTGATTGCGGGAATTACAGAATTTCAGCCCCGATTTGCCATCGCAAATTTACATTTCGGTTTTTCACTCACGTTACCAAAAACGCATCCAAGTTCGTTTTGATTTTTGCAAACAGCTCATCTGATGAGTATAATTTTTGATACTTTCCTTTTGATTTATCAATCTGATCATTATTCTCATCGATTTTGGGTTTGGCTTCCATTTTATTAAAATCATTGCCCTTAATTCGCTTGATTTTTCAATTGTTTCTACATTTATCAAAATCTGAGTACTCATTAGAATTTCAAACTTCCATGCATAATCAATCAAATCAATTTTCCCCTTTTTTATTTTTTCTTTTCAAAATGCAATTTTATTTTTCCAAAATTAGGTGTCAACAGCTGCCCCTCTTTGAAAGTGAGCTCGTAGAGGTTGCCTTCAAAGACGAGTTGAGATCTAAATGTTAATCATGCACATGTACTAAGTGACTTCTTTTTTTTTTTTTTTGGGAAGATGAGTCTCATTTTGAAACTGAAATTTATATGATGCATGGAAATGCTAATGCAAATGATAAAGGAATTTACTTGGAATTACTTACCTTCGGGGATGGTAGAGTAACTCAAGATAGATTGGTGTTACACGTCTAGGACTCGTACCATTCTACGATCGCCTAGAATAGTAACATGACTTCACAAAGTAACTGCTTTCCCTGGACCCGTACCATTCTACGGTCGCCTAGTATGGCATTGTTTGGTTGTGTCTAAGACCCGTTTCATTCTACGGTCGCCTAAACGAAAAAAAAAAAATGATTTTCCAGGACCCATACCATTTTACAGTCGCCTGAGGTGTTGTCTAGGACTCGTACCATTCTACGGTCGCCTAAACGAGGAAATGATTTTTCATGACCCGTACCATTCTACGGTCGCCTGAACTGAGATTGTCTAGGACCCGTACCATTCTACGGTTGCCTAAACATAGATTTGTTTTCCAGGACCCATACCATTCTACTGTCGCCTGATGAATCTGAGAAAAATCTTTGGGGGGCGACTCCATCGAGCGCCAATGCTTGAAAAGGAATACCTGTACAATGACAAGTATTTAAAGTATGGATAGAGATAGACTTACCTGATGACATCTCTGTTACTTGGGGATACGTTTCCTGCAAAACACAATTGTAGGAAAAGCAATATGCATTCACAGGCATGCATTAGTTCAAGTGAGGCTCATGCGTGATGATTTCTATCAACCTTGCATTACCTAATTTCCATTGGGAAATATCTCAAAAGAATATTCCAGTCTGAACACATGAGTGTCATGGATGTGTCAAATGAGGGGTCTTTTGGTCTGAAAGGACTTTTCTCTCATCCTTATCAAAAGAGTTGTTTCATCCTGACCTTTGACACAGGATTTTAACAATCACTCTATCTCACCATTATCATGCTAAACAATGTTTTGTGCAATCTTGCAAGTGGTACGACCTTACCAATCTGAGAGGTCTTGAACAAGGACCGTAATGTGTGCCTGGTCAACGGCTTAACAAAAGGGACTTTTTGAGTCAAGGCTTTTGAAAGAAAGAGTGATATTCTATAATCATCTCTGGGTTTACAAGTCAAGAACCCTGCAAAATGAGAAAGAAATAATCTTGCACGCACTTCTTCGAGCGATGCTTAAAACATGTGAACCCCTAGGTTAATTCAAGTGCTATAATCAGAAGAGACTTTGCAAGGGACGTAACATAGGCTTGGTTCATGGGTTGAGAAATGAAAGGATCATTCGGCTCAAAAAGTGTTTAGGGGGTTAAAGTTGGTGATCATCTTGACATTTCTACCACTTTCTTTCTCCACTGTCAAAGATTTTTTATCACAACTCCATTGATTGCAACAACATTTGAGAGATTTTTTTGGTACCACCTTGTTGGGAATACAACTTACTATATCAAGAGTTTGATTTTTTTTTTCTTGGCATTGGCCTTACTTTTACCAGGCACATTGCTTTTTCATGCCTCATTATTTTGCACTTATTTTTTGAACTTGCACAACCATCCTTTACAGCATTCTAAGCCATGTTACTTGAATGGTTCTTTTTGCCTTGCCCCAATGTGGGGGATGATCACCAACTGGGTTTAATATGAAATAAATTCATAAGCTCAAGTGGGTTATGCAATGGATAGAAGTGTATAGGATAAAGAAAGAACTACTCTTCATCATCTTAAGGCACTTCAAATTACTGTACGAGTTACACTGCAAAAGCAATATTCGAATATTGATGCAAGTGAGAGCAAGAAGATTCCTACCATTTATTTCAAATTTGTCCCAATGTGGGATGATTCTTGACAGGGATAATTTTTGAAAAATCTCCATAAGTGTATGGGGCTCAAAGGGGTTGAGCAATGGATTACCTGTAGTATTTGGGATACAGAAACGAATGCCTCTCATCACCTTAGTTGACGTACCCTTTGCGAGATAGCCCTCTTCCTTGTGAGCATGGAATTTTTCACACAACTCACTGGGGGTTAGTGTATGAAACAGTGTATGGAACAAGGCTTGCCTTTCATCATTTCAAAGTATCCCATTTGACACATTCAATTTATCTCACACAATTCATCAAGGGAGAAAAAACGCAAGATTTGCAATGAATTTGAACAATTGAACTCATTGAAGCAATTTATTCATCATTGAAAAGCTTGCAATTCAAAACATGACATGGCAAATTCTATCATGGGTAATACTTCTTGACAGCATCTGAATTAACATGAGTGGAAAACTCACGACCGTCCATTTCTGCCAATATCAAGGCACCGCCAGGAAGTATCTTTTTTACCACATATGGGCCGCTGTAGTTTGGAGCGAACTTGCCTCCAGGATCTGGAAAGATTGGCAACAACTTCCTTAGGACTAGGTCATTTACCTGGAAATGTCTTGGCTGCACCTTCTGGTTGAAAGATCTGGCTACTCTTTGCTGATATGCTTGGCCATGGCAGAGAGCTTTCAATCTTTTCTTGTCGATCAAGTTCAACTGCTCGAATCTTTTTTGTGACCATTCCGCCTCAGACATCTCCACTTGGGATAAAATCCTCAGAGAAGGAATCTCCACTTCTACAGGTAGAATTGCCTCCATGCCATACATCAAAGCAAACGGGGTTGCCCCAGTGGAAGTGCAGATCGATGTCCGGTATGCCATTAGTGCGAATGGTAACTTGTCATGCCAATCTCGATAATTCACGGCTATCTTAGCCAAAATCTTCTTAATGTTCTTATTGGCTGCTTCAACGGCCCCATTCATTTGAGGGCGGTAAGGAGACGAATTCAGATGCTTGATTTTGAACTCTCCGAACAACTCATCAACAAGCTTGTTGTTCAAATTGGTCCCATTATCAGTGATGATTGCTTTAGGGACACCATAGCGAGCAATTATGTCACGTTTGATAAACTTCACAACATTACGAGCAGTGACACTTGCAAAGGATGTAGCTTCGATCCATTTGGAGAAATAGTCTATCACCACCAAAATGAATCGATGTTCATTTGAAGCTTTGGGATTGATTGGGTCAATCACATCAATCCCCCACATCAAGAAAGGCCATGGCTCGGAAAAATGATGCAACTCAGTTGGAGGAACATTTATCTTATTTCCATGAATCTGACAACGGTGACAATTCCGAACATGCTGGATGCAGTCACTTTCCAATGTGAGCCAGTAGTATCATAATCTCATAATCTTCTTGGCTAACATGTGTCCATTCATATGGGGGCCACATACCCCCTTGTGCACTTCTTGCATGATTTGAGTGGCTTTGACTGCATCTATACATTGCAACAAGACAGAATCGTAAGATCTCTTGTATAAATTCTCACCACTGACGAAAAATTTCGAAGCCATCTTCGTGATGTACTTCCTATCAGCCCGAGTGCTTCCTTTAGGAAATTCTTACTTTTTAATGTAATTCATGATATCGTAATACCATGGTTTTCCATCAGATTCTTCAATCACAATCATACAATAAGCCGACTTTGGTAAAACTTCTATTTTCAGAGGCTCAACCTCCAACCCATCAATGACTTGTAGCATAGAGGACAACGTCGTAAGTGCGTCTGCAAATTGATTATGAGACCTCGGCAAGTATTCAAACGAAACATCCTTGAACTCTTTCACCAGATTTTCTAAATACTTGTGGTATGGGAGTAACTTGGCATCCTTGGTCTTCCATTCTCCCACGGTCCGCAGTATGATTAGTGCAGAATCTCCAAACACTTTTAACTTAGCCACACCCATCTCAATTGCGGCTTGAAGCCCGGGGATGCAAGCTTCATACTCGGCTACATTGTTAGTGCATTGAAATATCAATTTTGCAGCTATCGGGTGGTGTTGTCCATCTGGAGATATCAGAACTGCCCCAGTACCCGAACCAGATAGGTTTACAGCTCCATCAAAGAACATCTTCCATGAGTCTTCATCTACACTCAAGACACGGTCATCAAGGAAACTATCATCATCATTAGGGACTCATGAATTCTCGGCCAGTAGATCAGCGATCGCTCGGCCTTTAACCGACTTTTGTGGCATGAATTGCTCATCAAATTCGAAAATCAATATTTGCCATTTGGGCCACTTACCCACCAAAGCTGGCCGATCAAGTAAGTACTTGATAGGATCGTTCTTAGTCACGAGGAATGTCTGATAATGTAGTGTGTATTGTCGCAACCTATGCAACACCCACACCAATGCCAAACAAGTTTTTTCAACATCAGAATACTTCAACTCTGATACAATGAACTTCTTGCTCAGGTAATAAATGGCCCGTTCTTTTCTATCAATAGGACTTTCTTGAGCCAGCATTGCACCCAATGACTCACTATGAATAGTGAGGTAAAGAATCAAAGGATCCTGGTGAGGGTGGGACAAGAATTGGTGGATTCATCAAGTATTGCTTCAGCTTGTTAAATGCTTCTCGACACTCGTCATCCCAGTTGACTTATGCATTCTTCTTTAGAAGCTTGAAGAATGGCTTGGCAGTTTCAGAGAGTTGGGAAATAAATCTCGCTATGTAATTGAATCTCCCTAGAAGGCTCCGGACTTCTTTCACTGTTGACGGAGGTTGCAATTCACATATGGCCTTAGCCTTGGAAGGATCGATCTCAATCCCTTTACTGCTCACAATAAATCCGAGTAATTTACCGGATGTTGCTCCGAACGCGCATTTAGCGGGATTTAGACGAAGCTTGAACTCACGAAGTCGATCAAACAATTTCTTCAAGGTTTCGATGTGGCTTCTTCCTGGTCGAGTCTTTGCAATCATATCATCAACATAGACTTCAATCTCCTGGTGCATCATGTCATGAAATAAGGCAACCATGGCTCGCTGGTAGGTTGCCCCCGCATTCTTGAGTCCGAAGGGCATGACCTTATAATGAAAGGTTCCCCACGGGGTAATAAATGCAGTCTTCTCCTTGTCTTCCTCCTTCATCCTTATCTGATTGTACCCAGAAAAACCATCCATAAATGAGAATAGTTCAAAACCAACAATACTATCCACAAGGACATCTATGTGTGGTAATGGGAAATCATCCTTTGGACTAGCCTTGTTCAGATCCCGATAGTCAACACAAACTCGAACTCGACCGTCTTTCTTCATTCGGTACAATATTAGCCACCCATTCGAGGTATTGTGAGACTTCAATGAATCCCACATTCAAAAGCTTCATCACTTCTTCTTCTATCTTCTTCGAGAGCTCGGGCTTAGTCCTCCGCAACCTCTGCTTCTTAGGTGGCATGTCCGGATTAGTAGGTAGGCAATGCTCCACGATTGACAGGTCTAACCCAGGCATGTCAGCATAGGTCCATGCAAAAATGTTTTGATATTCCTTTAGTAATTGAATTAAGCGCTCAACCTCATCTTTGGGGAGACTTGCCCCAATTTTCACCTCTTTAGCTTCTCCAGTGTCACTCAAATTAATAGTGATGGTCTGCTCAGATGTGAAGGCCTTAGCTTTTTCATGTTGTTCCCAGCTACGCTGCACTTCAATGGAATCTTCGATCGAGTCTTCAGGACTATCATTATCAACACTTGTTGCAATGGATTGGACCATTTCCGCATCTTTGCATGCTATAGGATTGTTCCTGAAACATGAGGTAGATAAATTAGAAAGACAAACAGAGTAATCAGCATCTTTGCTTTTCTTTTTTTTTTTAAATTCTTTGGCAAAAACATTTTTTGAAACATTTTGACACGAGGAAGCATGATAAAGCCCAGGTCTCAGAGTTCTCTTTGGATTTTTCTTTTCTTTATCGGTTGAATATTATCACCGGGCTGGTTTGGTGTACCTCATCATGCCCTCAAAATAAAATTTGTAATTTCATTGAAATTCATCAATTAATTACATTTATTGAATGGAGAAAATGCAACACTCAATCAATAAAAGAAGAAACTGAAAACATCATTCAGGATATAATAAAAATTCCCACGCAGGGGAATGTGCAAAAGCATTGTGAGCCAAGGCCCATCTCTTTAGGGGGTCCTTCATCAATGGCTCCTATGATGAGGTTGTCGAATAGGCTTGCAACTCCTTCTAGCTCATCATCAGGTTCTCTGCCTTCGAGGGTGTCGAATCATCCATGCCACCCCATCCATCTGGGACTATCTCAGTAGGATCAATGTAGTAGCTAAGAGGGGTTGAATACTTCACCAGGTAATCAAACTTGCCACTAGGCTGCCCCAAAGTGTCTATCACTTCCGCTTCTTCATGCATCATTCTTGGAGGACTAGGGAATGTCTCGTGAATGCTCGGGGGTAGTGGGTTTTGCCTCTCTCGCCCTTGGTTAGGTGGCGAGCTCCGCCTCTCTTGTCTTCGTCCTTCAGAACTTCCCCCACCTCGTCCATGGTACCCTAAACCAGCAGAACGAGACCTCTGAGGGGCTTCAATGGGGCTTCGAATGCCCTGACCATTTCTCCCAAGACCATTGCCAGGGACGAAGTCATTCCCAACCATTACTCTTCCCACTATAAGAACAGCATTTGATACTTCAGGGGTAGGCGGTGATGAACCCCGAGAAGCATGTATAGTGGACACCAATTCGAATGAGTGGTAACTTGATTCAAACTGGGAATCTGGCTCCACATAGGGGATAGTCGTCTCATGATAAATCCGGTGGTCTTCCTCACCATACACGGTGACCAACTTCCTTTCAATCACAAATTTCACAGCGTGATGTAGACTTGAAGGCACCGCTCCAGCAGTGTGTATCCATGGTCGACCTAACAGGAAATTGAATGCAGTAGGGATGTCCAGCACTTGGAAGGGAATGTTGAAGACGACCGGTCCTATTTGTACATCGAGATGGATTTCCCCGATCACTTCCTTTCTTGTTCCATCGAAAGCTCGCACCGAAGTCTTCACGGCATGTATCCTTGACGGGTCTACCTTAAGGCGATGAAGAGTGGTCAACGGACAAATGTTCAGAGTGGACCCATTATCAATGAGTACTCGGGACATATGGGAAGACTTGTGCTTAACGGATATGTAGAGTGCTTTGTTATGTCCTTTGCCTTTGTTGACACCTAAATTTCACATAAGTTAATTAATTTAAAGTAGCCTTAGAGATTAGGAATTAATCACAAAAAAATTAATTAATATTCTTTAATAAAAAAAATGAACGAAAAAGAATATGGTCGGGTCGGGCTGGATCCGGCTGTGGCCCGACCCATCTCTCCTTTTCTTTTCCTCCCGCGTGTTGGGCCGGCCCAACCTCTTTTCTTTTCGGCCCGGCCCGCATCCGGTCTTCTCCCTCCTTCGGTCTTCGCACGACCCGCACAACCTGCGCAAAGCGAGAGGCGGGAGACGGAGAGAAAGCAAAGCGAAGCAAAGAACGAGAACAGCGCGAGAGGATTGGTGTGGCAGGGGCGCGGCATGATCCGCGGGTCGGGAGCAGCCGACCGGCAACTGGCTCGGCCGTAGTCTTCACGCAAGTTCCTGCAAAAAAAAAAAAGACAAAAAGATGAAGAGGAGGCGAGGCGGAGGATCGGCATGGCGGGGCTTTCGGCGCGATCCGCGGGTCGAGGAAGCGGGCGATTAACCGGGCGGGCACGGCGGGGGAGGATCGAAACCAAAAAAACACCGAGATCGAGAGGAAGCGAGAGAGAAATACCGAGGAGTGAAGAGGCCGAACCGGAGGCAGGAAGCTCGAAGGAGCAGCCCGTCGTCGCCAGAAGTTCGTTCGCCGGCCGTTGTCTGCCGTAGCCCATCACTGGACGAGGTAGGTCTCCCGAACCCTGCGATCTCGTTTCTGGAAAACGCTGGGCCGGAGCTCACGATCGACCGGTTCTCGTGAGCTCCGGTCCAAGTCGCCTTTGCACTTTGCTCCCGTGTCCTCTTATATCATATTTCAAGACCCCTGAAGCATGACCGGCGTTCGGTGGAGCCGGAATCCTTCGGGTTCGGTAGTGCATACCACGTGTTCGATAAAATTCCTCAGAGAAAACCGAGGAGTAGCTCGCATTTTAACGCCGGACCCACCCGTTTTTACTCCTGTGTTTGCTGAATCCTTGTTGCTTTGTCTGTATTTGTTGTGTTTCCAAACGGTTTGCGCGAGATTTGGCATGAATTTGAGTCGACGACTCGTTCCGTCGGAAATAGGGTAGTTGTTGCCGGAATAGGTAGCCGGCGAGGGCCGACGCCGGTCGAGAGGACGACCGGCGAGCGACAGTGGTCCGGCGACCTTCCTTAGGGCCGCCAGCGCTCGCGGTGCTGCCGGCGTCGGACCGGTGGAGGAGATGCAGGAGCTTCGGCGTGTCGCGGCTGCGGGAGGGGAGACCCTGAAGAAGACGATCAAAAAAAAAAAAAAAGACAAAAGCACAAAAAGATAAAAAAAAATTAGAAAAAAGAGGAATGGGCTTCGTTTGGGCCGTTTTAGTGTATAGGGCTTGTGGGCTTCGTTTTAAAACAAAAAAACTTAGACTAGGTTGGGTCCGCTTTGGTTAGGCCCGATCCGAATTTAATTGAAGGCCCAATTGGGCTCGGCTCTTTGAGCGGGCCAATCGGCCCGTCTCCCGGCCAGATCGAACCGGGTCCGGTCGAAGACCGGACCCGACTCGCCGAACGGGCCGAACCGGGTCGGGTCAAATCGGATCCGACCCGGTTCGCCCATTTCTTTAAACACTTTTTTAAAATTAAAATTACAAAAAAAAAATTCAAGAAACTTAAATTTTTTTTAAAAAATTGGAAATCTTTTTAAAAAAAACCGAAAATTTAAAAATTAAAAAAGAAATCGAAAATTTATTTTTTTGAGAGAATTTTAAAAAAATTAATTAATTTTTTTTTAAAAAATAAAATAAAAAAAATTGAAAATTCAAAAATGATAGAGTTTGGTTAGGAAATGTTAGGTGTTGTCGTTTTAAGTGTAATTATGCATTTACTTTGATTACATCGCATTGTTTAGATTGTATATCTTGTTATGTTCAATGGTATACGTGTAGACTTATGGTGATTAGAACGTTGTTAGCTATGATTATTGGTGGATGTGTTTAATGGTATGTGTATAGTCATATGGTATGTTTAATAGTATGTGTTTAGATCGCACCCGTATGATCACTTTAATATGTTTGTGGATGAGTAAAATCAATTCAAGCTGCCTGCAAATTATTTTGATAAAATGAACAAGATTAGGTACTGAAAGGGCACTAATTAGTCAATTAGTGTAGTCAAGTCCCCGACCCTAGATTCTCTGGTTGCGTAGGAAGTGAGGTACGCTCCCATGCCTCACTTGGTTCCTAGCCGACCCCAATAGGCTAGTGGCGACTCCTTTTGTGCAAAATTTCTTAAAAAAAATATCCCAACGTCACGCGGGGTATGGGCTTTGGAGAGCCCATGCCTAATCATGGGCCTTAGGGTCGTTCTTTAGACAATACCCCTAAACCTATTCCCTCCCCCCTAGGATAGGTCGCGACAGCTTGGCGACTCCGCTGGGGACTTGGTTTTAAACCTTAGAGGACTTAGGCCAAAATTAATCTTGTTCAAAAATATTTTTGTTTGGCAACGAAGATATTATGTGCATCCATAACATGTCAAATGTTGATTGTTTATGGGAGTTATAAGGGGTAGTGATTTCTAACCTTTGTTTTGTAGGGGGTGCAAAAGTGAATGGTTTATTTATGTTTGAAGTGCTGATTGTTTTTAAATTGTCATGCCTGAGTCCCCTGCATTGCATTACACTATAGCACACACTACCTGCTGCCGGACCTGGGCCGCATAGGATCATTTAGGATGGTGTTGAGGTGGATACCACTTCGACTACAAGCATGTAGTACGAGTCGCCCGCCTTAACTCCGAAATTTCTTTCTTGATGTCAAAGGTCCCCACCCTGGTCTGCGAGCATGCGACACGGGTCGGTCCTTTGACAAAGCCGGAGTCATGGGTAACACGACCTAGCCACAAGCTTGTTGGTTCAGTCCTGTGATCCCATGGCTTCATTTTGGGCCATCTAGAGTAGAAATCGAACCACTGTCCATGCGCATGTCCATGACCTTTACATCGATGCTCAATGAGTAGGGTAAGTTTTTCTTGAATTCTTTTCTTCGCAATTTACTTATTTGCTTTCATTTTGGTTGGTCCATGACAAATTAGGTTAATCATATGATGGGGGTACCCGACCTTCGCATCATCTCCGTCCCGAAAGCCGAGCTTCGCGAGTGGTGGAATAAATTAGATCCAACTGGCTGTGATTGGGTGCGATCATATGTTGGACGTTTACTTCCCCTATTAGAGATAGAAACTCATTCTGGTGTAGTACAAGCGTTAGCGCATGTGTGGTGCCCCGAAACTTGCACGTTCATGTTTGGTGACCATGAGCTCACTCCAACCCTAGAAGAATACAGCGTTGTCATGGGAAAGCCCTTGGTGTCGGAGCTAATTGGCCCACCTGTAGGGATTGAGCATGCATCGACCTTATCTGATTTCCTTAGAGTTAAGGAGAATGACGTGAGGAAAGTTTTGAAAGCTAATCGAAAGACCTGCCCATTTTCATTCCTAAATGAGCTTTTTCAAAATGCCCCATCTTTTCAAAAGAATAGGATATTCCTGCTAGCTTTCTTCGGGTTCGTGTTATTCCCACATTGTAGGAACGCTATTAACCCTTCCGTGGCATGGGTAGTTCGTGAGGTATGTATGGGAAAGGGCTTTGTTAACGCCGTTCTGACTGAAACTTTTCTTTCCCTTACTCGTTTCAAAGAAAACAAAAACAAAACTTTTCATGCTCCTCCTGAACTCTTGCAAATTTGGTTCTTCTCTCATATTAAAGAGTTTGGTAGCTTAATGACCGTGAACGACATCTCTGACTCTAGCCACCCTATCCTGAAGTTTAAAAATAGGAAGATGTTTGCCCCCGACTATCATTATTCTGAGTGGTTAGCTTTCATGACCAACCCTGGACCCGAAGATTTCCAATGGCACGCTAAATGGCTCCGAGCTTGAGAAGCGCGGTTTGTGTGTGGGCTTACTGGACCTGTTCCTTTGTTGGGAATTACCGGAGTCACCGAGTATTACCCAACCCGAGTCGCCCGTCAGTTCCAAGAGGCTCAACAACTTCCACCGATGATTCAAGAAGACCCACTCAGGATAGACTTCCCTAATGGATGCCAAGATCACGAAGACTCCGTTGTATTAGTCAAGTCGATGTGGGATATGTGCCATCCCCAGAAGCTGATATGGCCCGAAGAGGAGTTGGAAGGGCAAGAGAAGACTTACTATGCCTCAATGGAATACATCCTTAGGCATAAAATCCCCAGAGCCTACGCCCGAAAATTCCCGACGTGCCATTAAAGACCACCCATCGAGCCGAGATCAAGCGCCTCAAAAGGAAGCTCCAAGAAGCCGAGGAGCGTGCCTCGAAGTTGACTCGAGCTAGTGGAGCGGTCACAAGCGGGAGCTGTCCTCATTAGTTAGATCGAGTCAAGTGCGATATGTAATGGGCCAATGCTCACATATGTTACAATGTTAAAGAATTTGTCTCGAGTCGCGTTATCGGGAGATAAGAGTTATGATTAGTTTCGTTGTTTAGGGGCTCTCCCTCATGTCTTTTCCTGCGTTATGTAGCAACCTTGTTTTCAATGAAACGGGCAAATTGGGGCGATTAGATCTTTGTCATGGACTGACCGCCTAATTAGTACTCCATGCTTACACATGCTTATCTATCCTTACCCAGGTACTAGCTGATTGATTGTCTTTTACCGATCGTCGACACGACTAAGCGGAGATCCCCAATTCGCACTCGCGCGAAAGTCAAAATGGAGAATGAAGACACCAACATACACATGACCAAGATGGAGGACCAGCTGGCCCAACTCACCACGATGATGCTTGAAATAAGCCAGAAGCTCAAAGAGCCCCCGCCGTAGCCGTCACGGGAACATCCACTCCGGCATCGGTGGAAGGCGCGCACATTGCGATCCCCGGGAAAGAAAGCTGCTGCGGAGGCTCCTTCGTCACGCCAATCATCGTCAATCCGGATCCTCCTCCGAAGGAAAACCCAAAGACACCCCGCCTAAGCGAAGATAGTGAAAAACGTTTGGCAAAGATGGAGGAGCGACTGTGTGCCTTGCAAGGCTACGAGCTGAAAGGAGCTGATAGGTTGTCTCCATACACCAAGACGAATTTCCCTGAGAACTTTCAGGAGCCTGAGTTCACAAGAAAATATGACGGAACAGGATGTCCTAAGACCCATCTCGAGATATTACATGAGGAAAATGGCTCGTTACGCCGACAACGTACCATTTCTCATACACACATTTCAAGATAGCTTGGAAGGCATCGCTCGACGTGGTTCATTGCACTGGACATTGAAGAACTCACTAGTTGGGAAGATTTAACCAACGAGTTCTTGCAGCAATACCGGTTTAATACCGAGCTCGCCCCCACGAGGGAAGAATTGACCCGTATTGAGAAAAAGAGGAACGAGTCATTTAAGGCCTTTGCGCAAAGGTGGAGGACCATGGCCTCACAAGTAAAGCCAGCTTTGAATGAGAGGGAGATGAAACAATTGTTCCTCAAGACATTACCCCCGAGTACTTCCAAGGGTTAGTGTTCTCAGGTTGTCAGACATTTTCACAACTAGTTGAGGTAGGTGAAGGAGTCGAATGGGCGATGGTTGAGGGAAAGATTTCAAGCGGAAGCACGAAAAAATTCCTTGCAAGAAAAGATAAGGAGGCGCGGTGAAGTAGCGCTTGTGCAGGAGCCGCCTTTTCCCCGACCGTCCTCAACACCTGCGCATAAGCCCATAGTGGTCCAAGGTAGGGGTGTAAACGGGTCGGGTCGGGTCGGGTCTTGATGTTACCCGACCCGACCCGAAACATACGGGTTCATACGTGACCCGACCCGACCCGACCCGAAACACATTAAACTCGCATAGGAAATTCGGGTCGGGTCGGGTCGGTTCGGGTCGGGTTTCCGGGTCGTCCTTTTTTTTTTTTTTTTTTTTTTTCGACGAGTGAGAGTCGAACGGGGGCATTCATCTTCATTGTTGTTCGTGACTTCTCGCAACTGTTATAGGTTATTACGAAACATTCCAAGCCTCGGCTTGACTCTTTATTTTTTCGCATTGGAAAAATCCATCAATCCTTTTGTTAGATGAGGCTACCAAAGTGCACTAGACAATGTATCGAGAGCTTAGTTCAAGAAGCACTTTGGAAAAGATAATGTCAATAGGACATGTATAGTCATTGCTCACAGTGTCCACTATACAAAAGGCCATCATTAAGAATGGAAAAGTTGCGAGAACAAGGTTCGCATAATGAGCTTATATCCTTGGGACATGGCGGTGCCTACTACTCTCGATCAAATTACGAGAAGAGCGGCTCCCCTATCGCTAAAAGTAGAACACGGACGGAGAATGATATCTTAGATCACATCTTGTTCTTCTAAAAGATGAGCTTCATAGTAGGACTATGCCGTTTTTGTTTCTCATGTAGTATACCCAAGGAAAATGATGTAATTATTTGTTGAATGTGCCTTACATACTTCCAAGCACCACTTTGAACTTCAAAGGGTCACTTTGTCCATTGGGAACAAGTTGGCTTCATAAGATGAGGTTATTTTCATCAAGTAAACTATTGAACTTCAAAGGGTCACTTTTTCCCTGCTTTGCTACTCTACCGGCCGCACCACATGTTATTAAAGAGGCAATGCAAGCACCGGTATGGAAAGAGGCAATGCAAGCACCGGTATGCACCATGGGCCCTTCCTTTCCTACTACAAATCCAGCTGCAACTCCAAATATGGAACCAAAAATCAGAACGAAAACATAAAAGTCAAGAATTGAGCGGAACCCCGTTTAGAATATTCGAAATACCGGTGCTTCTAAGAGCATCCTCGTGATTATTTTGAGATATTTTGCATAAATTTCTCTCTGGAGTAGAAGGTTAAAGGAAAAATGAAGGAGAAAAAGGGCATGCCTGAAGTACAAATGTTGTATGACAAAAGTATTTATCTAAGAGCTCAGCAGTTGGAAAATGGAATATGCATAGGAGGTCATATTTGTGATCTAATAGAACGCAATATTGATCCCTGAATGACTATTGATCATCCCAAAACAAGTAGAATTTCTCTTATTTAAACCAAATTTATCTAGCTGTCCTCTAAATATACCCCCAAGTTACTTATAGTAAAGAAGACAGACTAAGAAAACTAATGAGAGATTCGCTGAAAGTGATGATTTCTCTAGATAATGAGATATTCTGGTTAAGGGATGATTTAATTTTAGAAATCAGGTAAACTGGGTACATAAACGGTCGGTTTATGGCATCTCATTGAATTGTACGCCATAGATGCATGTCCCTAGAAAGTTTGGCCATCGTCGGAATTATTAGGCACCAAGCATGAAATTTAGCAAACAAAAAGATCTTAATGCTCTAAGATGCAAACGAGAACTCCTAAAATATACGGGAGACCCAATATAGTTAACCCATACAGCCCCAACATTCTGACGTGAAACCAGAGAAGAGAAAAGAAGAGGCCCGTTCAGATATTATTATCACCTCAGAACATTTTATTTAATTTAAGATGGATGCAATTGATGAGAACAATTTCAAGCTAATATAAGAACAAAGAGCAGCACCAATATCTGCAGGATGAAAGCATGATGACATGCAAGAACATCATAATGCCCAGAAGGCATCATAATTCTATTCTATAATGAGACACGTTCGGCATCTTAAAGAACTTTACCTCCTGTTCATGATGTTGTTCGAAAGCACATCTTTTGCTCACTCGCTTAGCTAGTCGTCGACTTAACTTTTAACCGAACCCAAAGAATTTCATTAGACAACTAAATGCATCGACAAGCAATTTCCTTAATACAAGTATCTAAAAATTCAAGCGCACGAAACACAATCGCCAAATCAAATCGCCACAATGAAGCCTAGCCTACCACTAAAAAAAAGGCTCGCCACTCGTGTGTTCCACAAAACAAAGACACTTTGCACATGCAATTTTATCATAAGTAATCAATGCAAACCCATAATTGCCAATGATTCAAAGACCACGCAAAGACTATCTTTGTTTCCAATATCAACCGATAAGTACACAAGAGTGAACATGTCTAAGTAAAACCTTGATGAACAGCTAAATCTATTTTTCACATGATGATAAACCGAACTAAAAATCGGGTAAAGAACATGTCTCCAAAGCAAACAAGTAGAATAAATTTTGGGCAGCGGGGTATGAAACAATAACTAAACGGCTAAAGAAATTTTAAAAGAAAGAAACCCAAAAAGAGAAATAGATTTCGAAGAAATGTAAGCAGCCCGGCTAGAGAACTCAAAGTCATGCCGACAACTTAGCCCCAATCCAACATCAAAATTGAACCATAAAAAAACACATTCGACCCAATACAATCGCCGAATCAAATCGCCCGCAACGAAGAGCAAAGACAATCATCAACAATCACCCGAGCGGAAAGCGGCGACTTTGCGAAACGCAAAATTCCCGATCTCCACGGCCAATGTTAAGCGCCATCGAGCAGAAATTCGGGACGGCATTTGACGAGCGACGAGAGGGGGAAGGCGCGTGGATCCGGAGGGGGGCTCCTCACCGCCGGGACTTGGAAACGAGGCGAGAAACGAGCGCCATGATCATCGAGCGAACCCGAGTCCCAAGCGTCGACGATGGTCGGCCGCACGCGGCGGCAAGGGTTTCGGCGTCGGCGAGGTGGAGGCGAGGGGTGGCGACGGCGACGGCGAGGCGGAGGCGTGTCGATCGGAGGGCGGCGGCGGACTCCACGAGAAGGCGCACTCGTCGGAGAAGAAGGCGGAGCCGACGAGGTATGTGCTTCGATTCGCGTTTTGTTTGTATTTGGGGCTAGAGCGTTTGTGTTTTTGGCGTGTTTAGACTTTGGAATAACTTGTTTCGGGTCGAACAATGTTCGAACCTCGACCCTACCCGAAACACATTTTGTTTGCTTGTTTTATATATGTTACCCGAACACGACCCGAACACGAAACACGTTAATACATGTTTTGTGTTCGGGTCGTGTTCGGGTCGGGTCGGGTCGGGTCGGGTCGGGTATTTTTGACACCCCTAGTCCAAGGTAGTTCGTCACGAGCATATGATAACGTCAAAAGGCCTTTTCGAAAGGATTTTTCTCCACTGCCACGCCTGCTGTCAAAGCTATCGCCCATGCTTCTCGAAAAGAGGATGGTCGCGAAGGAAGTACCAAGGGACAATCCCCCGAGGTTCGCCAGGTTCGATATGAACAAGACCTGCGAATACCACATGGGAGAAAGGGGGCATGATGTGGATGATTGCAACGTGCTGAGATATAAAGTTCAACAGCTTCTAGACAAGAAGATCTTGACTTTCAAGGAGGCCCAACCTAATATGCAACAGAACCCTCTACCAAATCATGCAGGGGGAGTGAACTCAATTTCCAAGGAGACGTGGGCGAGTCAACAGCCTCTAGTGGTGGATGCTTCCAAGTTGTACGACTCCTTAGTGCGAGCGGGATATTACGAAGGTCAGGATGATGTGACCCCAGAAGAGAAGTTGAACCGCGTTCGCAGGATGGTAGCCATGGGGGTAATCCGACGCGGAGAAGAAGAGGAGGGGGTCGTGTCCATGATAATGCCGTAATCATTCTGCTCTTCTTTCTGTAAGTTTGCTCGGGCAAAGAAGGTTATGCCTGGAATTTCGAAAACCCCAGCTTTGTATGAGGAAGGGGTGATAGCTATGATAACTCCAACGATGATCGAACTACCTAATGAGGAGCTCGCTGATGATATTAAGATGGAAATCACTGAACCCACGGTGATCGACCTTATGGTCAAGGAGATGTCGGCAATTGAAGTCACGGGAGGAAACGCAACGCCAGTCACGATAGAATTGCCACCTTGGGAGAAAGATGGAGTGATAGTGTTGGAGAATCCTCCCAAATTCAATCCCAAAGCAGTACCTTGGGACTACGGAACAACTGAGGTAGACACTGTCACGCGATCAGGCCACTGTTACGCCCCTGATAAAGGAGTAGAAAAGAAGGCCGTGACCGAGGAGGAGGCAAAGCAATTCTTGGCCGTAGTAAAGTCCAAGTGAGTTCAATGTGGTGGATCAAGCTGCGGAAGCCGCCGGCTCAAATCTCCCTTTTAGAATTATTCAAATCTTCCGAGAAACACAGGGATATTTTGCTTAAAGTCCTTAATAAGGTGCATGTACCAGAATCAATCGATGAAGTCCAATTGGAAGAGTTTGTTGGGGCCGTTCTACTGAAAGACCAAATCTCCTTTACTGATGAAGATCTCCCCCCAGAGGGCCCCAATCATACCAAAGCGTTACACATTTCGGTGAAGCATGAGAGCACTCTTGTTTGTAGAGTGTTGGTCGATAATGGTTCAGCGCTCAATATATGCCCATTGGCTACGCTCCACCGTCTCGGGATCGATCTTGGAAGAATTCATACTGGCAAGTTAACTGTGCGGGCTTTTGATGGGATGAAGAAGGAGGTGATAGGGGAAATTGAACTTGAGCTGCTAATTGGCCCTGTACTTTTCCAAGTCCCGTTCCAAGTGTTAGATATACCAAGCGCTTTTAATTTTCTATTAGGGAGGCCGTGGATCCACACGGCGGGTGCTGTTGCCTCCAGTCTTCATCAGAAAGTACGATTTGTGGTAGATAACAGGCTTGTCACAATCCATGGAGAATCTGACTTCAAGATCTACCACGAGACGGCCATCCCTAATGTGGAGCCTGAATGTACCGAGGAATCCAGCTTTCAAACATTAGAGCTGGCCTCCATGGTTCATGTGCCTGCAGGCTCTTTCACAAGGACTCCCGAATTGTCTAGGCCAGCTATAGCTGTGGGAAAAATCATGCTGGCAAGCGGATATAATCTTGAGGAGGGTCTTGGATCACATGGCCAGGGTGTGCGAAAACCCATTGAAGCTCGTAAAAACTTCAAAAGAAGAGGCTTGGGATATATTGAGAAACGGGGAGGCCATAACAACCGAGGAGGCCGTGGAAGGCATGGAGGCCGAAGTGGCCGAGATGGCCAAGGAGGCCGAGGCGGGTGTGGACACCTAAATTTTGGCTACCCGTTTAGTAATTTGTCGCATTAAGAAATTAGGGGTTAATTTAATTCCTAAAAAAAAAAATATGTTAATTGCATAGCATATAGATTTAAATTACATTATTTGCATTTTTGCATCGGTGGCGGATATATTCAAATTAGATGGATCAAGCCCACGAAGCGAGCGAGTTGGCCCAAGCCCGCGTTTTTAATAATTAAAAATTATCTCATGGGAATATAATATTTTAAGATTTTTCCGAGATATGAATCTTTTTAGATAGGGCGGATGGATAAAAAATTTGCGATTTGGTTTTGAAAGATTTGGATTTTAAAAAAAAATCTCATCTTAATCTCGAATCCTTATCGGTATGGGATAAATTTTGTGAAAAATATTACAATCTTATCTTTAGTCTTTTGGTGGTAAAATCATTGGAGAATATTAAGGAGGATAAGAAATAATCTAAAATATTTTGTTGCGGATAGAAATTTCAAAAGATTTTAGAGTTGGATAATAGAGCTTTATCTTAAGAATCTTCACAAAAATTTTAGATTATCTTCAATCGCTGAGTCAATATATGAAATCTTGATTGGTAGAACAGATGGATCCGTTTTTGCTCTATAAAAGGGGCCTTCTCTTCGTCTTTAAAAGGGGAGCTTCTTTGGGGGTTTCATTTCTTGGGGGAGACTAAAAAAAAAACACAAAAAAAAGGCCAAAAGGAAACCATCCGTGGAGCCGTGGGGGAAAAAGAAAAGAACTGCGGCAGGAAAAAAAGGAAAAGTCGAACGTGAGAGAGAGAGAGAGAGAGAGAGAGGAGAAAAAAAAAAAAGTAAAGGTTGATTTGACCTTTCTTGTTCATCATCTTCTCCAAGCGCGCGCTGTTTCGTGACGCCGGAGCCACTCCTCAACCGCCGCCGCGCAACTCGCGGAGACCCCGACGCGCCAACCGTGCGTTGCACCGGCACCGCGACGCCAGCCTCAACGCACCGCCGCACCGTCGGTCTCCCTCCACGAGCCCCGACGCTCGCGCCTCCGCCTCAGCCCGAGCCTGAACCTCCGCCCTGGCGTCTCCTGCGGCCCGCACCACCTCGCCGTCAGATCCCAAGCCACCGGTGACCCAGAGTCGCAGCCAAGTCGAGATCCAGCACCCGGAGTCCCTCCGCTCTCAAATCCGAGGTCCCCGACGACAGAAGCCCCGGACCCAGCTCGACGCTTCCCTTTCGCCGGTGCCGAGCCTCATCGCAGCCACCAGAGGCCTTCCGCCGTCCCTGCAGCACCCTGCCAGCAAGTACCGAACAGAACGCTAGCCCGCTGCGGAGACGCCGTCCGACTTGTCCGCCGCGCCTCCTCCTCAACCGCGACGCCACTTGCCGCCCCCCTGTTTTGCGCGCGATCAGCTTAACCCAGCGCCCGCCGCGTCCCTCCGGCGCTTCCTCCTGCTCGCTCGTTGTTGCCCGAGCCGCCGGCCGTCGAAACCCTCGCCGATTTCACCTTCAGCCTGTCTGCGACGCTCCCGAAGTCTCCACCCGTTGCTTCTGCCATAGCAATTGCCTGTCCGCCTTGCTTTGCCCCTGTCCAAGCTGAGTTGAGTTATCGCTGCCTAGCCGCACCAAAGAACTCACCTCGCCGGAACCTCGAACGCCGGCGACCCAAACCCAATTGGCTACCCGTCCATTTTCTTTAGGTTGTTTATTGTTTTCATTTAATGTTATTTACTTTATTTTAAGTTTTGCTATTATTGTTTAAGTTTAAATATTGTGAGATAATCTTTATGAATTCCATAGGCATCATCCGCAAGGGTTATCCCTAAGAGTATTGTAATTTTTAATTTGACCCGTAAGATGTCGGGTCATTTTCTTAATTACACTAATTCTTGGGTTTGTCGATAATAATTTAAGTGTTGAATCAATATAGCTATTAATTTGATCCGTAAGAATTCGGATCAGATTTTTAGTTATTTTGATCTCTTTGCTGTGATAATTAGGGTTAGGATAATCGTTAATTTGACCTGTGAGACAACAGGTTATTTTTCGATTACTTCGATCCTTTATTTGATTGCATATCTTGATAGTTTAGATTTGATTTTTAGTTGGTAATCGCATTATTTTAAAAAAAGCCACTAAAAAATCTAAAAAATATTTGAATTAAGATTCAGTTTGTTTTAGAATAATTTTTGTTATCGGCATATCTAGGATAATGATTTCAGTTCAAAAAATATAAAAAACCAAAAAAAACTAAAAATGCATTCATTTAGGATTTTTAGTTTCTGTTTAATTTAAATTGCATTTTTAATTACATGGCAATTTTAAATTTCGAATCTTTAATAAACACAAAAAAACATCATGCACATATCATGTATAATTAGGGCATGCTCTGCACGTCATTGCATATTAAATAAATTGCATTTTAGATTTAGATAATGTCTTAGTTTAAATTAGGATTCGATATGACTTAATCCCTAATTTAAATTAGATAGAATCTTAATCTACTTAGATCATTTCAAATTTCATAAAATTTATCTTAGGATAAATTAGTTGCAATTTATAGGATAGATTGCATTGTTAAAATAAAAAAAATCATTCATTTGCATGTCACGTAAAATTAGGTCCATGAAATGCACGTCATTTTATTGATTATTGTTAGGTTCATTTTTAATTGAAAATTGCCGTCATTAGATTAGGCCATTTAATAAATGTCGCGTGATATATAGCTCGCATATTAAATTGCAATGTTGCATATCATTTTTGTTGAAATAATTTTGTACGTCATTGCATTGCATTGCACGTCATTAGAATTAAGTCATTTTGATTAATTTAAATTGCATATAACAATTGCATGTTCATTAAGAGATCATAAAAAGTTTTATTCATATGGTTTAGGACATGTTGCCACGCCATATCATTTCATAGATTAAAAGCATCACATTGCATGTCATTAAGATTAGGTCATTTAGATTGCATTTAATTATTGCATTTCTTCATGTCATGTAGTTTATGTCATGCTGCCATGTCATATTAGATTATTAACATGCATCGCACGATTTTCATTAAGAAAAGCGAAAAACAAAAATTAAAATTGCGTGTTAATTAGAAATCATATCTAAGATGGTTGATGTGAATTCTGATTTAATAATGCAAATGCTTTCGTTACTTCGAAATATGTTTTGCATTATTTAATTGCTTTCTTGAGTGTTAAATTGGTGGTATGCACACATGTATGATCACCTCACATGTTAGGAAGTTAAATTAAAATCAATTCAATTGCCAAACATTTTCTTGAAAATGAAATAAAAGGTACCGAAAGGGCACTAGGATAGTCGGGTGTAACCAAGTCCCCGAACTCATAAATCTCTGGTTCGTAGGAGTAAAGTAATTCTCCCGTTACTTTACTTGGGTTTCTAATCGACCCACCAAAAATAGATTAGTGGCGACTCCTGATTGAAAATCATTTGCATGTTAAGAATTCAAACCTAAGTCGCGAATTGGTATGGGCTTGGGAGAGCCCGAGCTAAGCTTAAAGACTTAGTAATCCATTAACCTAGTTCTAGGTAGTCCAAACCCCGAAAAATTGGGTCGCGACAGCTTGGCGACTCCGCTGGGGACTTGTGTTAAAAACACTTAGAGGACTTAGGCCAATTTTTCTTTAAAAATATTTTTGTTTGGCAGCAAGGATCTCAGGTATGTCCTTAACATTTCTAAAGTGTTAAATGTTCTTGCAGATAGGAGTTATAAGGGGAGTAGTCTTTGCTAACCCCTGTCTTGCAGGTTGGAGTAAGGATGAATGTTTGAATTAAAACTATAGAAGTGTTGCTTGCATTTAAACTGTTGTGCATGCTTTATTGCTTTAGCACCACACTATTTGCACACACAACCTGCGGTCGGACCTGGGCTGCGATAGGATTTCTAGGATGGTGTTGAGAACGATACTTCCTCCAAAGCGAGACTGCTATGTAGAGGTTGACATTCTCTTCCCCGAAATTTCTTTCATGGTGTCAAATGTGTTTTGTCCATATCCGTGAGGCTGCGTGACTATTGGACATTCCATTCGATCGAGCCGGAGTTAGGGGATCGACACGTTAATGCGAGGCGCAACGGTCGATTATCCTCTTAACTCCATCTTGTTAAGCCTGTCTAGAGTAGAAATCGAGCCTCACATCTCATGTGCATGTCTATGTGATTGCCATCGATTTTTCTTGGTGAAGTAAGTCTTCTATTCCCATATTAATGCAATTTACTTACTTTGTCAAACCCTTGGTCGGTCCATGACAATCTAGGTTAATCATTGATTTAATTCATTTGTCAATTAGAAATGAAATGAATTTGCCATACAATGAATCATTTGGAAGATAAAAAATTGGAAATTTGTTTTCAATTTATGTTTTGGCTTTTCCTAGTTCATGTTTAGGAAATTTCATCTCTACTTTGGGGCATCCCATGTCTTTATTTTCCTAGTCCAATTTTAGGAAATCCTCTTCATATGTGGACTTTTCTTGACTAAAAATAAATTGTTGTCATGGACTAACTCTTTATTTACACTCCATGCTTATATGTTCCTATTTATTGATTAGGTGATTATGAAGCGATCTCGCTCACCCATCCGTACACGGTCGAGAGCTAAAATAGCAGATCGAAACGAGGCGCTGGGCCGTATCATCGACAATATAAACAAGCAAATTTCACACCACCAAAGTCAAGTCGATGAATTGTCTTCTACTATGGCTTTTCTCACTAAGCAAAAGGGCCGTGATGACATAGGTACTCCATCTTCAGTAAGAATCTGCGACTCGAAGAAGAGAGCCAAGAGAACTTTTGAACCGTCTCATTTTCCGAGGTAGCTGAATTTGATGCCACCATGAAGAGACTAGTGACATATCTAGAAGGAAGAATCTTTGACCTAAAGGGTTCGCATGACACGATCAAGGAGGATGAAGAACTCAAGCATACATGATTCATGGTTC
This sequence comes from Eucalyptus brandiana, assembly GCA_014182725.1. NCBI lineage: Eukaryota > Viridiplantae > Streptophyta > Magnoliopsida > Myrtales > Myrtaceae > Eucalyptus > Eucalyptus brandiana. The sequence goes on along the minus strand of CM024673.1, from coordinate 2,142,830 downwards.
TAAGTAGTTCACTTTCCTTGTTTAATTAGGGGCATGATCGGTTGCACCTCCCCCGCGTGGGAATTTTTATTACTTTTTAGGAATTGTTTTCGCTTTCTAGGAATCATTTCTTAGGTTTAGGAATCACAATTTTCATTCCAATAATGTAATTCATTTGATTCTATCCAATGAAATTACAATTTTATTTCAAATTTTGAGGACATGATGGAGTATACCAAACCAGTCCAATGACGATATCCGACCATGAAAAAGAAAATATTATCCATGGAGAAATCCTGAAGGCTGGACTTTCTCATGCTTCCTCCCAAAAACTTTTTTTGAAAACAAAAGCGTTTCACTGCTAAAAAAACAAAAAACATTTTCCCAAAGCTTGTAGCAGATTAAATTTGTTTGTTTGTCGACTCATTTACTTCATGTTTTTGAGCATAACGAGAGGCGTTTGAAAATAACACGTCAATTTCCAATGATAGTGGGCCCATTGATTTGGGAACATACATCCCAGAGGAAAAATAGACGTGGGGGCAAAGGATCATTTCCTAGCTGATTGTGATGACATCTCCCAAGAGTGAAGAGGACTTTAAACACTACTTATCATTTTACTTGTCTGAGCAATTTCCTTGCACATCAATAGGAAATTGAGGACAAGTTAGAAGAAGATCATCTAGATTTCAAAGTGTGATGTGTGGCACATCTTTTTACAATTTGTGTGTGATGCCATTTCCATGAGAAAATGTTGGAACAAGTTAAAAGATAATCATCCGTCTTGGATGAAATGGATACATTGTGTTCATGAACATAATCAATTTTGGAATTGACACTGTTCTTTTCCTTGCAGATGATGAATTGGGACACTATGGATTCTAGTAGTGACATGACCGAGACAAAATCTCAATCCGAGCCAAAATGGCTATGCAGTTTGAATTTACTTTGATGATGCATAATATCCTATTCATGCACGTTGTTACGTGCGGGGGCAAAAGCCAGATTTCATTGAATCAAAGATCGGATTTTTCATCCTTGATTGATCAATTTGTATGTTTGTTCCTTTTTGATAGGGGCAATCCAAGGACACCCATTGCTGAGACAATCCCTTCGTGGGATATTTCATTGAATAAATGCTTGAAATCATGTTTTCATACTTATGAGAGCATTTTTGAGTGTAGTAAATTGTTTGTTTGACAAACGCTTTTCATGCTTAAAGTTGCTAGACTCTTTTGAAAATAGAATTTTCATATTGATTTAGCTCACCAATTTCATGTGGAGATTTATCAGGATAGACAACTCAATGGAGTGACGTCAATGTTTAAGAATGCTGAATGAGACGTATCAGGATGATGAAAGGCAAACCCTATCCTATACACAGTCCCATATTCATACACTTGTGAGATGACTGTAGGAAGATCTATATCCATAAGGTAAAGAGTTCTCTCGCAAGAGGTACGGCAAGCGAAATGATGAGAGGCGGTTCATTTCTCTATCCTAAACACTACAGGTGATCCATTGCTTAACCCTTTTTGAGCCCATACATTTATGGATATTCTTTTCAAATCACCCATGTCAAGAATCACCCCACATCGGGGCAACTAAGAGATCAAATGGCATCATGAGGTGAGGAAAATGAATTGAAATTTTCTTGCTCTCACTTGCATCAATCTTCAAGTAGTGCTATTACATTGAAATCATGCGTTAATTTAAATGCCTTAGGATGACGAAGAGCATTTCTTTCTCTATCCCATACACTTATATCCTTTGCATAGCCCATTTGAGCCTGCAATTTCATTTCTTTAAACCCGGTTGGTGATCATCCCCCACCTTTGGGGCAAGGCAAAAGGCAGATGAGGACCTGTGAAAAGTTCGAGTGCCATTCAAAGTGTAATTGCTTGACGCATGCATTATGCGCAAGAATTCAAAATAGAATTAAGGGGCATGAAAAAGCAGTGTGCCTGGTAAAAGCAAGGCCAATGCCCATGAAAAGAAGTGAAGAAAAGTGAATGAAAACTAGGGGCATGAAAAAACGGTGTGCCTGGTAAAAGCAAGGCCAATGCCCATGGATGAAAAAAGAGTCAAGATAGGTGACTGTCAATTATAAGAATTGAATCCCAATGGAGCAATAGTCAAAGAACTCAAATGCTGAATTTTCAAAATCAATGGGGCACTTCATGAACATAATCCCCGATGGTGAAAAAGAAAATTGATGGCAATGCCAAGATGATCATCAACTCTCACCTTTTACACACATTTTGAGCCTAATGATCCTTTCATTTCTCAACCCATGAACCCAGCCTACGTTACGTCCCTTACAAAGTCTCTTCAGATTAGGGCATTTGAATTAACATAGGAGTTCATATGTTTATAAGCATCGCTCGAAGAAGTGCGAGCAAGATTATTTCTTTTTCATTTTGCAGGGTTCTTGACTTGTAAACCCGGAGATGATTATAAGACAGTTCATTCAATAGCTTTGACTCAAAGAGTCCTTTTGTTAAGCCATTGACCAAGCCCTCATTATGGTCCCTATTAAAGACCTCTCATTGGTAAGATCGTACCACTTGCGAGAATACTCTGACCCATGTCGATATGATGAAATTGAGTGATTTGCATAAAATAGACATTCTAAATGAGAGTGAGTGAAAGTCCTTTCTAACCGAAAGTTCCTCATTTAGCATTCTTAAGAAATCCATGTTATGAGTGAAGATTGTCTTGAATGATAATTCTTTCAAAGTGGAAATTTGGGTGATGCAAATGCAATTATGCATAAACCTTGATTGAGTTGATGAAAACCTCACCGAATTTTGAAATGTGCATTCTAGAGTAGCTTAGATTGTCTATCTCTTTGATGAATGCATATCAGTTTTGCTCTAAATCATGTCGACGGGTAATTCAAGTTCCTTTCGAGTGTTTCATGATATTAGAAGATGAGAAACCTCCACCGGGAGGTGAAAGATCTCCACGGGATATCTAAATTCCAAAAGACATCCCCAAGAATTAGAGATATCACCAGGTAAGTATATCTCTACCATACTCTAAAATACTTGTCATTGTGCGGGTATTTTCTCTCAAGTGCATCGACACTTGACTTGGTCAAGCTGTTCGGTTATATCGACGGTGTGCTTTCGTAGCCCGAGTCATTTTTATCGATTCGGCGTGCTTCCGTAGCCCGATGTCCCTTTCTTGACGGCGTGCTTTCGTAGCCCGGTGTCCATTTGCATTAACTCGGCGTGCTTCCGTAGCCCGATGTCCCTCTTAATAGACCCGGCGTGCTTCCGTAGCCGGAGTTTCGACCGGCGTGCTTTCGTAGCCTAGAATCCCTCTTTATCGACTCGGCGTGCTTCCGTAGCCCGATGTCTCTTTTTGACCCGGCGTGCTTTTGTAGCCCGAGTCCATTTTATTTAACCAGCGTGCTTCCGTAGCCCGGAGTTCCTGACCTGGCGTGCTTTTGTAGCCCAGAGTCCTTTTCACTGACACTCGATGGAGTTGTCCCCCAAAGATTTTCCTCCAGATTTAATCTGATTAAGGCGACCGAAGAATGGTTCGGGTCCTGGTCAGTTGACCTCTGTTGCAAGGCTGGGCGACCGAAGAATGGTTCGGGTCCTAGCCAAGCAAAACTTCAGTTTAGGCGACCGTAGAATGGTACAGGTCCTAGACAAAACATATTCCTTATTTAGGCGACCGTAGAATGGTACGGGTCCTAGAAAGTGAATCTCAGTTTAGGCGACCGTAGAATGGTACGGGTCCTAGACAAAACCTATTTCCCTATTCAGGCGACCGTAGAATGGTACGGGTCTGGAAGGTAAATCCCCGTTTAGGCGACCGTAGAATGGTACGGGTCCTAGACAACATCTATTTCCCTATTCGGACGACCGTAGAATGGTACGGGTCTGGAAGGTAAATCCTCGTTTAGGCGACCGTAGAATGGTACGGGTCCTAGACACAACCAAACACTTTGTCATCTTTGGGCGACCGTAGAATGGTACGAGTCCTGGGAAAGCAGTCTCTTTACAAAACCATGTTACTATTTTAGGCGACCGTAGAGTGATACGGGTCCTAGATATGTAACACCAATTACCTTGAATCACTCTACCCTCCTTAAAGGTAAGATATTCCAGGTAAGTTTTTTTTTTAACATTTTCTAAAATCATGACATCTCGATCCCTGGATTTGGATGTCTTGATTATTTTCATTCAAACATTTCACTCGGATGTGAATGTTTGTCAATCCTTCTCATTATACCTTAGTCTGGATATAGGTATTTTGAGTTTTTCAAAAATCTTGACATCTCAGTCTGGATCTAGATGTCTCAGTTCTTCCGTTGAACATTTCACTTTGGATGTGAATGTTCTTACCTGTTACGCTTTTCAAGGAACCTGAGTGAGAGTTGGGTACTTGTAGAGTAAATAGGAACTTATCATGTACCTCAAGATGCTCTACCGCACTAAGCGGTAAGTAATTGCGGTACGTTCTTTCCTTTCACATCATGCATTTTGCATTAGCATTTCCATGCACCATATAAATTGCATTTTAAAATGGAATTCATTTTTCAAAAAAAAAAAAAAAAATCAAAATCAAAAAATCAAAAAAATCAAAAAAATCCAAAAAAAATCCAAAAAAAAAAAAAAATCCAAAATCAAATCAAATCAAGCAATCATTTAATATATGTGCATAGTCAAAATTTAGGTCTCAGTTTGTCTTTGAAGGCAACCTCTTCGAGCTCACCTTCAAAGAGGGGCATTTGTGGACACCTAAATTTTGGCTACCCGTTTAGTAATTTGTCGCATTAAGAAATTAGGGGTTAATTTAATTCCTAAAAAAAAAAAAAAAAAAATATGTTAATTGCATAGCATATAGATTTAAATTACATTATTTGCATTTTTTGCATCGGTGGCGGATATATTCAAATTAGATGGATCAAGCCCACGAAGCGAGCGAGTTGGCCCAAGCCGCGTTTTTTAATAATTAAAAATTATCTCATGGGAATATAATATTTTAAGATTTTTCCGAGATATGAATCTTTTTTAGATAGGGCGGATGGATAAAAAATTTGCGATTTGGTTTTGAAAGATTTGGATTTTAAAAAAAAAAAAAATCTCATCTTAATCTCGAATCCTTATCGGTATGGGATAAATTTTGTGAAAAAATATTACAATCTTATCTTTAGTCTTTTGGTGGTAAAATCATTGGAGAATATTAAGGAGGATAAGAAATAATCTAAAATATTTTGTTGCGGATAGAAATTTCAAAAGATTTTAGAGTTGGATAATAGAGCTTTATCTTAAGAATCTTCACAAAAATTTTAGATTATCTTCATTCGCTGAGTCAATATATGAAATCTTGATTGGTAGAACAGATGGATCCGTTTTTGCTCTATAAAAGGGGCCTTCTCTTCGTCTTTAAAAGGGGAGCTTCTTTGGGGGTTTCATTTCTTGGGGGGGAGACTAAAAAAAAAAAACAAAAAAAAGGCCAAAAGGAAACCATCCGTGGAGCCGTGGGGGAAAAAGAAAAGAACTGCAGGAAAAAAGGAAAAAGTCAGAACGTGAGAGAGAGAGAGAGAGAGAGAGAGAGGAGAAAAGTAAAAAAACAGTAAAGGTTGATTTGACCTTTACTGTTCATCATCTTCTCCAAGCCGCGCTGTTTCGTGACGCCGGAGCCACTCCTCAACCGCCGCCGCTGCAACTCGCGGAGACCCCGACGCGCCAACCGTGCGTTGCACCGGCACCGCGACGCCCTTGCCTCCAACGCACCGCCGCACCGTCGGTCTCCCTCCACGAGCCCCGACGCTCGCGCCTCCGCCTCGGCCCCGAGCTCGAACCTCCGCCCCGGCGTCTCCTGCGGCCCGCACCACCTCGCCGTCGGATCCCAAGCCACCGGTGACCCCAGTCGCGGCCAAGTCGAGATCCGGACCCTGAGTCCCTCCGCTCTCAAATCCGAGGTCCCCGACGACAGAAGCCCCGGACCCAGCTCGACGCTTCCCTTTCGCCGGTGCCGAGCCTCATCGCAGCCACCAGAGGCCTTCCGCCGTCCCTGCAGCACCCTGCCAGCAAGTACCGAACAGAACGCTAGCCCGCTGCGGAGACGCCGTCCGACTTGTCCGCCGCGCCTCCTCCTCAACCGCGACGCCACTGCCGCCCCTGTTTTGCGCGCGATCAGCTTAACCCAGCGCCCGCCGCGTCCCTCCGGCGCTTCCTCCTGCTCGCTCGTTGTTGCCCGAGCCGCCGGCCGTCGAAACCCTCGCCGATTTCACCTTGCCTGCTCGCGACGCTCCCGAAGTCTCCACCCGTTGCTTACGCCATAGCAATTGCACGTCCGCCTTGCTTTGCCCCCTGTCCAAGCCGAGTTGAGTTATCGCCGCCTAGCCGCACCAAAGCCCAACTCACCTCGCCGGAACCTCGAACGCCGGCGACCCAAACCCAATTGGCTACCCGTCCATTTTCTTTAGGTTGTTTATTGTTTTCATTTAATGTTATTTACTTTATTTTAAGTTTTGCTATTATTGTTTAAGTTTAAATATTGTGAGATAATCTTTATGAATTCCATAGGCATCATCCGCAAGGGTTATCCCTAAGAGTATTGTAATTTTTAATTTGACCCGTAAGATGTCGGGTCATTTTCTTAATTACACTAATTCTTGGGTTTGTCGATAATAATTTAAGTGTTGAATCAATATAGCTATTAATTTGATCCGTAAGAATTCGGATCAGATTTTTAGTTATTTTGATCTCTTTTCTTTGTGATAATTAGGGTTAGGATAATCGTTAATTTGACTGTGAGACAACGGGTTATTTTTCGATTACTTCGATCCTTTATTTGATTGCATATCTTGATAGTTTAGATTTGATTTTTAGTTGGTAATCGCATTATTTTAAAAAAAGCCACTAAAAAATCTAAAAAATATTTGAATTAAGATTCAGTTTGTTTTAGAATAATTTTTGTTATCGGCATATCTAGGATAATGATTTCAGTTCAAAAAATATAAAAAACCAAAAAAAACTAAAAAATGCATTCATTTAGGATTTTTAGTTTCTGTTTAATTTAAATTGCATTTTTAATTACATGGCAATTTTAAATTTCGAATCTTTAATAAACACAAAAAAAACATCATGCACATATCATGTATAATTAGGGCATGCTCTGCACGTCATTGCATATTAAATAAATTGCATTTTAGATTTAGATAATGTCTTATTTAAATTAGGATTCGATATGACTTAATCCCTAATTTAAATTAGATAGAATCTTAATCTACTTAGATCATTTCAAATTTCATAAAATTTATCTTAGGATAAATTAGTTGCAATTTATAGGATAGATTGCATTGTTAAAATAAAAAATGTCATTTGCATGTCACGTAAAATTAGGTCCATGAAATGCACGTCATTTTATTGATTATTGTTAGGTTCATTTTTAATTGAAAATTGCCGTCATTAGATTAGGCCATTTAATAAATGTCGCGTGATATATAGCTCGCATATTAAATTGCAATGTTGCATATCATTTTTGTTGAAATAATTTTGTACGTCATTGCATTGCATTGCACGTCATTAGAATTAAGTCATTTTGATTAATTTAAATTGCATATAACAATTGCATGTTCATTAAGAGATCATAAAAAGTTTTATTCATATGGTTTAGGACATGTTGCCACGCCATATCATTTCATAGATTAAAAGCATCACATTGCATGTCATTAAGATTAGGTCATTTAGATTGCATTTAATTATTGCATTTCTTCATGTCATGTAGTTTATGTCATGCTGCCATGTCATATTAGATTATTAACATGCATCGCACGATTTTCATTAAGAAAAGCGAAAAACAAAAATTAAAATTGCGTGTTAATTAGAAATCATATCTAAGATGGTTGATGTGAATTCTGATTTAATAATGCAAATGCTTTCGTTACTTCGAAATATGTTTTGCATTATTTAATTGCTTTCTTGAGTGTTAAATTGGTGGTATGCACACATGTATGATCACCTCACATGTTAGGAAGTTAAATTAAAATCAATTCAATTGCCAAACATTTTCTTGAAAATGAAATAAAAGGTACCGAAAGGGCACTAGGATAGTCGGGTGTAACCAAGTCCCCGAACTCATAAATCTCTGGTTCGTAGGAGTAAAGTAATTCTCCCGTTACTTTACTTGGGTTTCTAATCGACCCACCAAAAATAGATTAGTGGCGACTCCGATTGAAAATCATTTGCATGTTAAGAATTCAAACCTAAGTCGCGAATTGGTATGGGCTTGGGAGAGCCCGAGCTAAGCTTAAAGACTTAGTAATCCATTAACCTAGTTCTAGGTAGTCCAAACCCCGAAAAATTGGGTCGCGACAGCTTGGCGACTCATTTGGGGACTTGTTTTAAAAACACTTAGAGGACTTAGGCCAATTTTTCTTTAAAAATATTTTTGTTTGGCAGCAAGGATCTCAGGTATGTCCTTAACATTTCTAAAGTGTTAAATGTTCTTGCAGATAGGAGTTATAAGGGGAGTAGTCTTTGCTAACCCCTGTCTTGCGAGGTTGGAGTAAGGATGAATGTTTGAATTAAAACTATAGAAGTGTTGCTTGCATTTAAACTGTTGTGCATGCTTTATTGCTTTAGCACCACACTATTTGCACACACAACCTGCGGTCGGACACAGGCTGCGATAGGATTTCTAGGATGGTGTTGAGAACGATACTTCCTCCAAAGCGAGACTGCTATGTAGAGGTTGACATTCTCTTCCCCGAAATTTCTTTCATGGTGTCAAATGTGTTTTGTCCATATCCGTGAGACTGCGTGACTATTGGACATTCCATTCGGCGAGCCGGAGTTAGGGGGATCGACACGTTAATGCGAGGCGCAACGGTCGATTATCCTCTTAACTCCATCTTGTTAAGCTTGTCTAGAGTAGAAATCGAGCCTCACATCTCATGTGCATGTCTATGTGATTGCCATCGATTTTTCTTGGTGAAGTAAGTCTTCTATTCCCATATTAATGCAATTTACTTACTTTGTCAAACCCTTGGTCGGTCCATGACAATCTAGGTTAATCATTGATTTAATTCATTTGTCAATTAGAAATGAAATGAATTTGCCATACAATGAATCATTTGGAAGATAAAAAATTGGAAATTTGTTTTCAATTTATGTTTTGGCTTTTCCTAGTTCATGTTTAGGAAATTTCATCTCTCTTTGGGGCATCCCATGTCTTTATTTTCCTAGTCCAATTTTAGGAAATCCTCTTCATATGTGGACTTTTCTTGACTAAAAATAAATTGTTGTCATGGACTAACTCTTTATTTACACTCCATGCTTATATGTTCCTATTTATTGATTAGGTGATTATGAAGCGATCTCGCTCACCCATCCGTACACGGTCGAGAGCTAAAATAGCAGATCGAAACGAGGCGCTGGGCCGTATCATCGACAATATAAACAAGCAAATTGCACACCACCAAAGTCAAGTCGATGAATTGTCTTCTACTATGGCTTTTCTCACTAAGCAAAAGGGCCGTGATGACATAGGTACTCCATCTTGGTAAGAATCTGCGACTCGAAGAAGAGAGCCAAGAGAACTTTTGAACCGTCTCATTTTCCCTGAGGTAGCTGAATTTGATGCCACCATGAAGAGACTAGTGACATATCTAGAAGGAAGAATCTTTGACCTAAAGGGTTCGCATGACACGATCAAGGAGGATGAAGAACTCAAGCATACATGATTCATGGTTCTAAGTAGTTCACTTTCCTTGTTTAATTAGGGGCATGATCGGTTGCACCTCCCCTGCGTGGGAATTTTTATTACTTTTTAGGAATTGTTTTCGCTTTCTAGGAATCATTTCTTAGGTTTAGGAATCACAATTTTCATTCCAATAATGTAATTCATTTGATTCTATCCAATGAAATTACAATTTTATTTCAAATTTTGAGGACATGATGGAGTATACCAAACCAGTCCAATGACGATATCCGACCATGAAAAAGAAAATATTATCCATGGAGAAATCCTGAAGGCTGGACTTTCTCATGCTTCCTCCCAAAAACTTTTTTTGAAAACAAAAGCGTTTCTTTGCTAAAAAAACAAAAAACATTTTCCCAAAGCTTGTAGCAGATTAAATTTGTTTGTTTGTCGACTCATTTACTTCATGTTTTGAGCATAACGAGAGGCGTTTGAAAATAACACGTCAATTTCCAATGATAGTGGGCCCATTGATTTGGGAACATACATCCCAGAGGAAAAATAGACGTGGGGGCAAAGGATCATTTCCTAGCTGATTGTGATGACATCTCCCAAGAGTGAAGAGGACTTTAAACACTACTTATCATTTTACTTGTCTGAGCAATTTCCTTGCACATCAATAGGAAATTGAGGACAAGTTAGAAGAAGATCATCTAGATTTCAAAGTGTGATGTGTGGCACATCTTTTTACAATTTGTGTGTGATGCCATTTCCATGAGAAAATGTTGGAACAAGTTAAAAGATAATCATCCGTCTTGGATGAAATGGATACATTGTGTTCATGAACATAATCAATTTTGGAATTGACACTGTTCTTTTCCTTGCAGATGATGAATTGGGACACTATGGATTCTAGTAGTGACATGACTGAGACAAAATCTCAATCCGAGCCAAAATGGCTATGCAGTTTGAATTTACTTTGATGATGCATAATATCCTATTCATGCACGTTGTTCTGTGCAGGGGCAAAAGCCAGATTTCATTGAATCAAAGATCGGATTTTTCATCCTTGATTGATCAATTTGTATGTTTGTTCCTTTTTGATAGGGGCAATCCAAGGACACCCATTGCTGAGACAATCCCTTCGTGGGATATTTCATTGAATAAATGCTTGAAATCATGTTTTCATACTTATGAGAGCATTTTTGAGTGTAGTAAATTGTTTGTTTGACAAACGCTTTTCATGCTTAAAGTTGCTAGACTCTTTTGAAAATAGAATTTTCATATTGATTTAGCTCACCAATTTCATGTGGAGATTTATCAGGATAGACAACTCAATGGAGTGACGTCAATGTTTAAGAATGCTTTGAATGAGACGTATCAGGATGATGAAAGGCAAACCCTATCCTATACACAGTCCCATATTCATACACTTGTGAGATGACTGTAGGAAGATCTATATCCATAAGGTAAAGAGTTCTCTCGCAAGAGGTACGGCAACTGAAATGATGAGAGGCAGTTCATTTCTCTATCCTAAACACTACAGGTGATCCATTGCTTAACCCTTTTTGAGCCCATACATTTATGGATATTCTTTTCAAATCACCCATGTCAAGAATCACCCCACATCGGGGCAACTAAGAGATCAAATGGCATCATGAGGTGAGGAAAATGAATTGAAATTTTCTTGCTCTCACTTGCATCAATCTTCAAGTAGTGCTATTACATTGAAATCATGCGTTAATTTAAATGCCTTAGGATGACGAAGAGCATTTCTTTCTCTATCCCATACACTTATATCCTTTGCATAGCCCATTTGAGCCTGCAATTTCATTTCTTTAAACCCGGTTGGTGATCATCCCCCACACCGGGGCAAGGCAAAAAGGCAGATGAGGACCCGTGAAAAGTTCGAGTGCCATTCAAAGTGTAATTGCTTGACGCATGCATTATGCGCAAGAATTCAAAATAGAATTAAGGGGCATGAAAAAGCAAAGTGTGCCTGGTAAAAGCAAGGCCAATGCCCATGAAAAGAAGTGAAGAAAAGTGAATGAAAACTAGGGGCATGAAAAAACGTGTGTGCTCGGTAAAAGCAAGGCCAATGCCCATGGATGAAAAAAGAGTCAAGATAGGTGACTGTCAATTATAAGAATTGAATCCCAATGGAGCAATAGTCAAAGAACTCAAATGCTGAATTTTCAAAATCAATGGGGCACTTCATGAACATAATCCCCGATGGTGAAAAAGAAAATTGATGGCAATGCCAAGATGATCATCAACTCTCACCTTTTACACACATTTTGAGCCTAATGATCCTTTCATTTCTCAACCCATGAACCCAGCCTACGTTACGTCCCTTACAAAGTCTCTTCAGATTAGGGCATTTGAATTAACATAGGAGTTCATATGTTTATAAGCATCGCTCGAAGAAGTGCGAGCAAGATTATTTCTTTTTCATTTTGCAGGGTTCTTGACTTGTAAACCCGGAGATGATTATAAGACAGTTCATTCAATAGCTTTGACTCAAAGAGTCCTTTTGTTAAGCCATTGACCAAGCCCTCATTATGGTCCCTATTAAAGACCTCTCAGATTGGTAAGATCGTACCACTTGCGAGAATACTCTGACCCATGTCGATATGATGAAATTGAGTGATTTGCATAAAATAGACATTCTAAATGAGAGTGAGTGAAAGTCCTTTCTAACCGAAAGTTCCTCATTTAGCATTCTTAAGAAATCCATGTTATGAGTGAAGATTGTCTTGAATGATAATTCTTTCCAGTGGAAATTTGGGTGATGCAAATGCAATTATGCATAAACCTTGATTGAGTTGATGAAAACCTCACCGAATTTTGAAATGTGCATTCTAGAGTAGCTTAGATTGTCTATCTCTTTGATGAATGCATATCAGTTTTTGCTCTAAATCATGTCTGACAGGTAATTCAAGTTCCTTTCAAGAGTGTTTCATGATATTAGAAGATGAGAAACCTCCACCAGGAGGTGAAAGATCTCCACAGGATATCTAAATTCCAAAAGACATCCCCAAGAATTAGAGATATCACCAGGTAAGTATATCTCTACCATACTCTAAAATACTTGTCATTGTGCAGGTATTTTCTCTCAAGTGCATCGACACTTGACTTGGTCAAGCTGTTCAGTTATATCGACCTGGTGTGCTTTCGTAGCCCAGAGTCATTTTTATCGATTCGGCGTGCTTCCGTAGCCCGATGTCCCTTTCTTGACCTGGCGTGCTTTCGTAGCCCAGTGTCCATTTGCATTAACTCGGCGTGCTTCCGTAGCCCGATGTCCCTCTTAATAGACCTGGCGTGCTTCCGTAGCCCGGAGTTTCTGACCTGGCGTGCTTTCGTAGCCTAGAATCCCTCTTTATCGACTCGGCGTGCTTCCGTAGCCTGATGTCTCTTTTTTGACCTGGCGTGCTTTTGTAGCCCAGAGTCCATTTTATTTAACCAGCGTGCTTCCGTAGCCCGGAGTTCCTGACCTGGCGTGCTTTTGTAGCCCAGAGTCCTTTTCACTGACACTCGATGGAGTTGTCCCCCAAAGATTTTCCTCAGATTTAATCGATTAAGGCGACCGAAGAATGGTTCGGGTCGGTCGTCGTTGACCTGTTGCAAGGCTGGGCGACCGAAGAATGGTTCGGGTCCTAGCCAAGCAAAACTTCGTTTAGGCGACCGTAGAATGGTACGGGTCCTAGACAAAACATATTCCTTATTTAGGCGACCGTAGAATGGTACGGGTCCTAGAAAGTGAATCTCAGTTTAGGCGACCGTAGAATGGTACGGGTCCTAGACAAAACCTATTTCCCTATTCAGGCGACCGTAGAATGGTACGGGTCCTGGAAGGTAAATCCCCGTTTAGGCGACCGTAGAATGGTACGGGTCCTAGACAACATCTATTTCCCTATTCAGACGACCGTAGAATGGTACGGGTCCTGGAAGGTAAATCCTCGTTTAGGCGACCGTAGAATGGTACGGGTCCTAGACACAACCAAACACTGTCATACTGGGCGACCGTAGAATGGTACGAGTCCCGGGAAAAAGTCTCTTTACAAAACCATGTTACTATTTTAGGCGACCGTAGAGTGATACGGGTCCTAGATATGTAACACCAATTACCTTGAATCACTCTACCCTCCTTAAAGGTAAGATATTCCAGGTAAGTTTTTTTTTTAACATTTTCTAAAATCATGACATCTCAGTCTGGATTTGGATGTCTTGATTATTTTCATTCAAACATTTCACTCTGGATGTGAATGTTTGTCAATCCTTCTCATTATACCTTAGTCTGGATATAGGTATTTTGAGTTTTTCAAAAATCTTGACATCTCGATCCGGATCTAGATGTCTCGGTTCTTCCGTTGAACATTTCACTTTGGATGTGAATGTTCTTACCGTTACGCTTTTCAAGGAACCCGAGTGAGAGTTGGGTACTTGTAGAGTAAATAGGAACTTATCATGTACCTCAAGATGCTCTACCGCACGACCGGTAAGTAATTGCGGTACGTTCTTTCCTTTCACATCATGCATTTTGCATTAGCATTTCCATGCACCATATAAATTGCATTTTAAAATGGAATTCATTTTTCAAAAAAAAAAAATCAAAATCAAAAAATCAAAAAAATCAAAAAAATCCAAAAAAAATCCAAAAAAAAAAAAAAAAAAAATCCAAAATCAAATCAAATCAAGCAATCATTTAATATATGTGCATAGTCAAAATTTAGGTCTCGGTTTGTCTTTGAAGGCAACCTCTTCGAGCTCACCTTCAAAGAGGGCGGTGTGGACACCTAAATTTTGGCTACCCGTTTAGTAATTTGTCGCATTAAGAAATTAGGGGTTAATTTAATTCCTAAAAAAAAAAATATGTTAATTGCATAGCATATAGATTTAAATTACATTATTTGCATTTTTTGCATCGGTGGCGGATATATTCAAATTAGATGGATCAAGCCCACGAAGCGAGCGAGTGGCCCAAGCCGCGTTTTTTAATAATTAAAAATTATCTCATGGGAATATAATATTTTAAGATTTTTCCGAGATATGAATCTTTTTTAGATAGGGCGGATGGATAAAAAATTTGCGATTTGGTTTTGAAAGATTTGGATTTTAAAAAAAAAATCTCATCTTAATCTCGAATCCTTATCAGTATGGGATAAATTTTGTGAAAAAATATTACAATCTTATCTTTAGTCTTTTGGTGGTAAAATCATTGGAGAATATTAAGGAGGATAAGAAATAATCTAAAATATTTTGTTGCGGATAGAAATTTCAAAAGATTTTAGAGTTGGATAATAGAGCTTTATCTTAAGAATCTTCACAAAAATTTTAGATTATCTTCAATCGCCGAGTCAATATATGAAATCTTGATTGGTAGAACAGATGGATCCGTTTTTGCTCTATAAAAGGGGCCTTCTCTTCGTCTTTAAAAGGGGAGCTTCTTTGGGGGTTTCATTTCTTGGGGGAGACTAAAAAAAAAACACAAAAAAAAGGCCAAAAGGAAACCATCCGTGGAGCTGTGTGGGGGAAAAAGAAAAGAACTGCAGGAAAAAAAGGAAAAGTCGAACGTGAGAGAGAGAGAGAGAGAGAGAGAGAGGAGAAAAGTAAAAAAAAAAAGTAAAGGTTGATTTGACCTTTACTGTTCATCATCTTCTCCAAGCCGCGCTGTTTCGTGACGCCGGAGCCACTCCTCAACCGCCGCCGCTGCAACTCGCGGAGACCCCGACGCGCCAACCGTGCGTTGCACCGGCACCGCGACGCCAGCCTCCAACGCACCGCCGCACCGTCGGTCTCCCTCCACGAGCCCCGACGCTCGCGCCTCCGCCTCAGCCCGAGCCTGAACCTCCGCCCCGGCGTCTCTCGCGCCCGCACCACCTCGCCGTCGATCCCAAGCCACCGGTGACCCAGTCGCAGCCAAGTCGAGATCCAAGCACCGGAGTCCCTCCGCTCTCAAATCCGAGGTCCCCGACGACGAAGCCCCGGACCCGGCTCGACGCTTCCCTTTCGCCGGTGCCGAGCCTCATCGCAGCCACCGAGGCCTTCCGCCCCCTCGCAAAGACTGCCCGGCAAGTACCGAATGTAACGCTAGCCCGCTGCGGAGACGCCGTCCGACTTGTCCGCCGCGCCTCCTCCTCAACCGCGACGCCACTTTGCCGCCCCTGTTTTGCGCGCGATCGCTTAACCCGGCGCCCGCCGCGTCCCTCCGGCGCTTCCTCCCGCTCGCTCGTTGTTGCCCGAGCCGCCGGCCGTCGAAACCCTCGCCGATTTCACCTTCGCCCTGCCTCGCGACGCTCCCGAAGTCTCCACCCGTTGCTTCTGCCATAGCAATTGCCTGTCCGCCTTGCTTTGCCCCTGTCCAAGCTGAGTTGAGTTATCGCTGCCTAGCCGCACCAGCAACTCACCTCGCCGGAACCTCGAACGCCGGCGACCCAAACCCAATTGGCTACCCGTCCATTTTCTTTAGGTTGTTTATTGTTTTCATTTAATGTTATTTACTTTATTTTAAGTTTTGCTATTATTGTTTAAGTTTAAATATTGTGAGATAATCTTTATGAATTCCATAGGCATCATCCGCAAGGGTTATCCCTAAGAGTATTGTAATTTTTAATTTGACCCGTAAGATGTCGGGTCATTTTCTTAATTACACTAATTCTTGGGTTTGTCGATAATAATTTAAGTGTTGAATCAATATAGCTATTAATTTGATCCGTAAGAATTCGGATCAGATTTTTAGTTATTTTGATCTCTTTGCTGTGATAATTAGGGTTAGGATAATCGTTAATTTGACCTGTGAGACAAAGGTTATTTTTCGATTACTTCGATCCTTTATTTGATTGCATATCTTGATAGTTTAGATTTGATTTTTAGTTGGTAATCGCATTATTTTAAAAAAAGCCACTAAAAAATCTAAAAAATATTTGAATTAAGATTCAGTTTGTTTTAGAATAATTTTTGTTATCTGGCATATCTAGGATAATGATTTCAGTTCAAAAAATATAAAAAACCAAAAAAAACTAAAAAATGCATTCATTTAGGATTTTTAGTTTCTGTTTAATTTAAATTGCATTTTTAATTACATGGCAATTTTAAATTTCGAATCTTTAATAAACACAAAAAAACATCATGCACATATCATGTATAATTAGGGCATGCTCTGCACGTCATTGCATATTAAATAAATTGCATTTTAGATTTAGATAATGTCTTAGTTTAAATTAGGATTCGATATGACTTAATCCCTAATTTAAATTAGATAGAATCTTAATCTACTTAGATCATTTCAAATTTCATAAAATTTATCTTAGGATAAATTAGTTGCAATTTATAGGATAGATTGCATTGTTAAAATAAAAAATGTCATTTGCATGTCACGTAAAATTAGGTCCATGAAATGCACGTCATTTTATTGATTATTGTTAGGTTCATTTTTAATTGAAAATTGCCGTCATTAGATTAGGCCATTTAATAAATGTCGCGTGATATATAGCTCGCATATTAAATTGCAATGTTGCATATCATTTTTGTTGAAATAATTTTGTACGTCATTGCATTGCATTGCACGTCATTAGAATTAAGTCATTTTGATTAATTTAAATTGCATATAACAATTGCATGTTCATTAAGAGATCATAAAAAGTTTTATTCATATGGTTTAGGACATGTTGCCACGCCATATCATTTCATAGATTAAAAGCATCACATTGCATGTCATTAAGATTAGGTCATTTAGATTGCATTTAATTATTGCATTTCTTCATGTCATGTAGTTTATGTCATGCTGCCATGTCATATTAGATTATTAACATGCATCGCACGATTTTCATTAAGAAAAGCGAAAAACAAAAATTAAAATTGCGTGTTAATTAGAAATCATATCTAAGATGGTTGATGTGAATTCTGATTTAATAATGCAAATGCTTTCGTTACTTCGAAATATGTTTTGCATTATTTAATTGCTTTCTTGAGTGTTAAATTGGTGGTATGCACACATGTATGATCACCTCACATGTTAGGAAGTTAAATTAAAATCAATTCAATTGCCAAACATTTTCTTGAAAATGAAATAAAAGGTACCGAAAGGGCACTAGGATAGTCTCGGTGTAACCAAGTCCCCGAACTCATAAATCTCTGGTTCGTAGGAGTAAAGTAATTCTCCCGTTACTTTACTTGGGTTTCTAATCGACCCACCAAAAATAGATTAGTGGCGACTCCTGATTGAAAATCATTTGCATGTTAAGAATTCAAACCTAAGTCGCGAATTGGTATGGGCTTGGGAGAGCCCGAGCTAAGCTTAAAGACTTAGTAATCCATTAACCTAGTTCTAGGTAGTCCAAACCCCGAAAAATTGGGTCGCGACAGCGGGTACAGAGACTAGAGTGAACGCGTTGCCCAGACTGAAGAGGACGAGGGCCATCAAAGCCCGTTTTCCCCGTTGTTGGAGGAGACGTTTCCAGGACCCCCAAGGATGTTGTTCGAGGAAGAGGAGGGTATCTATGGTGTGACCGAGCTATTCGAGGAGGATGTCATATGCACCATCCTGGCGTGCGAAGAAGCCGAGTCCTCTGAAGTCATGGCTGTCCCTCCAAAGTAGGGCAACTCTTGTTTAGCCTAGTCTTTCGTTTTATGTCTTATCCCCTGCGCGGGATCTCGTAGTTTTCCTTTCTTTATTTCCTGTGTTTGTCATTTGTAACGTGAACTTGGGTCAACTCTGATCTTGAGCCGTTGATCGAGGGTGGTGTGTGTTAAAATACGGCCTTACCTTTCTTCATTCAATAAAATAGGCACATGTTTTATTAAGGACATGTGGAAGCACATCAAACTAGCCCTATGATGGTCGCTGAGGCCTAGGCCTCCACATGCTCCCTTATTTGATTGTTTTGCAAGAACAAGGAAATCCGAGGATATGAGGACGAATTCTTGAAATTTTTACAAAAACTACTTCGAAAGCTTTTTGAAAATGACATGCATTGTCTTTGTTGTTGACATTACTCTAACTCATCTCATCGCATCTCAGGCATTACATTATGCATAATCATGATAAGGACGCATGTGACTCAGATGTGCATGAAGAAAGTCCCTCAGGTTCCGATGACACCGACGACGACGATCAGAAGAGGATTGAGCGCGAATGGAATCGACACGAAGAATCGAAGCCGTTGGACTGAAGAGCAAACAATCACCATAAACTGGGTGATGCCGAGAATGTCAAGGAGGTAAAGATCGGGGCATGTCTCTCGAATCGAGGCGAAAGGATGACTAATCTTCTGAAAGAGTATCAAGATGTGTTCACCTGGACATATGCCGACATGCCGGGATTGGATCCTAAAATTGTGGAACATGCTTTACCAACGGATCCCAATTTGCCACCCAAGAAGCAAAGACTTAGGAGAACTAAACCAGAGTTGTCCAAGAAGATTGAAGAAGAAGTGAAACTATTGAAAGTAGACTTTATCGAAGTGACTCGTTATCCTGATTGGGTAGCAAATATCGTGCCCGTAATGAAGAAAGATGGACGAATCAGGGTGTGTGTTGACTATCGCGACTTGAATCGAGCAAGTCCCAAGGATGACTTTCCGCTCCCACATATCGATGTCTTAGTTGATAGTACAGCGAGATTTGAGTTATTCTCCTTCATGGATGGCTTTTCCGGATATAACCAAATTCGTATGAAGGAGGAAGACAGAAGTAAAACATCATTCATAACTCCTTGGGGAACTTTCTGCTACAAAGTGATGCCTTTCGGTTTAAAGAATGCTGGGGCAACGTATCAGAGGGCCATGGTCACGTTATTCCATGACATGATGCACAAGGAAATCGAAGTATACGTCGACGACATGATTGCGAAATCGAGACGTGGTGAAGATCATGTTAAAGTCTTGCCAAGGTTGTTTGAACGTCTTCGGAAGTTCAGGTTGCGCCTCAATCCCGCCAAATGCGTTTTTGGAGTGAAATCTGGGAAACTATTAGGATTCATGGTTAGTAGTAGGGGCATAGAGATTGATCCGTCGAAAGTTAAAGCCATTTGCGACTTACGACCCCCAACTACCGTCAAAGAAGTTCGCAGCCTGATGGGACGACTTAATTATGTGGCGAGATTCATTTGTCAGTTGTCTGAAACGGCGAAGCCATTTTTCAAGCTCATGAAAAAGAATGCAAAGATTGAGTGGAATGCCGAGTGCCGGGGTGCCTTTGAGAAGATAAAACATTATCTCACTCACGCACCAGTCTTAGTGCCCCCACTCCCTAAAATTCTCTTGATTTTGTACTTAACCATACATGACGAGTCATTGGGAGCTATGTTAGCCCAGAAGAGACCAAATGACGGGAGAGAATGCGCAATATACTACTTGAGCAAGAAGTTCATTGTTTCCGAAATGAACTATACGGAAGTTGAGAGAACTTGTGTGGCTTTAATTTGGGTCTTGCACAAAGCTACGGCAAGTATACACTTCATCACCGAATCTTGTTGGTGACTGAAAACGATCCTATCCGGTATCTCTTAGAGAAGCCGGCTTTGGTTGGCAAGTTGGCCAAATGGCAAATCTTAATTTCTGAGTTTGATGTTCAAAGCTTGGGACAAAAGTCTGTTAAAGGTCGAGCCATAGCAGACATGTTGGCAGAAAATTCCGAGAGGTCCAAAGCATCTGATGAGAATAGCGATGTAGAAGAGCGAATTCTACTTGTATCCAGCGACACGTGGACGATGTACTTGGATGGTGCAGTTAACTTAGCTGGGTCTGGTACTGGGGCGGTCCTTATTTCCCGGATGGACAACACTACCCCTCGTCGCCGCTAAATTGACATTTCCTTGTACGAATAACATCGCTGAATATGAAGCATGCATTCTCGGTCTCCAAGCCGCCATTGATATGGAGATTCGGAAGTTGCAAGTTTATGGTGATTCAACCCTTATCATCTTCTCGTTCAAAAAAAAAACCCTTATCATCTTACAGACCGAAGGCAAATGGCGAACACAGGATTCTAAATTGATTCCATATCATGAGTTCCTTGGGGAGTTGATGGAAGAATTCCGAGAAATATCATTAGAATATTTACCAAGGTCTCAAAATCAGTTTGCTAATGCCCTAGCTACTTTGTCTTCGATGTTGCAAGTAACTGGAGGCTTGGACATTGAACCACTGAGAATTGAAATCCTTCGGCGCCTGGCTTATTGTATGACGGTTGAAGAGGAATCGGATGGACAACCTTGGTATCACGACATCTTGAAGTATCTGCAGAAGGGTGAATTCCCCAAAGGAAGTGAAACAGCAGACAGAAAGCATTTGATAAAGCTAGCATCAAAATTTTTCACCAGTGGAGATGTCCTCTACAAAAGGTCCTTTGACTCAACATTGCTGAGGTGTGTCGATGCTAAAGAAGCCGATCGTTTGATGAAAGAGATACATGAAGGGGAGTGTGGCCCCCATATGAATGGACACTTCTTGGTAAGAAAGATCATGCGACTCGGTTATTATTGGCTAACCATGGAGTCTGACTGCATTCAACACGTACGACGGTGTCACCAGTGCCAGATTTATGGAGACAGGATAAATGCCCCTCCAATTGAACTTCACCAAATATCTCAACCCTGGCCCTTTTCAATGTGGGGAATTGACGTGATCGGGCCCATTAACCCCGAAGCTTCAAATAGGCATCGATTTATCTTGGTGGCGATAGACTATTTTACCAAGTGGATCGAGGCCAACTCGTATGTTAATGTTACTGCCAAGAATGTGGCAAAGTTCATTCGTCGTGACATTATCGCTCGTTACGGGGTGCCGGAGGCGATCATTACCGACAACGGCACTAATTTGAATAATGAGTTGTAGATTGTTTGTTCGGTGAGTTTCGAATTAAGCATTTGAACTCGTCACCGTACCGTCCTCAGATGAATGGAGCAGTGGAGGCGGCGAACAAGAATATAAAGAAAATCTTATCAAAGACTGCTGAAAATTATCGTGATTGGCACGATAGGCTCCCTTATGCACTAATGGCATACCGAACTTCTATCCGAACCTCCACGGGGGCAACTCCTTTCTCACTCGTGTACGGGATGGAGGCAGTCTTGCCTATTGAAGTTGAAGTCCCTTCTTTAAGGGTCCTTTCCCAATCTGCGCTTGATGAGACTGAGTGGATGCAGCAGAGGCATGAGCAGTTAAACATGATCGATGAGAAGAGATTGCAAGCTATGTGTCATGGTCAGTGCTATCAGAGACGAGTCGCAAAAGCCTTCAATCGAAAGGTGCGTCCTAGACACTTCGAAGTCAACGACCTGGTGTTGAGGAAGGTGCTTCCGATCATACCAGATCCTCGCGGCAAATTCACCCCGAATTACGAAGGACCGTATGTCATTAAGAAGATTCTTCCTGGTGGTGCCATGATTTTAGTTGAAATGGATGGCGTGAATTGCCTAGACTCGTAAATGCCGATGCGGTTAAGAAATATTTTCCATGAATGAAATCAAAGCCGAGGAGCTACTTCATGCACAATTCAAGTCGCATAGCATCATGCATAACATTGTAGATATCACGCATATGTTGCATACACACGTATCTATTTGTGTTTCAGGCACCCTACCGTCTAACGAGGAAATGGCAAGGGAAAGAACTAACTCAAGAATCCATCAAGTCTTGGCACAACAGGTTGAATGTCTCTTTTGAGAGGTGAGTCGAGATGATAAAAGAGGGCAAAACAAACAAACAAAAGAATAAGGACAAAAACAAAAATGCATGACATGATTCGCATGACCTATTCTCTGGTGTCACTATGCACGCTTCACGTCTGCGACCCTAAAAAAAAAAAAAAAGTGAAAGGTTAACCATGACAAACAAGAAGTACTTAGGATGAAGAAAGGCAAGCCATTTTCAAACACATCCTCCAGACACTTTTGAGAGTCGAGTGAAAATCGACCTTCTCTTAGGACGAATGATTCATTCGCATTGAGCACAAAGATCGAAATGATAAAGGCGTTCCCTTCATCAATCCCAAGCATTGCACTAATCTCCTATTATCACTTTGGGTCCAAAAAAAAGATGATACTTCAAAGTATCATTGTCAAGAACAACCCTACATTGGGGCAGCATAGGAGGTTATGATCATGTTGTAGAACGAAAGATTGAGAAAGATTCTATTACTTTCACTTGCATCGATCTTCTGGTGATAGCTTCCAAGGAATTCTCATTAGAGCTTGACTCATCCCAAAGTGAAGAAGAGCATTTCCTTCTCTACCCAAACACTGATATCCATTGTTTTAACCAATTTGGGCCTGATTATTCATTTCTGAACCTCAAGCGGTGATCATCTCCCTTCACTGGGGCAAGGCATAAGAATTGACCAAACACAATTGACAGTCACGAGAAAATGTGAAAAGTATCTCGAAAGTCATAAGAGCTATAAAAGTTCAAAGAAAAAAAAGTTCGACAAATTAGGGGGCATGAAAAAGCAGTGTACCTAGTAAAAGCAAGGTCAATGCCCGTCAAAAAAAAAAAAGAGAAAAAGGAGAGAAAGCCAAAAGGCTGCATCTTATGTGAAAAAATTATCAAAGTCCAAGTGTCTGAGTAAAAAAAATCATCGCAAGTGCAAAGGAAATTAGAGAAGAGCAAACCTCCATACAGAAATGGTTAATCAAGGGACTTTCGAGATGCGCTCTATTTCAAAAGCCAAGTGACTTCGAAAGATCAAATGACACGGTCATGATGTTATGATGATCACCGACTCTTAAAAACCCCTTTGAAAATGTTAAGCCTTTCAAGCCTTTCTCGAGCCAACACTACAACCCTCTTTCGAAGTCTCTTCTGATTGGGATGGTTCGAGTGAAAATGAGAATGCCACAAAGAAACTATTGCTTGAAGAAGTGGAAGTAATCCTATCTTGTCTTATCTTTCAAGTTCTTGACTTGTAAACCCGACGAAGATAGCAACAAGTGTTCCCCTATTGGCCGCAAAGCAATAATTCCTTCATGTAATCCCTAAACGAGCCTATATTGCGGCTTTTTCAAAAGACCTTTTTGATCGATCATACTGTGCTCATCGCGAATGTTTCTGAAAGCCTTTGATCTAGGTTATGTGAGATACCCTCAAAGAACCGGTTATCTCCCACATGAACGGATGGGATCAAGCAGCCATTTTATTGAAAGTGCGTGAGAAGCCCTTTCTGACTAAGAAGCTCTAGTTTGGCATGCTTAATGAGCCTTGTTCACAAGTGATGATCGTCTTGATAAGAACTTGACTCTTAGAGAATTTGATGATTAATGATATATCCACAAGCAATATGACAATTTTGCTCCACATGATGCTGATTGAAATCGAATGTTTTTTCTAAAACAGTCGGACTTAGCTTGGTTAGCTTGTTCAATTAATGCTACAATATTGCCAATACGTCTCTTGATGACGTCTCTAATGACATTCACTCAAGTTGAGTTTGACAGGATTCCTCAGTGAAGCCGTGCAGTTTTTAAAGGGGTTAGCGGGTTGCTTCCCTAAAAATCAAGGGTTCATGGTCAGCCTTAAACCATGCCATCTCCAAGGGTTCATGGTCAGCCTTAAACCATGCCATCTCCAAAGGTTCATGGTCAACCTTAAATCATGTTATTTCCAAAGGTTCATGGTTAACCTTAAACCATGTCATTTTCTTATGATCCGGTGGGCTTCTGTAGCCCGGAGTCCTTCAACCCCATTCTTATGACCCGGTGGGCTTTCCGTAGCCCGGAGTCCTTCAATCCCTTTCTTATGACCCGGTGGGCTTTCCGTAGCCCGGAGTCCTTCAACCCCATTCTTATGACCCGGTGGGCTTTCCGTAGCCCGAGTCCTTCAACCCTCTTCTTATGACCCGGTGGGCTTTCCGTAGCCTGAGTCCTTCAATCCCCTTCTTATGACCCGGTGGGCTTTCCGTAGCCCGGAGTCCTTCAATCCCTTTCTTATGACCCGGTGGGCTTTCCGTAGCCCGGAGTCCTTCAACCTCATTCTTATGACCCGGTGGGCTTTCTGTAGCCCGGAGCCCTTCAACCCTCTTCTTATGACCCGGTGGGCTTTCCGTAGCCCGGAGTCCTTCAATCCCCTTCTTATGACCCGGTGAGCTTTCCGTAGCCCGAAGTCCTTCAATCCCCTTCTTATGACCCGGTGGACTTTCCGTAGCCCGGAGTCCTTCAACCCCATTCTTATGACCCGGTGGGCTTTCCGTAGCCCGGAGTCCTTCAAACCCCTTCTTATGACCCGGTGGGCTTTCCGTAGCCCGGAGTCCTTCAACCCCCTTCTTATGACCCGGTGGGCTTTCTGTAGCCCGGAGTCTTTCTTCCTCTTATTGACAAGACGCGCTTTCATAGTTATGAGTCATTTCCATCGACCTGATACATGCATATACACTTAGGGTCTCTCTTTCGCCAAAATAATTTAGGTGTCTTTTGTCTTTGATCGCAACCTCTTCGAGGCTACATTCAAAGAGGGGCAGCTGTTGACACCTAAATTTCACATAAGTTAATTAATTTAAAGTAGCCTTAGAGATTAGGAATTAATCACAAAAAAATTAATTAATATTCTTTAATGAAAAAAACGAACGAAAAGAAATATGGTCGGGCCTGGATCCGCCGTGGCCCGACCCATCTCTCCTTTTCTTTTCCTCCCGCGTGTTGGGCCGGCCCAACCTCTTTTCTTTTTCAGCCCGGCCCGCATCCGGTCTTCTCCCTCCTTCAGTCTTCGCACGACCTGCACAACCTGCAGAAAAGAGAGAGCTGGAGACGGAGAGAAAGCAAAGCATCAGCATAGCAACGAGAACAGCAGCAGAGGATCGGTGTGGCAGGGGCGCGGCATGATCCGCGGGTCGGGAGCAGCCGACCGGCAACTGGCTCGGCCGTAGTCTTCACGCAAGTTCCTGCAAAAAAAGAAAAAGAAAAAAAGATGAAGAGGAGGCGAGGCAGAGGATCGGCATGGCAGGGCTTTCGGCGCGATCCGCGGGTCGAGGAAGCAGACCGATTAACCAGCTGGCATGGCAGGGGGGGAGGATCGAAACCAAAAAAAAACACCAGACCGAGAGGAAGCGAGAGAGAAATACCGAGGAGTGAAGAGGCCGAACCGGAGGCAGGAAGCTCGAAGGAGCAGCCCGTCGTCGCCAGAAGTTCGTTCGCCGGCCGTTGTCTGCCGTAGCCCATCACTGGACGAGGTAGGTCTCCCGAACCCTGCGATCTCGTTTCCGGAAAACGCTGGGCCGGAGCTCACGGTCGACCGGTTCTCGTGAGCTCCGGTCCAAGTCACCTTTGCACTTTGCTACCGTGTCCTCTTATATCATATTTCAAGACCCCCGAAGCATGACTGGCGTTCGATGGAGCCGGAATCCTTCGGGTTCGGTAGTGCATACCACGTGTTCGATAAAATTCCTCAGAGAAAACCGAGGAGTAGCTCGCATTTTAACGCCGGATCCACCCGTTTTTACTCTTGTGTTTGCTGAATCCTTGTTGCTTTGTCTGTATTTGTTGTGTTTCCAAATGGTTTGCGCGAGATTTGGCATGAATTTGAGTCGACGACTCGTTCCATCGGAAATAGGGTAGTTGTTGCCGGAATAGGTAGCCGGCGAGGGCCGACGCCGGTCGAGAGGACGACCGGCGAGCGACAAAGTGGTCCGGCGACCTTCCTTAGGGCCGCCGGCGCTCGCGGTCTTTGCCGGCGTCGGACCGGTGGAGGAGATGCGGGAGCTTCGGCGTGTTGCGGTTGCGGGAGGGGAGACCCCGAAGAAGACGATAAAAAAAAAAAGAAGACAAAAGCACAAAAAGATAAAAAAAAAATTAGAAAAAAGAGGAATGGGCTTCGTTTTGGGCCGTTTTAGTGTATAGGGCTTGTGGGCTTCGTTTTAAAACAAAAAAACTTAGACTAGGTTGGGTCTGCTGGTTAGGCCCGATCCGAATTTAATTGAAGGCTCAATTGGGCCTTGCTCTTTTCTGAGCGGGCCAATCAGCCCGTCTCCCAGCCGGACCCGACTCTGCCGACCGGGCCGAACCGGGTCGGGTCAAATCGGATCCGACCCGGTTCGCCCATTTCTTTAAACACTTTTTTTAAAATTAAAGTTACAAAAAAATTCAAAAAACTTAAATTTTTTTTTAAAAAAAAAAAATCGGAAATCTTAAAAAAAAAATCGAAAATTTAAAAATTAAAAAAGAAATCGAAAATTTATTTTTTTGAGAGAATTTAAAAAAAAATTAATTAGAAAAATTTTAAAAAAAAATTGAAAATTCAAAAATGATAGAGTTTGGTTAGGAAATGTTAGGTGTTGTCGTTTTAAGTGTAATTATGCCATTACTTTGATTACATCGCATTGTTTAGATTGTATATCTTGTTATGTTCAATGGTATACGTGTAGACTTATGGTGATTAGAACGTTGTTAGCTATGATTATTGGTGGATGTGTTTAATGGTATGTGTATAGTCATATGGTATGTTTAATAGTATGTGTTTAGATCGCACCCGTATGATCACTTTAATATGTTTGTGGATGAGTAAAATCAATTCAAGCTGCTTGCAAATTATTTTGATAAAATGAACAAGATTAGGTACCGAAAGGGCACTAATTAGTCAATTAGTGTAGTCAAGTCCCCGACCCTAGATTCTCTGGTTGCGTAGGAAGTGAGGTACGCTCCCATGCCTCACTTGGTTCCTAGCCGACCCCAATAGGCTAATGGCGACTCCTTTTGTGCAAAATTTCTTTAAAAAAATATCCCAACGTCACGCGGGGTATGGGCTTGGGAGAGCCCATGCCTAATCATGGGCCTTAGGGTCGTTCTTTAGGCAATACCCCTAAACTTATTCCCTCCCCCCTTAGGATAGGTCGCGATAGCCTTCAAGAGGAAATTCCTTATCAAAGAAGGCAATCAAATCCTTGAGAAGGACTGATCCCACAAATTCTTCCAGCTTGTTTGCCTCAAGCGTCTCTGGCACACGAATTTCACTAAGCACCTTCATTAGCAACTTTTGATGAACGAGGGATGTCATCAAGAGCTCGAGTAAGGAGATCTGAGCGGGCATCTTTCGTAGTTGGTCAACCACGTTATACTCACTTGCTTTGATTACGGCCAGAAACTCCTTAGCCTCTTCATCAGTGACCGGCTTTGCAGGTTGAGCACTAACTTGACCATAGGTCCGACCAGACCTTGTAACAAGGTCCACATCCAGGTCATAGGACCAAGGCACTGCCTTATCATTGACATACTCATACGGCTGAGGCACCTCTATCACTATCTCTTCGTTAGATGCATCTTCTAATGGGGGCATGTCTACGAGCGAAGGATCAACCTCTCTCTTATCAGCATCAAGTGTAGCTTGCTCCTCCTCCCAATCGATGATGATGTGGGAGATAGTAGAAACTATGCAGTTACGATCAGCATACACAATGATGCCATTATCCACCATTTTGGTAACTCTTTCTCTCATCACCGATAGAGGGACATCTTCCTGACTTTGGTAATACCCAGCTCTCACTAGCCCGTTGTAGGCATCTGCCATGTGCACCTTTGAGTTCCTGATCTGTCCGACTTCAGGTTCCAGGATAGCATTCATTGTACCCTCATGCTCTGGTAGCAGATTTTTTTGAATGTTCGGCCAAGTAGTTTGAAATGAAAAAGCCTTTGTATCCAGGAGATTCTGGATCTTGTGCTTGAGGGTGAAACATTCATTAGTTGAATGTCCCAATTCACCGTTATGGTAGTCACACTTCTTCGTCGGGTCGTAACCACGAATGCCTTCACGGTTAGGGCGCTTTGGTTCACTAGTAAGCAAATCCTTCTTTCGGAGGACTGTCAGCACTTGGGATGGAGACCCAGGGAGAGGGGAGAATTGCCTTCTATTATTCACTTTGGCGAATGATTGACGGCCAGCGGGTTGTTGCTGTCTTAGGTTTACCTGTATAGCCGGGGCACGTTTGGCACTTTCTTGGCTATAAGCCACGTTCACATCCACGGCCGCTTCCTTTTCCTTCTTGGCGGAGAACCTTTTAGTAGATGGCTCAGAAAACCATCCTTCCCTTATCCCCATCTCAATCTGTTCTCCCATAGGAATAAGCTGATTGAAGCTCTCGACATATGTACTGGCCATTCGATTACGGAACTCAGATGGAAGGGTCTTCACGAACAACTTCATCAACTCCTTGTTGGTAGGCTCAGGAGTAATTTGAGCTGCTAAGTTTCTCCATCTCACAGCATATTCTTTAAATGACTCGCTCTTTTTCTTTTCCATCCGCTCCAGGTCTTCTCGGGAAGGTGCGATGTCCATGTTGAACTTGTACTGTTTGAGGAATGCGTCCGCCACTTCGTTCCAGGTTTCGAGGAGGTTTACATTCTTCATCATGTACTAGTTTAGTGCGGGCCCAGTTAAACTCGCATGAAATGATTGGATCATAAGGGGCTCATTTTTGACGTGCTGGGCCATGAGGACGTGGTACATCTGCAAATGAGACTTTGGACAAGATGTCCCGTCATACTTCTCGAACTCCGGCATTTTGAACTTGCTCGGCATTTTAACTTTCTCATAGATCGAGAGGTCAAATGGGAGTGAGCTTTGAGACTCCTGCAACTGTCTCACTTTCTCTTCCAGCTTTGCGACGCGTTCATCCTGATCTGTCTTGGGAACCATGTCATCTTCCAACCCGGGCATTTCATCATCATTCATTTGGGCCCTATTTGCCTGCCTCGGGACTACTATCTCGGGGAGAGCGGGTGGAGGATTCGGGTTTACTTGGAGGGATTGAAATTGAGCTGTTATAAGCTGCATGGAAGTGGCTAACTGTGTGAGTTGATCTTCCATGGAGGACATGCGATCACGCATCTCACCTTGGTCGGCCATTCTTGCTCTTAATCGCGTGATAATGGGTGAGCGTGGAGGCTCCGTTGCCACCTAAAGAAAAAGAGATAATGTAAGACCCAATGACAAGATAGGAAAAATGGTCCATGACAATGGTCTAATCGCTTGATTTTATTTGAAATTTTAACCAAGTTTCCTAACAATGAACTAAGAATTGAAATCCGAAATCCCTAAACATCGAATCTAAAAATTGAAAACATTGAGCTAGAAATCAAAGTCCCTAAACATTCAAGACGTCTCATTTTATATGCTTTCGGGATTTCAGCGCCTTGCGAAGCTTCTTATTTTTCACTTCAATCATTTCCAATTTCCGCTTAAGATGCTCAATTTGTGCTCGTTGGGTTGGCTTCTCAATCACATCAGGGACCGCTGGACGCAGGGTGGTAGAAATCCGATGTTGTTGGATGTAGAATGTTGACGCATGGTAAATCTCCTCCTCACCTTTTAGTCTCTTGGGCACCAAAATCTTCTATGGGTGGCATTCATTCCATGTAGCAATGATCATCTGGATCTCCTTGAAGTAGTCATAGTTTGCTCGAATAAAACAAACTTGGAACAACTCTGTCTTGAGTGGCGGAGGAATTTCTTGAAGAGCTTTATACTGACGGGTCATCCTATACGGGTAGTAAGAAGTCGCACCAGAAAAACCCAACAACCCAACAACGGAATTGGCTCATCATACTTGTGTGAGAAACGAGCTTCCTCAACTCGGAACCATTTAGTATGTCATAGGAATGCCTTAGGATCAGGATTTTTCAAAAAATTAATCCAACGGGCATACTGTTTATTTGGGGAAAAACGTTCTAAGACCGCAAATTTTTGTATGGGGTGCCTAAAATCATCAATCTTAAATTGTTTCATGATGTGCCCAAATCCTCTTATGTGGGAGAAAAACCATATTTGTAAAAGTTCAGGGAGGGCACGCATGGTCTTTTCTTCATTTTGTTTGAAACGATTTAATGACAAAAATGTTTCAGCTAAAACCATATTGACATAATTTAAGCCGTCACAAACACGATTAACCACCCATGAAATTGAAGGATTAATGGCATTTCTTCGATAAGGAAAAACAATTAGCCCGAAAAATCCTAACATGAAGATCTTAGCTTTTGAAATCATTGATTGATTTGCAAAACATTTTTCCAAAAACGAAAATGGGCATGCAAAACAATTGGCTTTGACAACTTTCCTTACTCTTTCGGCTTCGATTTCTAAAAACTGTGATAATTCAGAAATAGAATCTATACCGATAGGCGGTCTAACAAGCTCCTTTTCCAGGGGCATTCCAATGGCAACACTATATTCTTCTAGTGTTGGAGTCAATTCGTACTCACCAAATATGAATGTGGAAGTTTGTGGACACCAGAAGTGAGGAAGTGCTTGTATCACACTAGAGTGGATGTTGATCTCCAATAGTGAGAGAAGTCGGGCAATCCTAGTCTTCACATACCTCTGGCCCTCTTGATCTAACTAATCCGGCCACATGTTGAGCTCTTTTTTGGGAGTGGAAATGAATTGTACGTCGGTCCTCCCCATAGCATATAAAACAAGACGCGACGAAACCTATTGTTATGGACCAACAAAATTGCAATAAAGTAAGTAAATTGCGAAATAAGAATTTAGACAACTTACTTTCACCAAAAAGAATGACAATCACATAGACACATGCATGAAATGTGAGGCTCGATTTCTATCTAAATGGCTTAACAAAGTGGAGCTAAGAGGATGATCTGACCGTTGCAGTCTCGCATTAACGTGTCAGGTCCCCCTAACTCCGGCTTAGTCGAATGGAATGTCCAATAGTCACGTAGTCTCGCGGATATGGACAAACACATTTGACTCCATGAAAAGACTTTCGGGGAAGAGAAGGTCAACCTCTACATAGCAGTCTCGCTTAGAGGAAGTATCCTTCTCAACACCATCCTAGAAATTTATCGCAGCCCAGGTCCGGCCACAGGTTGTGTGTGCAATAGTGTAGTGCTAAAAACAATAAAACATGCATAACAGTTTAAATGCAAACAACACTTCTAATCATGGAAAAATAAATCATTAATGCCACATTCCAACCTGCAAGACAAATGTTAGCACAAACTACTCCCCTTATACCTCACATCTGTAAGAACATTTAACACATTAGAAATGTTAGGGACGTACCTAGGATCCTCGCTGCCGAATAAAAATATTTTAAAAGAAAAAGAAAAATTGGCCTAAGTCCACTAAGTATTTTAACTCAAGTTCCCAGCGGAGTCGCCAAGCTGTCGTGACCTATTTTTCGGGTGCACCACTTAAAACTAGGTTAATGGACTACTAAGCTTTTAAACTTAGCTCGGGCTCTCCCAAGCCCATACCAATTCGCGACTTAAGGTTCAAACATTTAACATGCAAAAGGTTATTAATTAGGAGTCGCCACTAATCGGTTTATGGTAGGTCAATTAGACACCTAAGTAAAATAAAGAGAGATTTATTTTATTCCTACGAACCAGAGACTAAGGGTACGGGGACTTGGTTACACTAGAATTTTCTAATGCCCTTTCGGTACCATTTCTTTTTAATTTTTAAAATGTTTTTGCAAGCGATTGATTTATTTTAACCTAAATTACTATCATGCAAATGTGGTGACCACACGGGTACTCATCCATTATTTAAAACATTCAAATAAATAAATTACATCACACAAAGCAAGCAATCATTTTTTTTTTGGATTTTCTTAAAAATTGGAGTTCTTTTATAAAAATGCATTTTTAAACTAAATGACTTAATCCTATTAATATGCAAATTCTAATTAAATGGGCCTATTATGCAAACTAGTTATTATGCACCTTATGACCTAGCTTTACTAACAAATTCCAATTAAATGATCATATTATGCGAACTAATTAACATGCACCCAGATTTTTGTATTTTTGTATTTTTTTTATTGAAGTTTAGAATTTATGAAAACCCTACTTAATCTATTTAAAAATAATTTTCTAATCCATTTTTGGAATTAATTTGACTTAAACCCTATTCTGTCTTAGAAAACTATTTTTTTATTTTTTTATTTTAAAAAGAGGATGAGAATATGAAAATGTGCCAATTATATCTAAGACTCCAAAAAGGCTATTTAAGTCTAATCCTAACTTATTTCTTTTAAAATATCTAAAAATGCAGTTCTAAAAATATTATCTAAAAATGCAATCCTAGAAATATAATCCTAAAAATTTGATTAATTAAACCTACGTGTCTATTATATTAAACCTTAATGTCCTATATGCTTATGCAAATTTTTTGAATATTTTGATTTTTGATTTTTAGTTTCTTTTTAGTTTTTTTAAGTTGAATAATTGTTAAACAAGGGTTAAATCTAAACAATTAATATAATCACTAAATAAAGGATCAAAATAATTGAAAAAATAACCTGACGTCTCACAGGTTAAATTAACAATTATTCTAACCATAATCATCACAACAACTTAAAATAATTAAAAAATCTGGTCCGAAGTCTTACGGACCAAATTAAGTAATTATTATGATTTAACAATTGAGATTCTATTAAAAAGCCCAAAAATTAAAAATAATTAGAAAAATGATCCGATGTCTCTCGGATCAAATTAATAATTATATTAATTTCGAACAAAATTCCTACGGATAATGCATACTAAATTCACAAATATTAACATCCACCATTACAAATTAAATACCTAAACTAAAAATGCTATCAAATGAAATAAGCAAAAATAACATAACAAATAAAATAAACTAAACTATAAAAGTAAAACAAAATAAAATAAAAAGAACAAGAACTACCTAAAGGGGGGTAAACCGACGGTGGACGCGCCGGTTTGTCGTCGGGGCTTCGGCGGGGAGTGGTTGTAGGTGGACGGCAGCGGGCTTGAGCTCGGGGCAGCAGAGATTGGTGGAGCAAGGGCACGGCGCGGGGTCTGTCGGGGTAGCAGACCGACGAGGGGATGAACAGTAGCGTCGGGCAGCAGATTCGCTGGACGTCGAGGCAGAGGAGGGTCGCGGCAACGGGGCGCGGGCTGAGGCGCGGCAGCAGAGCTACAGACGTTGTTGGTGTAGGCATGGGCGAGGCGGCTCACAGAGCTGGGTTGTGAGTTGCTAGGTGGCGGCGTCGTCTGCGGTGCGGGCTCGGCCGTGGGGTCTCGAGCAGCGGACGTCGAGGAGCAGAGCGGCGGGCTTCGGAGCTCGGGCGAAGGCTGGGCAGCAACAGGTCGCGGTGGTGTCGGACTCCGAGCGGCGGTGCGGCATGGGTGAGCAGCGGGCAAGGCAGCGTCGGAGGTGGTCTGGACGATGGCGAGCGGCGATGGCGGGAGGACGCGGAGGCGGTGTTGCTGCGGGTTGCGTCGGACGGAAATGCGGCGGCGCAGGGACCAGCGGAGGTGATCAGCAGCAACGCTGGTAGCCCTTCGAGGAAGATGAACAGCAACCTATTTTCTTCTTTTTTTTACCTTTCTCTCACGTCACTTCCTACGTCTCCTCTCTCTGTCTCGTGTACTTTTTACCCCTTTCAGCTTTCCTTTGCACGAACTTCCCCTCGCACTTCTTTTTATGTTCTGAATTTTCGAATTCGCTCTTGAATTTTTCTCTCAAATTTCTTCGGTCCCCCCCATTTCTCACGAACTATAGCCCTTTTATAGTGAAAACCTCTATTGATCTTTAGAAAGTTGTGCTTCATTGATTGCGGGAATTATAGAATTTCAGCCCCGATTTGCCATCGCAAATTTACATTTCAGTTTTTCACTCACGTTACCAAAAACGCATCCAAGTTCGTTTTGATTTTTGCAAACAGCTCATCTGATGAGTATAATTTTTGATACTTTCCTTTTGATTTATCAATTTGATCATTATCCTCATCGATTTTGGGTTTGGCTTCCATTTTATTAAAATCATTGCCCTTAATTCGCTTGATTTTTCAATTGTTTCTACATTTATCAAAATCTGAATACTCATCAGAATTTCAAACTTCTATGCATAATCAATCAAATCAATTTTCCCCTTTTTTATTTTTTTCTTTTCAAAATGCAATTTATTTTTCCAAAATTAGATGTTCAATTAAAAGAAACAAAAAAATAATATAAATTTTTGAACAGAAACGTTACCAAATGCGCCCTAATTAATTGGCAATGGTAGTCTTGGAAGGAAAAAATATTTTAATTTTAATTTCAACATTTTGCAAATGCTACTTTGGAATGTCAGTTGCTTTTCAACATTCCCAAATCTTACATTTGGCCGAAAAGTATTTCAAAATATTTGCCAAACATTATAGCATTTTCCCAAGGGGCCTTGCCAAGGGGTATTGAGGCTGAAAGCCTATTGATAAAGCTAAATCAAACGCATCCTTCATATAGCAATAGACGTGCGAAGTCTTGAAGCACCATTTGCAATGAATTTATTCATGAAACTACATCCAAGAATTCAAGTGTTTATACCTGATTAGAGATCTAATAGGTCCGGGGACATGATTACGCTAGATTAATCTAACACCCTTTCGGTACCTTTTCATTTTAATTTCAAAAATATTTTGCAAGCAATGTTGATCAATTTTAACTTAAGCAACTAACATGCAAATGGTGGAATCAATAAAATAACATCCAATAAACTAAAGTGATAAATTGTAAGAAATTACAACTAACCTTAAACAGAATAACCTATGACTTTATTAAGGTTTATTCTCTAAAAGAAAAAAAAAACTTACAAAATGTTGATTAAAAATGCATGCCCTAAACATGATTTCTAAATGACATGACGCCTATTTTTTTTAAAATGTTAATTATATGCGATCTTGATCTAAATTTAATATGCATGATTTTAACTTTAATGACATGTGAAATGTAATTCATGTGACGTAACTTGAACCATCACAATATCTGTGCAATCTAATTTACATGATCCTAAATTTGCATGTGCTACATGATACGGAGCGGATGACATGGTAATTCCATATGCATGTATGTTCCTTTTATGATTTTTCTTTTTAAAATAATGCGACTCTGATAAATTCTCTTCTTCTTTTTTATATGCAACCTACATATAATAACAATGACATGAAATAGGATTAATTATGAATTAATCCTATTAATAACCAAGCAAATGACCTTTGTGTTTTCCTTTTAAATAGATAAAAAAAAATAACATGGCTTAATAACTTTTACTGAAAAGAAAGTGACCTAAATGCTTATCTTATGGCATTTTCTTTTTCTTATTTTTCTTTGAAAAAGAAAAGGTTCCTTTATTCATAAAGAAGACAATCTAGACTACATAATGCATCGATCCTTAAACTTTTCGCACCGCTAAAAGGACGGTGGTGCTTCGAGACACCACCATGAGATCACCCGAGAAAGCCATATCCGATCCAACGAAAAACATGACCTCAACCCATCAGAAAATGAACTATATACATTATTAATAATGCATGAAAAACAATAATTAATTATGATCCGATTGCATTACAAGAGTATTAAGACAATGAACATGTGACTCATTAACTAACATGCAACATATGACATGCATACTATGAAATCTATATGACTTAAATAACATTTTTATTTGGTTTTTGTTTTATTAAAGAAAACTCTATACTATCCTAACTCCATAAGGATTTTAAAGATCACATGCATTACTTTAAACATGAATTACGTATGCGCCTAAGTTCTAGATATGAAATATGATGCATGATATGCAATGTGTAAGTAACAATTAATTAATCAAATGACGCATCGAAATATATGTCATATTGATAATCCATCAATACAAGTCAATGACACATTATCTTAATACGATTCAACTACGCAAATCAATTCGTAAATTTGACATGAAAAGTCAAAATAATAAAAAAATCTAACCCAACGTCTTGCGGCTCAATATTCTTGATTATTATGACTTAACACGACAAATTTCCTAATCGGATAATGAAAATATGTCAAAACAAATCAAGTCAGAATCACAAGCTATGAAACTAAATATTTGAACTGAATTTAGTCTAAAGAGATTACCTAATCCAAGGCACAGCTTCTCGAGGGGGCAGCAGCAAGGCTTGCGATTCCACAAATGAGGTATGACCGAGAATTCACATGTGCTTGATGAGTAACGGGTTATTAAAAGTTTGTGGCGCAACGACGATTCCACCACCGTGAGGCCCGGCCAATGAATAAAAAACCTGCAAAAATAAAAGACTTCCAAGTGATGGAGGAGCTCGGTAGACGTTCAGCGCAGGCCTGACAGAGACGAAAACTCTAGGATCTCGGCAAATCATTGGTTTGGCTTTATGGAATAGGAGAGACTCGATTGACAGTCATGGCAAGTGCGGTAGGAACTCATATCCTCGTGGCTGGCCACGGACAGGCCACGGCAAAAACAGCAGCTTCGTAGATAGTCCAGACACGACAGGGCAGCGAGTCGTGGCAGTAAGGCTCAAATCACGGCAGGCCGACATCAGGTTGTCAAATTCTTCGTTGAAGCAGGGGCCAAGCACCAAGGGGAGAAGAATGCCGCCTTTTTATCACTTCGTCATCTTTGACTCTTATGGATCCACTTTTGTCTTTTCTGGTCTGAGTCCCCTGATGGTGTTCTGGGTGTGTTTTGTCAACTCAAGAAAGAAAAATCTCTTTTTGCACTCAAAAGTGCGGCTTCTCTCTTTGCCGTTTTCGTGAAAGACCTCTCTCTTACTTTCCTTCAACGAAACGCCCCATGAAACCTCACGTACACTTTTTGCCAATTGCAAGTGAAGATTTTTCAAGATAATTGCATATATTCACTCAATCGACGACAATCATCTTCCAAAAAGAGGGGATGCGCTCAACAAGAAAATTGCTCCATTATTCAAAATCTAAAATTTTTTGTGAAGATTTTTTAAAATAATTCACTTAATCGCTCATGATCCTCCTCCAAAAAGAAGGAATATGCTCGACAAGAAAAATGCTTCAAAATCTAAAATCTTCAAGATCTCCCCAACAAGTGAATTGTTTATTTTATTAATCATTTTTTATCCTCTCTTTTGATAAGCCACCATAGCATGTTTTCCAACTCGAATCAATTCGAGCTGAGTACCTATCGAACCATACTGAAGTATGTCATCTAAAAAACTATCACCATTGATAAGCCACCATAGAATATCACTTTTACATCTATATGACGCATGAAACAGATAAAGTTCGCACTCTACAAGCCAAGACCATAAGAGCGGCCAAGTATTGATATCGACTTAAACTGAACCTTTCCATTTGCATTTTCCTGAACCTGATTGCTCTTCAGTTTGAAAAACAAGTTTCATCCTTTTTTGAAACAACTGAGCATCCTTAGTTACTTAAACACAATTCACGGCAGACAACACTAGAAGCCCAATGCTATTTTTATTGCTAATCAACGATTCAAAGGGAATGATTTTCGAGCGAACAAAGCTTTATTTGAAAAAATAAAAAGAATTTACAAGGACTGATGTGCATAAATTTCTACGTGTCAGATAATTGTTTAGTGAAGTTATAAGTCACGAATGTAGAAATAACAAATACATCTAGGCAACATGGACTTCGGTACACCAGTTTCTGCTAATAGTTATGATATATGTGGCATTATTTTATAGCGAGAAATGGTCTAAAGTGTGGAAAATTAGACCACACAAACCCTATAAAACCTCTAACATATCGCATCTCATCCCTCTGCCCACTATCTCTCTCTCTTCCCCCCCAACCCGGGACACGTAGTCTCCACAGCATCTTCATGGAAGAAGGGTGGGTGTACGTTGCCTTAGCATCCTCCGTCCTCTTCCTTCTCTTCTTGTTCAAATTGCAGAGAAGCAACAAGAGGAATCTCCCACCGAGCCCGCCTTCACTCCCTATCATCGGCCACCTCCTCCTTATTAAAGAGCCAGTCCACCGGACCCTTCAGTCTCTCTCCAACCGCTACGGCCTGGTCCTCTCCCTCTCCTTTGGCTCCCGCTCCGTGGTTGTCATATCCTCCCCATCCGCGGCCGAGGAGTGCTTTACCAGAAATGACATCATCCTCGCCAACCGCCCCCGCCTGCTCTTTGCGGAGATTATGTTCTATGGTAGCACGACCATCGGTGTTGCCCCTTACGGGCCCCACTGGCCGCAACCTCCGCCGCCTCACGGCACTCAAAATCCTTTCCCCCCACCGCCTTGCCTGCTCCCTCACCATCCGGCTGGAGGAAGTAAGGCTCCTCGTGAAGAGCCTCTATGAGGTGGCCACGGCAGCGGTAGGGGGTGGCAATTTTGCGAGGGTGGAAATGAGGTCGAGGCTGGAGGAGATGTCCTTCAACATCATCATGAGGATGATCTCTGGGAACCGCTGCTTTGGGGCTACCGTTGATGCGGGTGACACCGAGGTGGCCGGGCGGCTCGTGGAGTTGATAAAGGAGACATTCGAGCGAGCGGGATGGACCCGGGTGATTTCTTGCCGATCCGAGGAGGGTAGTGGACTTCAAGGGGAGAGAACGGGGGATGATGGACGTGGCTAAGAGGTCAGATGTGATCTTGCAGGGCATGATAGATGAGCTCCGGTCAAGAAGGAAGAGAAGCGATTGCGGCCGAGAGGTGGAGAGCAAGACGATGATCAATTCCATGCTGTTGGAGGGCTACTCGGATGACATCATCAAAGGCCAAATCTTGGTATGTGCATAACACATGTTCTGTTCACTTGACTTATGCAAGTACAGTGAGATGGTTCTTCACAATTTATATTTCTGAGTTTGACTGAAGTCTTTCGGCACTCACCGACAAAAGAAAATAGGAATAACTAGTCATTTGTTGCAGTATCGCCTTGTGAGCTTAGAGTGGTAGGCAGTCCGGGGGGACCCCATGGCTCCTCTCTTCTCAAGAGTCCATACATCCCTTATAGTGTATGGACAGCTATCTCTCGAGCATAGCTTTTATCAAAAACGTGAAGAAGCATCAGGAAAACAACATATATTTTTCGGTTTTAACCCTACGACATAGAAGGAATAAGAAAGGTGGAAAGTAGGGCAACGAGAGGTGAAGGGAGCAAATGGACAAAAATTTGACTCGCCTCCCAAAAAACATAAAAAATCATCATCTGTGACCCTTAGATTTGAATGATGGTCTAGCATCTTCTAATACATGTACCTTCATGAAGTTAGAATGTTAAAAATGCCACCTCTTTTTAGCATTTTACAAATTTGACGAATAATTTATTTCTTTTCTATACCTGATAGAATGCAATGCTAGTTTCACATTTTTGATTTAATTTATTCCATAAAAGGTCTTTTTTCCTTTTCTATTTTGAGTATATGATTTCTTAATCATTATTGCATGATCCTAATGTATGTGAGCCCGATACATATGTACCGTTGAATAACATGGTCTCATGTGGAATCCTTTTCATCCACTGGTTCAATGAATTGGGCTTCTATCCGAGAGACTTATATGCAACCAAGGTTCTGCATTTTTCTTTCTTCAATAGTGGCTGCTATCTAGTTTGTCGTTGATTCCAAAGTAGAAAGAAGAGAAAGGACAAAACGAAAGAGCTCTTGTAGGGCGCAATATGCGTAGAATTGTCACTTACAAAGTTTGTTTGATCTTCTATCCTGTGCGCAGAAAATGATTGAGGTCAAATTCTATTTTTCTTTCCTGAACTTACGCATGTTTTTCCAAATCCGATCGATTCGAGCTAAGTACCCGTCGAACCATGCCGAAGTCTGTCGTCAAAAAATCTGTCACCATCGACAAGCCACCGTAGGACATCACTTCTACATCTACATGATGCACTAAACACATAAAGTTTGCACGTATACATGAACAAGACCATAAGAGCGGCCAAATACCCTTTGCTTTGCATTTTCCTCTTTACGTTTGAATCTGATTGTTCTTTAGTTTGGAAAACAAGTTTGATCTATTTTTGAAACTATTGAGCATACTTTGTTACTTAAACACAATTTGTGGCAGTCAATGCTAAGTGCGGGCACGGACACATCCGCGGTGACAATAGAATGGGCCATGTCCCTCCTACTCAACCATCCAGACGTCATGAAAAAAGCTCAAGCAGAACTAGACGACATCGTTGGCCGAGACCGTCTAGCTAATGAAGCAGACATCCACAAGCTACCTTGCCTTCAAAACATCATCAATGAGGCGCTTCGATTGTTTCCGCCGGCACCACTCCTAGTGCCTCATGAGTCTACTGAGGATTGCATGATCAGCGGGTTCAACGTGCCCCGAGGCACCATGATCCTAATAAATGCATGGGCAATTCAGAGAGATCCAAAAGTGTGCGATGATCCCACAAGTTTTATACCAAAGAGGTATGAGGGACTAGAAGATGATCATGCATACCGGTTGTTGCCGTTTGGGATGGGGAGGAGGAGTTGTCCTGGTGCTAGCCTTGCCAATAGAACGGTGAGTTTGGCTCTAGCAGCGCTTATTCAATGCTTCGAGTGGGAACGAATCGGTGAAGAGCCGGTGGACTTGTCCGAAGGGACGGGAATCACAATGCCGAAGAGAGAGCCACTGGAGGCTTTGTGCAAAGTGCGTGAATGCATGATTGCTAATGTTCTTACATAGCTTTGAGAAGGTCATTCTCTAGTGAATTTATTTGGTGATGTTAAACCTATGTAATACTTATGAACTAATATGCAATAATAAAGTAAATTGGTAGAATGAAATGAGGTGGAAATGAATGGAGGGAAAAAGACCCCAAAGTGAGAGCGGAATGGAATAAGAATTCTAGTTCTTATGTCTAGTGATAATGTATTGATGAAATGCCCATTCATATGGACTTTCATTAGGCCTTTGAAAGGTATCAGAATACTATGGACTATTTTTATTGTAAGATGATATGTATGTTTGAAAAAAAGACCTGCGATTAACTAGAGTTGCTACGTGATTGTCATCTCCTTGGTGTCCTATGGATTTTGAGTTTATTTGGCATCTCCTCTAGACATGATATGAGTCCCTAGCAATTCCAATAGACATGATATGAGTCCCTAGCAATTCCAATGTCATGGGGTTTGCAAAACACGTGTGTGTGTGTGTGTGAGAGAGAGAGAGAGAGAGAGAGAGAGAGAGAGAGAGAAATGCTAGGCAGTGATGTCAACCATAGTGGCCGATGGCAACAGGTGGTGGCTACTAGCGGTGGTGGACGGTGGCTCTGCATAGGACCAAGAAAGGGTGATCTTTTACGTGTTCGCATCGTTAACGCCTCGCGATACTCACTCAAAGTGAGTTGCTTATACTTGATAGTTCGAGTCCGACATTATAATCGATAAATGTCCTGCTCCGCAGTGATGTTAACCATAGTGGCCGATGGCAACAGGTGGTGGCTACTAGCGGTGGTGGACGGTGGCTCTGCATAGGACCAAGAATGGGTGATCTTTTACGTGTTCGCATCGTTAACGCCTCGCGATACTCACTCAAAGTGAGTTGCTTATACTTGATAGTTCGAGTCCGACATTATAATCGATAAATGTCCTGCTCCTGGTGGAATGATTGCCACTAGT
The DNA here is from genome assembly GCA_014182725.1 of Eucalyptus brandiana. Taxonomy (NCBI): domain Eukaryota; kingdom Viridiplantae; phylum Streptophyta; class Magnoliopsida; order Myrtales; family Myrtaceae; genus Eucalyptus; species Eucalyptus brandiana. The sequence continues at coordinate 2,100,875 of CM024673.1, read as the reverse complement.
TTCTTGGTGCCTCTGCGTAGGTTTCTTTGCTAGGTGTGACTTCGTTTTTTTATCTTCTCTGTTAACAATTCCACTAAGACGGAACGCTATTCTTGGAAGCATCTCCTTCGACTCTGTCTTTCCTAGCTTGCCATAACTCCACGCTTGCTTTCCCATGGCGGACTAGTCTCGATGATCACTTTCAAAATTCTTGGTCTCCCACTAAGAACTAGTTGCTTTCTGGAGAGAGTTTTTAAACTTATCTTTCTTGGTGGGTTGCTTTCACTGTGCCAGCTCCGAAAATGAAGGTATTTGCGCCTAGTGGACTGTTCATTCAGGGTCTGCAAACTATTTAAAAAACTTTCACGTGTAAGCTAGAAAATATTCTAAAAGCTTTCACGTGTAGGTTGGAGTTTGACTTTAGCCTAAAATGGTGAAAAATATGTGATTCGCGAGACAAATAGGTTCAGGATTTGCCAACTATTTTAAAAGCTTTCATGTGTAGGCTGGAAACTGTTCTAACAACTTTTACAGGTAAGCTGGAATTTGACCTTAGCCTAAAACGTGGAAATATGCAATTGGGAAGACAAATAAGGACTTGGAATATTCAAATTCGAGATCTCTTAATTGTGATACCATGTGATATCATTGTTAATTATTTAAAAAACTTAAATTGTTAGATAAACACGTAATTTATTATTTAAATATTTTAACAATTTCTCTCTACTTTCGTTGGTGTTAGCTGTGAAGTAACGGAAAAGAAATGGTCGCTCACAAAAGAAAGGATTATGTTAGTGAGTGCTCTAAGCACACTTGTTAAACAACTAATTAAGCAAACTCTACCGTTTTCAAGATTGCCTTTTCATTATGTACAATCAATGTCTTTAAAATTAAATTATTTCAAATAAAGTATACTTTATGAGTGCCTACATGACCCATATTTTAAAATGGATCTTGACCATTTGACATGATTATTCTCAAATGAAGTTCATGCGGATCAATGCAGAGTTGCAGACCATTTAAATGCATCAGTACAATGTGGCAGTCATTAAAAACTTTCCTTGTTGGCAAGCAACATCATGGATCAGTAAATTTCCTGCTCGGGGAAATTCTCTGGTCTTGTCTAGCAATTTACGGAACCGGTCCGATTATTTTGGGGAAAATTTCAAATGGCGGATGACTTTAGAAAAGATAATAACATTATTATTTAAGGAAATAATTGACTACAAAATTGTCAATTTCACTAGTGATTAAGAAAAAATAATGACATATGAGGACTATTACCCACTAATATTATTTTGGGTTAATACCCCGAAAAACCCCAAACCCAGACACTACACTTGTGACAAATTTATCCAAAACTATTTTTTTGATCACCAAAAACCCAAAACTGGTATACCTTTGACAAATTTATCCTAAACCCAGACACTTGTGACAAATTTACCCTCTGTTAGTTTTAGTTAAATTTTCTTATTAAATTATAAAGTTAAACGACACGTGATAATTGACCAGTATACCAATTTAGGATTTATCCTAAACTACTATTCTTGGAAGCATCTCCTTCGACTCTGTCTTTCCTAGCTTGCCGTAACTCCACGCTTGCTTTCCCATGGCGGACTAGTCTCGATGATCACTTTCAAAATTCTTGGTCTCCCACTAAGAACTAGTTGCTTTCTGGAGAGAGTTTTTAAACTTATCTTTCTTGGTGGGTTGCTTTCACTGTGCCAGCTCCGAAAATGAAGGTATTTGCGCCTAGTGGACTGTTCATTCAGGGTCTGCAAACTATTTAAAAAACTTTCACGTGTAAGCTAGAAACTATTCTAAAAGCTTTCACATGTAGGTTGGAGTTTGACTTTAGCCTAAAATGGTGAAAAATATGTGATTCGCGAGACAAATAGGTTCAGGATTTGTCAACTATTTTAAAAGCTTTCATGTGTAAACTGGAAACTGTTCTAACAACTTTTACAGGTAAGCTGGAATTTGACCTTAGCCTAAAACGTGGAAATATGCAATTGGGAAGACAAATAAGGACTTGGAATATTCAAATTCGAGATCTCTTAATTGTGATACCATGTGATATCATTGTTAATTATTTAAAAAACTTAAATTGTTAGATAAACACGTAATTTATTATTTAAATATTTTAACAATTTCTCTCTACTTTCGTTGGTGTTAGCTGTGAAGTAACGGAAAAGAAAGGATCGCTCACAAAAGAAAGGATTATATTAGTGAGTGCTCTAATCACACTTGTTAAACAATTAATTAAGCAAACTCTACAGTTTTCAAGATTGCCTTTTCATTATGCACAATCAATGTCTTTAAAATTAAATTATTTCAAATAAAGTATACTTTATGAGTGCCTACATGACCCATATTTTAAAATGGATCTTGACCATTTGACATGATTATTCTCAAATGAAGTTCATGCGGATCAATGCAGAGTTGCAGACCATTTAAATGCATCAGTACAATGTGGCAGTCATTAAAAACTTTCCTTGTTGGCAAGCAACATCATGGATCAGTAAATTTCCTGCTCGGGGAAATTCTCTGGTCCTGTTTAGCAATTTACGAACCGGTCCGATTATTGTGGGGAAAATTTCAAATGGCGGATGACTTTAGAAAAGATAATAACATTATTATTTAAGGAAATAATTGACTACAAAATTGTCAATTTCACTAGTGATTAAGAAAAAATAATGACATATGAGGACTATTACCCACTAATATTATTTTGGGTTAATACCCTGAAAAACCCCAAACTGGTACACTTGTGACAAATTTACCCCAAACTATTTTTTTGACTACCAAAAACCCAAAATTGGTATATCTTTGACAAATTTATCCTAAACTGGTACACTTGTGACAAATTTATCCTCTGTTAGTTTTAGTTAAATTTTCTTGTTAAATTATAAAGTTAAACGACACGTGACAATTGACCGGTATACCAATTTAGGATTTTACACTATATTTGTCACAGTTTACAATTTTTGTGATTTTTTTGTGGAATTAATCTAATTTAGTGGATGGTATATTAGTCACAAATTTACCAGTTTGGGATTTTTTGTGGTTGAATAAATTAGTTTGGGGTAAATTTGTCACAGGTGTACCGGTTTCGGGTTTTTCATGGTCAAAAAAATAGTTTGGGGTAAATTTGTCACAAGTGTACAAGTTTGGGGTTTTTTAAGGTATTAACCCTATTATTTTTTCGTTCACAACTGTTAAAAATTGTTACGATCATAGAGGTAAGTTACTAAGAATAGGAAAAAGTATTTACAATAAATTCATCAAGTTGAGTATGATTTTACATAGAAAGTTGATGAGATTTAAATGCGTAGGCTTGAAGGTAAATAATTGCACATAAAGGATGGTTTACAAACTTTTCATTGACAAGAACTTATAAAGCAATCACCATTATTAAAGAAAAACTTATAATAACATTCTTATGTTACAAACTCTATGAATAAATTATCGTCATGAAGGGATTTTTGTACTTACACGTGCAAATAAAATACAACTAAATACATGTAAATTATGACCAATTAAGTAAAACCATGTTAACATTCTCGTGTTACAGACTCTATAAATAAATCATCAGTATAAAGGTATATACCACTAGTTATAAATGCAAATAAATTATGATCACTGCATTAAGAACGCATTTGGTAACGTTTCTGTTAAAAAATTATTCCCGGATACAGAAATAGAAAAAAATATTTCGTTGCAGGAAATAATTTTGAACAAAAGAACGCATTTGGTAATCACACAAAATTTTTGTTCCCAGAATAGAAAAAATAACAAAAACACGTTTAGTAAACTTGTATAATTTTTTTTTGTTTCTTTTAATTTTTTAATTTTTAATATTTTTATTATTTTTAATACTTTTTTTTCTTTTTCTTTTTGTTTCTTTTTTCCTTTTGGCGGGCGGCCTCGCCTAGCCAAAGCGAGGCTTGCCGACCCTTGGCGAGGCCGACCCCGCCCGGCCGGGCAAGGTCGAGCCTCGTTAGGGGGACGGCGACGCTCTAGTGAGGTCGCCGACCCTCGATTGCCGGTCGTCGGCCATGGTCAAGGTCGGCGACCAACCAAAGAAAAAAAGAAGAAGAAAAAGAAAAAAAAAAAAGAAATGTTTCTTGAAATTGTTCTCGAGAACAAAAAAAAAAAGTTTTTTCTATTTCTCGTTTTTGTTCCAAATCTGTTCCCGAGAAAAAAAAATATTTTTTGGTCGTGGGAACAAAAATGTAAACAAACCCGTTTTTGTTCTTTTTTTGTTCCCCGGAATTAAAAAAAAAAAAAAAAAAAAATTTGTGTTACGGGAATGGAAACAACTTTAAACAAATAGCCCCTAAGAGTATGTTTGATAACGTTTATTCAAAAATTGTTATGAAATAAAAAAAAAAAAAACTATTTTTATTAAGGGGAACAATTTTTGAACAGAAAAACATATTTTGTAAACTTGTATAATTTCTATTTCTAAAATGGAAAAAGAACATAAACACGTTTGGTAAACTTGTATAATTTTTTTTGTTTCTTGCAATTTTTTAATATTTTTAAATATGTTTCCTTTATTTTTTAAAACTTTTATTTTATTTTTCCTTTTTTTATTTTTTATTTTTTATTTTTTATTTATTTTTTCTTCCTTTTGGTGGTTGTTGGCATCGACTAGGGTGGCGGCCGGTCGAGCCGACGAGGGCGGCAGCCTCGCCCACCACCGGCCGAGGTTCGCCCGACCAAGGTGAGGCCAAGCCTCGCCAGGAGCTGGGACGCTCCGACGAGGTTGCTAGCCCTCAACGGCTGGTCACCGGCTATGGTCGAGCCCGACGACCGGACAAAGTAAAAAGAAGAAGAAAAGAAATAGGAAAAAAAATTAGAGAGAAAAAATTTGTTTCTCGAAGTGTTTCAAGAATAAGAAACAAGTTTTTATTATTTTTTATTTGTTCCAAATTTGTTCCTAGGAATATAAAAAAAAAAAATCAGAACAAAAACTCAATCAAACTCGTTTTTGTTCTTTTTTTGTTTTCCGAAACAAAAAAATAGAAATTGTGTTCGAGACACAAAGAACACAAACAAACAAAGCACCTAAATTTCCATTCTATAAGGTAAAAATTACTTTTCATAAAATGCAATTACGCCAAAACAATCAAGAAATTTAGAGCTAAAAATTAAGATGGGACCCCTACCTTTTTTAACCTTTAATGCTTGGGGACTCGCTGTCTGCTCTACCCTAATTGGTAGACTCGCTTCGTGCTCTACTCCCGATCCTCCGATGTCCGAATCGGAAGAAGCTACGGCGTTGGCGCGCCGCCGCCGCCGCCGGAGGAGAGCACTCCGCCGCCGCCCCAATCTACGAGAGGGGCCTGTAATAGTTTTCCTAATGTGGACTAAATTAATTGATATTGTAATTTATTATTTTTACGGTTGGTCTAAGGTGAGATAGAAGGTTTCTTAATTAGTCTAATATGGGCTGGCTAGTGTGGGCCGAGTTGAGCCCGGCCCGTAATGAGAGGGACTGGCTGGAAACTTTATAAATAGCGCTCAAGTCTCTCCTCTAACTCTAATTCTCACATGTATCCTCACCTAAGGGGCGTTTACCTAACGCTAAACATGAGGGGGGCCGCCTCATTGAGAGGGTGATACGAGAGGGCAATAGAGGAGAAGGACTTGATGCGTGGATCCCCTTGATATATGTGGGTAATCCTTTTTCGCTTCCGCTTTATGTTCGATGGATCCCAAAACAGGTGCGTTAATCTTTCTACTCAATTATGCATGTTCTTGTTCTGGTGATGGAGATCTTGGGGTTGCACAATTTGCGTCTAACATGTGGTATCAGAGCAACCATAACCCTAGAACTTGAACGCATAAAAGTTTTGCCCTAATTTGTGATTTTCGAGATTTTTTGTTCAATAAAAATAAAATTAAATCACAAATTCGGGACTGGGCTCGACGAGACGAGCAAGACGGTCGGCAGCGCATCGCCGGGGGAGACCGCACGCGCCCCCACGCGTGGCCACGCGCCGCGCACTCAGGCGGTGCGTGAGGGCGCGTGGAGCGTCGGATCGGTGCGTGGCTGGCGGCGTTGGACTCGTATGGTGATTTTATATCTCGTGGTATATTTATTTTATATGTTTGATGGTTTTATGGATGTAAAAATACATACGGAACCCTAAATACGTGTATTTTTAGTGTAATTTTGCATATTTTTCTTATATTTTCTATGATAATATAAGTGTTGGGTTACTGAGTTTGCTATCACATAAACATTATAATGGTGTGATTCATAAATAAAAATTAAACTTTATTGTGAACTAAAGCTTGCTTAATGAGATACAATCAGTATGGGATAGTATTTGAGCTACGTATTGAACTGATGAGAAACAGTAAAGGTTATGAAATTTTTGTTGCTTAAGCATACTCCTTGACACGCTGATAATCTTTGAATGATGGACGTCTTAAGAACTCGTGACCAAACTGATTGTACTAATTAACATATCTGCTGTATGTGGGTAATGCATGTCGATTAAGTTCTTGCATATTGTACATGAATTCATCCGGTCACTTGTTAATGTCTATCAAGTTAATATTTTTTATGGTTAAGGAGTTTGGCAATATTTATGCAGAGCAATAGTATTTACTGTTATAGTTTAGATATTTAGTTCTGTGATTTAACTCAATTTACTAGGCCACTGGTTGAAGTAATTAAAATTGATTAATAAATCAATTGTTGGCCTTGGAGTCATGTTTTGCCTTATGAAACTCATGAGCAATAGTTGATCAGCTGTTAAGCTTGTCGATATGGTGTACCATGTATTACTATTGATGTTAATTTATGAGAGATATTTTAGATCAACATTCTTTTTATATTGTTATGGTAATATGTAATTGGGGTGCATAAGAGATGTTTTATTCTGTATTATGAGAAGTTTCTTGTGTTACTGTGATCAATAACCTCATTGGAATCTGTCTTTCTGGTTCGCTGTATATATATTTATATATATGTATGATTAATTTTATTAATGAATAAAGCAATGTAATTAGCATGATATGTGATTTTGGTGATATGTTGCCCCTATTACTAAAGTTAAAATCACATGTATATGGTGTATGTGATGAGTAAAGTTTATATCCCTAGTATGAGAGAATTTCAATGATTAAATTGAGTTGTGACCGCCAAAGTGGCACGCTTGATTGGGTTTGAGAAATTTCGGTTTCGTATATTTGATTGGGATGTCTCCTGGTCTAATGCATAGTTATACTCTCAAAGGAGGTGATTGTGTATTAGTTCATGGAGGGATACATGATAGTGTGGTGGAGGAGTGACCGATCCTAATGGTTTATATGCCCAAAGGTGATGAATTCACGAAGATTGGAATATATTCTCATAACCCTTATCATGTGGGGAGTGTACAATTGCATGCCATATATTCTGCCCAAAGGTGATTATATGATTATGCGTGTAACTCTCTGGATGTGTACTTGTACGTCAAGTTACACGGTACTCACATGATGCTAATTATATACATTGCTTGTTTTTCAGTCACATTTTCTGTAATTAATAACTTCATTATTATTGAGGTTTTTTACTGCTTCAAATTTTAAGTTGTTGATATATGATTTGTTGCTTGAAAAAAGAGCAATTGAATTTGCTTACTGTCCATGAAGCGTTCAATTCTAGAATACTTGAAAAGAGGTTTGCCTGCATACTGCACTGTTATGAGATGATGGAAGCCTTAGTTGCTTGAAATTATATCTTATCTGATATTGAAATTAGGACATATCTGCAAAGATTGTGTTTAAGTCCTAATGACATATACATCTTGTATATGATTAAAAGGTTGTCAGGCTTAACAGTGGCCGTGAGTATTTTGGCAAATATGACAATGCGAAATAGCTTAAATGGTCATTTGTCAAATACTTGTTAGATTCTGGGGTGGTAACTTAATTACTATGCCTGAAAATCCTGACAAAAGATTCACTCGAAATTATTTTGTATCTTACCTAGATTGTTCAAAAGGGTATTGATTTTAAGATACAAGAATTATGGAATCACATACTTCTAAATTTCTACAGTTCGACGTAATTGTAGAGGATAGCTACTCTCAGACTATTAAGGATAATAGTGTGATGGAATATCATTGTGTCTTTGTCTTTACCTATACAGATAATTATTGAATCTCCTGTACCATAAACTAAACTTGTTGAGGTTCAAGGTACTATTCTTGATATAGTTTATAATGAAATTTCTTAAACCTCTCAAGTGCAGAATGAAGTGGTGGTAATTTTATTAAGGAGATTTGTTAGGAAAAGACGATCAGTTATTCCATTAGACTATATAGTCTATTTGTGAGGGCATGACTATAATATCCACTACATGGTTGATTTAGCGACATAAATAAATGTTGTTTCTTATCCTCAATCAAGTGTGTGATTAGATGCCATAAAATGCGATATACAATCTATGAAATATGTTTGGAAACTTATTGACTTATCTAAAGATCACAAGTTTATTAGTTGCAAATTGGTGTACAAAACTAAAAGAATTTCAAAGAAAGATTGTGGAATTTAAAGCCAAATTGGTAACTAAAGTTTTAACTCTGAAAGAGGGGTGGATTGTTTATAGTGAAAAAATAACTATTTCTTTAAAAGATTCTTTCAGAGTTAATGCGGCATTAATAGTTTATTTATTTATTTATTTATATATGGAGTTACGCCAAATAGATACAAAATCTATATTGTGCAATTGGATGATTTTGTAGCAGATTCAAGTAAACTTGTGTGTAGACTGAAAAGTTCTAGTTCATAGTCTTAAGCAAGTTTCCAAACAATATTATTAAAGTATCATAGTGTTGTTATTTTTTGTTCAATTGGGAACAAAGTAATTCAATATCTTGCAAGGTCAAGTGGGAGGAAATTTATTTTTCTCATACTCTATATACTTGATATTTTGCTTACAAGTTGTGACTTTGAGATATCTTATATCATTTTTACTGAAGTCTGTAAGGATTGTTTTTGCCATATTATATTAGATTTTCTCGGAGGATATTTGCTGATTGTATATTGGAAATATTCAATATACATCATTGCAAGCCAAGAATTGCTCCTGTTGTTAAGAGTGATGGACTAAATATATCATATTGTCCTTATTTAGATATTGAGAAAATCCAATTAAAGAGAGTACCTTGTGTCAGTGCAATTAAAAGTATAATGTATGCTCGAATTTGCACTAGACTAAATGTTGTTTTTGTGACGGGACTTCTAGGCAGATATCGGTCAAATCCAAGACATGATCACCGGGTTCTTTGTCAAGAATATTTTAAGGTACTAAAAGAAGACAATATATTATATGCTAATTTATAGACATGTTCAATTCTTGCAGTTAGTAAGGTATTCAGATGTAAACTTTGCTGGCTGTTCTGATGACATGCAATCAACTATGGAATACATATTTATGTTAGCAGTAAGTGTAGTAAATAAAGTTCTATGTCATCTTCTACTATGTAAGCAAAGTGTTAGTAACATTCTTTTAGGTCACATTACTTGGGCTTTTAGGCTCCGTAACCTCATAAAGGAGTTGATCGTTTTAACTTTATGGATAGATCCATACGATTGTATTGAGATAACAAATTTGTAGTATTATTTATTTACTACAGATGTCTCAATGGGTCTAATATATGGTGGTCAAAATTTTTAACCAAAAGCAAACGGTACAGAAATGTGACGTTTTAATATAATATATTTTCATAGATAATGTGATTGCAGATCCACTAATTAAAGGCTTACGCCCATGTGTATTTAAGTGACATGTCATTAGCATGGGCCTAGGAGTATCTTCGGATACTGTTGTTTAGTGGGAGCTATTTTGGCTTCACTCTGATAAAGTTCACATCTGTGGTTCGTTACACTTAGTAACGGTTTGATATGTATCAACTTTTGCATTCAATAAAATATTTTGAATGTGTTGTTATGTTGAATACATATTGATAAAGTCTCAAGGGATTGTATAAACCTTGAGTGAAAGCTAGGGGCATCCGGGCATCCGGTTATTAGCCTTGTGCATATGTCTTGTGATACATAAAGAAATGTTAACCATAAGGACAAGACATATGTGGGTTCATTGGAACCGTAAAGTATTCTCTAGTGGCACAAGTTTTTTGTGACACCTAAGGTAAGAAAGAATGGTGATCGACAAATGGGATCTCTTTATGAGAGATGTTATCCATTTGACACACTACCATATTGAATCCATATCAATAAAGTTGAGAACATTCGTGACCATGGAAGGCTCTGTGTGTATACATGCGATTACCGCCATGATTCGGTGTTTAAGACTTTATGGGATAGATTTGACTATTAAGAATTATCTCGGACCAAATGTGCGCACATACAAGACGATTTCAATTAATATAGTCCAAGTGGGAGAATGTAAGAGTTTTCCTAATGTGGACTAAATTAATTGATATTGTAATTTCTTGTTTTTACGGTTACCGTAAAAACGGGGTTGGTCTAAGGTAAGATAGAAGGTTTCTTAATTAGTCTAATATGGGGCTGGCTAGTGTGGGCCGAGTTGAGCCTGGCCCGTAATGAGAGGGCCTGGCTGGAAACTCTATAAATAGTGCTCAAGTCTCTCCTCTAACCCTAATTCTCACATGTATCCTCACCTAAGGGGCGTTTACCTAACGCTAAACGTGAGGGGGCCGCCTCATTGAGCCAGTGATACAGAGGGCAATAGAGGAGAAGGACTTGATGCGTGGATCCCCTTGATATATGTGGGTAATCCTTTTTCTGCTTCCGCTTTATGTTCGATGGATCCCAAAACAGGTGCGTTAATTTTTCTACTCAATTATGCATGTTCTTGTTCTGGTTATGGAGATCTTGGGGTTGCGCAATTTGCGTCTAATAGGGCCTCCCAGAGAGCCCAGCCCCGACGTCGCCTTTCGCGTCTGGCCTCCGACGCGGACCACGCGCAACGCGATCGTCTCGCACCTCGTGGAGACGCTGTTGGCCCCATCGGCACTCTCCACTCGCTACGGCTCCCGCCCGGACGAGGCGGCGGCGTCGTCGCCCGGGCCATCGAGCAGGAGGAGTACGTCGCCGCCGTCGCTGCCGCCTCCGCCGACGACGACGGCCCGGACGTCCTCTAGGCGTACGCCAGGGCGATCGCCAGGCGCATGCTGATCTCCGTCCAGCCGCGCATCGCCCGGGACCGTGGCTTCTTCCCGCCGAAGACACCCGAAGTGTTGGATGTCCCCACTTCCTTTGATTCTGAGGTCGAAAAGTTGTCTTCTATTTGAGGTGGGGAGTTCTGCTCCCTTTAGATGACAAGCTTGGGGTTTTGAGGTAGTACAGTGAAGTGAAGTAGTTTGAATTTTTGACAAAATTCGAACTGGTTTCACATATATGATTTATATTTTAAATAATCTTGTTTCTCTATTCTATTTTGCATATAGGGTTGTTTTTTCTTTGTCATTATTGCATGATCACAATGAATGTTGACACCTAATCTTTTAAAAAATAAAAAGTAAAATAAAAATTTGATTTTGAAAATCTTTCTTGTTGAAAATATATCCTCATTTCAAAATTTAAAAAAAAATCAGTTTTTATTGGATTTTGGAGCCTTTTTATTGTTGAGTGGTTAAGTGAATATGTGCAAATATATTGGGAAATCTTCAACAAACTCGAGTCTTTCCTCTATAAATAAAGGATGCAAAGCTTCGGTTCAGGGGCTCTCTTCGTTCGAAAAACTCTTTTGGGGGTTAAAAAAGAACACAAAAGTGGAAAGTGAAAAGAGAGAAGAAGGAGGGAGAGATTCGGTTCTTTGGGGCGAGGAAAAGTGTGCAGAGAAGCAGAGGGAAAGGGACGTGAGAGAGGGAGAGAGAAAAAATAGAGAAAAAATAAAGAAAAAGAAAAGGAGAGAAAAGGGCCGCATCGTCTTCTTCGGGGAACTCCTTCACCAGAGACGCTTACTGCCCGATCCCCTCGCTGGTGCGCCGGTTGCCACCGCCGTTTTGCCAGTCGCCGTTGTCCCTCTCACTGAACCAGCACTGCCGCCTCGCCACTCTACTCGACGACCCGTGACCCGCTGCTGCCGGCGCTCGCACGCGCTTCCCTCCGCTTGAGCTCCGCCGGTGTCTGCTCCGACTAGACACCGGCCCGAAGCTCCGCCAGCCACCGTCGCGCTCACCGTGCTCGACTCCAAACGCCGCTCTTGCCGCGACCCGACGCCGGAGCAGCACCGACCTGCATCTGCTCCCCTTCGCTTGCGACCCGTAGCACAGGAGCCTTGACGCCCTTGTTCCGCATCTGTCGTCACTGATCTACAGCACCAGAAGCTCCGACACCCCCTGCTCCGCCTCACTGTGCGACGCCCCCCGACCGATGCTCGTTTTCTCATGCTGGTAGCTGCCACGCCAGCAACCCACGAAGCCACCTACTGCTCGAAGCGATCCCTTGTTTTGTTGCAGGTCTACCTTTGCCGAACCTCGCCGGAGTTCCGACTTCAGCCGTTTCCTTCATTCGTGCCGGCCCTCTATCGACACTGTTGTCCTCCCTTAGGTAGTTTATTTTTCATTTTTATTTTATTTTATTGTCATTTATTTATTCATTTTAAATTTTGTTATTATTATTTAAGTTAGAATATGGTTTGTCAATATTAATATTTGTGCATTTTATCGGCATTATCCGCTATGATTTTGTCCGAATTCATGTAATTATTAATTTAATCCAAGAGGCATCGGATTATTTTTGGACTTTTGGTAGAATTTTAATTATTAAATCATTATAATTATTAATTTGATATGTAAGACTTCGAATCAAAATTTTAATTATTTTGATCTTTTTTGTCGTGATAATTAGGGTTATGATAATTGTTAATTTGATCCATGAGACAACATGTTATTTTTTTCGATTATTTTAATAATTTATTTTGTTGATGGCTTAGATTTTATTTAATAATTACTTATCTTTTAAAAATTAAAAAAAATCAGAAAAAAATCAAAATAGGTTTAGTAAATCGAACATGTAGGTTTAGTAAACTAGAATTTTCTTAGGATTACATTTTTAGGGTTGCATTTTTAGAAATAAGTTAGGGTTGGACATAAATTAATTTTTTAGATAATGTTCTCACATTTTAATTATTTCATTTTGTCAAACAAATAGTTTTTTAAGATAGGATAGGGTTTAAGTCAAATTAATCCCTCGAGTAAATTAGAAAATTATCCCTTTTTAGATAGTTTAATTAGGGTTTTTATTAATTCTTAATTTCAATAAAAGATACAAAAATATTAGGTGCATGTTAACAAGTTCACATAATAGGATCATTTAATGATAATTTGCTCATTAATGAATTTAGGTCATGAGGTGAATAATAACTAGTTTGCATAATATGCCTATTTAATTAGAATTTGCATATTAATAAGATTAAGTCATTTAGTTAAAAAATGCTTTTTTTTTAAGAATTCTAATTTTCAAGAAAATCCAAAAAATAATTGTTTGCTTTGTATGTTTAATTCTTTTGATGCAATTTATCTTATTGAATGTTTAATAATGATTGAGTACCAGTGTGATCACCCATTTGCATGATAGAGATTTAAGTTAAAATAAATCTGAGCTGCATGCAAAATTTTTTGAAAATTAAAAAGAAATGGTACCGAAATAGCATTAAAGAATCTAGTGTAATTAAGTCTCGTACCCTTAGTTTCTAGTTCGTAGGAGTAAAATAAGCATCCCATTATTTTACTTAGGTGTCTAATTGACCTATCATAAACCGATTAATGGTGACTCCTAGTTAATAATATTTTACATGTTAAATATTTGAACCTTAGGTTGCGAATTGATATGTGCTTGAGGAGAGAGCTCGAGCTAAGTTTAAAGATTTAGTAGTCCATTAATCTAATTTTAGGTAATGCACCCGAAATTTAGGTCGCGACAATGATTGTGAGTCTAATACATATGCATTGATGGACCGTATAGGCTTGTTTTTTCTACTGTGGAGTTTTCATCCAGAAGTGTAATGAATCGGGCTCACATCCCCGAGAGTGATGTGCGACAGGACAATGCATTATTTTTTTCAATGGTGGCCGCTTTTTAGATTGTTGTAGATTTCGAAGGAGAAAGAAGCATAAAGGACAAAATTAAACAGCAATTATAGGGCGCAATACGCGTGGAAATGTCAATTACACAAAATCTTTTGTCGTTTGTGCGGAAAATTGTTTTTTAGCAAGAAATAGTCTAAAGTGTGGACCCTATAAAACCATGTCATCCCTCTCCCCACTATCTCTCTCTTCCTCGCCACCGCCCCCGCCCCCGCCAACCCCCGCCCCCCGCCCCCGGGACTCGTAGTCTCCGTAGCATCTTCATGGAAGACGTGGGGATGCACCTTATCTTAGCATCCGCCTTCCTTTTCCTTCTCTTCTTGTTCAAATTACAGAGAAGCAACAAGAGGAATCTCCCACCGAGCCCGCCTTCACTCCCTATCATCGGCCACCTCCTCCTTATTAAAGAGCCAGTCCACCGGACCCTTCAGTCTCTCTCCAACCGCTACGGCCCGGTCCTCTCCCTCTCCTTTGGCTCCCGCTCCGTGGTTGTCATATCCTCCCCATCCGCGGCCGAAGAGTGCTTTACCAGAAATGACATCATCCTCGCCAACCGCCCCCGCCTGCTCCTTGCTGAGATTATGTTCTATGGTGGCACGACCATCGGCTTTGCCCCTTATGGGCCCCACTGGCGCAACCTCCGCCGCCTCACGGCACTCAAAATCCTTTCCCCCCAACGCCTTGCCTGCTCCCTCACCATCCGGCTGGAGGAAGTAAGGTTCCTCGTGAAGAGCCTCTATGAGGTGGCCGCGGCAGGGGGTGGCAGTTTCGCGAGGGTGGAAATGAGGTCGAGGCTGGAGGAGATGTCCTTCAACATCATCATGAGGATGATCTCTGGGAACCGCTGCTTTGGGGCTACCGTTGATGCGGGTGACACCGAGGTGGCCAGGCGGCTCGTGGAGTTGATAAAGGAGGCATTCGAGCTGAGCGGGATGGACCCTGGTGATTTCTTGCCAGTGCTGAGGAGGGTAGTGGACTTCAAGGGGAGAGAACGGGGGATGGTGGACGCGGCTAAGAGGTCTGATGTGATCTTGCAAGGCATGATAGATGAACTCCGGTCAAGAAGGAAGAGAAGCGACAGCGGCCGAGAGGTGGAGAGCAAGACGATGATCGATTTCATGATGTTGGAGGGCTACTCGGACGACATCATCAAAGGCCAAATCTTGGTATGTGCATAACACATGTTCTGTTCACTTGACTTATGCAAGTACAGTGAGATGGTTCTTCACAATTTATATTTCTGAGTGACTGAAGTCTTTCGGCGCTCACCAACAAAAGAAAATAGGAATAACTAGTCATTTGTTGCAGTATCGCCTTGCGAGCGAGCTTAGAGTGGTAGGCGGTCCGGGGACACATGGCTCCTCTCTTCTCAAGAATCCATACATCCCTTATAGTGTATGGACAGCTATCTCTCGAGCATAGATTTCATAAAAAACGTGAAGAAGCATCAGGAAAACAACATATATTTTTTGGTTTTAATCCTACGACATAGAAGGAATAGGAAAGGTGGAAAGTAGGGCAACGAGAGGTGAAGGGAGCAAATGGACAAAAATTTGACTCGCCTCCCAAAAAACATAAAAAAAATCATCATCTGTGACCCTTAGGTTTGAATGATGGTCTAGCATCTTCTAATACATGTACCTTCATGAAGTTAGAACGTTAAAAACGCCACCTCTTTTTAGCATTTTACAAATTTAACAAATAATTTATTTCTCTTCTATACCTGATAGAATGCAATGTTAGTTTCACATCTATGATTTAATTTATTCCGTAAAAGGTCTTTTTTCCTTTTTCTACTTTGAGTACAGGATTTCTTAATCATTATTGCATGATCCTAATGTATGTGAGCCCGATACATATGTACCGTTGACTAACATGGTCTCATCTGGAATCCTTTTCATCCAGTGGTTCAATGAGTTGGGCTTATATCCGAGACTCATATGCACCAAGGTTCTGCATTTTTCTTTCTTCAATAGTGGCTGCTATCTAGTTTGTCGTTGATTCCAAAGTAGAAAGAAGCGAAAGGACAAAACGAATGAGCTTTTATAGGGCGCAATATGCGTAGAATTGTCAATTACAAAATTTGTTGGATCTTTTATCCTGTGCGCAGAAAATGATTGAGGTCAAATTCCATTTTTCTTTCCTGAACTTACGCATGTTATCCAAATCCGATCGATTCGAGCTAAGTACCCGTCGAACCATGCCGAAGTCTGTCGTAAAAAAAACTGTCACCATTGACAAGCCACCGTAGAACATCACTTCTACATCTACATGATGCACTAAACAAATAAAGTTTGCACTTATGGCTTTGAATAAGACCATAAGAGTGGCTGAATACCCTTTGCTTTGCATTTTCCTCTTTACGGCTGAATCTGATTGTTCTTTTAGTTTGGAAAACAAGTTTGATCTATTTTTGGAACTATTGAGCATACTTTGTTACTTAAACACAATTTGTGGCAGACAATGCTAAGTGGGGGCACGGACACCTCCGCGGTGACAATAGAATGGGCCATGTCCCTCCTACTCAACCATCCAGACGTCATGAAAAAAGCTCAAGCAGAATTAGACGACATCATTGGCAGAGATCGTCTAGCTAATGAAGCAGACATCCACAAGCTACCTTGCCTTCAAAACATCATCAATGAGGCGCTTCGATTGTTTCCGCCGACACCACTCCTAGTGCCTCATGAGTCTACTGAGGATTGCATGATCGGCGGGTTCAATGTGCCCCGAGGCACCATGATCCTAGTAAATGCATGGGCAATTCAGAGAGATCCAAAAGTGTGGGATGATCCCACAAGTTTTATACCAAAGAGGTATGAGGGACTAGAAGATGATCATGCATACCGGTTGTTGCCGTTTGGGATGGGGAGGAGGCGTTGTCCCGGTGCTGGCCTTGCCAATAGAATGGTGAGTTTGGCTCTAGCAGCACTTATTCAATGCTACGAGTGGGAACCAATCGGCGAAGAGCCGGTGGACTTGTCCGAAGGGACAGGAATCACAATGCCGAAGAGAGAGCCACTGGAGGCTTTGTGCAAAGTGCGTGAATGCATGATTGCTAATGTTCTCACACAACTTTGAGAAGGTCATTCTCTAGTGAATTTATTTGGTGATGTTAAACCTCCGCAATACTTATGAACTAATATGCAATGATAAAGTAAATTGGTAGAATGAAATGAGGTGGAAATGAATGGAGGGAAAAAGACGCCAAAGTGAGAGCGGAATGGAATAAGAATTCTAGTGTTTATGTCTAGTGATAATGTATTGATGAAATGCCCATTCATATGGACTTTCATTAGGCCTTTGAAAGCTATCAGAATACTATGAACTATTTTTATTGTAAGATGATATGTATGTTTGAAGAAAAGACCTGCGATTAACTAGAGTTGCTACGTGATTGTCATCTCTTGGTGTCCTCTGGATTTTGAGTTTATTTGGCATCTCCTCTAGACATGATAAAAAAGTCAATATTTTTATTTAGACGACATAACAACGTGTTTTAAATCTAAGGTGCCCTAATTTCCACAAGATGACACATTACTTTAGGCTAGAAAATCTTGCTAGAATATTGTCAGGTGAGGGAGGTTGGGTGGGATTGTCCATCGAAATTTAGGTGTTGGGACCTAAGATGGAACCAGGATTGAGTTCAGTGGGATTCTGGGGCATCTCATGCCGAACCGCAGGGCCTGAGTGCCCGGCCTTGCACCTTCAGCATGCAACCCGCGGACGCCGGGTTACGACATCGAACTCGAACACGACAACATGTCTGACGTCATAAAACAATATCATTATATGTTGCGATTTTCGGGCTTAATTAGCACCGCACGTTCCTGTAATTTTACGGTTACAAACGAGACGTAATAAAGAAGTGTGCCGACTCCCAGGCTGGAGTGCCTCGGAAATTGGTATCCGATCGCTGGGAAGGATAAGGCATGGCTATTTCCATTTGGTTTGTTCCACAATCCAAAGGACCACAAGGTGAAGAGCACCATGATCTTCGACTTTGTCGTTTTTGCCTTCTTGTATGATGAATTGCCAATGTTCGGCCCATCAGTCTTCACGTCTTGAAAGGAGTGCGAAGGACGGAACCGTTCGTGTCCATTCATAGGTGTGAACTCATCCTCTGGACAACTAGTGGTTAAAACAGAAAGAGAAACGATTAGATGATAATTTATAATTTATTGTCAAAGTAACAACCTACTTTAGATAATAAAAAAAATCAAATTATAGATAACTATAAATTTTTATGGGAATTTGGGATTCACAAGAAATTTCAAGCATAATATGATTGATTTTTTTTTTGTCAAACATAAATATGATTGATTATATAGTTCCTTTTTTCTTTTCTAGAGAAAAAAAATTTAAAATTTTATTTGAAAATGATTATTTGAATTGCTTGAAATAAATTCATCAATAATAAAAATTTACATTATCAATACCAATTTATGTTGCGAATGATGACAATATTTTTCGTCATTCATTTTTGTAAGTGATTCAAGTGATTAATTTTTTTTTTTGGGAAAATAATTTTCAAATCATTCAGGTTTTGCGAAATAAACACATTGTATGTTTACATCTACTTGAGAAAAATGCATTAGAACTCTTGCAACTTCTCTTCGAGTGTAATGTTATTATGAGTTTCTTTATCATGTGATTAAATTTTATTTTATTTTTTTAACTTGAGGCGGTCTATTATTTAATAAATCGGACTTACATGATGGGTATCAATAAGGAAGGGTAAACAATGTATTGACCAACACAAGTGATGTGATACAGACCACGTATAAAATGGACAGTCAAACGGATGTTGATTCTAAGAAGCAAAAAGAATTAGGTTGACAATGGGGGAAGTGTTTGACTGATAGTTGAGTCGACGTCATTCAAGTCAAAGTCATTCATGGCGAGCAACATTGACATCGATTCACCAAGTTTGGCTGAAATCAAATTGACTACAGGGATGGAAATAGGGGGAACAGGTTAATCGTAGTCGAAGTCTTTGGCGGTAGCAATTATCAAAATTGTTGTTTGAAAGTTGTATAAATACAATAATTGTAGCCAAGTCAATTAGTTATCACGGTCGAGTTTCCTGAGCGAGAAAAATTATACAATCAAATATGTAGTCAAAATCTGATTTTAATGAGTGGGCACAATTTACTAATTGATGCGAGAGCCCGGGATATATCAATCAATTCGTAAGCTCAATTCATACCTCGTTGATTAATTCAGCTCAATCATTTTGTTTAGAAGCAAAGGCCAATTTTGGCTATAGTTTGATTCGATGGGTTTGAAGATGTCAATTATGCATTAGTTAACAATTTAATGAATTAGTTGTCGCTTTCATGGTTATTGATTAACTATGAAGATATCAATACACAAGTTTGAAGTCGATTTTGAGACTGCTAATCAACCACATAGCAATTGGGGATTCTTTTGATCTATTTGCATCGATGTCGGTTGATCTTCCAAGATGTTTATTGGGCCACTCAGGCTGGAGAACGAATCTAGAGTCTAAGTTTAATTACTTTGCATCTAGTAAATGTATATAGTCATAGTTTTATGAGTCTTAAGTGTGTCATAGGTTTCAAGAGTCAAAGTTCAAGTTCTTATGTGTATAAGTGCATTTTCTAGTTCCATATTTTTATCGAGCGTTCTAGTTCCCGTGTCTTTATTAGTTTAATAGTTCCAAGATGTATTTAGTCATGGTTATAAGTCATGGATGTAGAGATAACAAATGATATAGGCAACATGAAGTTTTGTATCCCAATTTCTATGAATAATTTTGATATTTGTTACTCTGCCATTGAGAAATGGTATGAGGGGTTAAAAATTTGACCCGACGTACCTTGTAAAACTTCTTACTTCTTAGATCTCTCTACCCGTCCTCTCTCTCTCTCTCTCTCTCTCTCTCTCTCACGGAGCCTCCATCACATGCTCATAGAAGACGCGTGGGTGTACATTCTTTCAGCATCCTCCTTCCTCTTCCTTCTCTTCTTGTTCAAATTGCAGGAAGCAACAAGAGAAATGTCCCACCGAGCCCATCCTCACTCCCCATCATCGGCCGCCTCCTCCTCATGAAAAAGCCGGTCCACCGGACTCTCTAGTCCCCCTTCGACTGCTAGGGCCTGGTCCTCTCGCTCTCCTTTAGCTCCCAGTCCGCGGTGGTCGTATTCTCCCCATCGGTCGCTGAGGAGTGCTTTACCAGGAATGACATCGTCCTCGCCAATTGCCCCTGCAGGCTCTTCGCCGAGATTATGGCCGACGGCCAGACCACCAGTGGCCCTGCCTCTTACGGCCTCCACCGGCGAAGCCTCCTCTATCTCACGGCCTCCAAATCCTTTCCCCGCACCACCTCGCCAGCTCCCTCGCTGTCCGGCTAGAGGAATTCAGGCTCCTCGAGAGAAGCCTCTATGAGGTGGCCGCGGCAGAGGCAGGGGGTGGCGGTTTCGCGAGGGTGGAGATGAAATCGAGGCTACAGGAGCTGTCCTTCAATATCATTAGGCAGATGATCTCTAGGAAGCGCTACTTTGGGGCCGCTGCTGACGTGGACGATGCCGAGGCGGCCCAGCGGTTCAGGGAGGTGATAACTGTGATAACTGAGTTATTCGAGCTGAGCGGGACAAACCCGGACGATTTCTTGCCAGAGTTGAGTAGGGTAGTGGACTCCAAGGGGAGAGAGCAGAGGATGGTGGACGTGGCCAAGAGGTCCGATGTGATCTTGCAGGGGATGATAGACGAGCTTAGGTCGACAAGGAAGAGAAGTGACGGCGACCGAGAGGTGAGGAGCAAGATGATGATCGATTCCATGCCGTCGGAGGGCTACCCGGACGACATCATCAAGGGCCAGATCCTGGTATGCGTATAACACAAATTCTGTTCACTTGAGTTCATGCAAGAAGTATAGATAAAAGTACAAATAAAGCCTTAAACCTATTACAGTCATACAATTTCAATTTTAAACTTTTTATTTGTGTCAATTGAATCTTATAACATTTCTCATTTTGTCAATTGAGTTTATTCAACTAATTTTGGCCAAAACTTCTAGTATGGATATGTGGCATGATTGGCATCAACATTGAGATTTTTAATAATTTTTTAAAAATATTTTCAACTTTTTAATTTTTTTCTATTTAATTTTTTTCTTTTCTTTATTTTTCTTATTTTTTCCTTGATTTTGGGCCAGGATGCCTTTGCCGGCCCTAAGTCTAGAATAAAAAAGAAAAGAAAAGAAAATATTTATTAAAATGTCACTTAAAAATATTAACGTCAATGGCAACTATGCCACATGACTTAGCCGAGTCTAATTCAGCGATTTTCGATCTAAATTGATCAGATGAAGTCAATTGACAAATGTGAAAATATTTGGGATTTAATTGGCGAAATTAAAAAGTTTAAGATCAAATTAACATAGTTGTAATATGTTTAGGAATTTTTTTTGGTAACTTTCTCCTTTATGCATGTATAGTGAGATGGTTCTATATTCTTTATTGTCTTGCCAAAATAGGAAAAACGAGCCATTTGTTGCGATATTGCTTGGTGAGTTTAACGTGGTAAGAACGCGTGTGGCTTTGTTTGGAAAGAAGTGAAACGAGGGATGACGGAGCATATGAACAAAAATAGGACCACTCCCCTAACAAGGCCTTTTCTTTGACCCTCATATATAAGACCGTTAAAAATGACAGCTCCACAAATCTAACTGTCTATATTAACATAAGAGATAGGAGCATGGAAGTTCTAAAATTTGTTATGAAAGTGTAATTAAGTCTTAAAACTTGTAAAATTAAAAAAATTGCAATCAAGCTTTAAAACTTGTCAAAATTGATTCAATCAAATACTTACTTTAATTTTATCCAATTTGACTAACAAAAAAAGTTGACCTAAATTTTTTATTATTTTCATTATATTATATGGTGATGACGTGATTAAAATGATGTTATTTTAGTTTAAAAATGAGTTTTAATACAAATTTTATTTAAATTAAATTTTAAAAATAAGCTAAATTTAAAGAAAAGGAGAAACCTAGCTGGGAAGACTGCAAGCTCTTGCTGTCGCCACCCCACCATCATCAGAAAGCATTGGTGAGGGTGCAAGATGGCCGGCAATCCTTGCTGGTCCTTCTTGGCGATGGTGGGGAGGGTTGCAATATCTCTCTCTCTCATAAAATTTAGCTTATTTTTAAAAATTTAATTTAAAAAAATTGTATAAAAGATTAGATTTGGACCAAAACAACGTTGTTTTGGTCTTATGTTTCATGATTCAGATACGTCACCACCACGTAGGAGAAAGAAAATATATATATAAAGCTACGCCAATATTTTCTATTAGTAAAGTTGAATAGAGTTCATAAAAGTATTTGATTGCACTAATTTGATAAGTTTTATGACTTGGTTGCACTTTTTATATGCTTTAGGACTTAATTATACCTCCCTGACAAGTTTTAGGATTTCTTATGCATTTATCCTTCAATTTAATTATTTTTATTATGCTCGATAGAGGTCGGTAGAATAGAAGAAGGAGAATTAAAGGTCATATACCTCTTTTCTATTTTGGTAATAGTCATCTTTCTAATTCATCATTGCACGATCCCTGTGCATGTGATCGAGATACTGATACCTCATTGGATCATTTGACTATCATATGGAGCCCATCTCTTACGATGCATGTGAGTTGGGGATCATGCCAACACTTTGCTTTTCCTAGAATGGTAACCACTATTTAAATTGTCCACGCCATACTCTGGCAGATATCTATGTTAGCTCGAGTTGATCGAAATTGGGGACTCCTTCATTATAAAATTTATGCAAGTTAAATGATTTACTAGTAAAACTTGTGGAGTACAGGTACCAGCTAGTCGAATTACATTTATATCTGCATGATGCATTTTACATAAATTTTGGAGTTTACATGAATAAAACCATGAGAGCGGCCATTTATAGATATTGACTCGCAATTGAACCTTTTTGTTTGCATTTTCCTCTTTTTCATTTGATCTTAGAAACAAGTTTCATCTCTCTTCGAAACAGCTAAGCATACTTAGTTGATAATCTAACTACGATTCGCGGTAGACAATCCTAGGTGTGGGCACGGACACATCCGCGGTGACAATAGAATGAGCCATGTCCCTCCTACTCAACCATCCGGGCATGATGGATGAAGCTCAAGCAGAACTAGACAATGTCATAGGCCAAGACTGTCTAGCCAATGAAGCAGACATCCACAAGCTGCCGCGTCTCCAAAACATCATCAATGAGGCCCTCTGATTGTTTCTGCCGACACCGCTCCTGGTACACCATGAGTCCTCAGAGGATTGCACAATTGGTGAGTTCAATGTGCCCCGAGGCACCATGGTCCTAGTAAATGCATGGACTATTCAAAGAGACCCAAGAGTGTGGGATGATCCAACAAATTTCAAACCAATAGATATGAGGGATTGGAAGGGGATCATGCAAACTGGTTGTTGCCGTTTGGGATGGGGAGGAGGAGTTGCCTTGGAGCTGGACTTGCCAATAGAGTGGTGGGTTTGGCTCTAGCGGTGCTTCTTCAATGCTTCGAGTGGGAACAAATCGACGAAGAGCAAGTGGACTTGTCAAAAGGGATGGGACTCACAATGCCCAAGAGACAATCGTTCTAGGTTATGTGCAAAGTGTGTGAATGCATGATTGATAATGTTCTTGCACAGCTTTGAGAAGGTCGTTCTCTAGTGAATTTATCTTAGTCATGTTCAAATGCTCAAATGCCGTAATGCCTGAACTAATATGTAATCGAGTCAATTAGTTTGTTGCGAAACAAAGCTAAAAGATGCACTAAGCGAAGTTTAAGTAGTAAAGGATAAAAGAAAAATTAAAACCACATAAGACACAAGATATATGTAGAAGACTCAAAATGGGAAAAATCATGAGGAGAGAGAGGCATTTCACTATCTTCAACAACGAGTATAGAAGTATAATCTAAAAGTTGTAAAAATCTCTTGATAAGCCACAAGAAACCTTGAAACAAATATACACGGTCCAAAATCTTATCACTAGTTTCAAAGTTAAAACTCGACACGGTTACTATAAAGCTCCTGAGGTAGGAGCAACTATGCATTCAAAGGAGCTGAAATTTGATTTCACTTAGTGGGAAACGATTATTAAGAGAGGCCAGCCACCCACGGGTTATAAAAGGAGCGCTTCTAAAGAGGAAAGTACATGCGCAACCATATAAAGAACAAAATTTACTTCTGTCAATGCACTTTACTTACAATTTATTTCCAGTAATTTTCTAGAAATTTCCTGTCACTAAAGATGTTTATTTTCTGTTGTTAATCAAACACTTGCTCTTATTCTTTCTAAGAGATATGTGTTCTCTTTCCTACGACACAATTGTTCATCAATTCGAAGTGAGAAATATCTGACCAAGATTTGATCGATCGAAGTGTGATAATATTTATCGTCATTCAACAATTTAAAGGGAGTAATTTTCAAGCAAACAGGGCCTTATTAGCAAAATTAAAAAGAATTTCCAATGATCAATGTACAAAAAAAAAATCTCAATGTGTCCAATAACTACTTATTGCAGTTATAAGTCACGAATGTAGAAATAACAAATACGTTCTAATTATAATTATGATATATGGAGTATTACTTTTGTTAATATATGTTTCAAGTTTGAGTTCAAAGAAAAGATCTAAATTTTAGAAATTAAAAAATAAAAGGAAATCGATGCCCTGTTTGATAACATTCCAAATAATGCTTGATTCTATTTTTTTGGTTCCCTGGAACAAAAAAAGAATAGAAATCTATTTGATAAATTTTTTATTCTCGAAAACAATTTTTTTTATCCATTAGAATGGATTTAAAATAGAACCAAGAAGTTAAAAAAGTAGTTTTTATTTCCAAAAATGATTTCATAATCAAGTCAACTTTTTTCTTTTTTCTCTTTTCTTTTATTCTTTTATGCTTCTCCTTTCTTCTTCCTCCTAGCTAGTCCCAAGCCATCGTCATCTCTACCGACGATGGCTGGTGATCGATTGGGCAAGATCCAATGAGTTCGTCGTAGGCTCGCCAGGCCATTGTGAGCATTGGCCTATTAGACCTAACGAGGCCAAGCTTCATCGATGGCCAAGCTAGCCTTCGGCGAGTTCGCTGGACCTCACCCTGACCTAGTGAGGCTTCGACTAGGGGTGAGCACGGTTCTCGGGTAGAATCGGGAACCGGGGAATCACACCAGAGGGTCTAGTTCGGTTCCCGGTTCTAAGGAAAGAGGTTCCGGTTCTCGATTCCTTTTTCTTGAGAACCGGCGGTTCCGGTTCTAGTTCCGATTCCAACCGAGTTGGAATCGGAACCGGGAACCGGAACTGAGATTCCCTCTCTCCAAAACCCTAACCTTTTCTTCAATGTTCATTCTTCACTTTCCCATTTATTTCCATTTCCTCTTTGCAACACTCCACGTTCTCGACGACAATCCAACGCTGCTTGTCACCCTCGATGCCGCCATCACGACCCACGATGTCGCCGTCGACGCCATCGCTGCTCCGTTTGATGACGCCGCCTCCTCTCGCTGTTGCACTTGCCGCCTCCCAACGACAAGCTGTTGTCGGGCCGCCACCCGATGCTGCTGTTGCTCCACCGTCGCTGTTTGGCCATCAACGATGCCACTGCTGTTCAGACTTCAATGACGAGCCACCGCATCTCGACCTCCTGATGACGAGCTACTGCTATTCGCGCCGCAACTAGGACAGAAGCAACTACCGCCTTGACATAGGACAAAAGCAGCTACCACCTCGACGTCCTTGTTTCCGATCCTTGCTGAATCCAGCATTGCCCACGTCGTGCCCAACGTTGCTCGAGGTCGCCGAACGTTGCTTCAACCCAGAACTAAACCCCAAGCTGACCGAACGTCGGTTCTGTTTGCTGTCGCCGACTCACCGCCAGTGGTCGCGACTCAGCTCAACTGCGAGATCTAGTCCATGTAATTGCTAGCCGAATGTGAATAGATTCCAAATTCCTGCCTTAATGAACATTACTTCTTGTAATTGCTAGTTCTTCGACGACCTTTTTGTTATTTTACTAGGATATGGTGATAGAGTGGTAGGCGAGCCTTGTAATGTTTACCATCGACGTTCAGTTGCCGTTGAGTAGCTCTTTAGTTGGAAGGATTGAAAATATTGGGTAGATCCTCTAGCCTAACAATTTTTATGCGTGTGTTTTCTGGAATGTTGTTTCTGTTCTCTGAGCATCGATTTGGTAGGTCATATCTTGTTTCCGTGGACTGTCTTGGGTTGCCACTTCAAGATTCCTTGATTTTCTTTATACGTGAGTGTACAAGCTAGCCATTTTTTCATTTACACTTAGCCAAAAGGATTGGCAATCTCTTGATTATAAAACAGGACAATGTCATGTTTAGGATGTTCCGTGAACCCATGAGCTTGGAATTGCTGTGTTTGTTTGTGGGATTAGTTTCGTGTTGTTTGTGTGTGCGCCTGGATGTTGGCATTTGGGTTCCATTTTTTCCTTTCAGTTTGGTCAATTCCTGTTTTGCTGTGTTTAGTTTACTAATTGTGACATGGAAATTCTTCTGTTCATTATTGCTTCTTGCTCGATTAGTCTGGTTGAGTTCCAAAGTTTCTTCTTTGCAGTAAAAATTAGGCCCAAGATCCGAGCGTGTTCACATAGTAATGAATTCAGTGAGATGGTTAAATCTGGCAAGAATTGTTCTGTCTCTACATTATGTTCTTTTTGTTCTCGAAAGTTCACAGATCAACCATTTGATGCTGACCACTTGGTTGCTCAAATCAACCCCTTTTTTGTGTTCTGTTTGATTATGTCAGGTTCTGATCTAATGCTGTTGCAACAGGGCTATAAAGCCCTAGTTGTGAATCGTTCTTGTGTTGGCAATGACCTCTCTACAATAATGATATGATGTAGAGTTTAGTTATTCTTACCATGTGACTTTGTACTAAATCATAGTTGTCAAATGGAAAAATGAGGGTAATGATATATATACCATATAACATCATATCTGGGTTCAAGTTCAGCAAAGATATCAAGTGACTAATGCTGGATGTTCGATAGCTTACAATGGTTTTGACATATGCTTGCTTCCATGATATGCAATAGCATGTCATGCCCCTCCTAAAGTTCCATAGAGTATTTGACATCTTCCACATTTCCAATTTTACAAATTAATGGACATTTGATAGTTTGACATCTTTTTGTTTTGACAGTTTGTTGAAACTTGATGCTTCAAGTAGCTTCATGTGACATTCACGAATTCAAATCGTCAAGAGTACTACTTTGCTCTTTTGGCCAATTTTCATGTAGCTTATATGTTGTCTATTGTAGTCCTCATAAGAACCTTAGCTGTCCTCGTACTCTAAGCTAAAGTTCCCATGTTTAGACCACCCATGAGCCCCAACTTCTCAACTTGCTCTAGCAAAATTCCATGCATTATGTTGTTTCATAGCTACGAACTGACGTCTTTTTCTTTTTGCTAGATTAGCATAAAACAATGGAGATATAATGATTTTGGTCAAAAAGTGGTGCCACTACTTGTTTGCCTTCCTGGCACAGCAGGAATGGTAGATGTCTATTACAAGTAGGTCATGTGTTTGGTGATGAAGGTAGTTACTTCAGTATCATAGAGATTTTTTAGCAGCAGCAATATGAGTAATGATTAGGAATTTCTAGTTATTTGCTATTCAATTTTATCATCTTACACTTTGACCACTTACTGGTCACTACACAACAAACTTCTTTGGTGTTGTTAATGTTGTTCCAAGGATATAGAGCATGAGTTTTCCATAATTGGCCTATTTTAAAAACTTTCAGGGTTATTGGGTGATTTTTGTTGATATTCCACTTGTTTGGAACCATCATGAATGGATTTAGGCATTTGAAAAGTTCTTGAATGCTATCAACATTCATCATGTAAGTACTTCGTTGGAATTGGAATTACTTTATCTATCCGTTTGGCATTTGTTTACATTGTTGGTGACATTCTAGTGTGAAGTAACCATACCCCTTGATTCATTCTGCAATGCTGAATGGGTATCTGAAAGTGTATTTCTTCATCTATTTTGTGTCGGTTATTGACTGACAGCTTTATTATTTAGGATGTTCCGTGAACTGATTTCCTCTATTTATTTAGTCGAATTCCTTGCCAAGAATTCCTTTCCTCTGTTGATAGTTTTATTCGTTTTGTATTCTCTTTGATGAAAGACAAGTTTGTTTATTATTATTGCGTTCATTTTCGTTTTTTTTAAACTAAAATTTAAATAAAAAAGAATAAAAGAACCTATTGGACCTTGGAACTGACCCTGGAACCTGTAATAGGGTAGGTTCTAGGTTCCAGGTTCCGACGGGTAGGTTTCAGGTTCTAAAAAATGAGGAACTTGTACCCGAAGGTAGGTGCTAAGTTCCAGGCGGAACCTATAAGGAACCCGAAACCGCTCACCCCTAGCTTCGACGAGCTTGCTGGACCTCGTTCAATCTATTATCGATGGCCACAAAGAAAAAGAAGGAAAAAAAAAAAAAGAGGAAAAAGAGAAAGATAAGAAAAATATAATAATTTTTTTTTAAAAAAATTATAAGAAATAAAAATGTTTAAGAGTTTTATCAAATGCATTTTTATCCCAAAAATAAATTTTTTTGAACATTTACTAATTTTTTTAAAATGCTTATAAATTCGTTTAAAGAATGGAATTAAGAAAATTTATTTTTGATTAAAAATTATTTTTGAAAACAGAATAATTATTAAATACATTCTTGCTGACGAGGGATATGTACGGAAATTGGGTTAGTGCTGGAGCGGTAAAAGACTGAAATTTATTCTCAGCTAATTAAATGAAGGGGCACTACAAGACCGAAGAGGGGCCCACAATTCCCATATAGATATCTACTGTACGTCTGGAGCCATGTCTTTTGTCAGGGAAAGGAAAGGAAACTGAAAAGCAGGGGTTTGCTTTTCTCCTCCCTCACCTCCGGTCGCCGCGTTAATATATAAAGAAAAAAAAATGAAAACGCCCATGTTCATGAAAACAAAAATAGGATGCAGTCTATGGCTAAGCTTGATTCAAAATTTACAAATAGGCTTTTGGGTATAATGTAATAAATGCCGAAAATCAATTTTTTTTTAGAGAAATGTAAATTGCGTTTGAAAAAAATTAGTGTTGGCAAAAAAAAAAAACATTGACAAGGGGTTTTTCGCTGTTTTTTTTATATTTTATATTAAATTAAATTCAAATCCTTCACCAGTGTCCATGAAGGGCTTAGGCAGACAATAAGCCAAATTTAGGGCCAACGGTTGTCAATTGAGCTCACATGAGACCTAGGTGAGGGCTGTTTGATGTCGTGTGCCTTGGCAAGGGGCTGAAGGTTGCGCAAGACCTAGGCGATTGTCGCTAGAGGTCATGTCACCCGGGGTGTCGACCCTTCACCAGCCATATTCGGCCCTCTTCAGCTGTCCTCACATGAAGAAGATGAATAGTTACAAGGAGGGCAAAATTAGAAAACTAATTAATTGGCAATGGTAGTTTTGGAAGGAAAAAAATATTTTAATTTTAATTTCAACATTTTGCAAATGCTACTTTGGAATGTCAGTGGCTTTTCAACATTCCCAAATCTCACATTTGGCCGAAAAGCATTTCAAAATATTTGCCAAACATTCCAGCATTTTCCTAAGGGGCCTTGCCAAGGGGTATTGAGGTTGAAAGCCTATTGATAAAGCTGAATCAAACGCATCCTTCATATAGCGATAGACGTGCGAAGTCTTGAAGTACCATTTAACAGTGAATTTATTCATGAAACTACATCCAAGAATTCAAGTGTTTATACCTGATTAGAGATCCAATAGGTCCGGGGATATGGTTACGCTAAATTAATCTAATGCTCTTTCAGTACATTTTCATTTTAATTTCAAAAATATTTTGCAAGCAATGTTTATTAATTTTAACTTAAGCTACTAACGTGCAAACGGTGGAATCAATAAAATAACATCCAATAAACTAAAGTGATAAATTGTAAGAAATTACAACTAACCTTAAGCAGAATCAACTATGACTTTATTAAGGTTTATTCTCTAAAAGACAAAAAAAACTTACAAAATGTTGATTATAAATGCATGCCCTAAACATGATTTCTAAATGACATGACGCCTAATTTTTTTTTTAAATGTTAATTATATGCGATCTTGATCTAAATTTAATATGCATGATTTTAACTTTAATGACATGTGAGATATAATTCATATGACATAACTTGAACCATCACAATATCTGTGCAATCTAATTTACATGATCCTAAATTTGCATGTGCTACATGATATGGAAAGGATGACGTGGTAATTCCATATGCATGTATGTTCCTTTTATGATTTTTCTTTTTAAAATAATGCGACTCTGATAAATTCTCTTCTTCTTTTTTATATGCAACCTACATATAATAACAATGACATGAAATAGGATTAATTATGAATTAATCCTATTAATAACCAAGCAAATGACCTTTGTGTTTTCCTTTTAAATAGATTAAAAAAAAAAACTAACATGGCTTAATAACTTTTACTGAAAAGAAAGTGACCTAATGATGCAATGCTTATCTTATGGAATTTTCTTTTTCTTATTTTTCTTTGAAAAGAAAAAGGTTCCTTTATTCATAAAGAAGACAATCTAGACTACATAATGCATCGATCCTTAAACTTTTCGCACCGCTAAAAGGACGGTGGTGCTTCGAGACACCACCATGAGATCACCCGAGAAAGCCATATCCGATCCAACGAAAAACATGACCCCAACCCATCAGAAAATGAACTATATACATTATTAATAATGCATGAAAAACAATAATTAATTATGATCCGATTGCATTACAAGAGTATTAAGACAATGAACATGTGACTCATTAACTAACATGCAACATATGACATGCATACTATGAAATCTGTATGACTTAAATAACATTTTTATTTGGTTTTTGTTTTATTAAAGAAAACTCTATACTATCCTAACTCCATAAGGATTTTAAAGATCACATGCATTACTTTAAACATGAATTACGTATGCACCTAAGTTCTAGATATGAAATATGATGCATGATATGCAATGTGTAAGTAACGATTAATTAATTAAATGACGCATCGAAATATATGTCCTATTGATAATCCATCAATACAAGTCAATGACACATTATCTTAATGCGATTCAACTACGCAAATCAATTCGTAAATTTGACATGAAAAGTCAAAATAATAAAAAATCTAACCCAACGTCTCACGGCTCAATATTCTTGATTATTATGACTTAACATGACAAATTTCCTAATCGGATAATGAAAATATGTCAAAACAAATCAAGTCAGAATCACAAACTATAAAACTAAATATTTGAACTGAATTTAGTCTAAAGAGATTACCTAATCCAAGGCACAGCTTCTCGAGGGGGCAGCAGCAAGGCTTGCGGTTCCACAAATGAGGTATGACCGAGAATTCACATGTGCTTGATGAGTAACGGGTTATTAAAAGTTAGTGGCGCAACGACGATTCCACCTCCGTGAGGCCCGGCCAATGAATAAAAAACCTGCAAAAATAAAAGACTTCCAAGTGATGGAGGAGCTCGGTAGACGTTCAGCGCAGGCCTGACAGCGACAAAAACTCTAGGATCTCGGCAAATCATTGGTTTGGCTTTATGGAATAGGAGAGACTCGATTGACAGTCATGGCAAGTGCGGTAGGAACTCATATCCTCGTGGCTGGCCACGGACAGGCCACGGCAAAAACAGCAGCTTCGTAGATAGTCCAGACACGACAGGGCAGCGAGTCGTGGCAGTTAGGCTCAAATCACGGCAGGCCGACATCAGGTGGTCAAATTCTTCGTTGAAGCAGGGGCCAAGCACCAAGGGGAGAAGAATGCCGCCTTTTTATCACTTCGTCATCTTTGACTCTTATGTATCCACTTTTGTCTTTTCTGGTCTGTAGTCCCCTAATGGTGTTCTAGGCTAAGTAGCACGCCACATGCGACACGTGACGCGACACGACACGACTCGCCAATGCATTGTTTATTAAAAAATAAAGAATTTTGATACGTTAGGACATGTGTTTTATATATATTATTATTTCAATCAAATTCATAAATAAATAATTAAAAAAGCCTAGAATGAATATACACTAAAAACATTAATCCGTCATTTATTAATATCATTCATTGTTTTAATTTGATAAATTCAATTCTATTTTAATGATTCATAAAATTTAGAGAAAAAACAAGTAATTCACTCATGTTAGATATGTTGAAAGAAGAGAAAAAAGCATAAGGGGTGAATTGTGTATCACAAAAAGTGGGAGTCAAAAGAGAAGAGAAGACTATGTTTTTCTTCTTTCTCTATTTATTATTTTTTTATTGTATTTTATATTTTTATATATATATATATATATATATATATATATATATATATATATTGACATCTCATTTATTGAATTTTTAAAATTGAACTCGATATCGGAATTACTTATCGGAAACTTATATATCAGAATTCTGACTCGAGTGTTGAAGAGTATTAAAAAAGTTGACTAAATGTCAAATTTTTCGACACGTGTTGATCGAGTGTCCAAGAGTGTCCAAGAGTGTCGGAGAGTGTCAGACACGTGTTGAAGTATCCGACACGACATGAAGACTTTTTGAGAGTTTCGGTGCTTTAGAGGTTCTGGGTGGGTTTTGTGGACTCAAGAAAGAAAATTCTCGGCAGGCAGTTAGTCTCAAATCACGGCAGGCCGACAGCAGGTGGTCAAATTCTTCGTTGAAGCAGGGGCCAACCACCAAGGGGAGAAGAATGCCGCCTTTTTATCGCTTCGTCATCTTTGACTCTTATGTATCCACTTTTGTCTTTTGTGGTCTGAGTCCCTTGATGGTGTTCTGGGTGTGTTTTGTCAACTCAAGAAAGAAAAATCTCTTTTTTGCACTCAAAAGTGCAGCTTCTCTCTTTGCCGTTTTCGGGAAAGACCTCTCTCTTACTTTCCTTCAACGAAACACCCCATGAAACCTCACGAACACTTTTTGCCAATTCCTTATTTTGCAAGTGAAGATTTTTCAAGATAATTGCATATATTCACTCAACTGACGACAATCATCTTCCGAAAAGAGGGGATGCGCTCAACAAGAAAATTGCTTCATTATTCAAAATCTAAAATTTTTTGTGAAGATTTTTTAAAATAATTCACTTAATCGCTCATGATCCTCCTCCAAAAAGAAGGAATATGCTTGACAAGAAAAATGCTTCAAAATCTAAAATCTTCAAGATCTCCCCCAACAACTAAATTGTTTATTTTACTAATCATTTTTTATCCTCTCTTTTGATAAGCCACCATAGCATGTTTTCCAACTCGAATCAATTCGAGCTGAGTACCTATCGAACCATACTGAAGTATGTCATCTAAAAAACTATCACCATTGATAAGCCACCATAGAATATCACTTTTACATCTATATGATGCATGAAACAGATAAAGTTCGCACTCTAAAAGCCAAGACCATAAGAGCGGCCAAGTATTGATATCGACTTAAACTGAACCTTTCCCTTTGCATTTTCCTGAACCTGATTGCTCTTCAGTTTGAAAAACAAGTTTCATCCTTTTTTGAAACAACTGAGCATCCTTAGTTACTTAAACACAATTCACGGCAGACAACACTAGAAGCCCAATGCTATTTTTATAGCTAATCAACGATTCAAAGGGAATGATTTTCGAGCGAACAAAGCTTTATTTGAAAAAATAAAAAGAATTTACAAGGACTGATGTGCATAAATTTCTACGTGTCAGATAATTGTTTAGTGAAGTTATAAGTCACGAATGTAGAAATAACAAATACATCTAGGCAACATGGACTTCGGTACACCAGTTTCTGCTAATAGTTAAGATATATGTGGCATTATTTTATAGCGAGAAATGGTCTAAAGTGTGGAAAATTAGACCACACAAACCCTATAAAACCTCTAACATATCGCATCTCATCCCTCTGCCCACTATCTCTCTCTCTCTTCCCCCCCAACCCGGGACACGTAGTCTCCACAGCATCTTCATGGAAGAAGGGTGGGTGTACGTTGCCTTAGCATCCTCCGTCCTCTTCCTTCTCTTCTTGTTCAAATTGCAGAGAAGCAACAAGAGGAATCTCCCACCGAGCCCGCCTTCACTCCCTATCATCGGCCACCTCCTCCTTATTAAAGAGCCAGTCCACCGGACCCTTCAGTCTCTCTCCGACCGCTACGGCCCGGTCCTCTCCCTCTCCTTTGGCTCCCGCTCCGTGGTTGTCATATCCTCCCCATCCGCGGCCGAGGAGTGCTTTACCAGAAATGACATCATCCTCGCCAACCGCCCCCGCCTGCTCTTTGCGGAGATTATGTTCTATGGTAGCACGACCATCGGTGTTGCCCCTTACGGGCCCCACTGGCGCAACCTCCGCCGCCTCACGGCACTCAAAATCCTTTCCCCCCACCGCCTTGCCTGCTCCCTCACCATCCGGCTGGAGGAAGTAAGGCTCCTCGTGAAGAGCCTCTATGAGGTGGCCACGGCAGCGGCAGGGGGTGGCAGTTTTGCGAGGGTGGAAATGAGGTCGAGGCTGGAGGAGATGTCCTTCAACATCATCATGAGGATGATCTCTGGGAACCGCTGCTTTGGGGCTACCGTTGATGCGGGTGACACTGAGGTGGCCAGGCGGCTCGTGGAGTTGATAAAGGAGACATTCGAGCTGAGCGGGATGGACCCGGGTGATTTCTTGCCAGTGCTGAGGAGGGTAGTGGACTTCAAGGGGAGAGAACGGGGGATGATGGATGTGGCTAAGAGGTCCGATGTGATCTTGCAGGGCATGATAGATGAGCTCCGGTCAAGAAGGAAGAGAAGCGATTGCGGCCGAGAGGTGGAGAGCAAGACGATGATCGATTCCATGCTGTTGGAGGGCTACTCGGATGACATCATCAAAGGCCAAATCTTGGTATGTGCATAACACATGTTCTGTTTACTTGACTTATGCAAGTACAGTGAGATGGTTCTTCACAATTTATATTTCTGAGTTTGACTGAAGTCTTTCGGCGCTCACCAACAAAAGAAAATAGGAATAACTAGTCATTCGTTGCAGTATCGCCTTGTGAGCTTAGAGTGGTAGGCGGTCCGGGGGGACCCCATGGCTCCTCTCTTTCCAAGAGTCCATACATCCCTTATAGTGTATGGACAGCTATCTCTCGAGCATAGCTTTTACCAAAAACGTGAAGAAGCATCAGGAAAACAACATATATTTTTCGATTTTAACCCTACGACATAGAAGGAATAAGAAAGGTGGAAAGTAGGGCAACGAGAGGTGAAGGGAGCAAATGGACAAAAATTTGACTCGCCTCCCAAAAAACATAAAAAATCATCATCTGTGACCCTTGGGTTTGAATGATGGTCTAGCATCTTCTAATACATGTACATTCATGAAGTTAGAACGTTAAAAATGCCACCTCTTTTTAGCATTTTACAAATTTGACGAATAATTACCTGATAGAATGCAATGCTAGTTTCACATCTTTGATTTAATTTATTCCGTAAATGGTCTTTTTTCCTTTTCTATTTTGAGTATAGGATTTCTTAATCATTATTGCATGATCCTAATGTATGTGACCCCGATACATATGTACCGTTGAATAACATGGTCTCATGTGGAATCCTTTTCATCCACTGGTTCAATGAATTGGGCTTCTATCCGAGAGACTTATATGCATCAAGGTTCCGCATTTTTCTTCCTTCAATAGTGGCTGCTATCTAGTTTGTCGTTGATTCCAAAGTAGAAAGAAGAGAAAGGACAAAACGAAAGAGCTCTTGTAGGGCGCAATATGCGTAGAATTGTCATTTACAAAGTTTGTTTGATCTTCTATCCTGTGCACAGAAAATGATTGAGGTCAAATTCTATTTTTCTTTCCTGAACTTACGCATGTTTTCCAAATCCGATCGATTCGAGCTAAGTACCCATCGAACCATGCCGAAGTCTGTCGTCAAAAAGTCTGTCACCATCGACAAGCCACCGTAGAACATCACTTCTACATCTACATGATGCACTAAACACATAAAGTTTGCACTTATACATGAACAAGACCATAAGAGCGGCCAAATACCCTTTGCTTTGCATTTTCCTCTTTACGTTTGAATCTGATTGTTCTTTAGTTTGGAAAACAAGTTTGATCTATTTTTGAAACTATTGAGCATACTTTGTTACTTAAACACAATTTGTGACAGTCAATGCTAAGTGCGGGCACGGACACATCCGCGGTGACAATAGAATGGGCCATGTCCCTCCTACTCAACCATCCAGACGTCATGAAAAAAGCTCAAGCAGAACTAGACGACATCGTTGGCCGAGACCGTCTAGCTAATGAAGCAGACATCCACAAGCTACCTTGCCTTCAAAACATCATCAATGAGGCGCTTCGATTGTTTCCACCGGCACCACTCCTAGTGCCTCATGAGTCTACTGAGGATTGCATGATCAGCGGGTTCAACGTGCCCCGAGGCACCATGATCCTAGTAAATGCATGGGCAATTCAGAGAGATCCAAAAGTGTGGGATGATCCCACATGTTTTATACCAAAGAGGTATGAGGGACTAGAAGATGATCATGCATACCGGTTGTTGCCGTTTGGGATGGGGAGGAGGAGTTGTCCTGGTGCTGGCCTTGCCAATAGAATGGTGAGTTTGGCTCTAGCAGCGCTTATTCAATGCTTCGAGTGGGAACCAATCGGCGAAGAGCCGGTGGACTTGTCCGAAGGGACGGGAATCACAATGCCGAAGAGAGAGCCACTGGAGGCTTTGTGCAAAGTGCGTGAATGCATGATTGCTAATGTTCTCACACAGCTTTGAGAAGGTCATTCTCTAGTGAATTTATTTGGTGATGTTAAACCTATGTAATACTTATGAACTAATATGCAATAATAAAGTAAATTGGTAGAATGAAATGAGGTGGAAATGAATGGAGGGAAAAAGACCCCAAAGTGAGAGCGGAATGGAATAAGAATTCTAGTTCTTATGTCTAGTGATAATGTATTGATGAAAGGCCCATTCATATGGACTTTCATTAGGCCTTTGAAAGGTATCAGAATACTATGGACTATTTTTATTGTAAGATGATATGTATGTTTGAAAAAAGACCTGCGATTAACTAGAGTTGCTACGTGATTGTCATCTCCTTGGTGTCCTCTGGATTTTGAGTTTATTTGGCATCTCCTCTAGACATGATATGAGTCCCTAGCAATTCCAATGTCACGGGGTTAGAGGTTACTGTGTAATTACAAAGATTTGGTAGTTGCAGACAAAACACGTTGGTTTGAGAGAGAGAGAGAGAGAGAGAAAGAGAGCAATGTCAGGCACTGATGACGACCATAGTGGCCGATGGCAACAGGTGGCGGCTACTAATGGTGGTGGATGGTGACTCTACGTGGGACCAGGAATGGGTGATCTTTTGTGCGTTTGCATCGTTAACGTCTCGCCATATTTACTTGAAGTGAGTTGCCCATACCTAATGATTTGAGTCCGACTATTATAATTCGTACATATATATTTATGATTTTTTGGACAATTCTTTTTACCAGTGACCATTGGACTCATAATCAGGTCCATTATCAATTTTCCAGCCTCAAACTTGATTTAATCATTGTACGATCTCCTGGATAAATGACATAGGATTGGGTCTAGTCTAATTAAGGTTTTCCTTTTGGACATAGAATCAAATTATCTATTTATAGCTGGATAACATCAAGATTATTTTTAAAAAGTCAATATTTTTATTTCGACGACATAACAACGTATTTTAAATCAAAGGTGCCCTAATTTCCACAAGATGACACATTACTTTAGGCTAGAAAATTTTGCTAGAATATTGTCCGGTGAGGGAGGTTGGGTGGGATTTTCCATCGAAATTCACCATAATTTAGGTGTCGGGACCTAAAATGGAACCAGGATTGAGTTCAGTGGGATTCTGGGGCATCTTATGCCGAACCGCAGGGCCTGAGTGCCCGGCCTTACACCTTCAGCATGCAACCCGCATGCAACCCGCGGACGGCGGGTTACGACATCGAACTCGAACACGACAACATGTCTGACGTCATAGTACAATATCATTATATGTTGCGATATTTTCGGGCTTAATTATCACCGCACGTTCCTGTAATTATACGGTTACAAACGAGACGTGATCAAGAAGTGTGCCTCCGAAATTGGTATCCGACCGCTGGGAAGGATAAGGCATGACTATTTCCATTTGGTTTCTTCCACAATCAAAAGGGCCGCAATGTGAAGAGCACCATGATCTTCGACCTTGTCGTTTTTGCCTTCTTGTATGATGAATTGACAATGTTCGGCACATCAATCTTCACGTTTCGAAAGGAGTGCGAAGGACGGAACCGTTCGTGTCCATTCATAGGTGTGAACTCATCCTTTAGACAACTTGTGGTTGATATATAAAGAGAAATGATTAGATGATAGTTTATAATTTATTCTAAGAATAAAAATCTGTTTTAGATGATAAAAAAATCAAATAATAGATAACTATAAATTTTTATGGTCATTTCTTTAAAAATTTGTGATTCACAACAAACTCCAAACATAATATGATTGATTTTTTTTGTCAAACATAAATATGATTGATTATACAGTTCATTTTATCTCAAGAAAAAAATAATTTAGAATATATTTTTTGAAAATGATTATTTGAATTGCTTGAAATAAATTCGTCAATATTAAATGTTTTCATTATCAATAATAATTTATGTCGTGAATGATGAAAATTCATTTTTTTTGGAAAATAATTTTCAAATCATTCAGGTTTTGCAAAACAAATGCACCATATGTTTACATCTAATTGAGAAAAATGCATTTGAACTCTTGCAACTTCTATTCGAGTTGTAATGTTATTATTTATTTCTTTATCATGCTATTAAATTTTAATTTTTTTTTAAATTGAGGCAGTCTAGTATTTAATAAATCGACTTCTTTATTAGGTTAATTAAAATTTTGGGTTTTGCTAGTATAACAGTCTTTAGGTTGTTGTTAGAAAAATAATTTGTTGTAAATCATAAATTTTTGAAGAAGTGAACTCAACAATAATTTATATTTATTTATTTATTTATTTGTTGAGAATAGATTGTTATTCTTACAGTAGACTAAATATTGTCACACAATCGTTTCTCTAAAATTTAGAGGGACATTTTTTTTTTGTTCATTTCTCCGTGGTCAAATATTCAATGAATCGACATTTTTGGTAACTTTCCTCATTTAAAGCCTAACTTCTAAATTAAAATTCAGACCTATCGTCGAATGGCTTTAATTTTTTTAATGTCTTATGTTTGCAATTCTATGGCTTTCTTTTTCAACTGCGACTTGCAAGTGGCAGTACACCATTGTTGCTTTTTAATTTTTGGCCAGATTCCACTAACAGATTTTTTTAATAAAGGGTTGTTGCTGCAAATAGAAGTGATTTATTTGTATACTTAGTTTAAAATAATTTATTAACATGATCCAACGATGAGTCGCTGGTAGTATTGCACCGTCTTGGTGAAGCTTAATTTGAAATTTTATGCGAAAATGTGTGACGGGTCTGGATCGGACTCTGGCAATAATATAGTTATTGGGATAGATTTGGGATGAGATTAACCAACCCAAATTCATGATATGTCAGAGAATCTTACCTAGAAAATATTTGTATGGAACATATTAAGTATATTAGAAGACACTAGTAATTAGTTTAGAAATCACTAAACGAAGGCTTACATGAATTTATTTGACACATGATCATTTTAATTTATTGAGTGTTATATACGTGTTGGCACCCCAAAAAATTGTCAACTTTGATGTCAAAGAGTTAATAAGAATTGATGCCGCTCACCACACGTTGATTATGGCTTTGGATATGATACTAAATCAGGCCAATTTAATGATAAAGTGCTAAGACTATTGAGTCAGAGGACCTTCTCAAGTCGGATCATAGCGATAAAATAGAGTCTCAAGTAAATAAAGTCTAGGGAGATGTAAATTGCGTTTGATAAAAATTAGTGTTTGGCAAAAAAAAAAAAAAAAAAAAAAGCTTTGACAAGGGGTTTTGGCCACGTTTTATATATTTTTTATTAAATTAAATTCAAATCCTTTGCCGGAGTCTGTGAATGCCTTAGGTGGACAATAAGTCAAATCTAGCGCTGACAGTGGTTGACTAAGGTCACAGAGACCTAGGTGAGGGCTATTTGATGCTTGGCAAGGGGCCGGGGGTCGCACAAGACCTAAGTGATTGTCGCCTAGGGTTGTGTGACCTCAGGTGAAGGTCGCCAGAGGTCATGTTACCCGAGGTCGTGCGACCCTTGTCAACCCTTCACCAACTACTCGTCGGCCATCCTCACATGAAGAAGATGACCAATTACAAGGAGGGCAAAATCAAAAAACTAAAGAATTGGCAAAGGTGGTTTTGGAAGGAAAAATATATTTTACTTTTAATTTCAACAATTTGCAAATGCTACTTTGGAATATTAACGGGTTTTTAACATTCCCAAATCTTTGCATTTGGCCAAAAACTACTTCAAAATATTTGTCAAACATTCCAGCATTTTCCCAAGGGGCATTGTCAAGGGTTATTGGAGGCTGAAAACTCCTTGAGAAAGCTGAACCAAACGCATTCTTCACGTAGTGATAGACATGTGAAGTCTTGAAGTACCATTGACAATGAATTTATTTATGAAATTACATCCAAGAATTCAAGTGTTTATAGCTAACTAAATCTTGTGGTAAGATTTGTTTAATTGATTCATGAGATTGAGAAATTATTTTGTGATGAATTATGGGGTGAAACACCGTGTGAGTTATTGGGTGTGATTGGGACTTACTAAATACTGAAAGTGTTTGATTGACTCGAGGATGGTCGTAATCTTTATTGTATCGTTTGATTTATAGTATAATTCATTACTCTTCTCTCCGTGGACGTGAACCATGTTAATCTACTATTCGATCTATTTTGTTATATGTATATTTTACAATAGATTGCTTACTTTCGCAACAATTTTATGTGTCAAATGGTCTAAAGTATGAAAAATTAGACCCGACAAACCCTATAAATCCTTTAACTTATCGCATCTCTCTCTCTCTCTCTCTCTCTCTCTCTCTCTCTCTCTCTCTCTCTCTCTCTCTCTCTCTCTCTCTCTCTCTCTCTCTCTCTCTCTCTCTCTCTCAATAAAATATCACACACAACGGTGGTCTCTACTCCACAGCATCTTCATGGAAGACGGGTGGGAGTACGTCGCCTCAGCATCCTCCTTCCTCTTCCTTCTCTTCTTGTTCAAATTGCAGAGAAGCAACAAGAGGAATCTCCCACCGAGCCCACCTTCAATCCCTATCATCGGCCACCTCCTCCTTATTAATGAGCCAGTCCACCGGACCCTTCAGTCTCTCTCCGACCACTATGGCCCGGTCCTCTCCCTCTCCTTTGGCTCCCGCTCCGTGGTTGTCATATCCTCCCCATCCGCGGCCGAGGAGTGCTTTACCAGAAATGACATCATCCTCGCCAACCGCCCCCGCCTACTCTTTGCTGAGATTGTGTTCTATGGTGGCACAACCATCGGCTTTGCCCCTTACGGGCCCCACTGGCGCAACCTCCGCCGCCTCACGGCACTCAAAATGCTTTCCCCCCAACGCCTTGCCTGCTCCCTCACCATCCGGCTAGAGGAAGTAAGGTTCCTCGTGAAGAGCCTCTATGAGGTGGCCACGGCAGCGGCAGGGGGTGGTAGTTTCGCGAGGGTGGAAATGAGGTCGAGGCTGGAGGAGATGTCCTTCAACATCATCATGAGGATGATCTCTGGGAACCGCTGCTTTGGCGCTACCGTTGATGCGGGTGACACCGAAGTGGCCAGGCGGCTCGTGGAGTTGATAAAGGAGACATTCGAGCTGAGCGAGATGGACCCGGGTGATTTCTTGCCAGTGCTGAGGAGGGTAGTGGACTTCAAGGGGAGAGAACGGAGGATGGTGGACGTGGCTAAGAGGTCCGATGTGATCTTGCAGGGCATGATAGATGAGCTCCGATCAAGAAGGGAGAGAAGCGACAGCGGCCGAGAGGTGGAGAGCGAGACGATGATCGATTCCATGCTGTTGGAGGGCTACTCGGACGACATCATCAAAGGCCAAATCTTGGTATGTGCATAAAACATGTTCTGTTGACTTGACTTATGCATGTACAGTGAGATGGTTCTTCACAATTTA
Organism: Eucalyptus brandiana; assembly: GCA_014182725.1. Classification (NCBI taxonomy): domain Eukaryota; kingdom Viridiplantae; phylum Streptophyta; class Magnoliopsida; order Myrtales; family Myrtaceae; genus Eucalyptus; species Eucalyptus brandiana. The sequence goes on along the minus strand of CM024673.1, from coordinate 2,058,598 downwards.
CATTTCTGACTTTGACTGAAGTCTTTCAGTGCTCACCAACAAAAGAAAATAGGAGTGAAAAGTCATTTGTTGCAGTATCGCCTTGCGAGCTTAGAGTGGTAAGAACACGTGGGTTTGTTTGGAAAGAAGGGCAACGAGAGGTGAAGGGAGCAAATGGACAAAAAATTGACTTGCCTCCCAAAAAAAAAAAAAATCATCATCTATAACCCTTAGGTTTGAATGATAGTTTAGCATCTTCTAATACATGTACCTTCATGAAGTTAGAACGTTAAAAGCGCCGCCTCCTTTTAGCATTTTACAAATTTGACGAATAATTTATTTCTTTTCTATACCTGACAGAATGCAAAGCTAGTTTCACATCAATGATTTAATTTATTCTGTAAAAGGTCTTGTTTTTCTTTTCTATTTTGAGTATAGGGTTTCTTAATCATTATTGCATGATCCTAATGTAAGTGACCCCGATACATATGTACCGTTGAATTATATGGTCTCACGTGGAATCCTTTTCATCCACTGGTTCAATGAATTGGGCTTCTATCCGAGAGACTTATATGCACCAAGGTTCTGCATTTTTCTTTCTTCAATAGTGGCTGCTATCTAGTTTGTCGTTGATTACAAAGTAGAAAGAAGAGAAAGGACAAAACGAAAGAGCTTTTATAGGGCGCAATATGCGTAGAATTGTCAATTACAAAATTTGTTGGATCTTCTATCCTGTGCACAGAAAATGATTGAGGTCAAATTCTATTTTTCTTTCCTGAACTTACGCATGTTTTCCGAATCCGATCGATTCGAGCTAAGTACCCGTCGAACTATGCCGAAGTCTGTCGTCAAAAAAACTGTCACCATTGATAAGCCACCGTAGAACATCACTTCTACATCTACATGATGCATTAAACAAATAAAGTTTGCACTTATACATGAACAAGACCATAAGAGCGGCCAATTACCCTTTCCTTTGCATTTTCCTCTTTACGTCTGAATCTGATTGTTCTTTAGTTTGGAAAACAAGTTTTTATCTATTTTTGAAACTATTGAGCATACTTTATTACTTAAACACAATTTGTGACAGTCAATGCTAAGTGCGGGCACGGACACATCCGCGGTGACAATAGAATGGGCCATGTCTCTCCTACTCAACCATCCAGACGTCATGAAAAAAGCTCAAGCAGAACTAGACGACATCGTTGGCCGAGACCGTCTAGCTAATGAAGCAGACATCCACAAGCTACCTTGCCTTCAAAACATCATCAATGAGGCACTTCGATTGTTTCCGCCGGCACCACTCCTAGTGCCTCATGAGTCTACTGAGGATTGCATGATCAGCGGGTTCAACGTGCCCTGAGGCACCATGATCCTAGTAAATGCATGGGCAATTCAAAGAGATCCAAAAGTGTGGGATGATCCCACATGTTTTATACCAAAGAGGTATGAGGGACTAGAAGATGATCATGCATACCGGTTGTTGCCGTTTGGGATGGGGAGGAGGAGTTGTCCTGGTGCTGGCCTTGCCAATAGAGTGGTGAGTTTGGCTCTAGCATCGCTTATTCAATGCTTCGAGTGGGAACGAATCGGTGAAGAGCCGATGGACTTGTCCGAAGGGACGGGAATCACAATGCCCAAGAGAGAGCCACTGGAGGCTTTGTGCAAAGTGCGTGGATGCATGATTGCTAATGTTCTCACACAGCTTTGAGAAGGTCAATCTCCAGTGAATTTATTTGGTGATGTTCAACCTCCATAATAATTATGAACTAATATGCAATAATAAAGTAAATTGGTATGAATGAAATGAGGTGGAAATGAATGGCGTGAAAAAGACCCCAAAGTGAGAGTGGAATGGAATAAGAATTCTAGTTCTTATGTCTAGTGATAATGTATTGATGAAATGCCCATTCATATGGACTTTCATTAGGCCTTTGAAAGGTATTAGAATACTATGGACTATTTTTATTGTAAGATGATATGTATGTTTGAAGAAAAGACCTGCGATTAACTACAGTTGCTACGTGATTATCTCCTCAGTGTCCTCTGGATTTTGAGTTTGATTGGCATCTCCTCTAGACATGATATGAGTCCCTAGCAATTCCAGTGTCATGGGGTTAGAGGTTACTGTGTAATGACAAAGATTTGGTAGTTGCAGACAAAACACGTTGGCTAGAGAGAGAGAGAGAGAGAGAGAATGTTAGGCAGCGATTACAACCATAGCTGTGTAATGACAAAGATTTGGTAGTTGCAGACAAAACACGTTGGCTAGAGAGAGAGAGAGAGAGAGAGAGAGAGAGAGAGAGAGAGAGAGAGAGAGAGAGAGAGAGAGAGAGAGAGAGAGAGAGAGAGAGAGAGAGAGAGAGAGGAGAGAGAGAGAGAGAGAGAGAGAGAGAGAGAGAGAGAGAGAGAGAGAGAGAGAGAGAGAGAGAGAGAGAGAGAGAGAGAGAGCAATGTTAGGCAGCGATTACAACCATAGTGGCCGATGGCAACAGGTGGGTAGTTGCAGACAAAACACGTTGGCTAGAGAGAGAGAGAGAGAGAGAGAGAGAGAGAGAGAGAGAAGTGTTAGGCAGCGATTACAACCATAGTGGCCGATGGCAACAGGTGGCGGCTACTAGTGGTGATGGATGGTGGCTCTACATGGGACCAGGAATGGGTGATCTTTTGTGCGTTTGTGTCGATTACAACCATAGTGGCCGATGGCAACAGGTGGCGGCTACTAGTGGTGATGGATGGTGGCTCTACATGGGACCAGGAATGGGTGATCTTTTGTGCGTTTGTGTCGTTAACGTCTCGCCATATTTACTTGAAGTGAGTTGCCCATACCTGATTTTTCGAGTCCGACTATTACAGTCGGTATATATCCTGCTCCTTGGTGGAGTAATGCTTTTCTTGAAAGCATCTCCTACGGCTCTGTCTTTCCCAGCTTGCTGTAACCCTGCTCTCGCTTTTACCCGGCAGATTAGTCTCAATGATCACTTTACCAAATTCTTGAAGCTTTCTTGGTCTTCCACTGAGAACTTGTCTCTTTCTGGAGAGAGCTCTTTAAACTTGGCTTGGTTGGTTGGGTACTTTCCAAAAATGAAGGTCCCCACGCGTCGTGGCTTGTCGGTTCGGGGTTCTTTTTCTCTGCTTCCACTGGTGCTAGCCGTGAAGATACGGAAAATTTGATGCCCCTTATTCTTCCGGAACTAGTCATCTTTAAGTCGATCGATACAGGCCTCTTGAAATCTTCTATTTGCCCACTTGCTTCTCTTTGATTTGTTATTTGACCGGTTGTATGCCCTGCGGGGATGGAGCGACAGATGGCAGAGTAAATAGATGTCTTGTTGCCCTAAGTGTAAAATAGTAGTAATAAGCATAGAGACTTTAAGCTTTTTTCTCTTCCTCATAAAGATAGATATCCTAGGGCTCACCCTTGGACAGGCGATGAAAACAATGGAGAAATATTTTAATCCTTACCAACTTCATTTTTTGGCCACGGTATCGACAGTGCCGAGTGGAAGGGCCATTGCTCAATGCATTTTGATCCTTGGTTCATTTCGCCATTTTACCTAATGAACAGAATGGTCCGAACTCAGTCATCAAACCCTCGACTTAGTATAGTAATGCATGCAGTTGTGGTGTCCTATCCATTAACCTTATCAAATAAACTTCTCATTTTTGTATTTTTTTTTGGAAGGGATATAACTGGTCAGGAAAACATATTTCAATTGGTAGAGGGGTGCCAGTAGATGTGCCTCGGGAAAGGAATTTTTTTTTTTTTTTTCCTTTTTTTCCAATTGAACAACCTTCCTCTCCATTGTATTGCAAAAATGGAAGCCAACCTGGGGTCACTGACCTCAACGTCCGGTCCATCAACGATTTCCTTAGTATCCCGAAACAAACAAACAGCTTTGTAGATGACCAAAAGGCAGGATGATTCTACGAATGCCTCAATTACTATCTATTTGCAATTGTCTTCGTCTTGAATCTGCGACCAGGCTTATTAAAAGTATCTAAGGTGCAAATTCAGAAATTTGTAAAAGTATTTGACTTGTGAAGCCTGTGTTGAAGCCAATTCGATCCATTTGGCAAATTTTGACAAATTAACATTGACATGAAAGCCGACCGTTTTACGTGACGTGGCCGGCACTGACATGAATAATTTTAATATTTTTTTCAAATTATTTATTTAGGCTCATATTATTTTCACCCTTATATTGACTCATGGCATCTCATATCATATTAAATTGACTATATTATCCCTTGCAGTTCCCGCTCTTATTTTAATATTATTTATTACCCTTTTTTCCATTTTAATAAAAGAAAAACTTACCCACATCATCTTCCAACAACTTTTTTTTACCCTAACCAATTCTTTCACATCCGTTACATTTCAATGTTTTGTTCATCTGTTGCCGATCTTTGCTTGGCGCGTCTGATGGCTTCACTGTCCGTGGGGCCGTAGCTTGCTGTGCTGTTTTGCTTTTGCCTTTTTTTAGGCTGTTCTGCTTTGTTTGCTTTGGCCGCTTTGTTTTGCGGTCTCCTTTGATTTTTTTGCTCCCTTCCACTTATTCTGACGTGTTGTCACTTTAAGTATAAGTTTTTGGCGCCGATCTCTCTTGTATAATTTGGTTTAAAGCTCAATATGTTCTTACCTTTTACCAAAAAAAAAAAAAAAAAAAAAAAACGTTTCGTTCATCTTTGTCTTCTTCAGAACTTGCCTTCCATTATTATAACTTGAGCAATCACTAATCATATATTAGAGTAAAGAAGTGTTAATTTTATTTGCAAATTATTTACTTTTTATTTTTTTGTAGATTATCCTCAATCGCAAATTTTTTGACTTTCACTTTTGGTACAAAATTTACGAGAATTCATTCAAAGATTGAATATTGTGGATGTTGTATATATTATATGTAATTTACTAAAAGATTATGCTCTTACTTGTACTTAAATTACTTTTTGAATGATTGTTTCCTAATATAAAAAGAGAAATATAACAATCATTAACAAATTAACTATTCTTTTGCCATAAACAAAATAATTAGGTATTCTCCATAAAATAAACTATTTTTAAAAAAAGAGGTGCACCAATTTTGTTCCAAATTGAGAAAGAAAAGGAAAAAACCAAAAAATGAAGAAATGAAGGCAAGTGTTAGTCTTAAATCAAGAGTGGCCCCTTATTTATTATTAATAAACATTATTTGAGATGGGCATGGGTAGTTTGTCCCTAGTAAAATGAAACAAATGAAAAAGGAAAAGGAAAAAAGAAGATAGGTAAGAAATAATATTAAGTCTAAAGTGGGGCCTCTAAGAGTTAATATAGTTGGTTCAATGTAAAAATGGGTGTCGAGAGCTAATAAGGGGTGAAAATAGTGCTGGCATTTATTTATTTATTATTTTCCTTTTCTTTTCCTCTTTCTTTCCTTTATTTTTCTTCCCTTCATCTTCTTCCATTAACTGTTCGCTGAAACTTGAGAATTGGCCAGACACAAGAGTTAGCAAGATTGGCCTCATCGACTGCTAGCATGGGTGACCCTTACCTGCTCCTAGTGAGGTTCGACCTCACCAAGGAGGTGAAGCTCGAGGGCTTGGTAGGAAAAAAAAAAAGAAAAAGAAAGAAAGAAAAAGAAAAAAAAATAATAATAATAAATTATCCACACTAGTGTTGATTGCCTTATGTGGCACTATTATTGGTGTCTATATTAGCGATTTTTAGTTAAAATTGACTGAATTGACTAAATTGACACAACCGGAAAATGTTTATAACTTAATTTATACAATTGAAAGGTTTAGAGTTGAATTGTTTAAAGTGCAATAAATTTAGGATTTTTTTTGCATAATTTTCTACCGATGGCCGTTGGTCTCATGATCAAGTCCATTCTCAATTATTTAGCCTCAAGTTTGATTTGATCACTATACGATCTCCTGGATAAATGGCATAGGGTTGCGTCTAGTCTAATTACCGTTTTCTATTTGGACATGGAATCAAATAGCTATGGGATAACATCAAAAATATAAATATAAAAAAAAAAAAGTCCATCGTTTTATTTCGACGATATAGAAACCTGTTTTAAATCAATTGTGCCCTAATATCAACATGATAACGCATTACTTTAGACTAGGAAGTTTTGCTAGAATATTGTCAGGGACTGGGCTTGGGTGGGATTTTCCATCGGAATTCGTCAATTTATTAGGATTTTGCAGGCCCCACATGCCGAACAGCGGGCTTTGGCGCCCGGCCGTACACCTTCAACATGGACGACGGGTTACGACATCGAACTCGAACAGGACAACGTGTCCGTGACTTGATAAGTCAATTTCAAGAGATGTTATGATATTTTCGAGCTTGATTACGACGGCATGTTCACGTGATTGTACGGTTACAATCGGGAAGCGATAAGAAGTGTCCCGACTCCCGGGCCGGGGTGCCTCCGAAATTGGTGTCTCCTTGTCAGTGAGGACGACGCACAACCATTCCCATTTGGTTTCTTCCACAATCAGGGGCCACAGGGTAAAGAAGAGCCTCATCATCTTCTACCGTAATGTGCTATTTGGGTTTTTTCGTATGATGAGTGGCCAATGTTCAATCTTCACCTTTCGAAAGGAGTGCAAAATATCGGGACCCGTTCGTATCCATTCATTCCTCGACGGGGATGCTCAATTGACGTGTGAACTCATCCTTCGGACACCCTGGGGTCGATAGCTGGGTCGACGTCATTCAAGTTAAAGTCATTCATGGCGAGCAACCTTGGCACCGATTCACGAAGTTTGGCTGAAATCGTATCAACTATATAAGGTTAAAAATAGGGGAAAGAGTTAATTGTAATCGACGTCTTAGGCGGGCGCAATTCCCAACGGGGTTACATGAAAGTTGTAGTCATACGACTATTGCAGTCAAATCAATTAGTTAATGAACAATTATACGATCAAATATGTAGCCGAAATTTGATTTTAATGAGTGGGCACAATTATTAGTTGATGCGACAGTATTGGAATTTATCGATCAACTTGTAAACTCAACTTAAACCCCATTGATTAATTCAACTCAATCCTTATGTTTATAAGCAAACGGCCAATTTTGGCTATGGTTTGATTCGATGGGTTCAAATTTGAACATGTTGATTACATATTAGTTGTTGATTCAATGGAGTATTTATCAATTAACCATCAAGATATCTATACACAAGTTTAAAATCGATTTCAAAACTAATAATCGCCCACCTAAAAACTAGAATTGTTTTGATTGATATTTATCGGTGTTGGTTGATCTTCCAAGATGTTTATTGGGCTGTCTAGGCTGGTGAACGAATTTCGAGTCCAAGTTTAGTTACTTTACATTCAATCAAATGTATTTCGTCCTAGTTTTATAAGTCTTAAGTGTGTTCTAGGTTTCAAGAGTTCAAGTTCAAGTTCCTATATGTTTTAAATGCATTTTCTAGCTCTTGGGTCTTCATGGAGTTTTCTAGTTCGTATGTCCTTATTAGTTTGGTAGTTCCCATGTTTTTAAAGCTTAGTCTATTTCCTATGTATCAGTTCCTCTATAAAAAGATGCAAATTCTCAATTGTAGGAGAAAGAAGATTTGATGACTATTTTATAATTTCTCTATTTGAGTGAATTTATGTTCGATTCTTTATATAACATCATTGGTGTTGAATTAAATAGTTCTTTATCCCTAGCCAGTGGAATAATCCTTACCGTATTGGTGGTGAGTTGCCATTATTCTGATTCTTTATCCTCAAGTGGTGGCTTGTGCATTTATGCTTTGAAAATGAACCTTCTTTATCCGCAAAAAATCCTTATTTCTATAATCACTCGACCTACGCACACATCATTGGTAGAGGCCAACCATCCATGAACCATAAAAGGAGCGCATCTTGAGAGGAAAGGATGCGTCGGAAGAACAAGATTTACTTCCGTCAAAGCACTTTATTCATAATTTATTTCAAGTCATTTCGTAGGAGTTTATTGTCGATCATTTTAGTTGTTTATTTCATCTTGTCTATTAAACACTTGTTCTCGTTCTTCCCAAAAGATTTGTGTTACTCTCAATGAATTCATTTTATTAGTTTTAGAACCCAATCATCAAGCTCTTTTCCCTTTTTCAGTGCACAGTCATTCATCAATTGGAAGTACAAGGATTATGATATTTGATAAGGAGGTCGATCAATTGAAATGTGATAAACCTTACTGTTGAGTTGACGATCTAAAGGGAGTGATTGGTATTGTTAGAATGTATTTACATTGACTTATTGCAGTTATAAGTCATGAATGCAGAGATAACAAACAATATAGGCAACATAAAGTTTTGTATCCCGATTTCAATGAATAATTTTGATATGCGTTACTCTAGATTGAGAAATGGTATGGAGGGTGAAAAATTAGACCCAAGATAACTTATAAAACCTGTTACATCTCTCTCTCTCTCTCTCTCTCTCTCTCTCTCTCTCTCTCTCTCTCTCTCTCTCTCTGCTTCCATCACATGTTCATGAAGACGCGTGGGTGTACTTCCATCACATGTTCATGAAGACGCGTGGGTGTACATTCTCTCAGCATCCTCCTTCCTCTTCCTTCTACTCTTGTTCAAATTGCAGGGAAGCAACAAGAGAAATCTCCCACCAAACCCACCTTCACTCCCCATTATCATCCGCCTGTTAGACATAAAATCATATGTGGAAAAAACATGATCAATGTAAAATAGACCTTCAACCATTGTTCGAATTTGCGTTCATTGGAAATTCACAGAAATTCGATGAAATTACAAGTACACTTTACTAACTCAATTGCCTCGCGTACTGATAGTGTATTCCAAATGAGAGGGTTTGGGTTAGATTTTGTAATTTCCCTTAGGAAATGAACATTTGTCATTGTATAAAACGTCTCTTATCAAGACGTTTACCAAATGGATAGTAGCCACGAAGATATACGAAGTGTGGAAAAATCACATGTAGAATAATTGCTACTTAAAAGAGAAGACATGGATCCCAAAAATGTGGGATCGCATTATATAGATGACATTCTCTCACTTGATCCCAATTTCTCATCATACAGGTTATCCAACCAAATTAATTAAGACCTTGTGCTTAAAGAAAAGAAACAAAACGCATGGATCATGGCAACATGTCCTCTACGAACGAATAATACTTTTCATATACATAATGCATCTTATTTCTTTAATATCAATTTATATGTGACAACACATCTTAATGAATAAACCCTATGTTTATTCCAGAACCAAGGAAAAATGTTATTATAATAAATAGTAGAATGTGTACACTAAAAATTGAGGATCAACATTGCAATAGAATAAGAGTTTCATATAATAAAAATTGTCCATATGATGACAAATCACATGATGAGACCTATTCCCATACTAGTTTCATGATCTTTATACTTTATTGGTGGCATACTTTTAGTTAAATGATCAGTTATTATCAATTCAGTGCTAACGTGTTTTATGATCACTTTATTCTCCTTAATACGTTCCCTTATAATTAAATACTTGATGTCGATATGCTTACTTTAACTGCCCACTTTGACATTTTTAGTCATAAAAACTATAACTGAATTGTTACAATATATTCTTAATGGCCTCGAAATACAATCAATAATTCTAAGCTCAGAAATGAAACTCTTTAACCATACACCATGCGAGGTATCCTCAAAACAAGAAACAAACTCGGCCTTCATAGTGGAAGAGCAATCAAAATCTGCTTCCCACTCCTTCATAACATGGCTTCATCAGCTAACATAAAAACATATCCATATTGTTGATTTTCGAGAATCATATCCATATTGTATCAGTAATTACTTGCTTTTGTTCTTTTATCAGCTTCAGCAGCATCAGCATCAGCATCTGTTGATTTTTTTTGTCGATATATCTTAACATTCCCCCTCAAATTGGGAACGGCTGGAGAACCAAGTCCCAATTTGGTGCGTAGTTGACAATGTGAAAAACGTGAGAGAGACTTGGTGAAAACATCAGCAAGTTGCAAATTGCTTGGTACATATTGGACAAGAATTGATCCTGAGGAGACTTTTTCCCGAACAAAGTGAAAATGAATTGAAAAGCTCGAAGATGAAGACTTGGTTCTCCACCCGTTCCCAATTTGAGGGGGAATGTTAAGATATATCGACAAAAGAAATCAACAGATGTTGATGCTGATGCTACTGAAGCTGATAGAAGAACAAAAGTAACATATGCTAATGTTGATGCTGTTGAAGCTGATAAAAGAACAAAAGCAAGTAATTACTGATACAAGCAAAAAAGGGGAGAAGTGGCTGATATCAGTCGAAAGAAAAGACTGCAAATGAACGACTGAGATGAAGGGTAATGAAGACTGTCATCGACGATGGTGAATCTGTGAAAAAGATTGACACGGATTGCGGATTGCTAGCATATGAAGAAATGGAAAGTTGTTATTTAGTTGGAAAGTCAAAAACAGAAATTAGTTTTGTTAGTTAGTCTTCATCTTCTTAAATAGAATAGTATGTGAAGACTCGACTAAGAGTTTTTACGTGTAACAGAGAGATAGAGAGAGTAAGATAGAAAATCTCCATTGTTTGCCGATATATCTTAACAAATCGCCCCTGTAGGCTCTCCACGGAGACTATGGTCGATGGCCAGACCACCAATGGCATCGCCCCTTACGGCCCCCACTGGCAAAACCTCCACAACCTCATGGCCCTCGAAATCCTTTCCCCGCACCACCTCGCCGGCTCCCTCGCTGTCTGGCAGGAGGAATTCAGGCTCCTTGTGAGAAGCCTCTATGAGGCGGCCATGGCAGAGGCAGGGGGCGGCAGTTTCGTGAGGCTGGAGATGAAATTGAGGCTGCAGGAGCTGTCCTTCAATATCATTATGTAGGTGATCTCCGGGAAGCACTAATTTGGGGCCGCCATTGACGTGGATGATGCCGAGGTGGCCAAGCGGTTCAGGGAAGTGGTAACTAAGTTATTCGAGTTGAGTGAGACGAACTGGGGCGATTTCTTGCCAGCGCTGAGTAGGGCAGTGGACTTCAAGGGGAGAGAGTGGAGGATGGTGGACGTGGCCGAGAGGTTCAATGTGATCTTGCAAGGGATGATAGATGAGCTTAGGTCGAGAAGGAAGAGAAGCGAAAACGGCCGAGAGGTGGAGAGCAAGACGATGATCGATTCCATGCTATCGGAGGGCCACTCGGACGACGTCGTCAAGGGCCATATCCTGGTATGCATGTAATACAAGTTCTGTTCACTTGACTTCATGCAAGAAGCATAGATAAAAGTACAAATAAAGCCCTAAACCTATTATAATCGTACCATTTCGATTCCAAACTTTTTATCTGTGCCAATTGAGTTTTATACATTTTCATGTTTTGTCAACTAAGTTTATTTGGCTAATTTTGGTTAGAAACCTCTAATATGGATATGTGGTATGATTGGTGTTAATGTTGATATTTTTAATAGTTTTTTAAAAAAAATTTGAAGTTTTTAAAATTTTTCTATTTAATTTTTTCTTTTCATTATTTTTTCTTATGTTTTCCTTGATTTTGGGCCAGGATGCCTTTGCTGGCCCTAAGTCTACAATAAAAAAGAAAATAAAAGAAAATAAAAGAAAATAAAATATTTATTAAAACATCATTTCAAAGTAGTAACGTCAATATTAACTATGCCACGTGACTCAGCTGACTTAGCAGGTGTCTAATTCAACGATTTTTGCCCAAAATGGACCAGATGAAGTCAATTGACAAAATATGAAAATATTTAGGATTTAATTGGAAAAATTAAAAAATTTAAGACTGAAAATACAGTTATAATATGTTTAAGACTTTTTTTGGTAACTTTCTCCTTTATGCGCACATAGTGAGATGGTTCTATATTCTTTATCGTCTTGCCAAAATAGGAAAAACAAGCCATTTGTTGAAGTACCACCATTTGACAATGAATTTATTCATGAAACTACATCCAAGAATTCAGTTGTTTATAGCTGATGAAATCTTGTGGTAACATTTGTTTAATTGGTTCATGAGATTAAGAAATTATTTTGTGAGAAATTGTGGGGTGAAACACCGTGTGAGTTATTGAGTGTAATTGAAACTTATAAAACACTGAGAGTGTTTGATTGACTCGAGGATAGTCGTAATTTTCATTGTATCGCTTGATCTATAGTAAAATTTATTATTGCTCTTTCCGTGGGCGTGAACCACATTAATCTAGTATTCAATCTATTTTGTTATTTTGTATATTTTACATTAGATCACTCACTTTCGCATTTATTTAGAGAGAGAGAGAGTGGGGAGAATGATGCAGGTTATAGGATTTATAGGGTTTGTCAGGTCTAATTTTTCACACTTTAAAATAAAATATGACATACAACGGTAGTCTCCACTCCACAGCATCTTCATGGAAGACGGGTGGGTGTACGTCACCTCAGCATCCTCCGTCCTCTTCCTTCTCTTCCTATTCAAATTGCAGAGAAGCAACAAGAGGAATCTCCCGTCGAGCCCACCTTCACTCGACCTTCACTCCCAATCATTGGCCACCTCCTCCTTATTAAAGTGCCAGTCCACCGGACCCTCCAGTCTCTCTCCGACCGCTACGGCCCGTCCTCTCCCTCTCCTCCGGCTCCCGCTCCGTGGTTGTCGTATCCTCCCCATCCACGGCCAGCGCAACACCACCATCAGCACTGCCCCTTATGGCCCCCACTGGCGCAACCTCCGCCACCTCACGGCCCTTGAAATCCTTTCATTGCACCACCTTGTTGGCGCCCTCACCATCCAGCTAGAGGAAGTGAGGCGACTCATGAAGAGCCTAGCTGAGTTGACTGCGGCGGCAGCAGGGGGTGGCGGTTCCGCGTGGGTGGAGATGAGGTCAAGGCTGCAGGAGCTGTCCTTCAACACCATTATGAGGATGATCTCTGGGAAGTGCTACTTAGCGGCTACCGTCGACATGGGCAATGCTGAGGTGGCCAGCGGTTCATGGAGGTGATAAAGGATACACTCGAGCTGAGCGGGACGGACCCAGGCGATTTCTTGCCGGCACTGAGGAGGGTGGTGGACTTCAAGGGGAGAGAGAGGAGGATGGTGGATGTGGCCAAGAGGTCCAATGTGATCTTGCAGGGCATGATAGACGAGCTTAGGTCGATTCCATGCTGTCAGAGGGCTACTCGGACGGCATCATCAAAGGCCATATCCTGGTATGTGTATAACACATGTTCTGTACAGTGAGATGGTTCTTCACAATTTATACTTCTGAGTTTGACTGAAGTCTTTCGACGCTCACCAACAAAAGAAAATAGGAATAACAAGTCATTTGTTGCTATACCGCCTTGTGAGCTTAAAGTGGTAAGAACACGGGGGTTCGTCTGGAAAGAAAGGAAACGAGAGGTGAAGGGAGCGAATGGACAAAAATATGACCTCCTTCCCAAACAAAAAGGCATTTTCTATACCCTTAGCTTTGAACGATGGTTGAGAATCTTCCAATACACGTACTTTCATGAATTTAGACCGTTAAAAACGGCGGCTCTTTCTAAGGATATTACAAATCTGATGATTAATTTTTTTTTAATGGTTGACAAAATTCAAACTGGTTTCACATATATGATTTATATTATAAATAATCTTGTTTCTCTTTTATATTTTGCGTATAGGGTTGTTTTTTCTTTGTCATTAGTGTGGAGTCCTTTTCATCCAGCGGTGTAATGAATCGGGCTCACATCCCCGAGAGTGATGTGTGACAGGACAATGTATTTTTTTTCCTTCAATGGTGGCCGCTTTTTAGATTGTTGTAGATTTCGAAGGAGAAAGAATAGAAAGGACAAAATTAAAGAGCAATTATAGGGCGCAATACGCGTAGAAGTGTCAATTACACAAAATCTTTTGTTGTTCGTGCGGAAAATTATTTTATAGCAAGAAATGGTCTAAAGTGTGGAAAATTATAAGGCGCAATACGCGTAGAAATGTCAATTACACAAAATCTTTTGTTGTTTGTGCGGAAAATTATTTTATAGCAAGAAATGGTCTAAAGTGTGGAAAATTAGACGCCACAAACCCTATAAAACCTCTAACATATCGCATGTCATCCCTCTCCCCACTATCTCTCTCTTCCTCCCCTCTACCCCGCGACCACCCACCCCCCCCGCCCCCGCCCCCGGGACACGTAGTCTCCGTAGCATCTTCATGGAAGACGTGGGGATGCACCTAATCTCAGCATCCGCCTTCCTTTTCCTTCTCTTCTTGTTCAGATTGCAGAGAAGCAACAAGAGGAATCTCCCACCGAGCCCACCTTCACTCCCTATCATTGGCCACCTCCTCCTTATTAAAGAGCCAGTCCACCGGACCCTTCAGTCTCTCGCCGACCGCTATGGCCCGGTCCTCTCCCTCTCCTTTGGCTCCCGCTCTGTGGTTGTCATATCCTCCCCATCCGCGGCCGAGGAGTGCTTTACCAGAAATGACATCATCCTCGCCAGCCGCCCCCACCTGCTCTTTGCTGAGATTATGTTCTATGGTGGCACGACCATCGGCTTTGCCCCTTACGGGCCCCACTGGCGCAACCTCCGCCGCCTCACGGCACTCAAAATCCTTTCCCCCCACCGCCTTGCCTGCTCCCTCACCATCCGACTGGAGGAAGTAAGGCTCCTCGTGAAGAGCCTCTATGAGGTGGCCACGGCAGTGGCAGGGGGTGGCGGTTTCACGAGGGTGGAAATGAGGTCGAGGCTGGAGGAGATGTCCTTCAGCATCATCATGAGGATGATCTCTGGGAAGCGCTACTTTGGGGCTACCGTTGATGCGGGTGACACTGAGGTGGCCAGGCGGCTCATGGAGTTGATAAAGGAGACATTCGAGCTGAGCGGGATGGACCCGGGTGATTTCTTGCCAGTGCTGAGGAGGGTAGTGGACTTCAAGGGGAGAGAACGGGGGATGGTGGACGTGGCTAAGAGGTCCGATGTGATCTTGCAGGGCATGATAGATGAGCTCCGGTCAAGAAGGAAGAGAAGCGACTGTGGCCGAGAGGTGGAGAGCAAGGCGATGATCGATTCCATGCTGTTGGAGGGCTACTCGGACGACATCATCAAAGGCCAAATCTTGGTATGCGTATAACACATGTTCTGTTCACTTGACTTATGCAAGTACAGTGAGATGGTTCTTCACAATTTATATCTCTGAGTTTGATTGAAGTCTTTCGGCGCTCACCAACAAAAGAAAATAGGAATAACTAGTCATTTGTTGCAGTATCGCCTTGCGAGCTTAGAGTGGTAGGCGGTCCGGGGGGACCCCATGGCTCCTCTCTTCTCAAGAATCCATACATCCCTTATAGTGTATGGACAGCTATCTCTCGAGCATAGGTTTTATAAAAAACGTGAAGAAGCATAAGGAAAACAACATATATTTTTCGGTTTTAACCCTACGATATAGAAGGAATAGAAAAATGTGGAAAGTAGGGCAACGAGAGGTGAAGGGAGCAAATGGACAAAAATTTAACTCGACTCCCAAAAAACATAAAAAATCATCATTTGAGACCCTTAGGTTTGAATGATGGTCTAGCATCTTCTAATACATGTACCTTCATGAAGTTAGAACGTTAAAATGCCACCTCTTTTTAGCATTTTACAAAATTGACGAGTAATTTATTTCTTTTCTATACCTGATAGAATGCAATGCTAGTTTCACATCTATGATTTAATTTATTCCGTATAAGGTCTTTTTTCCTTTTCTATTTTGAGTATAGGATTTCTTAATCATTATTGCATGATCCTAATGTATGTGAGCCCGATACATATGTACCGTTGAATAACACGGTCTCATGTGGAATCCTTTTCATCCAGTGGTTCAATGAATTGGGCTTATATCCGAGACTTATATGCACCGAGGTTCTGAATTTTTCTTTCTTCAATAGTGGCTGCTATCTAGTTTGTCGTTGATTCCAAAGTAGAAAGAAGAGAAAGGACAAAACGAATGAGTTTTTATAGGGCGCAATATGCGTAGAATTGTCAATTACAAAATTTGTTGGATCTTCTATCCTGTGCGCAGAAAATGATTGAGGCCAAATTCCATTTTTCTTTCCTGAACTTACGCATGTTTTCCAAATCCGATCGATTCGAGCTAAGTACCCGTCGAACCATGCCGAAGTCTGTCGTAAAAAAAAACTGTCACCATTGACAAGCCACCGTAGAACATCACTTCTACATCTACGTGATGCACTAAACAAATAAAGTTTGCACTTATACATGAACAAGACCATAGGAGCGGCCAAATACCCTTTGCTTTGCAGTCTCCTCTTTACGGCTGAATCTGATTGTTCTTTAGTTTGGAAAACAAGTTTCATCTATTTTTGAAACTATTGAGCATACTCTGTTACTTAAAACACAATTTATGGCAGTCATTGCTAAGTGCGGGCACGGACACATCCGCGGTGACAATAGAATGGGCCATGTCCCTCCTACTCAACCATCCAGATGTCATGAAAAAAGCTCAAGCAGAACTAGACGACATCGTTGGCCGAGACCGTCTAGCTAATGAAGCAGACATCCATAAGCTACCTTGCCTTCAAAACATCATCAATGAGGTGCTTCGATTGTTTCCGCCGGCACCACTCCTAGTGCCTCATGAGTCTACTGAGGATTGCATGATCAACGGGTTCAATGTGCCCCGAGGCACCGTGATCCTAGTAAATGCATGGGCAATTCAGAGAGATCCAAAAGTGTGGGATGATCCCACAAATTTTATACCAAAGAGGTATGAGGGACTAGAAGATGATCATGCATACCGGTTGTTGCCGTTTGGGATGGGGAGGAGGAGTTGTCCTGGTGCTAGCCTTGCCAATAGAATGGTGAGTTTGGCTCTAGCAGCGCTTATTCAATGCTTCGAGTGGGAACCAATGGGCGAAGAGCCGGTGGACTTGTCCGAAGGGACGGGAATCACAATGCCAAAGAGAGAGCCACTGGAGGCTTTGTGCAAAGTGCGTGAATGCATGATTGCTAATGTTCTCACACAGCTTTGAGAAGGTCATTCTCTAGTGAATTTATTTGGTGATGTTAAACCTCCGTAATACTTATGAACTAATATGCAATAATAAAGTAAATTGGTAGAATGAAATGAGGTGGAAATGAATGGGGGGAAAAATTCCCCAAAGTGAAATCGGAATGAAATAAGAATTCTAGTTCTTATGTCTAGTGATAATGTATTGATGAAATGCCCATTCATATGGACTTTCATTAGGCCTTTGAAAGGTATCAGAATACTATGGACTATTTTTATTGTAAGATGATATGTATGTTTGAAGAAAAGACCTGCGATTAACTAGAGTTGCTACGTGATTGTAATCTCCTTGGTGTCCTCTGGATTTTGAGTTTATTTGGCATCTCCTCTAGACATGATATGAGTCCCTAGCAATTCCAATGTCATGCGGTTAGAGGTTACGGTGTAATTACAAAGATTTGGTAGTTGCAGACAAAACACGTTGGTTAGAGAGAGAGAGAGAGAGAGAGAGAGAGAGAGAGAGAGAGAGAGAGAGAGAGAGCAATGTTAGGCAGTGATGACGATGGCCGATGGCAACAAGTGGCGGCTACTAATGGTGGTGGATGGCGACTCTACATGGGACCAGGAATGGGTGATCTTTTGTGCGTTTGCATTGTTAACGTCTCGCCGTATTTACTTGAAGTGAGTTGCCCATACCTGATGATTCGAGTCCAACTATTATAATCGGTACATATATATTTATGATTTTTTGGACAATTCTTTTTACCAGTGGCCATTGGACTCATAATCAGGTCCATTCTCAATTTTCCGGCCTCAAACTTGATTTAATCATTGTACGATCTCCTGGATAAATGACATAGGGTTGCGTCTAGTCTAATTAAGGTTTTCCTTTTGGACATAGAATCAAATTATCTATTTATAGTGGATAACATCAAGATTTTTTTTTAAAAGTTAATATTTTTATTTTGACGACATAACAACGTGTTTTAAATCAAAGGTGCCCTAACTTCCACAAGGTGACACATTACTTTAGGCTAGAAAATTTTGCTAGAATATTGTCCGGTGAGGGAGGTTGGGTGGGATTTTCCATCGAAATTCACCATAATTTAGGTGTCGGGACCTAAAATGGAACCAGGATTGAGTTCAGTGGGATTCTGGGGCATCTTATGCCGAACCGCAGGGCATGAGTGCCCGGCCTTACACCTTCAGCATGCAACTCGCGGACGGCGGGTTACGACATCGAACTCAAACACGACAACATGTCTGACGTCATAGAACAATATCATTGATTCATTATATGTTGCGATATTTTCGGGCTTAATTACCACCGCACGTTCCTGTAATTATACGGTTACAAACGAGACGTAATCAGGAAGTGTGCCTCCGAAATTGGTATCCGATCGCTGGGAAGGATAAGGCATGACTATTTCCATTTGGTTTCTTCCACAGTCAAAAGGGCCGCAAGGTGAAGAGCACCATGATCTTCGACCTTGTCGTTTTTGCCTTCTTGTATGATGAATTGACAATGTTCGGCACATCAATTTTCACGTTTCGAAAGGAGTGCGAAGACGGAACCGTTCGTGTCCATTCATAGGTGTGAACTCATCCTTTAGACAACTTGTGGTTGATATATAAAGAGAAATGATTAGATAATAGTTATAATTTATTTTAAAAATAAAAATCTGTTTTAGATAATAAAAAAATCAAATAATAGATAACTATAAATTTTTATGGTCATTTCTTTAAAAATTTGTGATTCACAACAAACTCCAAACATAATATGATTGATTATACAGTTCATTTTATCTTAAGAAAAAAATAATTTAGAAAATATTTTTTGAAAATGATTATTTGAATTGCTTGAAATAAATTCGTCAATAATAAATGTTTTCATTATCAATAATAATTTATGTCGTGAATGATGAAAATATTTTTCATCATTCATTTTTTTTTTTGGAAAATAATTTTCAAATCATTCAGGTTTTGCAAAACAAATGCACCATATGTTTACATCTAATTGAGAAAAATGCATTTGAACTCTTGCAACTTCTATTCGAGTTGTAATGTTATTATGGATTTCTTTATCATGCTATTAAATTTAAATTTTTTTTAAAATTGAGGCAGTCTAGTATTTAATAAATTGGCTTCTTTATTAGGTTAATTAAAATTTTGGGTTTTGCTAGCATAACAATCGTTAGGTTATTGTTAGAAAAACAATTTGTTGTAAATCATAAATTCTTGAAGAAGTGAACTCAACAATAATTTATATTTAAATGTTATTTATTTATTTATTTATTTATTTATTTATTTTGTTTAGAATAGACTGTTATTCTTACAGTGACTAAATATTGTCACACAATCGTTTCTCTAAAATTTAGAGGGACATTTTTTTTTTGTTCATTTCTCCGCGGTCAAATAGTCAATGAATTGACATTTTTGGTAACTTTCCTCATTTAAAGCCTAACTTCTAAATTAAAATTCAGACCTATCGTCGAATGGCTTTAATTTTTTTAATGTCTTATGTTTGCAATTCTATGGCTTTCTTTTTTTCAACTGCGACTTGCAAGTGGCAGTACACCATTGTTGCTTTTTAATTTTTGGCCAGATTCCACTAACAGATTTTTTTAATAAAGGGTTGTTGCTGCAAATAGAAGTGATTTATTTGTATACTTAGTTTAAAATAATTTATTAACATGATCCAATGATGAGTCGCTGGTAGTATTGCACCTTCTTGGTGAAGCTTAATTTGAAATTTTATGCGAAAATGTGTGACGGGTCTGGATCGGACTCTGGCAATAATATAGTTATTGGGATAGATTTGGGATGAGATTAACCAACCCAAATTCATGATATGTCAGAGAATCTTACCTAGAAAATATTTGTATGGAACATATTAAGTATATTAGAAGACACTAGTAATTAGTTTAGAAATCACTAAACAAAGGCTTACAGAATTTATTTGACACATGATCATTTTAATTTATTGAGTGTTATATACGTGTTGGCACCCCAAAAAAATGGTCAACTTTGATGTCAAAGAGTTAATAAGAATTGATGCCGCTCACCACACGTTGATTATGGCTTTAGATATGATACTAAATCAGGCAATTTAATGATAAAGTGCTAAGACTATTGAGACAGAGGACCTTCTCAAGTCGGATCATAGCGATAAAATAGAGTCTCAAGTAAATAAAGTCTAGGGAAATGTAAATTACGTTTGATAAAAATTAGTGTTTGGCAAAAAAAAAAAAATGCTTTGACAAGGAGTTTTGGCCACGCTTTTTTATATTTTTTATTAAATTAAATTCAAATCCTTTGCCGGAGTCTATGAACGCCTTAGGTGGACAATAAGTCAAATCTAGTGCTGACAGTGGTCGACTAAGGTCACATGAGACCTAGGTGAGGGCTATTTGATGCTTGGCAAGGGGCCGGGGGTTGCGCGAGACCTAAGTGATTTTCGCCTAGGGTTGTGCGACCTCAGGTGAAGGTCGCCAAAGGTCATGTCACCCAAGGTTGTGTGACCCTTGTCAACCCTTCACCAAATACTTGTCGGCCATCCTCACACGAAGAAGATGACCAATTACAAGGAGGGCAAAATCAGAAAACTAAAGAATTGGCAAAGGTAGTTTCGGAAGGAAAAAGATATTTTACTTTTAATTTCAACAATTTGCAAATGCTACTTTGGAATACTAATGGGTTTTTAACATTCCCAAATCTTGCATTTGGCCGAAAACTACTTCAAAATATTTGTCAAACATTCCAGCATTTTCCCAAGGGGCATTGTCAAGGGTTATTGGAGGCTGAAAGCTCATTGAGAAAGCTGAACCAAACGCATTCTTCACGTAGTGATAGACGTGTGAAGTCTTGAAGTACCATTGACAATGAATTTATTTATGAAATTACATCCAAGAATTCAAGTGTTTATAGCTAACTAAATCTTGTGGTAAGATTTGTTTAATTGATTCATGAGATTGAGAAATTATTTTGTGAGGAATTATGGGGTGAAACACCGTGTGAGTTATTAGGTGTGATTGGGACTTACTAAATACTGAAAGTGTTTGATTGACTCGAGGATGGTCGTAATCTTTATTGTATCGTTTGATTTATAGTATAATTCATTACTCTTCTCTCCATGGACATGAACCATGTTAATCTACTAGTTGATCTATTTTGTTATTATGTATATTTTACAATAGATTGCTTACTTTCGCAACAATTTTATGTGTCAAATGGTCTAAAGTGTGAAAAATTAGACCCGACAAACCCTATAAATCCTTTAACTTATCGCATCTCTCTCCCCACTCTCTCTCTCTCTCTCTCTCTCAATAAAATATCACATACAACAGTGGTCTCTACTCCACAGCATCTTCATGGAAAACGGGTAGGAGAACGTCACCTCAGCATCCTCCGTCCTCTTCCTTCTCTTCTTGTTCAAATTGCAGAGAAGCAACAAGAGGAATCTCCCACCGAGCCCGCCTTCACTCCCTATCATTGGGCACCTCCTCCTTATTAAAGAGCCAGTCCACCGAACCCTTCAGTCTCTCTTCGACCGCTACGGCCCGGTCCTCTCCCTCTCCTTTGGCTCCCGCTCCATGGTTGTCATATCCTCCCCATCCGCGGCTGAGGAGTGCTTTACCAGAAATGACATCATCCTTGCCAACCGCCCCCGCCTGCTCTTTGCTGAGATTATGTTCTATGGTGGCACGACCATCGGTGTTGCCCCTTACGGGCCCCATTGGCGCAACCTCCGCCGCCTCATGGCACTCAAAATCCTTTCCCCCCACCACCTTGCCTGCTCCCTCACTGGCCGGCTGGAGGAAGTAAGGCTCCTCGTGAATAGCCTCTATGAGGTGGCCACGGCGGTGGCAGGGGGTGGCGGTTTCACAAGGGTGGAGATGAGGTCGAGGCTGGAGGAGATGTCCTTCAACATCATCATGAGGATGATCTTGGGGAAGCGCTGCTTTGGGGCTACCGTCGATGCGGGTGACACCGAGGTGGCCAGGCGGTTAGTGGAGTTGATAAAGGAGACATTTGAGCTGAGCGGGATGGACCCGGTTGATTTCTTGCCAGTGCTGAGGAGGGTAGTGGACATCAAGGGGAGAGAATGGAGGATGGCAGACGTGACTAAGAGGTCCGATGTGATCTTGCAAGGCATGATAGATGAGCTCCGATCAAGAAGGAAGAGAAGCGACAGCGGCCGAGAGGTGGAGAGCAAGATGATGATCGATTCCATGCTGCTGGAGGGCTACTCGGACGACGTCATCAAAGGCCAAATCTTGGTATGTGCATAACACATGTTCTGTTCACTTGACTTACGAATGTACAGTGAGATGGTTCTTCACAATTTATGTTTCTGAGTTTGACTGAAGTCTTTCGGCGCTCACCAACAAAAGAAAATAGGAATAACAAGTCATTTGTTGCAGTATCGCCTTGCGAGCTTAGAGTGGTAAGAACACGTGGGTTTGTTTGGAAAGAAGGGCAACGAGAGGCGAAGGGAGCAAATAGACAAAAATTTGACTCGCCTCCCAAAAAAAAAAAATCATCATCTATAACCCTTAGGTTTGAATGATGGTTTAGCATCTTCTAATACATGTACCTTCATGAAGTTAGAACATTAAAAGCGCTGCCTCGTTTTAGCATTTTACAAATTTGACGAATAATTTATTTCTTTTCTATACCTGACAGAATGCAAAGCTAGTTTCACATCAATGATTTAATTTATTCCGTAAAAGGTCTTGTTTTTCTTTTCTATTTTGAGTATAGGGTTTCTTAATCATTATTGCATGATCCTAATGTATGTGACCCCGATACATATGTACCGTTGAATTATATGGTCTCACGTGGAATTCTTTTTCATCCACTGGTTCAATGAATTGGGCTTCTATCCGAGAGACTTATATGCACCAAGGTTCTGCATTTTTCTTTCTTCAATAGTGGCTGCTATCTAATTTGTCGTTGATTACAAAGTAGAAAGTAAGAGAAAGGACAAAACGAAAGAGCTTTTATAGGGCGCACTATGCGTAGAATTGTCAATTACAAAATTTGTTGGATCTTCTATCCTGTGCACAGAAAATGATTGAGGTCAAATTCTATTTTTCTTTCCTGAACTTACGCATGTTTTCCGAATCCGATCGATTCGACATAAGTACCCGTCGAACCATGCCGAAGTCTGTAGTAAAAAAAACTGTCACCATTGATAAGCCACTGTAGAACATCACTTCTACATCTACATGATGCATTAAACAAATAAAGTTTGCACTTATACATGAACAAGACCATAAGAGCGGTCAATTACCCTTTCCTTTGCATTTTCCTCTTTACGTCTGAATCTGATTGTTCTTTAGTTTGGAAAACAAGTTTTATCTATTTTTGAAACTATTGAGCATACTTTGTTACTTAAACACAATTTGTGACAGTCAATACTGTTGGAGAAATCTTCTTTGAGTGTTTTGAAACTAACAAAACGTTTCCATCAGTCTAGTCTGAAGACTTGTAGACTCTTTCATCAAAGTCTGAAGATCTCCGGACTGCCAGACTCAAGACTCAAAGTCTATCCTCATTAACAGTTTTTAGTCCGTCGAGAAAGACTTATCCAGAACTGGATGTTTCGTTAAGGATTTGACTTTATCGACTGGAGAAAATCTCTTGGCTGGATATAGCATGTCGGAATCCATTACTCAAATTAAGATTGATTTAGGGATTGTGGATCCATTGATTGGCGAAGTATACTTAGAAGGTTCTACTTATGGAAATCAAGATCCTGATTATATGAGCGAGCAGGATTGATGGGCTATCGTCGTGTTCCTTAAATAGCTCGAAGATCTTCCTAATTGATTCTGTCCAACGGGTAGATTGGAGGAATTCATTTGGTAAGTGCCAATGGGTATGATGGCATAAAGGAGTATATAAAGAAGACGTTCCAGTTGTTTGAGTGTGTGCGGGATAGAAGAATTCCAAAGTCTGAAGCTCCTTGTTCTTAGTCAATTCATTTGTTGAGCGAAATCTTGTACGCAAAAGAGAGTCTACATCTTTGAGATACCTTGAGGAAGTGTGGTAGAGTATCTACACTATGGAATCAAGGGAGAGCTTTGCTGTAATAACTCTTTTGTTCATAGTGAAATCTAGCCGGTAGGCTGTCAGTGTAGAAGAGTGGACGTAGGCTTGGAATAAGCCGAACCACTATAATTTCTGTGTTCATTTTCTCTTCCTTACTCTCTTTTACTTTGATCATAATTCGTTTTGTTAACAAGAGGCAAACTTCCTTTCTATTGTCTATTTAGTATTGCTCACTTATCACGAGAAACTATTTTTACACCTATTCACCCCCCTCTATGTGCTTATACTACCTATCTCAATTGGTATCAAAGCCTATGTACTCACTTAATTTGAAGTGTTTTACTTTAGAGTTAAAGATCCATGGCTAATATGTTGGCTCCAGGGCTGGTAGAAGGATAAAGTAATACCAGATCGCCTTACTTTGATGGAAAGGAATACAACATATGGAAAAACAAGATGAAAGCATTTCTAAGATCAAAGGATCCTCTGGAATGGGATGTGGTAAACAGAGGAATCATTCTTAAAACTGCATCTGTCTCAGAAAGAGGAAAAGAAGCTGTTGAGTCTAGTGAAATGACTTAGGAAGAGATAACCAAGAGACAAGCTCTTGATGCAAAAGCAATTTATTCTTTATATTGTGCTTTGTCACCTACTGAATATAACAAAATATCTTCTTGTGTTACAGCCAAAGAAGTTTGGGATAGATTACACATCACCTATGAATGAACTGATCGTGTGAAAGAAACCAGAATCAACATTCTCCTCGGTCAATACGAAGCCTTCAAAATGAAATCAGGAGAATTTATTACTGACATGTTTAGTCGTTTTACAGAAATCATGAATGGTCTTGAAAATCAAGGTCAACCAATTTCTGATCCCATTAAAGTAAACAAGCTACTGTGTGGACTCTCCAAGGATTGGAATCACATAAAGACCTCAATAATGGAGACACAAAGAATTATGCCACTTTCGGTTGATGAATTGGTTGTGACTCTTCAGTCTTATGAAGTGGAGCGAATCAACGAAGACGAAGATCCTAAAGGTAAGAAATCCATTACATTAAAATCTAATGATGATTCTGATGTCACAGATTCTGAAGACGATATGGATGATGAAGAGCTTGCTCTCATGATAAGAAGATTTAGAAAGCTGAACAGAAAAGGAAGAAGATTCAATTCAAAGAAACAGAGTTTTCAAAAGCAACAGAGTAAGTCTGTTGAGGATGATGAATCCAATAAAGATGTAGTCTGCTTTGAATGTAAGAAAAAGGGACACATCGGATCCAACTGTCTCTTTTCGAGAAAACAGAGAGGAAAAGCTGAGAAATATCGGAAGGCACTTAAAGTAGAAACTTGGAATGATACAGAATGTGAAGAAAGTGATGATGATTATGCCAACATTTGTCTCATGGCACAATCAAACTTAGATTCATACTCCGAGACAAACTCAGATTCAGACAATGAAATCGAGGTAAGTAATTTGAAAATCCCTACTAAAGTCTCTAGATACATTGATGAATTGTGTCTTAGTCTCAAAACTTCTCTTAAAAGAATTTCCGAACTTAAAAGAAAAAATTCTGCACTAAAACAACAAGAAAATATTTTGAAAGAAAATGTCAAAAATTTAGATAAAAGTGTTTCTACCTTGAAAGAAAATGAAGGCAATCTTTTAAAAGAAAATGGACTATTGAAAAATGACATCTCAAATATTTCTAAAAGATTTTCTATAGGATCTGAGAAAATGAAAAATATTCTTTCTGCTCAAAGACCTTATTTCAATAAATCTAGTTTGGGAATGACTTCGGAAACCATTCCTCTAATTGACTTTCCTAAAGTAAAGGAAATAATTAAGCAAAGACCTACAAAAGATGCTTACAAAAATTATTTCCAAGGAGTTTCTGTTAAGAAAGTATGGGCAAAGACTGTATATTATACTAACTCCAATGGACCCAAGAAAATATGGGTACCAAAGAAAGCTTGAGTCTCTTTTCTAAATGTAGGTCACTATCAAAAAAAATGTTAAATGGTATCTGAATAGTGGATGCTCAAGACATATGACAGGAGATTCAAATTACTTCATAAAACTCGTTCAAGTATATGGTGGAAAAATTTCATTTGGAGGAAACAGCAAAGGAAGAATTGTGGGATTCAGAACTGTAAAGATTGGAAGCCTCACAATCAGTAATGTTTCCTTAGTGGAAGGACTCAACTACAATTTGCTTAGTATCAGTCAACTGTGTGACACCGGTTTCAAAATCAACTTTCAAGAGGGAATATGTTCAGGAACCAGTAAAGATTCCACTCAGTCATTCATGGGTCAAAGACATTAAAATATCTACCTCTTTGATGTCAAACAAGATGAAACCCAATGTCTAATCTCAATACAAGACGAAGCAAACTTATGGCACAAAAAACTCGGGCACATCAACATGAAACAAATAGCCAAAATTTCAGCAAAGAAACTTGTTCAGGGTCTACCCAATCTGTCATACCAAAAGACTGATCTATGCACACCATGCGTGTTGGGAAAACAGGTAAGAAACTCATTTAAACCAATAAACCGAGTTTCCACTAACCGTGTACTGCAGTTTCTGCATATTGATCTCTTTGGACCAACCAGAACTCAGAGCATTGAAGGTAAGAAATATTGCCTAGTAATTATGGATGACTACTCACGATTCACTTGGGTATATTTCCTAGTAAGTAAGTCTGAAACATTCTCTTATTTTAAAAAGTTTGCTAAAAAGGTCTAAAATGAAAAATGGTATGTTATTTCAAGTATACGAACTGACCATGGAGGCGAATTTGAAAATCTAGACTTTACAAGATTTTGTGATGAATCTGATTTTCAGCATGTGTTCTCTTCTCCATATACTCAAGAGCAAAATGGAGTCATGGAAAAAAAGAATAGATCACTTCAGGAAATAGCTAGAACTCTTTTAATTGAAAATAACATCTCTTCACGTTTTTGGGCTGAAGCAGTTTCAACAGCATGTTATATCATTAATAGAGTTTTTCTAAGGCATATTCTGGAGAAAACCCCTATGAGTTATTCAAAGAAAAGAAGCCTATTATTTCATATTTTCATGTGTTTGGATGTAAATGCTTTATATTGAAAAATGCAAATGATCGAGTTGGCAAGTTTGAAGAAAAATCATACGAAAGCATCTTCCTTGGATATTCAACCACAAGCAAAGCTTATGGAGTCTACAACAAGAAGACTCAATCTGTGGAGGAATCAATGAATGTCAAATTCCAAGATTCTATGCAAAATGAATCTATTCAAACTCATCTTGAAGAATCTGAACCTGCTCTAGACTCTACAAAGTCTAAATCTTCAGAAGCAGCTCAGACTTCAAAAGACTAGCAACAAATGATTGTCGAAGATTCAAATGAAGAAAAAGATCAACAATCGACAAATCAACCAAGAATCGGAAGCATAAGTCCAGTCATCCCAAAGATCTCATTATTGGTGACATTAATGAAGGAATTCGCACAAGATCCAAAAGGCGCGAAGAGTCTAGTGCTATGACTCTTATTTCTGAAATAGAACCCAAAAGCATAGAAGAAGCTTTATATAATGAAAGCTGGATTGAAGTTATGCAAGAAGAACTCAGGCAATTCAGTATTAATGATGTCTGGGAATTGACTCCTAAACTGAAAGGTAAATCTATTATTGGAGCTAAATGGATTTTCAGGAACAAGATGAACGAGAAATGAAAGGTCGTAAGAAACAAAGCAAGACTTGTGGCCAAGGGATATACGCAAGAAGAAGGGATAGACTATGATGAGACTTACGCACCAGTAGCAAGGTTAGAAGCAATTAGATTATTACTTGCTTTTGCTTGTCATAAGAATTTCAGGTTATTCCAAATGGACGTCAAAAGTGCTTTCCTAAATGGATTTATCCAAGAGGAAGTCTATGTGGAACAATCACTCGGTTTTGAAGACCCAAGGAAACCAGACTCTGTATTCGGACTGAAAAAGGCTTTATATGGTTTAAAGCAAGCACCTCGAGCTTGGTACGACAGGCTGAGTAAGTTTTTAATTCAAAACGGCTTTGTCAAAGGTAAAGTAGACACTACATTATTTATCAAAAGAGAAAGCAAAAGTTTTCTGCTTGTTCAAATATATGTTAATGATATTATTTTTGGATCATCTAATGAAAGTCTGTGCAAGAGATTCTCTAAGTCTATGCAGGATGAATTTGAAATGAGCATAATGGGTGAATTAACCTTCTTTCTCGGATTTCAAGTGAAACAATTGAAGGAATGAACTTTTATTCATCAAGAAAAATATGCTAATGATCTTGTCAAAAAGTTTGGATTGGAAAATTGCAAAAAGACTGATATACCAATGTCAAGTTCCTTGAAGATAAACAAAGATGAAGGAAAAAAGAAAGTTGACCAGAAGTTATACAAGAGTATCATTGGCTCACTTCTTTATCTTACTGCTTCTAGACCTGACATTTTATTTAGTGTTTGCATTTGTGCCAGATTTCAAGCAGACCCTAAAGAATCTCATCTAAGTGCTGTAAAGCGTATTATCAAATACATTGCATCAACTTCAGACTATGGTCTTTGGTATCCTAAAAAGGGAGACTTTACTCTTCTTGGATACTCAGACGCAGACCTAGCCGAATGCAGAGTTGATAGAAAGAGCACCTTGGGTACCTGTCAACTACTTGGAAGCAGGACAGTGTCTTGGTTTTCAATGAAGCAAAGTACAGTAGCTCTTTCTACAGCAGAAGCAGAATATGTAGCTCTTGGGAGTTGTTGTTCACAAATTCTATGGATAAAACAACAGCTAAGAGACTTTGGAATTAAAGATTCATGCACGGAGATTAAGTGTGACAACACCAGCGCAATCAATCTCAGCAAGAATTCAATTCTTCACTCAAGAGCAAAACATTTAGAATTCGACATCACTTCATTAGAGATCATGTTTAAAATGGAGAAGTTTCGATTTAGTTTGTTGACTCAAAGAATCGACTGGCAGATATTTTTACAAAACCTTTGGAGAAAAATCAATTTGAAGCTATTCGTTCCAGACTCAAAATCTTAAAGTCTGAGGAAATTCAGACCCAGGACTGAAAGTCTAAAGATACTCAGACTCAGACGCTCAAGATCTTCTTTCGTAAGTTATTTTATTTTATTATCTCTCGAATCACATCTCGAAAAGGTACGATCATCAACCCTTGATTGATTATTGCTATCTTTAATTTACGTGATTATTACAATCTTTCCTTTTCGAAAAATGGGTTAATTTTGAAATGACAGTCATCTAATTTTTTGAAAAAGGCAGTTATTTTTTTAAAAAGGCATTTTTATACTTTATATTATGACGTTCCGTATGCCTCTCTTCGACTGTCTTATATATTGTTGGTTTCTCTTTGCTTTACTCTCAAAAACCCTAAGAGAGCACCAATCTTCCATTTCTGTCTTCTTCTCTTGTTTAATCCTTGAAAAGTTGTCATCTTTCTTGGGAAAACAAGTTTAGAATCTCTCAAAAACTGTGAAAAATGTCTTTCCAAAGAAAGTCTTCAAGGATTGCAAACAGGGGAGCACAGCAAATGCGTGAGGGACCTACGCACTTCGATCTAACCGAAGAAGAAGAATCTCCTAATCAGCAACAGAGCCCTCAACATTCTCAGCAGCGTCCATCTCCTCCCTCTAGACCTCAGGATGTTGTACATCGAGAAGAGGAAGAGATAATCGAAGACGCAGAACCTATAAGAATTCATAAGCCCTCTTTAACCTACAAGCTTTATTGTGCTTTGAAGAAGGGTGGTACTCCTTTGAACCACATCGATGAATTTCTGAAAGACAAAGGGTATAGAAATGAAACTTTCTTTTTACGCACAATGGAACGTTTGGGAATTGCCCCTGCTGGGTCGGCGGAAGAAGCCTTTGCTAATATCCCAAGTGATCCACGGGTTAGAGGATTTAATCAACCAGATGGGAACGATGATGATAGGATGTACAGTTAGTTTAAACCGAGAATGGGTGTTGCGGCAAAAATTCGAAGCAAAAGGACAGACTTGTTTCGATTGGAGGAACACAAGCAACTGTACTCTAAGTTGCTAAAGCGTGGGGTAATAAACCCTAAAAGTGTGGATTTTGATTTTCTTGACTCTGTGAATGTCAATCTGCGAGAGAAATTCAGTCTTCTTTAACTTGAACAGTTTTGTTTTGAATCTATCGAAGCGTATGTTGAACTTACTGCTTATTTCTATTCGAATCTCCGTTTCTTGGATGCGAATAGATTCTCTTTCAATGTTCGAGATCAGGATTATGTGGTTGACATGAATACATTGGCTGATACGATTAGGGTTGAAAGAGGGAGATATCAACCCATTAGTGTGTCTATTGCTCGTGCAACGTTGGAGCTTGTTCAAGATAGAAGGACAGAGGGAAAGATTTCCTATATGAGAATGAATGCGACCAACGTTCTGCTTCGCAAGATTGTGATTAATTGCCTCAGACCAAAATCTACTTCAAAGACCGACGTTTCAAACTCAAAGGCAAAGTTGATATATGCCATCAATGCTGGGAAAAAGTTCTCTCTTCCACACACTATTATGTTCCATATGTACAGGGCAGTGGTGAAGGACAAGAGTCAACTTCCTTATCCAGCTCTTGTGACCAAGTTATTTAGACATTTGAATGTTTAGCCTTCCCGAATTCTTTGTGTTCGAACGTGCGATCAAATGGTGGTGGGACTGAAAATGGTCTCCAAAATGCGTCTAAAGGAACTCAACAAGGCGTTGGAAAAATTCAAGGAGAAAACCCCTGTCAAGACTCATCAAATCTCTTTAGCTGCAAAGAGAAAAGGGAAGGAACCTATTGTTGCTTCATCCAAGAAAAGAAGAGCTCTCATCATTGAGGATAAAGAGGATGAGGATGATATCACCATTTCTGCAATGGCATTGAAGAACTTGAGTCGTTCTATTCCAGAATCAACGGAGAGACAAGAAAAAGACATGGATGAGATAGAACAGAGGACTGGAGAAAGAGAAAATTTGGAGGCAGAGGAAAGACAAGTAGAGGAGAGAGAAGCAGAAGAAGAAAATGAAGAGGAGGAAAGAATTGAAGAAGAAGAGGAGATCAAGTGGAAGCAGCGCATGAGGAACACTTTTCTCCACTTGAAGGCATAGAAACAGGGGGAGATCCTGAGAAAAAAGGAATGACTTCATACCCTGCTACCAGTGAAGGAGTAAGCCGCTTTCCAGCAAATCTAGAGGACATCTATGCATCTTAATTTCCTGAGAAGGGACATGATGTTTCATCGCCTAATCTGCGTAACTATGCTGATTTACCATTATCTGCCTTTACACCATCTGATCATGCAGAAGCCAGTACTCAGGCTGATAATTCAATAGATTTTTGCAGAATTCTTGATATTTTCTTAGAGATGCAGGGTCAAATATATGCTCTGGGATGCGAAGTGCAGAACTTGCAGACTGCAAGTCAAGTTTCTTTAGTTTCTTTGAATGATCAAATTCAAGCCCTTGCTCTTCAAGTTCAAGCAAATGCTAAGGGTGAAGATGTGGCGCAACTGAAGGATGACTTCAAAAAGCTAGAAGGCATTGTCCAATCAATGGGAGATTTCCAACTTGTTCGTGTTCCCAAGCAATCTTAAATTTCATTCTTTTTTCATCTCTACCTTTTTAATGATGACAAAAAGGGAAAGAGATGTGGTGCAGATTTGATTGGAATTTTTGAACTCTTGATTTTTATGATGTTTTTGACTTGACTTTTTGTGTTTGGCTGTTTGGATTTGGACTGGATTTGGGTTTGACTGTTTGAATGTTTATCTTAAGCACTGTTGATATCTCGTGGCTTTGCTTATTTAAAGAACTAATCTACCTTCTGTGGATGCAGATTCTAGTGTTATTAAGCCATTTATCTATGTGAGATATCCATATTTGCTTGAGTAATGTTTTGCAGGTCAAAGATATCCAAATCTACAGGAAAGTTTTGTCACCATCAAAAAAGGGGAGATTGTTGGAGAAATTTTCCTTGAGTGTTTTGAAGCTGACAAAACGTTTCCATCAGTCTAGTCTGAAGACTTGCAGACTCTTTCATCAAAGTCTGAAGATCTCCGGACTGCCGAACTCAAGACTTAAAATCTATCCTCATTGACATTTTTTAGTCCATCGAGGAAGACTTACCTAGAACTGGATGTTTCGTTAAGGATTTGACTTTCTGGAGAAGATCTCTTGGCTAGATATAGTATGTCGGAATCCATTACTCAAATCAAGATTGATTTAGGGATTGTGGATCCATTGATTGGCGAAGTATACTCGGAAGATTCTACTTATGGAAACCAAGATCCTGATTGTATGGGCGAGCGGGATTGATGGGCTATCGTCATGTTCCTTAAATAGCTCGAAGATCTTCCTAATTGATTCTGTCCAACGGGTAGATTGGAGGAATTTCTTTGGTAAGTGCCAACGGGTATGATGGCATAAAGGAGTATATAAGGAAGACGTTTCAGTTGTTTGAGTGTATGCGCGATAGAAGAATTACAAAGTCTGAAGCTCTTTGTTCTTAGTCAATTCATTTGTTGAGCGAAATCTTGTACGCAAAAGAGAGTATATCTTTGAGATACCTTGAGGAAGTGTGGTAGAGTATCTACATTATGGAATCAAGGGAGAGCTTTGCTATAATAACTCTTTTGTTCATAGTGAAATCCAGCCGGTGGGCTGTTAGTGCAAAAGAGTTGACGTAGGCTTGGAATAAGCCAAACCACTATAATTTATGTGTTCATTTTCTCTTCCTTACTCTCTTTTACTTTGATCATAATTCGTTTTGTTAACAAGAGGCGAACTTCCTTTCTATTATCTATTTAGTATTGCTCACTTATCACGAGAAACTATTTTTACACCTATTCACCCCCCTCTAGGTGCTTATAGTAGTTGTCTCAAATGCTAAGTGCGGGCATGGACACATCCGCGGTGACAATAGAATGGGTCATGTCTCTCCTACTCAACCATCCAGACGTCATGAAAAAAGCTCAAGCAAAACTAGATGACGTCGTTGGCCGAGACCGTCTAGCTAATGAAGCAGACATCCACAAGCTACCTTGCCTTCAAAACATCATCAATGAGGTGCTTCGATTGTTTCCGCCAACACCACTCCTAGTGCCTCATGAGTCTACTGAGGATTGCATGATTGGCGGGTTCAATGTGCCTCGAGGCACCATGATCCTAGTAAATGCATGGGCAATTCAAAGAGACCCAAAAGTGTGGGATGATCCCACAATTTTTATACCAAAGAGGTATGAGGGACTGGAAGAGGATCATGCATACCGGTTGTTGCCGTTTGGGATGGGGAGGAGGAGTTGTCCTGGTGCTGGCCTTGCCAATAGAGTGGTGAGTTTGGCTCTAACATCGCTTATTCAATGCTTCGAGTGGGAACGAATCGGTGAACAGCCGGTGGACTTGTCCGAAGGGACGGGAATCACAATGCCGAAGAGAGAGCCACTGGAGGCTTTGTGCAAAGTGTGTGGATGCATGATTGCTAATGTTCTCACACAGCTTTGAGAAGGTCATTCTCCAATGAATTTATTTGGTGATGTTCAACCTCCGTAATAATTATGAACTAATATGCAATATTAAAGTAAATTGGTATGAATGAAATGAGGCGGAAATGAATGGAGCGAAAAAGACCCCAAAGTGAGAGTGGAATGGAATAAGAATTCCAGTTCTTATGTCTAGTGATAATGTATTGATGAAATGTCCATTCATATGGACTTTCATTAGGCCTTTGAAAGATATCAGAACACTATGGACTATTTTTATTGTAAGATGATATGTATGTTCGAAGAAAAGACCTACGATTAACTACAGTTGCTACGTGATTATCTCCTCGGTGTCCTCTGGATTTTGAGTTTGATTGGCATTTCCTCTAGACATGATATGAGTCCCTAGCAATTCCAATGTCATGGGGTTAGAGGTTACTGTGTAATGACAAAGATTTGGTAGTTGCAGACAAAACACATTGGTTAGAGAGAGAGAGAGAGAGAGAGCAATGTTAGGCAGCGATTACGACCATAGTGGCTGATGGCAACAGGTGGTGGCTACTAGTGGTGGTGATGGTGGCTCTACATGGGACTAGGAATGGGTGATCTTTTGTGCGTTTGCGTCATTAACGTCTCGCCATATTTACTTGAAGTGAGTGGCCCATACCTGATATTTCGAGTCCAACTATTACAGTCGGTATATATCCTTCTCCTTGGTGGAGTAATGCTTTTCTTGAAAGCATCTCCTACGGCTCTGTCTTTCCCAGCTTGCTG
Organism: Eucalyptus brandiana; assembly: GCA_014182725.1. Taxonomy (NCBI): domain Eukaryota; kingdom Viridiplantae; phylum Streptophyta; class Magnoliopsida; order Myrtales; family Myrtaceae; genus Eucalyptus; species Eucalyptus brandiana. The sequence goes on along the minus strand of CM024673.1, from coordinate 2,024,324 downwards.
TAACCCTGCTCTCGCTTTTACCCGGCAGATTAGTCTCAATGATCACTTTACGAAATTCTTGAAGCTTTCTTGGTCTTCCACTGAGAACTTGTCTCTTTCAGGAGAGAGCTCTTTAAACTTGGCTTGGTTGGTTGGGTACTTTCCAAAAATGAAGGTCCCCACGCGTCGTGGCTTGTCGGTTCGGGGTCTTTTTCTCTGCTTCCACTGGTGCTAGCCGTGAAGATACGGAAAATTTGATGCCCCTTATTCTTCCGGAACTAGTCATCTTTAAGTCGATCGATACAGGCCTCTTGAAATCTTCTATTTGCCCACTTGCTTCTATTTGATTTGTTATTTGACCGGTTGTATGCCCTGCGGGGATGGAGCGACAGATGGCAGAGTAAATAGATGTCTTGTTGCCCTAAGTGTAAAATAGTAGTAATAAGCATAGAGACTTTAAGCTTTTTTCTCTTCCTCATAAAGATAGATATCCTAGGGCTCACCCTTGGACAGGCGATGAAAACTATGGAGAAATATTTTAATCCTTACCAACTTCATCTTTTGGCCACGGTATCGACAGTGCCGAGTGGAAGGGCCATTGCTCAATGCATTTTGATCCTTGGTTTATTTCGCCATTTTACCTAATGAACACAATGGTCCGAACTCAGTCGTCAAACCCTCGACTTAGTATAGTAACGCATGCAGTTGTGCTGTCCTATCCATTAACCTCATCAAATAAACTTCTCATTTTTGTATTTTTTTTGGAAGGGATATAACTGGTCGGGAAAACATATTTCAATTGGTAGAGGGGTGCCAGTAGATGTGCCTCGGGAAAGGAATTTTTTTTTTCCTTTTTTCCAATTGAACAACCTTCCTCTCCATTGTATTGCAAAAATGGAAGCCAGCCTTGGGTCACTGACCTCAACGTCCGGTCCATCAACGATTTCCTTAGTATCCCGAAACAAGCAAACAGCTTTGTAGATGACCAAAAGGCAGGATGATTCTACGAATGCCTCAATTACTATCTATTTGCAATTGTCTTCGTCTTGAATCTACACCCAGGCTTATTAAAAGTATCTAAGGTGCAAATTCAGAACCTTGGAAAAGTATTTGACTCGTGAAGCCTGTGTTGAAGCCAATTCGATCCATTTGGCAAATTTTGACAAATTAACATTGACATGAAAGCCGACCGTTTTACGTGACGTGGCCGGCACTAACATAAATAATTTTAATATTTTTTTTCAAATTATTTATTTAGGCTCATATTATTTTCACTCTTATATTGACTCCTGACATCTCATATCATATTAAATTGACTATATTATCTATTGCGGTTCCCGCTCTTATTTTAATATTATTTCTTACCCTTTTTTCAATTTTAATAAAAGAAAAACTTACCCACATCATCTTCCAACAACTTTTTTTTACCCTAACCAATTCTTTCACATCCGTTACATGTCAATGTTTTGTTCATCTGTTGTCGATCTTTGCTAGGCGCGTCTGATGGCTTCACTGTCCGTGGGGCCGTAGTTTGCTGTGCTGTGTTGCTTTTGCCTTTTTTTTAGGCTGTTCTGCTTTGTTTGCTTTGGCCGCTTTGTTTTGCGGTCTCCTTTGATTTTTCAGCTCCCTTCCACTTATTCTGACGTGTTGTCACTTTGAGTGTAAGTTTTTGGGGCCGATCTCTCTTGTATAGTTTGGTTTAAAGCTCAATATGTTCTTACCTTTTAAAAAAAAAAAAAAAAAAAAAAAAACATTTCGTTCATCTTTGTCTTCTTCGGAACTTGCCTTCCATTATTATAACTTGAGCAGTCACTAATCATATATTAGAGTAAAGAAGTGTTAATTTTATTTGCAAATTATTTACTTTTTATTTTTTTTTGTAGATTATCCTCAATCACAAATTTTTTGACTTTCACTTTTGGTACAAAATTTACGAGAATTCATTCAAAGATTGAATATTGTGGATGTTGTATATATTATATGTAATTTACTCAAAGATTATGCTCTTACTTGTACTTAAATTACTTTTTGAATGATTGTTTCCAAATATAAAAAGAGAAATATAACAATCATTAACAAATTAATTATTTTTTTGCCATAAACAAAATAATTAGGTATTCTCCATAAAATAAACTATTTTTTTAAAAGAGGTGCACCAATTTTGTTCCAAATTGAGAAAGAAAAGGAAAAAACCAAAAAATGAAGAAATGAAGGCAAGTGTTAGTCTTAAATCAAGAGTGGCCCCTTATTTATGATTAATAAACATTATTTGAGATGGGCATGGGTAGTTTGTCCCTAGTAAAATGAAACAAATGAAAAAAAAGAAGGAAAAAAGAAGATAGGTAAGAAATAATATTAAGTCTAAAGTGGGGCCTCTAAGAGTTAATATAGTCGATTCAATGTTAAAATGGGTGTCGGGAGCTAATAAGGGGTGAAAATAGCGCAGGCATTTATTTATTTATTATTTTCCTTTTCTTTTCCTCTTTCTTTCCTTTATTTTTCTTCCCTTCATCTTCTTCCATTAACTGTTCGCTGAAACTCGAGAATTGGCCAGACACAAGAGCTAGCAAGATTGGCCTCATCGACTGCTAGCGTGGGTGACCCTCACCTGCTCCTAGTGAGGTTCGACCTCACCAAGGAGGTGAAGCTCGAGGGCTTGGTAGGAAAAAAAAAAAAGAAAGAAAGAAAAAAAAAAAAGAAAATATTAATAAAAAAATAATAAATTAATAATAATAAATTATCCACACTAGTATTGATTGCCTTATGTGGCACTATTGGTGTCTATATTAGCGATTTTTAGTTAAAATTGACTTAATTGACTCAATTAACATAACCTGAAAATGTTTATAACTTAATTTACACAATTGAAAGGTTTAGAGTTGAATTGTTTAAAGTGCAATAAATTTAGGATTTTTTTTGCATAATTTTCTACCGATGGCTGTTGGTCTCATGATCAGGTCCATTCTCAATTATTTAGCCTCAAGTTTGATTTGATCACTATACGATCTCCTGGATAAATGACATAGGGTTGCGTCTAGTCTAATTACCATTTTCTATTTGGACATGGAATCAAATAGCTACGGGATAACATCAAAAATATAAATATATAAAATAAAAAAGTCCATTGTTTTATTTCGACGATATAGAAACCTGTTTTAAATCAAACGTGCCCTAATATCAACATGATAACGCATTACTTTAGACTAGGAAGTTTTGCTAGAATATTGTCAGGGACTGAGCTTGGGTGGGATTTTCCATCGGAATTCGTCAATTTATTAGGATTTTGCAGGCCTCACATGCCGAACAGCGGGCTTTGGCGCCCGGCCGTACACCTTCCACATGGACGACGCGTTACGACATCGAACTCGAACAGGACAACGTGTCCGTGACTTGATAAGTCAATTTCAAGAGATGTTATGATATTTTCGAGCTTGATTACGACGGCATGTTCACGTGATTGTACGGTTACAATCGGGAAGCGATAAGAAGTGTCCCGACTCCCGGGCCGGGGTGCCTCCGAAATTGGTGTCTCCTTGTCGGTGAGGACGACGCACAACCATTCCCATTTGGTTTCTTCCACAATCAGGGGCCACAGGGTAAAGAAGAGCCTCATCATCTTCGACCGTAACGTACTATTTGGGTTTTTTCGTATGATGAATGGCCAATGTTCAATCTTCACCTTTCGAAAGGAGTGCAAAATATCGGGACCCGTTCGTATCCATTCATTCCTCGACTGGGATGCTCAATTTTTTTTTTTTTGGTCAAAAGATAGCATTCTATTGCTTAATTATAGAGGAGACTTACAAAATGCAGATGTGGAAAGATCTGCACATAAAATGTTCTATAGTGGTAAAGGTGGGGAAAACAGCCAATTACGTGGAAGAGACCGATGGCGGTGTTTCCTTGCTATCCAGTCCGCAGCTTCATTCGTTTGGCGGGGGCAATAGGTCACCGAAATATCTTTATTTCTACTGAGCCCATTTCGGCACCTCTGCACTATCTCCTTAAGATTCCAAGCTGGTTGAGCCCGGCCCATGATCATGTCCACGACGGATGAACTGTCACTTTCAATAATCCACTTTCCTGTTCCTGTTCCGAAGACTTGCACGTGAGACGACTTGAGTTCGTGCGTATAGGAGATCCCATGTAGGATTGCTTGGGCTTCCGCTTCACTTGCCGAGGAAACCCTAATCGTTGCAGCGAAACCCTCGAGCAATCTTCCTTCCCGATCGCGAACAATACCCGCCGCAGATCCGAGAAATTCACCGGAGCACCATGCTGCGTCGACATTTATTTTCAGCCCATCCCCTTCCGGAGGCCTCCATCGGTCAGGTTTTGCTAGATCCGTTGATTTTTTGGTTCTCTCTGTTTTTCCTCGACTGAAGAACTCGTTTTGTTCCCTGGCTGTGCTCACCAGATCTGCGGGTCTAGGTTCTTTGGATCGGAATATCCAGTTGTTTCGCGCCTTCCAGATGTGCCACAAAACCATTCCCGTGAGTTCTCGATCGGGTAAGCTCTGATTTCGATGGAAGGCGTTGGCAATCCACTAATCTGTTCTCCTGAGACTTCCATCTAGTTTTATCTTCTCAAAAATTTGTTCTTCCCATACTCTCTTCGTCCACTTGCATAGAAATAACATGTGTTCTGTCGTTTCAATATTCGATCAACAGAAGGGGCATAATGGATCAGTAACCATTTTTCTTTTATGTAGGTTTTCCCTCGTAGGAAGGGCATTCTGACAAAGACTCCAGAGGAAAGATCGAACTTTCGGTGGCACATGCAGACTCCAAATTTGAGTCCATAAGGTACGTGGTGGTTGATAAGAGCAAGAGGGTCTGTTCTGTTCTGGTTTATCTGTTGTTTCCCGTGCTCGATTATATCCGCTCTTGACAGAGTATTGCCCTGTTTTGTTGCCTGTCCATATTAGCATATCTGGCTTTGATTGCTGACATATAGGGATTGCTAATATTTCATTTGCAATTGATTCATCATACAATTGAAAAATTAGTTGTTGTTTCCATACTCTGTTCTCTGCATCTATCAGTCCGGAAACCATTTTTGGCTCTGTCTGATTTGGTTGTCCTCCTATTACACCTTGCGTTAGCCATCTGTCTTCTCTGATACGAATAGTTTCTCCATCACCTACTGACCATATTATGTTATCCTTTATGGTGTCTCTGCCAAGCATCAAGCTGTGCCAACCCCATGATGGTCGGTGGCCCTTCGAAGCTGTCCAAACATCCCCATTGGGGAAATAAATCCTTCTTAGCACTCTGCTCCATAGAGCTGAGGAGGAAGTGGCTAATCTCCAAAGTTGCTTTCCGAGCATGGCTCTATTGAAGGTTAGAAAGTCCTTGAACCCTAAACCTCCTGCATCCTTTCGGGTCTTCAATGTCTCCCAGTTTTTCCAATGCAAACCTCTTTTTGCATCGCCATTTTGCCACCAGAATGATGCTATTCGTTGTTCTATGGCTTTGCAGATTGATACGGGTAGCTTGAAGATGGACATTGCATAGGTAGGTAAAGCTTGTACCACGCTTTTGATTAACACTTCCTTGCCTGCCTTTGTCAATAATTTTTCTTTCCAACCTGCTAACTTTGAATTTACTTTGGCCAGGATCCATGCAAACATCTCCTTTTTGGATTGTCCCCATTCAGTAGGTATTCCCAGATACTTTCCCGTTCTCTGTTGGATAGGGACTCTCAGTTCTGTGGCTAGATTCTGTTGTAGCACTGCTGGACAGCTAACATTAAAAGAAACTCCTGATTTATTTAAGTTGATTGTTTGACCCGTAGCATAACAATATTGATTTAGAACTTGGGCTACATTCTGACATTCTAATATAGTTCCATCCAGAAAGAATATGACATCATCAGCAAACATTAAATGTGATAGCTTAGGGCAATTCCTGTTAAGCTGTATTCCTGTGAGTGTGCCTTCTACTAATGCTTTTTTCATCATCCAGGTGAGCACATTGGACATTAGAATGAAGATATAAGGTGAAAGTGGGTCACCTTGTCTCAGACCTCGCGAAGGATGGAAGAAGGAGGTAGGTTCTCCATTAACTTTTACGCTGTAGGTGACTGTTGAGATGCATTGCATAATTAAAGAAACCCATTTGACATGAAACCCCATGTGCAGCATAAGATCCCTCACAAAATCCCATTCTACCTTGTCATATGCTTTCTGCATATCCAGCTTCAAGATGGCCTGATTCTTTTTCCTCCTTGTTGTTTTGCGTAGGTGATGCAGTACCTCCTGTACAATGAATATATTGTCCTGGATTTGCCTCCCTGGGACAAAGGCCCCCTGCTCTGGTTCAATGATAAGTGGCAGCCATCTTTTCAGTCTATTGGCTAAAAATTTTTATATAACTTTGTAGCTAAAGTTGCACAGACTGATGGGTCTGAATTAGCTGATATTTTCAGGACTTTTTACTTTGGGGATCAGCACAAGGTGGGTCGGTTTATCCGGGGTCGAGGACTCTTGTCGGAAGAATTTATGTACTAGCTGCAACAGGTCAGGTTTTATAGTCTCCCATGATTGTTGGTAGAACATTCCGTTGAAACCGTCGGGGCCAGGAGCCTTATAGGCTCCCAATTGAAACACTGCTGCGTGGATCTCCTCTAAAGTAGGAACTGTCACCAGATTTTCGTTTATATGGTCAGTTATAGGGGATGGACATTGGTTCAGGATAGGCTGGTAATATCTTTGACCATCAGTTCTGTATAGGTTCTCATAATAGGATTGAATGTGTGCTTGTATCATCATGGGTTCTCTAGACCATCTGTTTTCCTCTAATTGCAGCATTGAAATACGGTTTTGTTTTCTTCTATTGACTGTTGTGGCATGAAAAAACCGTGTATTCTGGTCCCCCCACTGAAGCCATTTAATGCGTGATCTCATTCCCCAGAATTGTTCTTCTTGTTTTCTGAGAAAATCTATTTTGCTGATGAGTTGCTGCTTTGTCTGCTTACTTGTATTCTAATCTGTTTGATTCATCAGACCTGTTAGTGCTTGCTTTAGATCTTTGATCTCTGTGTAGGCATTTGAGAAGTGCTGTTTGCTCCATTTAGTTAATGCTTGTGATGTTCTTCGTAGTTTCTCGCAAATGGGCTGTTTGACTTGAATACTCGCCCATGCTTGCTTGGATAAACGCCCGATCTGTATGTTCTGTCCGGAAGACTTCCATTCGAACTGCTTTGTCTTTTTTTCTTGCTCCAGGATACTGATTGAGAATTAAAGGACTATGGTCCGATCCTATGGCTGGAAGGGCCTGGACTTCAGCATCATGGAAGGTAACTCGCCATTCTAAAGAACATAGTACTCTGTCAAGTCTCTTTTTAACCAACTCTGCCCCCTCCCTGTTGTTTGTCCATGTGAAAGCACAGCCATGACATTCTACATCCATTAGGGCTAGATCATTGATCATGTTTCTAAACGCTGCAATTCTTCGATTATCTGCTTCCTTTTTTCCCACTTTCTCCCATACATATAGAATCTCATTAAAATCTCCTATGCAGACCCAGGGAAGAGACGACAACGGCTTAATATTTCCCATCACATGCCATAATTCCAAACGCTCGCCAAAATCAGTGGATGCATGGACAAAGGTGATCTGCATAATCTGTTTACTTTCAGGATCAATACATTGCACGTCTATGAGTTGTTTAGAACCGGTATTCACTGTAAATCAATCTCCTCTTGCCACATGATTGCCAATCCTCCCGCTATTCTGTTGGATTAACCAAGTGTGATTTAAACGAAGTTTTTGCGAATTTTTTCCACCATGACTTCTTTATTTTTTGTCTCCATTAGAAAGAGTAACTTAGGCCGTTCAAGAGCTATTAAAGCTCTTAGTTCTCGGATTGTCAGGGGGTTGCCCAGCCCCTGACAATTCCAACTAACTATTTTCATGGCTTCTGTGGTGGCTTATTAGGGCTAGCCACCAAAGCCCATTCTTGTCCTTCTTGGACCAGTTGCACCGGGGTCTCCATGAGTTCTATTTCATCTGTAAGCAATGGGGGTGATGCTAGTAGGCATTTCTGTTTTTTTGCCTTTTGTACTTTCATAGACTTCTTGCTACTGTTCCCCACTTTTGATAATAAAGGTTTCTGAATTTCAGAGTGTAGTACCTGTTTTCCACGATCTCGGACTTCTGCTGCGATAGGTACTTCTACTGGGTTTTCCACTTTGTCTAGGCTGCCAACTGTTCTCTTCTTGCTGCATGCGACTATTTGCAAATTTGAGGCTGGCTCTTGATCATTTAAGTTCATACCTCTCAATGGATTTGATTGAACAGGTATAGTTTCTTCCACTACTATTTCTTCCCCCATATTCCCATAAAATGCATTCCAATAGGGACTATGATCGCTTATTTCTGCCTTTAACCAGGGTTCATATAACCCTTTTTTGTTCATTGCCCAAGGTGAGTTTGCATAAGGGATCTCAATACAGTCAGTTGCATAGTGGCCAATCCGACCACAAGAGAAACAGAAATGTGGAAGTCGCTCATACTTGAACTCCACCCAAAGCCAGCTATTGCCAATATCCATAACAGCTCCCGATTTCAAAGGTGAGGTCAGATCAATCTCAACTCTAACTCTTCCTCCTCTATTTTGAACATTAGTTGTTGAGTCGATTTGAACTTCTTTTACTTTTCCTACCCTTTTCCCCAATTCGTTAAACACTTTTTCTATTCTCCACCCAGGGGGAACTCCTCCAATACGCACCCAGAATTCTTCCTTAGTGAAATCATAGCAATGTTCAGGAACTTCAGGGAGACACTGTTTCAGAACAATCAGATTCGTGGAGTAAGACCAAGGTGAATTCCTCTTGATTCTCTGCTTTTCCTCCTCCGTTGGGAATACAAAGCTGAATAGCCCCGGTTCCTTCTGGGAACATATGACCTCTTCTGATTTCCATGCATTTGTCATTGTAGTGACGAAAGCTGGGAAGTTCACGTTTGGTTTAGAATACAATTTTCCGAAGAGAGTTCGACTACATTCCTCTCTTTTCTGTTGAGGTATTTCTTCAGACACTTGGACTACATCTTCTTCAGACCACAAATGCCCTAGACTTCTACATAATGTAGCCACTCTCATCTCATTTTCCTCTTTACTTTCCATTTTGCTAACTTCGGATTCTTTTTCCAATAGCGTCTCAGATCCAGACTATCCGCATCTCCAGATCTACCCAGATTCAACTTTTCCACTCCGACAACTCGTCAGCCAAAAAAGACGAAAGCAAGTTGAAGAAAAAACAACCCAATACCAGGAGATACCGATTTACTACTAAGATACTATACCGAGAAAATCGCGCATCTCTTCATCTAGAGGAAAAACTTTTGAGCACCCTTCATGACTAGTGAAAATCCCGGTGCCTCTAAATCGTTGAAGAAAAGCTTTCGGTGAAGATCTTATCCGATGGAGACCAAATGCCCTCCAGAGAATGCATAGCATACCGTGAATTTTGTTTTTTGAAGTTTTTTCATTTTTGGAAGCTGAGTAATGAAACAGGAAATCGGATTAGGGTTTGGTGCTTGTAAAAGACAGAAACACTACCATGCGGTAGAGAGAAACTCGCATAGGCGAGGGAGCGATTTGGGATGCTCAATTGACGAGTGAACTCATCCTTCGGATGCCCTGGGGTCGATATCTGGGTCAACGTCGTTCAAGTTAAAAGTCATTCATGGCGAGCAACCTTGGCACCGATTCACGAAGTTTAACTGAAATCGTATCAACTATATAAGGTCAAAAATAGGGGAAACAGTTAATTGTAGTCGACGTCTTAGGCGGGCGCAATTCCCAACGGAGTTACATGAAAGTTGTAGTCGTACGTCTTAGGTGACACGTCATTTCTCAAAAAATAAAAAATTCCGACACATTGAGAGACGTTATATATTATCTATATTTTTTATTATAAAATAATAAATTATAATTTTTATGATTAGTTCAATTAAATTAATCTTATTCAAATTCACAAATAAATAAATAATAATAAAATCATAAAATAAATTTACATTAAAAACATTAATCCACAATTTATTAATATCCTTCATTTTTTCAATATGAAAAATTTAACTCCATTTCAATAAATCGATAAAACTTGGAAGAACAAAAAAGTAATTCACATTCTAAACTTGCATGTTAGACGTGTCAAAAAAAAAAAACTTGAGAGTAAAATATGTATCACAAAAAGTAAGAGTCAAAAGAAAATAGAAGAAAATATTATGTTTTTCTTCTTTCCTAATTTTGTATTTTTATTATTGACTTATATATATATATATATATATATATATATATATATATATATATATATATATATATATATATATATTTTGACCCTTCATTTATTTAGAATTTCTAAAATTGACCTCGCATGTCGAAATCATATGTTGAAAATTCGTATATTAGAATTTCAACTTGAGTGTCGAAGAGCGTTGAAAAAATTGATCATGTGTCGGATTTTTCGACACGTATTGACCGAGTGTCAGAGAGTGTCCAAGAATATCGGACACGTGTCAAAATATCTGACACGACACGAAAATTTCCGAAGAATGTCGGTGCTTCTTAGTGTATAAAAACCTCTAGCCTATTGCATCTCTCTCCCCACCCTCTCTCTCTCTCTCTCTCTCTCTCTCTCTCTCTCTCTCTCTCTCTCTCTCTCTCTCTCTCTCTCTCTCTCTCTCTCTCTCTCTCTCTCTCTCTCTCTCTCTCAAAAGAAATTATCGCAAACGACAGAAGTCTCTACTCCATAGCATCTTCATGGACGATGTGTGGGTGCACATCATCACAGCATCCTTCGTCCTCTTCCTTCTCTTATTGTTCAAAGTGCAGAGAAGCAACAAGAGGAATCTCCCACCGAGCCCACCTTCACTTCCTATCATCGGCCACCTCCTCCTTAACAAAGAGCCGGTCCACCGAACCCTCCAGTCTCTCTCCGACCGCTACGGCCCGGTCCTCTCCCTCTCCTTCGGCTCCCGCTCTGCGGTTGTCATATCCTCCCTGTCCTCGGCCAAGGAGTGCTTTACCAAGAATGACATCGTCCTTGCAAACCGCCCCCGCACGCTCGCCTCTGAGATTATGCACTACGGCAACACCACCATCGGCTCCACCTCCTACCGCCCCCACTGGGTCAACCTCCGCCGCCTCACCCTCAAAATCCTTTCCCCCCACCGCCTTGCTGGCTCCCTCGCCGTCCGGCTGGAGGAAGTGAGGCTCCTCGTGAAGAGCCTCTATGAGGTGGCCATGGCGGCAGCAGGCGGCGGTTTCGCAAGGGTGGAGATGAGGTCGAGGCTGCAAGAGCTGTCCTTCAACGTCATCATGCGGATGATCTCAGGGAAGCGCTACCTTGGGGCTACCGTCGACGCTGAGGTGGGCAGGCGGTTTTTAGAGGTGATAAGGGAGGAATTCGAGCTGAGCGGGACGGACCCGAGTGATTTCTTACCAGCGCTAAGGATGGTGGTGGACCTCAAGGGGAGAGAGAGGAGGATGGAGGACGTCGTCAAGAGGGCCGATGTGATCTTGCAGGGCATGATAGACGAGCTCAGGTCGAGAATGAAGAGAAGCAACGGTGGCCGAGAGGTGGAGAGCAAGACGATGATCGATTCCATGCTGTCGGAGGGCTACTCGGACGATATCACAAAGGCCATATCCTGGTATGTGCATAACACGTGTTCTGTTCACTTGACTTATGCAGCCCTGTATTCATGAGATTGTGACTAAAGTCTTTCGGCAACTACCAACAGAAGAAAATAAATGACGGGTCATTCGTCGCACTATCACCTTGTGAGCTTAAAGTCAAGAGCACGTGGTTTTGTTTGGAAAGAAGGGAAACGAGAGGCGGAGGGAGCAAATCGACAAAAATCCGACTTACTTCCCTAACAAAAAAATAACTTTCTATGACCGTTAGTTTTCCTCTGATACATCCACCTTCATGAATTTAAAACGTGAAAAACGCTGTCTCTTTTTAGCATATTACAAATTTGACGAATAATTAATTTTTTTCTATACCTGACAGAATTAAAAACTACTTTCACATTTATAATTCGTCTAGTAAGGTCTTTTTTTAATTTTCTATTAAGAGTATATGATTTTTTTTCTTATTCATTATTGCATCATCTCAATGTGTGTACACCTTAGATCATATGATCTCATGTGGAATCCTTTTCATCCACCGGTAGGGTGAATCGACCTCGTATCCGAGACCATGCATTTTTCTTTCTTCAATAGTGGCCACTATCTAGATTGTTGCAGATGACAAAGTAGAAAGAAGAGAAAGGACAAAATGAAAGAGCTTTTATAGGGTGCAACACGCGTAGAAATGTCGATTGCACAAGTCATTGAGTCTTCTGTTGTGTGTACGGTAAATGTTGTAAGTCAAATTCTATTTTTCTTTCTTGAACTTATGCATATTTTGCAATTCCAATCGATTTGGGCTGAGTAGCCATCGATCCATGCTAAAATATGTCGTCTAAAAAACCATCACCATTGACACGCCCACCATAGAAATCACTTCTAGATCTACATGATGCATGCAATAGATAATTTATGCGCTTATTCATGAACAAGAACATAAGAGTGGCCAATTACCTTTTTCCTTAGTGTTTTCCTCTTTGCATATGAACCTGATTTTTCTTCAGTTTGGAAAACACATTTCATCTATTTTTGAAAAAACTGAGCATACTTAGTTACTTAAACACAATTTGCGGCAGTCATTGCTATCTGCAGGCATGGACACAAGTGCAGTGACAATAGAATGGTTCATGTCCCTCCTACTCAACCATCCGGATGTCATGAAAAAAGCTCAAGTAGAATTGGACAAAGTTATTGGCCAAGACCGTCTACCTGATGAAACAGACATCCACAAGCTACCTTGCCTTCATAACATCATCAACGAGGCATTCCGCTTGTTTCCACCGGCACCATCTTAGTGCCTCATGAGTCTGCTGAGGACTGCACGATTGGTGAGTTCAATGTGCCTCGAGGCACCATGATCCTGATAAATGCATGGACAATTCATAGAGACCCAAATGTGTGGGATGATCCCACAAGTTTTAAACCGGAGAGGTATGAGGGACTGGAAGGAGATCAAGCGTACCGTTTGTTGCCATTTGGGATGGGGAGGAGGAGTTGTCCTAGTGCTGGCCTTGCCAATAAAGTGGTGAGTTTGGCTCTAGCGGCGCTTATTCAATGCTTCGAGTGGGAACGAGTTGGTGAAGAGCCAGTGGACTTGTCTGAGGGAACAGGACTCACAATACCCAAGAGAGAGCCATTGGAGGCTATGTGCAAAGCGCGCGGATGCATGATTGCCAATGTTCTCGCACAACTTTGAGAAGGCTGCTCTTTAGTGAATTTATTTGGGTGATGTTCGACCGACATAATGCTTATGAACTAATGTACAATAAAAAAGTAAAATGGTTGAATGAAATGAGGTGGAAATGAATGGAGGTAAAATAATCGGTACATATTCTATCGCAAAGCTCTAAGAGTTTGTTTAATTTTGAGTGCGATTTTTTATCAAAAGATTTTCATATTTTTTATACTAAACTAGTTCTAAACCAAAATTAACATGAAAAATCTAATGAAACTAGTCAAAATCTAATTTCTAAATATTTTCTATTTTTTTTATCTTTTTCAAAAGATTTCTGATTTTTTGAAATTTTTTTAAACTGAAAAAAAAAAGGAAAAAGGAGCTCAGGCTGGGTCAAAGGATCCGGCCCGAATAGGCTTTTTCAAGTTTCAACAAAGCAAGCCCAAATTTCCTATTTTCCTTTTAAGTGATCTAAGCCTAAAACCTAAGCCAGCCCCGCACGCTTAGTCCAGATTCATAAAAATTCTAACCCATATTTCTATTCTTTTATTATTCCATTTTTTTTTCATTTTTCCCTTTTTTATTTCTTTCCTTTTTCTTGTTCGTCCTCCCCTCCTCACTTCTCATGAACGTCTGCACTCACGTCATGCCCAGAGCCCAGCAGATCAACATATTCACTCATCCTAAGCAAAAGCCGGCAAGATTAAAAGTCATCCTAAACCTCCATCGTTCTTACTGAAGATGCAGAACCAAGCGCTTCTCATTTGTCCACCACCCATTCTCACCCTCTACAAAAGTCACGGTTGGCTATTGTCCCTCACCGGAATGACGAACGCAAAACACACCACGCACACGAAAGTAACCGTAACGAAGAACAGAAGCGAGGAATCGCGACAATGACCTATAAAAACTAACAAAATGTGAACAAAGGGATCTGCAGTTTTAGCAAGAAGGACATAACTTTTATGGGTATCATAGACACGTTTCATCGAACATCCGGTGGGCGTCGACTGGTGGGCAAACGATAACTCGACCGGGAGATCAAAAGGCGACCGAAATAGAAATAGACAATCAAGCAGGGTCTGGAGGTAACAAAACGTAGCACCGCAGGGGTCGGAACTCGATCGAACGGAAGAACCGCGAGCCCCGGTCCAGCGGCTTGAAAATGGAGCGACGCGGAGTGCACCTATGCGCTCGGGTGATAGGGGCCCTACCTTGGCCCTCTCAATCGTTCTCTCAAATCTCCTCCGCGGTTCTCTCTCCCCGAAGCAGAGGAAAACCAGCCAAGGAAACCCCCATCTCACTTGCTCCTCTCTCGCTTTCAAGCCTGGCCGACAGACGCACATGGCCCCTGCCACCGCCTGTTGGAGGTTTGTTTGTTAAAACAAACAGAGTCCTTTTTCTTTGTCCCACGTAAGAAAAGTGGGAGGAAGTTAGCTAATTTAAAAGTACGGGTTTTACTTTATATACCGAAAAGAATGATTGGTGCAATTATTTGGTGCCCGCGATTTAATTAACACTAATCTCTTTGTTATTTTTATTAATTTTTTAGTAAATTCAAAGGTTGTCTTTTATTTTGAGAATTTCGGAAATAAAATATAAAATAAAAATTCAAAATGCTATTTAATATATTATTCCGAATTTTATTTGTGTCTTTGGAAAATTACTTATTCGGTTTTAACTTTTTAGAAGGGCCGAATTGTTCGTTTTTGACTTTTTTTCGAAGAGTCGCATTTGTTTATCCGAACAATTTTTCTAAATGACATGATTGTTTATTCTTTGGTAATTTTCACGAAGAATAAAAGAGATGTTTCATATATATACTTGTCAATTTTCGGAAGAAAAGTATGGTCATTTTCGAGTCTTTTTTTGAAAAACTGAAGCCAATTTTTCAATTGTTTTCCTGAGAGACTTGGAGAAATACTAATCAATTCTTTATCTAGCAAAGATTTTCATCTAAGACTTTGTTGTATCCTTGAGGATTTTTGCCGATGACCATTAGCAACGTTATGGGGCAAATAAATCCTTAAATAAAATGATATCACGCCTCAAAGTCCGAGTTGTTTTACTCGATCCAATTTTCACGAAGAGTTGCAAGACTGTTTCATATATACTTGTCAATTTTCGGAAGAAAAGTATGGTCATTTTCGAGTCTTTTTTTTGAAAAAATTGTAGCCAATTTTTCGATTGTTTTCCAGAGAGAGCGGCGGAGAAATACTTTAGAATTCTTTATCTCAAAGATTTTCATCTAAGACTTTGTTGTATCCTTGATGATTTTTGCCGATGACCATTAGCAACGTTAATGGGCAAATAAATCCTTAAATAAAGTGATATCACGACTCAAAGTCCGAGTTGTTTTACTCGATCCAATTTCATTGTTCAACCCATTTCGAAGTCATATATTTACAACACCGCTAGCTGTCTTGCCGGCATCATCGCTCCCCCTCTGTCTCTGTACCTCCTCTATCTTTTTTGCAGACCGCGTGCGATGCGTGGGGGAGGAGGAGGAGGGAAGAGGTCCACCGGCCGGGCCTTGGATAAAGAGGGAAAATGGGTTGGTCCCAAACGGGAAAGAGGAACCCCGGCTCGGTCTTGCTTTTTTAAAAAAAAAAAAAAAAAAAAAATCGATCTTTTCATCGATTTTTGTTAAAATTTTAAAAATTAGCAATAGTAATGTAACTGCTCCTAATGTCTACCTGAAATGCATCTTAATGAAGACATTCATGATGAAAATTATTTATTTTACTTTTCTTTTAATTGATTAATTTTCTAATAGTAAATTTTTTAACTTAATTTTTAAAAATTCAGATTTTCTTTTTTTAATTAATAGTACTTATGCTAATGCTCGTCTACATGTGATGCAATTTAGTGAAAATTAATTTTTATTTAGAGGTTAAAAAGTGATCCCATATTTTCTACGCGATTAAGTTATAAATAAAATGGTAAAATTTATGTGTCAATTGATAGCCATCGGAGACTATATGCAAAGTGCACGAATGCGTGATTGCTAATATTCTTGCACAGCTTTGACAAGCTCATTCTCGAATGAATTTATTTTGCTTTTGTTCAACCACCCTAAGTCCTATGAACTAATATTTAACGACATAGTAAAGTTGTACAAATGAAATGAGGTGGAAATGAATGGAAGGGGAAAAAAATCAAAGTAGAGTGCAATGGAATAAAGAAATTCAAATAATTATTGCAGTCAAACTCTTAGGCGGGAGCAGTCACTAACTGTGTTGACTGGCATTTGCGATCAAGAAATTATCAAAATCGAGCCAATGAGTTACTATAGTGACGCTCCACTATACGATCGAAGGAGCCAAAAATCTGATTTCACCGAGTGGGAAACGATTATTAAGAGAGGCTAGCCACTCCTGCATTATAAAAGGAGCGCTTCTAAAGTGGAAAGGACATGCACAACCATCCAAAGAACAAGCTTTATTTCTGTCAACGCACTTGCGATTTATTTCCAGTCACTTTCAAAAAAATCAATTCTAGTAATTGCAGATGTTTATTTTCTTTATTAATCAAACTTATGCCCTTGTTATGTCTAAAAGATTTGCGTTTGCAATGACCGATGTACAAAAAAATTCTACGTGGCAAATAATTACTTATTGCAATTGTAAGTCACGAATGTATAAATAACAAATATATATAGGCAACATAGAGTTCGGTATATTACTTTCTGCTAATAATTATGATATACGTAGCATTATTCCATAGTGGGAATTGGTCTTAAGGCTCCGTTCTCTTCACAAAAAATGATTTTTAGGAAAACGTTTTTCGGATTTTTCTGTGTTCGTTTCATGGAAAATAAACTACTCAAGAAAAATGTTTTCCATCGTTGAAAAAAACAACTTTCAAAGATGAGGAAAATATTTTCCACTTTTTAAGAGTGAAAAAAATTTTCTATAACTTCTTTCACGTTTCACAACACTTTTTTGTTTTATTTTTATGCTTTCTTTTTATTTTTTATTTTTCTTTTATTTTCTTTTTTTCCTTTTCATCTTTCTTCCTTAGCCTTGGCCGGCCGCCGGCCACGAGGTTCCACCTAGCCCGATCTAGGGAAGCTGAGCTCGCCCGAGCTCGAAAGCTAGACCAATAAGCTGGGCTCTTGTCCCTTTCTTTCAATTGTCTGTAAATCAAGTACAAGGACTGCAGCGTGACTTCAACAATCATCGGTCCAGTATTTTTAATGAATACTCCTCGGTCGATCGTCAAATCATCATTGTTGACAATCTCTGAGCAAACTAAAACATAGATAATTTACTTGTAATTCTCACAACAACCCACGCCTTTTGGCAAATGTAGAAGATCAGCAAGACGTAAAGAACTTTTTCGTTTTCTATAGTAACCCATATATCTACTCAAAATTTATACGAAATCTTTAATTTAAGAGTCCCTTTCCTAAATTATATACTATAATAACAATAAATTTTTAATAATAATAACGACAAATGGAGAGCACTTTAGGAAGGGTCAATAGCGGGTCAAATTTCCAGGGGCCCCGAATTGCATCCGTCATCGAGCCGTCGCCGTCAAAGACCCGGCAGCGGCACCCGAGAAACGGACAGCCGCGATGCGTTGCGATCGCTGCGCGGTGGCGATTGATGGCGACCGCTTGCATCCCATGAGGCCATATTTCATGTCATGCCCATGCATATGACGGCATATGAGTTCAGTCCATGATTGATCCCCCGCGCGCGCGAATGATGATGATGATGGATGATGGATCATGATGTCGACACGGGAGGACAAGGACGACACGAAGCTTCCGCGTGCGCGTGGGCGCGTGAGGACGAGGAGTCGGACGAGGAGACTTCTGGGTCACCGCCGATAGGACGGAGTCTCTGTGCCCCCAAGGGGCCTCGCCAAATCGAGCGAGGTGGAGCGTCGCCGGCCTGGGGCGAGGCTCGGGCCTCACTCGAGCTCACTAGAAGTTTGCCAGGGCTGAGCCTCGAGCTCGTCGAATTTGGCGACCGCATCTTGGTCGGCCGCTGGATAGTTGGCCATTGTCAAGCCTCTAGCGATGGAGGGAGATGGAGGGAGAAGGGAGGAGGAAGGAAAAGAAAAATAAAAATTTTGATTTTTTAAAAATATAAATAATTGAAAATTCATTTTTTTAAAAAATATAAAAAAAATAAAACTAATTTATTGATCAATTAAAAATATTAAAATTCAATTCTTCAATAATTTTTTTTAAATAATTAAATTAGCTAACGAATGGTGAAAAATAAATTCAAGTTGCACTTGAATACCGAAAAATGATCTATTTTTTGCGAAACAAATGAATCATATGTGAAAAAATTACATCTCAAGAAAATATTGAATGGCCCGGAGCGTCAAGTCAGGGTGGTCCCCGACTAATGAGAAAGTGAGCGTGGCTCCACGTGAGCACGAGCGGCCCCACTGGTTTCTCTGTACAAAATATATTATTTTCCCTTTTCTATTTAAAAATTTACTGTCATTGATAGACCTGTCGCTTTGTTCTCTCTCCTTTTTCTGGAGTAGACCTGCACGCATTAATGGCACTTTTCTGAAGAACGAATGCCCCCGCACTGCAGCTTCACTTCCCTCCTGTCTTTTCTTCTCAATTCAAAATTTTGGGTGAGAATTCGCTCTCTAAGTTGCGTTGCTTCTCCGGCCTCTCCGGGGCTGGGTCATCTCCGCTCTTTGGCCCAAAGCACGTTGCTCCTCCGCCTTGCTCCGGCGCTGGCTCATCTTCACTCCTTGCCCCACAGCTCGTTGCTTCTTCGGCCTGCGTCGTTGTGTCCCTTCTCCGCCCTGCTCCGGTTTGGATTCCCAGCGCAAGACGGCGAGGAATGTTCTTGCTGTAAGTCGCAGACTCCAAGCGATAAGAAGTTACAGCTCTCTCCGATTCGATTTCGGATCGGCTACGTTCGCGGCTGATTGGGCGAATGCTGGCCGCGACCGGCTGCACAAGTTGTTGGTGAAGGAGATGGAGGGGTGGACTGGCATGTGCAGCGACGGAGGTGGAGAGAGCAAGCGGAGGAAGGTGATGGAGGCGTCGTGCGGAAAGATGGACGAGGAGGTTAGAGGGAAGGACGTGGACTCATCAATGAGGATGGCGGGGTCGACGGCGATGGTGGCGGTGCTGGGGAAGGAGGAGGTTATGGTGGCAAACTGTAGGGATTCGCGAGCAATGTTGTGTCACGGCGACGTGGCCATGCCCTTGTTTGTTGATCACAAGGTGAGCTCCCGCTCCGTGTTTGTTCGTTTCCATTAAAGCTATGTAGCAGAAGTTTTAGGTGTCTGTATCTTATAGCAGCGTTTACTTGCTGCAGAAGACTATTATTTGAAGCCATACATGATAGCAGAGTCAAAGATCACGATAAGCAAGAGAACAGAGTTGGACGACTTCCTCGTGATAGCAAGCGATGGGTTATGGGATGCGCTCTCTAATGAGGTTGTTTGCCAAGTCATGAGGAGACACCTCGACAGACATATAAAGAGGAGGTTCCCTGAGGGCTGAGAGGAAGTAACGCCGCCGAGGCGGCTGCGGTGCTAGCCGAACTGGCCATGGCTCAAGGTAGCCAAGACAACATCAGCGCGATTGTGGTCGAGCTGAAGAAACCAAACTCAAAGAGAGTCCTTCAAAGTTCTTTATGGCCAGTGTTAGGCTAATCAATGTTCTTGTATAATCTATTGTATTAACTTCAAGTAGGTATTAAAATGCCAGATCCTTCATGTCATTGCTTTGTGGTGTTTATCGTTTATACCATAATGAAAAGATAAAGTAAAGAGGAGTGCAGGAAATTCATGAACAAAGTCAACATGGGAAGAGCTCTCTCCAGATGAGTAAAAGTAAACTTTAATACATTAAATTCTTTGAAAACCGAATAGATACAACTGTTTTATAGAATGCTAATCCTAACAAACACCAAAATTGTTGCAAAGTTTTTTAACAACACAATCACAAGAAGGAAAAGTTCAAGAAATGAAAAGGACTCCGTAAACAATAAGGAAGCCTTTTCTTTTCTCACTTCTCAGCAAACCATGCTTTGTTGTGGCACATCTCAGACTCTTTTAATCAGCGAAGTAGAGGGGAAAGAGGATGAGCACTATTCAACTTGGAAGCAGGTTCGGACATCATGAAGCAAAGACGAAAATTTTCGAAAAGAAAGAAAGCGAGAACTTTCCAAGACCGTATCTGACGGGTATGGCTGCACAATCCTTTACATCCCCGAAATCCAGAAAAACTGTGCAATTACTTCTGAAGCTGGAGTATCTTCCTATACCAGAGTGTAGCTTGAGATGGAGATGTCCGCTCGAGGCGAAGCGCGGATGTGCACAAAACCAGAGGACACAGATCACCGCCACCTCCTCCTTCCCCACCATCGCCACCGCCGCCGTCGACCTCCCCATCCTCATCGACGCGTCCACCCCCTTCCCTCCAACCTCTTCGTCCATCTTTCCGCATGACGCCTCCATCACCTTCCTCCACTTGCTCTCTCCACCTTCGTCGCTGCACGTGCCGGTCCACCCCTCCATCTCCTTCACCAACAGCTTCTGCAGCCGGTCACGGCAAGCATTCGCCAAATCAACTCACTGTTATAGCTGCGAACGTAGCCGATCCGAAGCCAAATCGGAGAGAGCTGTAACTTCTTATCACTTGGAGTCTGTGACTTACAGCAAGAACATCCTCGCCGTCTTGTGCTGGGAAACCACGCCGGAGCAGGGCGGAGAAGGAACACAACGACGCAGGCCGAAGAAGCAACGAGCTTTGGGGTAGAGAGCGAAGATGAGCCAGCGCCAGAGCAAGGCGAATGAGCAACGTGCTTTGGGCCAAAGAGCAGAGATGACCCAGCCCCGGAGCAGGCCGGAGAAGCAACGCAACGTAGAGAAAGAATTCTAGCCCAAAATTTTGAGTTGAGAACGAAAGAAAGGAGGGAAGGCAATACTTACCTTTTCACCTAAAAAAAAAGGAGGGAAGGCAAGCTGTGGCGTGGGGGCTTTCATTCTTCAGAAAGGAGGAGAGAAAAAGCGCCATTAATGCATGCAGGCCTACTCGAGAAAAGAGGAGAGAGAAAAAAAAAAGAACAAGTCTATCAATGATAGTAAACTTTTAAATAGAAAAGGGAAAATAATATATTTTGTGCAGAAAAACCAGTGGGGCCGCTGGTGACCATGCGTCACTTTCTCATTAGTCGGAGAGCTCGCGGCGCTCCAGGACCATCCAACATTTTCTCCACCAATTCTATAAAACCTCTAGCCTATTGCATCTCTCTCCCCACCCACTCTCTCTCTCTCAAAAGAAATTATTGCATTCGACAGAAGTCTCTACTCCATAGCATCTTCATGGACAACGTGTGGGTGCACATCATCACGGCATCCTTTGTCCTCTTCCTTCTCTTCTTGTTCAAATTGCAGAGAAGCAACAAGAGGAATCTCCCACCGAGCCCACCTTCACTTCCTATCATCGGCCACCTCCTCCTTATCAAAGAGCCGGTCCACCGGACCCTCCAGTCTCTCTCCGACCGCTACGGCCCGGTCCTCTCCCTCTCCTTCGGCTCCCGCTCTGTGGTCGTCATATCCTCCCTGTCCTCGGCCGAGGAGTGCTTTACCAGGAATGACATCATCCTTGCCAACCGCCCCCGCTTGCTCTCCTCCGAGATTATGCTCTACGGCAACACCACCATCGGCTCCACCTCCTACGGCCCCCACTGGCTCAACCTCCGCCGCCTCACCCTCAAAATCCTTTCCCCCCACCGCCTTGCTGGCTCCCTCGCCATCCGGCTGGAGGAAGTGAGGCTCCTCGTGAAGAGCCTCCATGAGGTGGCCATGGCAGCAGCAGGGGGCGGCGGTTTCACGAGGGTGGAGCTGAGGTCGAGGCTGCAAGAGCTGTCCTTCAACATCATCATGAGGATGATCTCTGGGAAGCGCTACCTTGGGGCTACTGTCGATGCAGGCGACGCCGAGGTGGGCATGCGGTTTTTAGAGGTGATAAGTGAGCATTTCGAGCTGAGCGGGACGGACCCAGGTGATTTCTTATCAGCGCTGAGGATGGTGATGGACTTCAAGGGGAGAGAGAGGAGGATGGAGGACGTTGCCAAGAGGGCCGATGTGATCTTGCAGGGCCTGATAGACGAGCTCAGGTCGAGAACGAAGAGAAGCAACGGTGGCCGAGAGGTGGAGAGCAAGACGATGATCGATTCCATGCTGTCGGAGGGCTACTCGGACGATATCATCAAAGGCCATATCCTGGTATGTGCGTAACACGTGTTCTGTTCACTTGACTTATGCAGCACTATATACATGAGATTGTGACAAATGTCTTTCGGCGACCACCAACGGAAGAAAATAAATGACGGGTCATTCGTTGCACTATCGCCTTGCGAGCTTAAAGTCAAGAGCACGGGGTTTGTTTGGAAAGAAGGGAGACGAGAGGCGGAGGGAGCATATGGAGAACAATCCGACTTACTTCCCTAACAAAAAATAATTTTCTATGACCGTTAGGTTTCCTCTGATACATCCACCTTCATGAATTTAAAACGCGAAAAACGCCGTCTCTTTTTAGCATATTACGAATTTTACGAATAATGAATTTCTTTTCTATACCTAACAGAATTTACAACTACTTTCACATTTATAATTCGTCTAGTAAAAAGGTCTTTTTTTTCTTTTCTATTTAGAGTATATGATTTTTTTTCTTATCCATTATTGCATCATCTCAATGTATGTACACCGTTAGATCATATGATCTCATGCGGAATCCTTTTCATCCACCGGTATGGTCAATTGACCTCATATCCGAGACCGTGCATTTTTTCTTTCTTCAGTAGTGGTCACTATGGGTGCGTTTGGTAACGTTTCGTTTAAAAATTGTTTAGGAAACGTAAAGAAAAAAACGAGAAAAAAAGTGTTTTTGTTAGCGAACAATTTTCAACAAAAAAACGCGTTTGGTAAATGCTCCAAAAATATAAAAAGAATAGAAACACGTTTAGTAAATTTGTATAATTTTTTTATTTCTTTTAATTTTTTAATATTTTTATTTTATTTTTTCTATTTTCTTTCTTATTTCTTATTTATTTTTCCTTTTTTTTTTTTTTTCTTCTTTTTTTTCTTCTTTTGGCTAGCGGCCTCGCCCAGCCACAGCGAGGCTCGCTGGCCCCCGGCAAGGCCGAGCTCGCCTAGCGGCCGGCGAGGCTTGGCGTCGCCGGGCCACCGCCAAGCAACGCTGACCTGGCGGTGGCCCAGCAAGGCCGAGCGTCGCCGGCCGCTGGGCGAGCTTAGCCTCACCGGATCTGGGCGAGATCGAGCTTGCCCAGCCCGGCACGAGGTTGGCCTCGCCGGATCTAGGCGAGCTCGAGCTCGCCTAGCTGCCGGTGAGGCTTGGCGTCGCCGGGCCACCGCCAGGCTCACCCAGCCAAGGCAAGGCCGAGCCTCGCCACGGGCCGGTGACGCTTAGCCTCGGCGGGGGCCGGCGACGCTTCGGTGAGGTCGCCGGCCCTTGATGGCTAGTCGCCAGCCATGGCCGAGGCCGGTGACCGACCACAGAAAAGAGAAAGAAAAAAGAAGAAGAAGAAAAAAAAAGAGAAGAAAAAGAAGAAGAAAAGAAAATGTTTAAATTTTGTTTCAAAAACAAAAACAACTTTTTTTTTTTTTTTGTTTTACATTCTAGATGTGTTTAACAAAAAAATAATTTTGGAACAAAAACGCACACAAATGCGTTTATGTTCCTTTTTTGTTTCCAGGAACAAAAAAACAAAAAAAGTGTTCAAAAACAGAAAAAAGAAATGCAAACAAACGCAGCCTATCTGGATTGTTGTAGATGACAAAGTAGAAAGAAGAGAAAGGACAAAATGAAAGAGCTTTTATAGGGTGCAACGCGTGTAGAAATGTCGATTGCACAAGTCATTGAGTCTTCTGTTGTGTGTACGGAAAATTATTTAAGTCAAATTCTATTTTTCTTTTTTGAACTTATACATGTTTTGCAATTCCAATCGACTTGGGCTGAGTAGCCATCGATCCATGCTAAAATATGTCGTCTAAAAAACTATCACTGTTGACACGCCCACCATAGAATATCACTTCTAGATCTACATGATGCATGTAATAGATAAATTATGCGCTTATACAAGAACAAGAACATAAGAGTGGCCAATTACCTTTTCCTTAGCGTTTTCCTCTTTGCATATGAACCTGATTTTTCTTCAGTTTGGAAAACACATTTCATCTATTTTTGAAAAAACTAAGCATACTTAGTTACTTAAACGCAATTTGTGGCAGTCATTGCTAATTGCAGGCACAGACACAAGTGCAGTGACAATAGAATGGGTCATGTCCGTCCTACTTAACCATCCGAATGTCATGAAAAAAGCTCAAGTAGAATTGGACGAAGTTGTTGGCCGAGACCGTCTACCTGATGAAACAGACATCCACAAGCTACCTTGCCTTCATAACATCATCAACGAGGTATTTCGATTGTTTCCACCAGCACCTCTCTTAGTGCCTCATGAGTCTGCTGAGGACTGCACGATTGGCGGGTTCAATGTGCCCCGAGGCACCATGATCCTAGTAAATACATGGACAATTCATAGAGACCCAAATGTGTGGGACGATCCCACAAGTTTTAAACCGGAGAGGTATGAGGGATTGGAAGGGGATCAAGCGTACCGTTTGTTGCCATTTGGGATGGGAAGGAGGAGTTGTCCTGGTGCTGGGCTTGCCAATAAAGTGGTAAGTTTGGCTCTAGCGGTGCTTATTCAGTGCTTCGAGTGGGAACGAGTTAGTGAAGAGCCAGTGGACTTGTCTGAGGGTACGGGACTCACAATGCCCAAGAGAGAGCCATTGGAGGCTATGTGCAAAGCGCGTGGATGCATGATTGCCAATGTTCTTGCACAACTTTGAGAAGGCTGCTCTCCCGTGAATTTATTTTGGTGATGTTCCACCGACATAATGCTTATGAACTAATGTGCAATAAAAAAGTAAAATGGTATGAATGAAATGAGGTGGAAATGAATGGAGGTAAAATAAACTCAAAGTAAGAGTGGAATGGAATAAGAATTCTAGCTGCTGTGTCTGATGATAATGTATTAATGAAATGCCCATTCAGATGGACTTTCAGTAGGTCTTTGAATGGTCTCAGAATACTTTAGACCCTTTGTATTGTAAGATGATGTGTGTGTTTGAAGTCAAGACTTGATATTAACTAGAGTTGCTAGGTGATTGTCATCTTCTCGGTGTCCTCTGGATCTCGAGGTTTGAGGGGCATCTCCTCTAGACAAGATATGAGTCCCTAGACAAATCCAATGTCATGGGGTTATAGGTTACCGCGTAAGTACCAAGAGAGCTCCTTGGTATACTCTAGATTTCAAGGCCGTTTAGGAAAGAGATGGATTCACTGTTGTGGTTGTGATGGGCCTGATGGCAAAACGACATGACGAAGCTGATGAAGCTATGCCAGGCAGTGATGTCAACCATAGTGGCCGATGGCAACATGTGGTGGCTACTAGCGGTGGTGGACGGTGGCTCTGCATAGGATCAAGAATGGGTGATCTTTTACGTGTTCGCATCGTTAACGCCTCGCGATACTCACTCGAAGTGAGTTGCTCATACCTGATAGTTCGAGTCCGACATTATAATCGGTACATGTTCTGCTCTTGGTGGAATGATTGCCACTAGTTTCTTGGTGCCTCCGCGTAGGTTTCTTTGCTAGGTGCGACTTCGTTTTTTTTATCTTCTCTGTTAACAATTCCACTCAGACGGAACGCTATTCCTGGAAGCATCTCCTTCGGCTCTGTCTTTCCTAGTTTGCCGTAACCCCACGCTCGCTTTCCCATGGCGGACTAGTCTCGATGATCACTTTCGAAATTCTTGGTCTCCCACTGAGAACTAGTTGCCTTCTGGAGAGAGTTCTTTAAAATTGGCTTTCTTGGTGGGTTGCTTTCACTGTGCCAGCTCCGAAAATGAAGGTATTTGCGCCTAGTGGACTGTTCATTCAGGGTCTGCAAACTATTTTAAAAACTTTCACGTGCAAGCTAGAAACTATTCTAAAAGCTTTCTGTGTAGGTTGGAGATTGACTTTAGCCTAAAATGGTGAAAATATGCGATTGGCGAGACAAATAAGTTCGGGGTTTGCCAACTATTTTAAAAGCTTTCATGTGTAGGCTGGAAACTATTCTAACAACTTTTACATGTAAGTTGGAATTTGACCTTAACCTAAAATGTGGAAATATGCGATTGGGGAGACAAATAAGGACTTGGAATATTCGAATTCAGTATCTCCTAATTGTGATACCATGTGATATCACTGTTAATTATTTTAAAAACTTAAAAATTGCTAGATAAACATGTAATTTATTATTTAAATATTTTAATACTTTCTCTCTGCTTTCATTTGTGTTAGCTGTGAAGTAACGGAAAAGAAAGGGTCGCTCACGGAAGAAATGATTATGTTAGTGAGTGCTCTAAGCACACTTGTTAAAACAACTAATTAAGCAAACTCTACAGTTTTCGATGCATCGATTGCCTTTTCATTATGCACAGTCAGTGTCTTTAAAATTAAATTATTTCAGATAAAGTGTACTTAGGTGGTGCATAATAACTAAAATTTCTGTTACAGAAATAATTTTTTTATTCCAAACCTGTTTCTGGAATAGAAATCTATTTGATAAACTTACTCAGTTTTTCTATTTCTGGAATAGATTTATATTCCAGAAATTGATTTGGAAGAGAAATCAGAAATAATTTCTCCCACTAAACCCTAATTTCGGTGAGTCCTCCCTCATCTCCTCTACTCTCTGCCTCCTCCTACTCCTCCTTCACCTCTCCTCATTTTATTAAAAATAAAAATAAATAAATATAAATATATTCATTTTATTTATTAAAAATAGAAATAAATTTATTAAAAATAAATAAATTATTTTTATTTATCATTTATTTTAGTTTATTAAAAATAAATTTATTTAATTTATTTAAAATAATTTATTTTTATTTACCTTGAGTGTTTTGCCAAATAAATTTATTTTTATTTATTTTTATTCAATTTAAAATAAATTTATTCGTAAAATAAAATAAAATAGAATAAATAAAATAAATTTATTTTTAAGGATATTTTTATTTTATTTTTTTATGATTTATTTTATTTTATTTTATTTTATTCTTTATTTTTTTTGTTACTAAATCATTTTTATTTTTTATATTAAAGGTCGTTGGTTATCGCCGCCGCCGTCCGAAAGGAAGAAATTTTGTGTCGTTATCAAACAAATTTCTATTTTTAGAATATAAATTTTATGTCATTATCAAACGGTTATTTTCGCTAAACTCTTCAGAAATAGAAATAGAAAAATCTATTTATGTTCCAAAAACTATTTCTTGAACAGAATGGTTGTCATGCACGCCATTAATGAGTGCCTACCGTGACCCATATTTTAAAATGGATCTTGACCATTTGACATGATTATTCTTAAATAAAGTTCATGCGGATCAATGCAAAGTTGCAGACCATTTAAATGCATCAGTACAATGTGGCAGTCATTAAAAACTTTTCTTGTTGGCAAGCAACATCATGGATCAGTACATCCCCTGGCTGGGGAAATTCTAGCCGGTCCGATTATTGTGGGGAAAATTTCAAATGGCGGATGACTTTAAAAAAGATAATACCATTATTATTTAAGGAAATAATTGACTACAAAATTGTCAATGTCACTAGTGATTAAGAAAAAATAATGACATATGAGGACTATTACCACTAATATGATTTTTTCGTTCACGGGCTGTTAAAAATTGTTACTATCATAGAGGTAAGTTACTAAGAATAGGAAAAAGTATTTACAATAAATTCATCAAGTTGAGTATGACTTTTCATAGAAAGTTGCTGAGATTTGAATGTGTAGGCTTGAAGGTAAATAATTGCATATAAAGGATGGTTTACTAACTTTTCATCGACAAGAACTTATAAAGCAATCACCATTATTAAAGAAAAACGTATACTAATAATAACATTCTTACGTTACAAACTCTATGAATAAATTATCATCATAAATGGATGTTTGTACTTACACGTGCAAATAAAATACAACTAAATACAAGTAAATTACGACCAATAGAGTAAAATCATGTTAACATTCTTGTGTTACAAACTCTATAAATAAATCATCAGTATAAAGGTACATACTACTAGTTATAAATGCAGATAAATTACGATCACTACAAAAAGGATACGTTTGGTAATGTTTCTGTTCAAAAATTATTCCCGGATACAAAAATAAAAAAAACTTTGTTTTGGGGAACAATTTTTGAACAGAAAAACGTATTTGGTAATTGCACAAAATTTTTATTCCTAGAATAGAAAAAGAACATAAACATGTTTAGTAAATTTGTATAATTTTTTTCTTTTAATTTTTTAATACTTTTATTATTTTTTTCTTTTTTTTTTTTTGTTTCTTTCTTCCTTTTGTCTAGCGGCCTCACCTAGCCACAGCGAGGCTCGCCGGCCCCCGGTGAGGCCAAGCCTCGCCTTGGCTGGGTGAGGTCGAGCCTCATCGAGGGCTGGTGACGCTTTGGCAAGGTTGTCGGCCCTCGATGGCCATGGTCGAGGTCGCCGACTGGCGAAAGAAAAAAGAAGAAGAGAAAGGAGAAAAAAAAAGTATTTCGAAATTGTTCTCGTAAACAAGAAATAAGTTTTTCAACTGATTGTTTATGTTAAATCTATAGATTTTTGTTAAAAACAAAAGTGTAAACAAATACGTTTATGTTTTTTTTTTTTTCTAGTAGGGAACAGAAACAAATCTAAACAAACAGGCCCTAAATTTCCATTCTATAAGGTAAAAATTACTTTCCATAAAATGCAATTACGCCGTTTGCTCAAAAAAAAAATGCAATTACGCCAAAACAATCAAGAAATTTACAGGCTTACAGCTAATGGGACCCTACCTTTTTTTATCTTTAATGCTTGGGGACTCGCTGTCTGCTCTACCCTAATTGGTAGACTCGCATCGTGCTCTACTCCCGATCCTCCGATGTCTGAATCGGAAGAAGCTACGGCGTTGGCGCCGCCGCCGCCGGAGCAGAATTCGCCGCCGCCCCAATCGACAGAGGGGCCTCCCAGAGAGCCCAGCCCCGACGTCGCCTTTCGCGTCTGGCCTCCGACGCGGACCACGCGCGACGCGATCGTCTCGCGCCTCGTGGAGACGCTGTCGGCCCCATCGGCGCTCTCCACTCGCTACGGCTCCCTGCCCCGGGACGAGGCGGCGTCCGTCGCCCGGGCCATCGAGCAGGAGGAGTACGCCGCCGCCGTCGCCGCCGCCTCCGCCGACGACGACGGTCCGGACGTCCTCCTGGCGTACGCCAGGGCGATCGCCAGGCGCATGCTGGTGTCCGTCCAGCCGCGCACAGCCCGGGACCGCGGCTCCTTCCCGCCGAAGACCCCCGAAGTGTTGGATGTCCCCGCTTCCTTCGATTCCGAGGTCGAAAAGTCGTCTTCTATTTGAGGTGGGGAGTTCTGCTCCCTTTAGATGACAAGCTTGGGGTTTTGAGGTAGTACAGCGAAGTGAAGTAGTTTGTCTGATAGGATAGTATGTGTTGCCGTTTGCCGTGGATTTGTGCATAATTTCGTTTGACCTTTGCTCGACGAGTAATGTTAATCTCGTGTGTGTTGTAATTACGGTAACGTGAACGTCTGAAAGCCTCTCAATTGTTGATTTGCCATGAGGAAAGGCTCTCTTTTTGTGCTGGGTTGCACTTTTTGTTTGGTTGTGATCGCCCTTCCAATTTACCTGAAATTCTTTGGCCCTCTGTTTTGATAAATTTTCCAACTTTAAATTGGGCTACAGAACCGTTTCTTAGGGATCATAGTCATCGGATCACCCCAGATTTCGAAGTGTGCATCGTAATGTGATACCTAGCAATGTCAATGTGTAGTGTGGCTACGGACCGCGTAATTCAAGAACAGTCCCTTGAGGGCTTGGGGACATAGAAAGGCCCTTATGAACTACAGTCTCATCTGTCTTCTCCATGCAAGCTTTTTCTGTTGAAAATCGGATGTGGACCTGTTCGTCACTAGTCGTACATACCGTGAAGAGTACAGGCATTATCTTGAATGTAAGCATGTGTGTCCAAATGTGGAAATTAACTTGACCGAATTTGGTGGAAGTTTGAGCAATGATGAACACTAATGAGAGTAAAGTGGCAAAATCTAATCAAAACCATTTTCAACAGCTTTCTGGTGCAGGTTGGTTTATGGTTTTAAGCCTCTAAACCCTTTACTTCAAGTTGCCTTTCTTCTTAATTTGGGCTTGAGGTGGCTTGCTTCGGCTGTTTCCTATTAGGCTATGGTGATTGTTGAAACTTGGGCGTAATAACTACAAAGGTTATCGTTAATGAAGGTCCTTAACAGCTTTGATGAGATGCATTTGCAATGCAGGCACAAACAGAGCTTGGCTCCTGAAGAGGATGTTGTTCCTCGTCTTCCAAATTACATGACAAAGGGTCCCAAAGGCAAACCGGGCAATACAATGCGCGAAATCATTATCAAAGAGAGATTTGATAGCCCATTGTAAATTTTCCATCCACGACCTATTTTGCCAAGGGGGATTGCATCTTGCAATCCAAAACACAGCAAGACTAGCGGTAATATGATAGCCAAAAAATAGATGATCAATTGAATCTGGCCTTAAGTTACAAAAAGAATAAGCGCCACCAGCAATCCTACCATAGGAAAGTAAGAGAACTTGAGTAGGTAACCGGTTTCTGGTGATGAGCCAGAGGTGGAACCGGTACCTAGGGGAGATAGTTTTATTCCAGACGAAGGAGGACCACGGGACCAAGCATTTCTTTGGATGAATAGCTTCCCAAGCAGAAGCAACCGAGTAGGATCTTGAGGAGTGTTCCAGCCATTAGAATCAAATTGGGTGCTGCGTTAGTATAGGGAGGGTATGAGTCCACGAATTCAGGATGGCCTTGGTGGCTTGGCCTTACAAGGAGAAGAGGTCCACAACTGCAGCCCGTTTGGATAAGCCCGAATGGTAGATGTCAGCATCCGTGAAGAAACTGTTCAAGGGTTCTCGGGGGTGCCAAGGATCAAAGCAAAGGGACATCGAGTGATCGTCGCCTATCTGCCAATTGAAGAACTTTTGGAATTCCCTCCTAAGGTCGAGAATTTTCTTCCAAGCCCGGGAACAAAAGGTTGGCTTTTTAACAACCCAAAAGTTTGTTTTGTAAAAGGTCTATTTTTCTTTTTAATTTTGAGTATGAGGTTTTTTAATCGTTATTTCATGATCTCAATGCATGTGAGTCGATGCATGTGGACCCAATTTATATGGACCATTCAATCATATGGTCTCATGTGGAATCCTTTTCATCAGCCGGGCCGTTAGACTAGGCTCATATTCAAAGACTTATATGCACCTAAGATCATGCATGTTTCTTTCATCAATAGTGGCCGCCATTTAGTTTGTTATAGATTGCAAAGTAGAAAGAAGAGAAAGGGCAAAATGAAAGAACATTTATAGGGTGTAATACGCATAGAAATGTCAATCACACAAGTTGATTCTTTCTGTCACGTGTGCCGTAATTGATCTAGGTAAAATTCTATTTTTCCTTACACATATTTTCTAACTCCAATCAATTTGAGCTGAGTACCCATTGAACCATACTAAAGTATGTCGTCTAAATAAAATGTCATCATTGACAATCCACCATAGAAAATCTTATACATCTGCATGATGTAGATAAATGTTGCACTTTTACATGAACAAGACCATAAGAGCAGCCAATTATTGATACTAACTTAAACCGAACCTTTTCCTTTGCATTTTCCTCTTTACATTTGAACCTTATTGTTCTTTAGTTTGGAAAACAAGTTTCGTCTATTTTTGAAACAATTGAGCATACACAATTACTTAAACACAATTCGTGACAGTCAATGTAGTGCGGGCACGAACACATCCGTGGTAACAATAGATGGGTCATGTCCCTCCTACTCAGCCATTCGGACGTCATGAGAAAAGCTCAAGTAGAACTAGACGACATCGTTGGTTGAGACTGTCTAGCTGATGAAGCAAACATCCACAAGATACCTTGCCTTCATATCATTATCAACAAGGCACTTTGGTTGTTTCTACCGGCGCCACTCCTAATACCTCGCAAATTCTTTAAGGACTGCATAATCAGCAAATTCGATGTGCCTCGGGGCACCATGATCCTAGTAAATGCATGGGCAATTCAAAGAGACCCAAAAGTGTGGGACAATCCATTGTTGCCGTTTGGGATTGGGAGGGGATCGTGCATATCTATTGTTGTCGTTTGGGATGGGAGGAGGAGCTGTCCTAGTGCTAGCCTCACCAATAGAGTGCTGAGTTTGGCAATAGTGGTGCTTCTTCAACACTTTGAGTGGGAATGATTTGGCAATGAGCTCAAGGACTTGTTGGAAGGGAGGGACTTGTTGGAAGGGACAGGACTGACCATGCCCAAGAGATAGTGTCGCAACCTATCCCATCGAGGAGGGAATAGGTCTAGGGGTATTGCCTAAAAGGCGAGCCTACGGCCTGATTAGACACGGGTTCTTTCAAACCCATATCTTGCGCAACATTGAGTGATCAAATTGAGGATATAAAAATTTTATAAAGGAGTTGACATTAGCTCATTGGAGTTGGCTAAAAACCAAGTGGAGTATGTGAGTGTTTCTAACTTCTGACGCAATCAAAGAATCTAGGGTCGGGGACTTAATCTTATTCATTTAAAAAAAAAATTATCAAGCAGTGTTGATTAATTTTATACCTATCAACTAACATGCAAGGGTACCATCAGATGCATAATCATTAATGTAACAATCAACAATCAAGGAAAGTATTAAATAAATTGCAAGGCAAAGGAGGCATTCAGCGCTAATAAATAAAAAAGATACCATTATTAACTAAGCAATGCCAAGGTAAACGGCAACTAGTATATTGAAAGCACGTAGTAAATTAATAACTTGTCTTAGAAAAAGAAAACAATGAAAACCTATCACAAAGCTTTAAGAGTTTGTTTAATTTTGAGTGCGATTTTTTATCAAAAGATTTTCACATTTTTTATACTAAACTAGTTCTAAACCAAAATTAACATGAAAAATCTAATGAAACTAATCAAAATCTAATTTCTAAAGATTTTCTAATTCTTTTTAGCTTTTTCCAAAGATTTCTGATTTTTTGAAAATTTTTAAACTAAAAAAAAAAGAGCTCAGGCTGGGTCAAAGGATCCGGCCTGAATAGGCATTTTCATCAAAGCAAGCCCAAATTTCCTATTTTCCTTTTAAGTGATCTAAGCCCAAAACCTAAGCCAGCCCCGCACGCTTAGTCCAGATTCATAAAAATTCTAACCCATGTTTCTATTCTTTTATTATTCAAATTTTTTTTTTTTCATTTTTCCCTTTTTTATTTCTTTCCTTTTTCTTGTTCGTCCTCCCCTCCTCACTTCTCATGAACGTGTGCACTCACGTCATGCCCAGAGCCCAGCAGATCAACATATTCACTCATCCTAAGCAAAAGCCGGCAAGATTAAAAGTCATCCTAAACCTCCATCGTTCTTACTGACGATGCAAAACCGAGCGCTTCTCATTTGTCCACCACCCATTCCCACCCTCTACAAAAGTCACGGTTGGCTATTGTCCCTCACCGGAATGACGAACGCAAAACACACCACGCACACGAAAGTAACCCTAACGAAGAACAGAAGCGAGGAATCGCGACAATGACCTATAAAAACTAACAAAATGTGAACAAAGGGATCTACGGTTTCAGCGAGAAGAGCATAACTTTCATGGGTATCATAGAGACGTTTCATCGAACATCCGGTGGGCGTCGACTAGAGGGCAAACGATAACTCGACCGGGACATCAAAAGGCGACCGAGATAGAAATAGACAACCGAGCAGGGTCTAGAGGTAACAAAACGTAGCACCGCAGGGGTTGGAACTCGATCGAATCGAAGAACCGCGAGCCCCGGTCGGGCGGCCCGAAAATGGAGAGACGCGGAGCGCACCTATGCGCTCGGGTGATGAGGCCCTACCCGTCTCGGAACCGGCGGACAGCAAATGGGCCTCGGACGGATCGACCCGTGGCCGACCGCCTTGTGTCGTCATGACGGGATCCTCACGTCAAAAGGGATTGAACTCCAAAAACAGACTTACCGGAAGAATGGGCGCCAGGAAGCGGAGTCTCGAGCGCGGCCGAGCTTCTCTCTTGCTCTCTACCCTCTCTCAAATCTCGACTTCTCGCTCCACTCTCACTCTCAATCGTTCTCTCAAATCTCCTCCGCGGTTCTCTATCCCCGAAGAAAAGGAAAACCAGCCAAGGAACCCCCCATCTCACTTGCTCCCCTCTCGCTTTCAAGCCTGGCCGACAGGCGCGCATGGCCCCTGCCACCGCCACCTGTCTTGCCGGCCTATCCCCAGACCGCCAGCCTTGGCCGTCGCTCCCCCTTTGCCTCTGTACCTCCTCTCTCTCTCTCTTTTTTGCAGACCGCGTGCGATGCGTGGGGGAGAAGGAGGAGGGAAGAGGTTCGCAGGCCGGGCCATGGACAAAGAGCGAAAATGGGCTGGGCCCAAACGGAAAAGAGGAACCCCGGCTCGGTCTCGCTTTTAAAAAAAAAAAAAAAATTCAGTCTTTTTATCGATTTTTGTTAAAATTTTAATAATTAGCGATAGTAATGTAACTGCTCCTAATGTCTACGTGCAATGCATCTTAATGAAGACATTCGTGATGAAAATTATTTATCTTACTTTTCTTTTTATTGATTAATTTTTTAGTAATAAATTTTTTAACTTAATTTTAAAAATTCAGATTTTCTTTTTTAATTAATAGTACCGGTGCTAATGCTCCTAACATCTACATGTGATGCAATTTAGTGAAAATTAATTTTTATTTAGGTGTTAAAAATTGATCCCAATTTTTTTACGCGATTGAGTCATAAATAGAATGATAAAATTTATGTGTCAATTGATAGCCATCGGAGGCTATATGCAAAGTGCGCGAATGCGTGATTGCTAATATTCTTGCCAGCTTTGACAAGGTCATTCTCCAATGAATTTATTTTGCTTATGTTCAACCACCCTAATTTCTATGAACTAATATTTAACGACATAGTAAATCTGTACAAATGAAATGAGGTGGAAATGAAGGGAAGGGGAAAAAAAAAATCAAAGTAGAGTGCAATGGAATAAAGAAACTCGAAATAATTATTGCAGTCAAACTCTTAGGCGGGAACAGTCACTAAATATGTTGACTGACATTTGTGATCAAGAAATTATTAAAATCGAGCTAATGAGCTACTATAGTGACGCTCCTGAGGTAGTAACAACTATACGATCAAAGGACCCAAAATCTGATTTCACCAAGCGGGAAACGATTAAGAGAGGCTAGCCACTCTTGCATTATAAAGGGAGCGCTTCTGAAGTGGAAAGGACATGCACAACCATCCAAAGAACAAGCTTTATTTCTGTCAATGAACTTGCGATTTATCAGTCATTTTCGAAAAAATCATTTCCAGTAATTGCAGGTGTTTATTTTCTTTTATTAATCAAACATATTCCCTTGTTATGTCTAAAAGATTTGCGTTTGCAATGACCGATGTATAAAAAAATTCTACGTGGCAAATAATTACTTATTGCAATTGTAAGTCACGAATGTAGTAATAACAAATATATAGGCAACATAGAGTTCGGTATATTACTTTCGGCTAATAATTATGATATACGTAGCATTATTCCATAGTGGGAATTGGTCTTAAGTGTGAAAAAATTAGACCCCACGAATTCTATAAAACCTCTAGCCTATTGCATCTCTCTCCCCACCCACTCTCTCTCTCTCTCTCTCTCTCTCTCTCTCTCTCAAAAGAAATTATTGCATTCGACAGAAGTCTCTACTCCATAGCATCTTCATGGACGACTTGTGGGTGCACATCATCTCAACATCCTCCGTCCTCTTCCTTCTCTTATTGTTCAAAGTGCAGAGAAGCAACAAGAGGAATCTCCCACCGAGCCCACCTTCACTTCCTATCATCGGCCACCTCCTCCTTATCAAAGAGCCGGTCCACCGGACCCTCCAGTCTCTCTCCGACCGCTACGGCCCGGTCCTCTCCCTCTCCTTCGGCTCCTGCTCTGTGGTCATCATATCTTCCCTGTCCTCGGCCGAGGAGTGTTTTACCAGGAATGACATCATCCTTGCCAACCGCCCCCACTTGCTCTCCTCCGAGATTATGCTCTACGGCAACACCACCATCGACTCCACCTCCTATGGTCCCCACTGGCGCAAACTCCGCCGCCTCACAGTCCTCAAAATCCTTTCCCCCCACTGCCTTGCTATTTCCCTCGCTGTCCGGCTAGAGGAAGTGAGGCTCCTCGTGAAGAGCCTCTATGAGGTGGCCATGGCAGCAGCAGGGGGCGGCGGTTTCGCGAGGCTGGAGATGAGGTCGAGGCTGCAAGAGCTGTCCTTCAACATTATCATGAGAATGATCTCTGGGAAGCGCTACTTTGGGGCTACCGTCGATGCAGGCGACACCGAGGTGGGCAGGCGGTTTTTAGAGGTGATGAAGGAGGAATTCGAGCTGAGCAGGATGGACCCGAGTGATTTCTTATCAGCGCTGAGGATGGTGGTGGACTTCAAGGGGAGAGGGAGGAGGATGGAGGACGTCGCCAAGAGGGCCGATGTGATCATGCAGGGCATGATAGACGAGCTCAGGTCGAGAATGAAGAGAAGCAACGGTGGCCGAGAGGTGGAGAGCAAGACGATGATCGATTCCATGCTGTCGGAGGGCTACTCGGACGACATCATCAAAGGCCATATCCTGGTATGTGCATAACACGTGTTCTGTTCACTTTACTTATGCAGCCCTATATGTAAGAGTTTTCATAATGTGGACTAAATTAATTGATATTGTAATTTACTGTTTTTACGGTTACCGTAAAACAGGGTTGGTCTAAGGTGAGATAGAAGGTTTCTTAATTAGTCTAATATGGGGAATTTATTTAGTGTGGGCCGAGTTGAGCCGGCCCGTAATGAGAGGGCGGCTGGAAACTCTATAAATAGTCTTCAAGTCTCTCCTCTAACCCTAATTCTCACATGTATCCTCACCTAAGGGCGTTTACCTAACGCTACACGTGAGGGGGCCGCCTCATTGAGCCGGTGATACGGAGGGCAATAGAGGAGAAGGACTTGCGCGTGGAACATTGTGTTTCCGCTTCCGCTTCAAGAACAATGGATCCCAAAACAGCAGGTGCGTTAATCTTTCTACTCAATTATGCATGTTCTTGTTCTAGTTATGGAGATCTTGGGGTTACGCAATTTGCGTCTAACATGTGGTATCAGAGCAACCATAACCCTAGAACTTGAACGCATAAAGGTTTTGCCCTAATCTGTACGGACTAGCCCTAATTAGTACGGATCTTGCCCTAATTTGTGATTTTCGAGTTTTTTTGTTCGATAAAAATAAAATAAAATCACAAATTCGGACTGGGCTCGACGAGACGAGCAAGACGGTCGGCGGCGCGTCGCCGGGGAAGGCCGCACACGCCCTCACGCGCGGCCATGCGCCGCCTAGGTGTCGAACGCGCGCCGCGCGTGATCTCCACGCGCCGCACACTCAGGAGGCGCGTGAGGGCGCGTGGAGCATCCGATCGGCGCGTGGATGGCGGCATTGGACTCGTATGGTGATTTCCTATCTCGTGGTATATTTATTTTATATTTTTGATAATTTTATGGATGTGAAAATACATACGGAACCCTAAATACGTGTATTTTTAGTGTATTTTTGCGTATTTTTCTTATATTTTCTGTGAAATTAGAAATATAAGTGTTGGGTTACAGGTATATTATCACATAAACATTATAATGTGTGATTCATCAATAAAAATCAAACTTTATTGTGAATTGAAGCTGGCTTAATGAGATACAATCATTATGGAATAGTAATTGAACTATGTATTAAGCTGATGAGAAACAGTAAAAGGTTATGAAACTTTTGTTACTCAAGCATACTCCTTGACACGCTAGTAATCTTTGAATGATGGATGTTTTAAGAACTCGTGACCAAACTGATTGTACTGATTTACATATCTGCTGATTAAGTTACTGCATATTGTACATAAACTCATCTGGTCACTTGTTAATGTCTATCAAGTTAATATTTTTATGGTTAAAGAGTATGACAACATCTACGCAGAGCAATATCTACTGTTAAATTTTAGATATTTTGTTCTCTGGTTTGACTCAATTTATAGGCCACTGGTTGAAGTAATGATATTTGTTACCTAAAATTGATTAATAAATCAATTGTTGGCATTGGAGTCATTTTTTGCCTTATGAAACTCATGAGCAATGGTTGATCAGCTGTTAAGCTTGTCAATATGGTGTACCCTGTATTACTATTGATGTTAATTTGTGAGAGATATTTTAGATCAACATTCTTTTTATGTTGTTATGGTAATATGTAATTGGGGTGCATAAGAGATGTTTTATTTTCTGTTATAAGAAGTTTTTTATGTTACTGTGATCAATGATCTCATTGGAATCTGTCTTTCAGATTCGCTATATATATTTATATATATGAATAAATAAAGATTAATTTTTATTAATGGATAAAGCAATGTAATTAGCATGATATGTGATTTTAGTGATAACATGCCCCTATCACTAAAGTTAAATCACATGTATATGATGTATGTGAGTAGTAAAGTTTATATCCCTAGTATGAGTGAATTTCAAAGATTCAATTGAGTAGTGACCGCCAAAGTGGCACGCTTGATTGGGTTTGAGAAATTTCGGTCTCGTATAATGATTGGGATGTCTCCTGGTCTAATGCGTAGTCATACTCCCAAAGGAGGTGATTATGTATTGGTTCATGGAGGGATACATGATAGTGTGGTGGAGGAGTGACCGATCCTAATGGTTCATATGCCCAAAGGTGATGAATTCACGAAGATTGGAATATATTCTCATAACCCTTATTATGTGGGGAGTGTACAATTGCATGTCATGTATTCTGCCCAAAGGTGATTATGTGATTTTGCATGTAACTCTCGGATGTGTACTTGTACGTCAAGTTACACAATACTCACATGATGCTAATTATATATATTGCTTGGTTTTCAGTCACCTTTTCTGTAATTAATAACTTCATTATTATTGAGGTTTTTACTGCTTCAAATTTTAAGTTGTGGACATATGATTTGTTGCTTGAGAAAAGAGTAATTGAATTTTGCTTACTGTCCATAAAGCGTTCCATTCTGGAACACTTAAAAGAGGTTTGCCTGTGGACTGCACTGCTAAAAGATGATGGAAGCCTTAGTTGCTTGAAATTATGTCTTATCTGATATTGAAATTAGGACACATCTGCAAAGATTGTGTTTAAGTTCTAATGATATATACATCTCGTATATGGTTAAATGGTTGTTTTCAAAAGTTTTTTATTTAAGGAAAATGGCCGAGATAAAGAATAAACTGGTTCAAATTAGTCTTGAAGGTTGTCAGGCCTAATTGTAACGGTAAGTATTTTGACAAATATGACAATCTTGAATTGCTTAAAGGGTCATTTGTCAAATACTTGGTAGATTCTGGGGTGGTAATTTAATTACTACACCTGAAAATTCTGACAAAGAGATTTGGC
The DNA here is from genome assembly GCA_014182725.1 of Eucalyptus brandiana. NCBI lineage: Eukaryota > Viridiplantae > Streptophyta > Magnoliopsida > Myrtales > Myrtaceae > Eucalyptus > Eucalyptus brandiana. Next base: position 1,984,427 of record CM024673.1, on the reverse strand, counting down.
CGAAAGGCATAAATGCACCATATTGAACATGGTGATGAGTATGATTAGTAAGACTAATTTATCTGTTTTTTTCTTTTGTGGGCTGATATTATGAAAACAATTTTTTCATATGCAAAAGGGGTATTGATTTTATAACCCTAAAGAAGGTATAAGAATTATGGAATCACATACTTTAAAGTTTCTAAAGATTGACGTAATTGTAGAGGATAGGCTCTCGGACTATTAAAGATAATAGTATGATGGAAGATCACTATGTCTTTGTCTTTACCTATACAGATAATTATGGAATCTCCTGTACCATAGACTAAACTTGTTGAGGTTCAAGGTACTATTCTTGATATAGTTTATAATGATATTTCTTAACCTCTCAAGTGCAGAATGAAGTAGTGATAACTTTATTAAAGAGATTTGTTAGGGAAAGACGATCAGTTATTCCATTAGACTATATAGTCTATTTGTGAGAGCATGACTATAATATCCACTACATGGTTAATTTAGCGACATAAATAAATATTATTTTTTATCCTCAATCAAGTATGTGATTAGATGCCATAAAAGGCGATATACAATCTATGAAACATGTTTGGAAACTTACTGACTTGTCTAAAGATCACAAGTTTATTAGTTGCAAATTGGCATACAAAACTAAAAGAATTTCAAAGAAATATTATGGAATTTAAAGCCAAATTGGTAACTAAAGTTTTAACTATGAAAGAGGGGTGGATTGTTTATGGTAAAGAAATAATTATTTCTTTAAATATTCTTTCAGAGTGAACGTGGCATTAATAATTTATTTTGATATAAAGTTACGTCAAATAGATACAAAATCTATATTGTGCAACTGGATGATTTTGCAGCAGATTAAAATAAACTTGTGTATAGACTGAAAAGTCTTATTTATAGTCTTAAGCAAGTTTCTAGACAATATTATTAAAGTTTCATAGTGTTGTTATTTTGTTCAATTGGGAACAAAGTAATTCAATATCTTTGCAAGGTCGGTGGGAGGAAATTTATTTTTCTCATACTTTATGTACATAATATTTTGCTTACAAGTTGTGACCTTGAGACATCTTATATCTTTTATGCGAGGTTTGTAAGGATTGTTTTTACCATATTATATTAGATTTTCTCGGAGGACATTTGCTGATTGTATATTAGAAATATTCAATATACATTATTGCAAGCCGGGAATTGCTCCGTTGTTAAGGGTGATGAACTAAATCTATCACATTGTCCTTATTTAGATATTGAGAAAATCTAATTAAAGGGAGTACCTTGTGTCGGTGCACTTAAAAGTATAATGTATGCTCGAATTTGCACTAGACTAAATGTTGTCTTTGTGACGGGACTTCTAGGCGGATATCGGTCAAATCCGAACATGATCCTTTGGGTTCTTTGTCAAGAAGGTTTTAAGGTACTTAAAGAAGACAAGAGATTATATGCTAATTTTGAGACATGTTCAATTCTTGCAGTTAGTATGGTATTTAGATGTAAACTTTGCTGGCTGTTAGGATAATATAATATCAATAACAATATACAGATTTATGTTAGTAGAAAGTGCAGTTAATAAAGTTTTATGTTATCTTCTACTATGTATGCAGTGTTAGTAACATTTTTTTTAGGTTGTTACTTGAGCTATTAGGCTCCAAAACCTCATGAAAGAGTTGATCGTTTTAACTTGATGGATAGACCCATACGATTGTATTGAGATAACAAATTTGTAGTATTATTTATTTACTATAGAGGTCTCAATGGGTCTAAATTTATGATGGTCAAAATTTTTGACCAAAAGCAAACGGTACAGAAAGGTGACTTATAATATAACATATTTTCACAGATGATGTGATTGCAGATCCACTAACTAAAGGCCTACGCCTATGTGTATTTGAGTGACATGTCATTAGCATGGGCCTAGGAGTATCTTCGGATATTGTTGTTTAGTGGGAGCTATTTTGGCTTTACTTTGATAAAAGTTTCATCTGTGTTCGTTACACTTTGTAACGGTTTGATATGTATCAACTTTTGCATTCAATAAAATATTTTTGAATGCATTGTTATTGTATTGAATACATATTGATAAAGTCTCAAGGGATTGTATAAACCTTGAGTGAAGGCTAGGGGCATCCGAGCATCCGATTATTAGTCTTGTGCATATGTCTTGTGATACATAAAGAAATGTTAACCATAAGGACAAGACATATATGGGTTCATTGGAACCAGCATTCTCTTGTGCCATAAGTTTTTGTGACACCTAAGGTAAGAGAATGGTGACTGACAAATGGGATCTCTCATGAGAGATGTTATCCATTGACACACTACCATATTGAATCCAAATCAATAAAGTTGAGAACATTCGTGACCATGGAAGGCTCTGTGTGTATACATGCAGTTACCGCTATGATTCGGTGTTTAAGACTTTATGGGATAGGATTTAACTATTAAGAATTATCTCTGGACCAAATGTGCGCACATACGGTACGATTTCAATTAATATAATCCAAGTGGGAGAATGTAAGAGTTTTCCTAATGTGGACTAAATTAATTGATATTGTAATTCTTGTTTTTACGGTTACCGTAAAAAACGGGGTTAGTCTAAGGTGAGATAGAAGGTTTTAATTAGTCTAATATGGGCCAAGTAGTGTGGTAGAGTTGAGCTGGCCCGTAATGAGAGGGACTGGTGGAAACTCTATAAATAGTCTTTCAAGTCTCTCCTCTAACCCTAATTCTCACATGTATCCTCACCTAAGGGCGTTTACCTAACGCTACACGTGAGGGGCGCGCCTCATTGGGCTAGTGATACGGAGCGATAGAGGAGAAGGACTTTGCGCGTGGAACATTGTGTTTCCGCTTAAAACTTCAAAAAACAATGGATCCCAAAACGGGTGCGTTAATCTTTCTACTCGATTATGCGTATTCGTTTGTTACAGTTATGGAGATCTTGGGGTTACGTAATTTGCGTCTAACACTATAATCCTGAGACCGTCTTCGGCGGTCACCAACAGAAGAAAATAGGAATGACGCGTCATTTGTCGCACTCTCGTCTTGCGAGCTTAAAGTCAAGAGCACGTGGTTTTGTTTGGAGCGTGAAAAACGCCGTAATAATTTTCTATGACAGTTAGGTATACATCCACCTTCATGAATTTAAAACGTGAAAAACGCCGTCTCTTTTTAGCATATTACAAATTTGACGAATCATTAATTTTTTTTCTATACCTGACAGAATTCAAACTACTTTCACATTTATAATTCGTCTAGTAAAAGGTCTTTTTTTTTTCTTTTCTATTTAGAGTATATGATTTTTTTTCTTATTCATTATTGCATCATCTCAATGCATGTGAGCTCATATATATGTACACCGTTAGATCATATGATCTCATGCGGAATCCTTTTCATCCACCAGTACGGTGAATTGACCTCATATCCGAGACCGTGCATTTCTCTTTCTTCAATAGTGGCCTCTATCTAGATTGTTGTAGATGACAAAGTAGAAAGAAGAGAACGGACAACGTGTAGAAATGTCGATTGCACAAGTCATTGAGTCTTCTGTTGTGTGTACGGTAAATGATTTAGGTCAAATTCTATTTTTCTTTCTTGAACTTATGCATGTTTTTTGCAATTCCAATCGATTTGGGCTGAGTAGCCATCCATCATGCTAAAATATGTCGTCTAAAAAACTATCACCGTTGACACGCCCACCATAGAAATCACTTCTAGATCTACATGATGCGTGAAATAGATAAATTATGCGCTTATACATGAACAAGAACATAAGAGTGGCCAATTACCTTTTTCCTTAGCGTTTTCCTCTTTGCATATGAACCTGATTTTTCTTCAGTTTGGAGAACACACTTCATCTATTTTTGAAAAAACTAAGCATACTTAGTTACTTAAACACAATTTGTGGCAGTCATTGCTAATTGCAGGCACGGACACAAGTGCAGTGACAATTGAATGGGTGATGTCCCTCCTACTCAACCATCCGAACATCATGAAAAAAGCTCAAGTAGAATTGGACGAAGTTGTTGGCTGAGACCGTCTACCTGATGAAACAGACATCCACAAGCTACCTTGCCTTCATAACATCATCAACGAGGCATTCCGATTGTTTCCACCTGCACCTCTCTTAGTGCCTCATGAGTCTGCTGAGGACTGCACGATTGGTGGGTTCAATGTGCCCCAAGGCACCATGATCCTGGTAAATGCATGGACAATTCATAGAGACCCAAATGTGTGGGATGATCCCACAAGTTTTAAACTGGAGAGGTATGAGGGACTGGAAGGGGATCAAGCGTACGGTTTGTTGCCATTTGGGATGGGGAGGAGGAGTTGTCCTGGTGCTGGGCTTGCCAATAAAGTGGTGAGTTTGGCTCTAGTGGCGCTTATTCAGTGCTTCGAGTGGGAACGAGTTGGTGAAGAGCCAATGGACTTGTCTGAGGGGACGGGACTCACAATGCCCAAGAAAGAGCCATTGGAGGCTATGTGCAAAGCGCGTGGATGCCTGATTGCCAATGTTCTTGCACAACTTTGAGAAGGCTGCTCTCCAATGAATTTATTTTGGTGATGTTCAACTGACATAATGCTTATGAACTAATGTGCAATAAAAAAGTAAAATGGTATGAATGAAATGAGGTGGAAATGAATGGAGGTAAAATAAACTCAAAGTAAGAGTGGAACGGAATAAGAATTCTAGCTATTGTGTCTGATGATAATGTATTAAAGGAAAAGAAAAGAAGATGGGATGCATAATGTATTAATGAAATGCCCATTCAGATGGACTTTCAGTAGGTCTTTGAATGGTCTCAGAATACTTTAGACCATTTGTATTGTAAGATGATATGTGTGTTTGAAGTAAAGACTTGCTATTAACTAGAGTTGCTAGGTGATTGTCATCTTCTTGGTGTCCTCTGGATCTCGAGGTTTGAGGGGCATCTCCTCTAGACAAGATATGAGTCCCTAGACAAATCCAATGTCATGGGGTTATAGGTTACCTTGTAAGTACAAAGAGAGCTCCTTGGTATACTCTAGATTTCAAGGCCATTTAGGAAAGAGATGGATTCACTGTTGTCATTGTGATGGGCCTGATGGCAAAATGACATGACAAAGCTGATGAAGCTATCGAGAGAGAGAAAGAAAGAGAGAGAGAGCAACGCCAGGCAGTGATGTCGACCATAGTGGCCGATGGCAACAGGTGGCGGCTACTAGCGGTGGTGGACGATGGCTCTGCATAGGACCAAGAATGGGTGATCTTTTACGTGTTCGCATCGTTAACGCCTCGCGATACTCACTCGAAGTGAGTTGCTCATACTTGATAGTTCGAGTCCGACATTATAATCGATAAATGTCCTGCTCCTGGTGGAATGATTGCCACTAGTTTTTCGGTGCCTCTGCGTAGGTTTCTTTGCTAGGTGTGACTTTGTTTTTTTTATCTTCTCTGTTAACAATTCCACTAAGACGGAACGCTATTCTTGGAAGCATCTCCTTCGACTCTGTCTTTCCTAGCTTGCCGTAACCCCACGCTCGCTTTCCCATGGCGGACTGGTCTCGATGATCACTTTCAAAATTCTTGGTCTCCCACTAAGAACTAGTTGCTTTCTGGAGAGAGTTTTTAAACTTATCTTTCTTGGTGGGTTGCTTTCACTGTGCCAGCTCCGAAAATGAAGGTATTTGCGCCTAGTGGACTGTTCATTCAGGTCTGCAAACTATTTTAAAAACTTTCACGTGTAAGCTAGAAACTATTCTAAAAGCTTTCACGTGTAGGTTGGAGTTTGACTTTAGCCTAAAATGGTGAAAAATATGTGATTCGCGAGACAAATAGGTTCAGGATTTGCCAACTATTTTAAAAGCTTTCATGTGTAGGCTGGAAACTGTTCTAACAACTTTTACATGTAAGCTGGAATTTGACCTTACCCTAAAACGTGGAAATATGCGATTGGGAAGACAAATAAGGATTTGGAATATTCAAATTCGAGATCTCCTAATTGTGATACCATGTGATATCATTGTTAATTATTTTAAAAAATTAAATTGTTAGATAAACACGTAATTTATTATTTAAATATTTTAACAATTTCTCTCTATTTTCGTTGGTGTTAGCAATGAAGTAACGAAAAAGAAAGGTCACTCACAAAAGAAAAGATTATGTTAGTGAGTGCTCTAAGCACATTTGTTAAACAACTAATTAAGCAAACTTTACAGTTTTCAAGATTGCCTTTTCATTATGCACAATCAGTGTCTTTAAAATTAAATTATTTCAAATAAAGTATACTTAATAAGTGCCTACATGACCCATATTTTAAAATGGATCTTGACCATTTGACATGATTATTCTCAAATGAAGTTCATGCGGATCAATGCAGAGTTGCAGACCATTTAAATGCATCAGTACAATGTGGCAGTCATTAAAAACTTTTCTTGTTGGCAAGCAACATCATGGATCAGTAAATTTCCTGCTCGGGGAAATTCTCTGGTCCTGTCTAGCAATTTACGGAACCGGTCCGATTATTGTGGGGAAAATTTCAAATGGCGGATGACTTTAAAAAAGATAATAACATTATTATTTAAGGAAATAATTGACTACAAAATTGTCAATTTCACTAGTGATTAAGAAAAAATAATGACATATGAGGACTATTACCCACTAATATTATTTTTTCGTTCACGAGCTGTTAAAAATTGTTACGATCATAGAGGTAAGTTACTAAGAATAGGAAAAAGTATTTACAATAAATTCATCAAGTTGAGTATGATTTTACATAGAAAGTTGCTGAGATTTAAATGCGTAGGCTTGAAGTTAAATAATTGCACATAAAGGATGGTTTACTAACTTTTCATCGACAAGAACTTATAAAGCAATCACCATTATTAAAGAAAAACTTATAATAACATTCTTACGTTACAAACTCTATGAATAAATTATCGTCATGAAGGGATGTTTGTACTTATACGTGCAAATAAAATACAACTAAATACATGTAAATTACGACCAATAGAGTAAAATCATGTTAACATTCTCGTGTTACAAACTCTATAAATAAATCATCAGTATAAAGGTATATACTACTAGTTATAAATGCAAATAAATTACGATCACTACGCGCGTTTGGTAACGTTTATTAAAAAATTGTTCCTAGATACGAAATAGAAAAAACTATTTTACGTTTGGGAAACAATTTTTGAACAAAAGAACGTGTTTGGTAATTGCACAAAATTTTTGTTCTCGGATTAGAAAAATAACGTAAAACACGTTTAGTAAACTTGTATAAACTTTTTTTTTGTTTCTTTTAATATTTTTAATATTTTTTTCTTTTTTTATTTTTCTTTCTTTCTTCCTTTTGGTAGGCGGCCTCGCCACCACAAAGCAAGGCTTGCCAACCCTTGGTGAGGCCGAGCCTCGCCGTGGTGGGTGAGGCCGAGCCTCGTTAGGGGCCAACGACACTCCAGTGAGGTCACCGGCCCTCGACGGCCGGTCGTCGGCCATGTTCGAGGCCGGCGATCGACCAAAGAAAAAAGAAGAAGAAAAATGAGAAAAAAGAAGAAGTGTTTCTCGGAATTGTTTAAGGGAATAAAAAACAAGTTTTTCTATTTCTCGTTTTTGTTCCAAATCTGCTTTAGAGAACAAAAAAATAGATTTTTAGTCGTGGGAACAAAAGTGTAAACAAACACATTTTTTTTTTTTTTGTTTCCGGAATAAAAAAAAAAAAATAAAAATTTGTGTTATGGGGAACGGAAACAAATTTAAACAAATAGCCCTAAGAGTGTGTTTGGTAACGTTTCTATTCAAAATGTTTAGGAAACGAAATAAAAAATAAAAAAAAAAATTATTTTTATTCGGGGGAACAATTTTGAAAGAAAAACACATTTTGTAAACTTGTATAATTTCTATTTCCGAAATAGAAAAAGAACATAAACACGTTTGGTAAACATGTATAATTTTTTTGTTTCTTGCAATTTTTAAATATTTTTAAATATTTTTCCTTTTTTTTTAACTTTTATTTTATTTTTCCTTTTTAATTTTTAAATTTTCCTTTTTATTCTTTATTTTTTATTTTTTTCTTCCTTTTGGCCGGTTGCGGCATTGGCCAGGGCGGCGGCCGGTCGACGAGGGGCGGCGGCCTCGCCCAGCCACTAGCGAGGTTCGCCTAACCAAGGTAAGGCCGAGCCTCGCCAGGAGTTGGGACACTCCGACAAGGGTGCCGGCCCTCGACAGCTGGTTGCCGGCTATGGTCGAGCCCGGCGAGGACAAAATAAAAAAGAAGAAGAAAAGAAAGAGGAAAAAAAATTAGAGAGAAAATTTGTTTCTCAAAAGTGTTTCAATAATAATAAAACAAGTTTTTATTATTTTTATTTCTATTCCAAATTTGTTCTTAGAAACATAAAAAAAATTCGGAACAAAAACTCAAACAAACTCGTTTTTGTTCTTTTTTTATTTTTCGGAACAAAAAAATAGAAATTGTGTTCAGACACAAAGAACACAAACAAACATAACCTAAATTTCCATTCTATAAGGTAAAAATTACTTTTTATAAAATGCAATTACGCCAAAACAATCAAGAAATTTAGAGCTAAAAATTAAGATGGACCCCTACCTTTTTTAATCTTTAATGCTTGGGGACTCGCTGTCTGCTCTACCCTAATCGGTAGACTCGCTTCGTGCTCTACTCCCGATCCTCCGATGTCTGAATCGGAAGAAGCTACGGCGTTGGCGCCGCCGCCGCCGCCGCCGCCGCCGCCGCCGCCGGAGCAGAATTCGCTGCCGCCCCAATCTACAGAGGGGCCTCCCAGAGAGCCCAGCCCCGACGTCGCCTTTCGCGTCTGGCCTCCGACGCGGACCACGCGCGACGCGATCGTCTCGCGCCTCGTGGAGACGCTGTCGGCCCCATCGGCGCTCTCCACTCGCTACGGCTCCCTGCCCCGGGACGAGGCGGCGTCCGTCGCCCGGGCCATCGAGCAGGAGGAGTACGCCGCCGCCGTCGCCGCCGCCTCCGCCGACGACGACGGCCCGGACGTCCTCCAGGCGTACGCCAGGGCGATCGCCAGGCGCATGCTGATCTCCGTCCAGCCGCGCACCGCCCGGGACCGCGGCTCCTTCCCGCCGAAGACCCCCGAAGTGTTGGATGTCCCCGCTTCCTTCGATTCCGAGGTCGAAAAGTCGTCTTCTATTTGAGGTGGGGAGTTCTGCTCCCTTTAGATGACAAGCTTGGGGTTTTGAGGTAGTACAGTGAAGTGAAGTAGTTTGTCTGATAGGATAGTATGTGTTGCCGTTTGCCGTTGATTTGTGCATAATTTCGTTTGACCTTTGCTCGAGGAGTAATGTTGATCTCGTATGTGTTGTAATTAGGGTAACGTGAACGTCTGAAAGCCTCTCAATTGTTGATTTTCCATGAGGAAAGGCTCTCTTTTGTGCTAGATTGCACTTTTTGTTTGGTTGTGATCGCCCTTCCAATTTACCCGAAATTCTTTGGCCCTCTGTTTTGATAAATTTTCCAACTTTAAATTGGGCTACAGAAATGTTTCTTAGGGATCATAGTCATTGGATCGCCCTAGATTTCGAAGTGTGCATTGCAATGTGATACCTAGCAATGTGAATGTGTAGCGTGGCTATGGACCGCGTAATTCAAGAACAGTCCCTTGAGGGCTAGGGGACATAGAAGGGCCCTTATGAACTCCAGTCTCTTCTGTCTTCTCCATGCAAGCTTTTTCTGTTGAAAATCGGATGTGGACCTGTTCGTCACTAACCGTACATACTGTGAAGAGTACAGGCATTATCTTGAATGTCATCACGTGTGTCCAAATGTGGAAATTAACTTGACCGAATTTGGTGGAAGTTTGAGCAATGGTGAGCGCTAATGAGAGTAAAGTGGCAAAATCTAATCAAAACTCTTTTCAACAGCTTTCTGGTGCAGGTTGGTTTATGGTTTTAAGCCTCTAAACCCTTTGCTTCAAGTTGCCTTTCTTCTTAATTTGGGCTTGAGGTGGCTTGCTTCGGCTGTTTCCTATTAGGCTATGGTGACTGTTGAAACTTGGGCGTAATAACTACAAAGGTTATCATTAATGAAGGTCAAGCGGCAAAATCGAATTAATTCCCTTTTCAACAGTTTTATGGTGCAGCTTGGCTCATGGTTTTAAGCCTCTAAGCCCTTTACTTCATGTTGCCTTTCTTCTTATTTTGGGGCTTTAGGTTGCTTTTTTTGGCTGTTTCCTATAAGGTTATGGTGACTGTTAAAACTTATAAGTAATATCTACCGGTCAAGTTTTAGTTGGCACTGAAATTGGCTTAGCATTTATTAATTTAGAGAAACTCCTCTCTGCTATCCTACCTGCTTTTAAAAGCTGATATATCAGCTGCTGCTGGAAGCATTTTGATGCACTCAGTCGAATTATTTGGATGCCCCTCATTCTTCTAGAATTAGTCGTCTTTAAGTCGATTGATACAGGCCTCTTGGAATCTTCTATTTACCTACTTTTTCTTTGATTTGTTGTCTGACGGGTTCTATCCCCTACGGAGATGGAGCGACAGATGGCGGTGTGAATAGACGTCTTGTTGCCTGGAGTCTGTGATAGTAGTATTAAGAGTAGAGATCTTAAGTTTTTTTCTCTTCTTCATATAGATATATATTCCAGAGCTCAACCCTGGGCAGGCGATGGGAAGTACGGGTGATGGAAACTACGGAGGAACATTTTTAATCCTTACCAGCTTGTGGCCCCTGGCACTGATGGTGCCAAGTGGAAGGGCCATCGCTCAATGCATTTTGGTCCTTGTTCATTCCGCCATTTTACCTAATGAACCTAATGGTCTGAACTAAAACATCAAACCCTCTGTTAAGTGTAGTAACGCATGCAGTTGTGGTAGCCTATTCATTAACCTTATCAAATAAGCTTCTCATTTTTGTATTGTTTTGGAAGGGATACAACCGGTCGGGAAACGTAGTTCACTTGGTAGAGTGGTGCAAGTAGATGTGCCTCAGGAACAGAGTATTTTTTACATTGAAGAACTCTCCTCTCCATTGTATTGCAAAAATGGAAGCAAGCCTTTGGGTCACTGACCTCAATGTCCAGCCCATCGACGATTCCCTCAATATCCCGAAACAAAGAGTTTTGTAGATGACCAAAAGGCAGGATGATACTACAAATGCCTAAACTACTATCTATTTACAGTTGTCTTCATCTTAAATCTGCGCTCAGGCTTATTAAAAGTATCTTAAACTGCAGATTCAGAACCTTGTAAGAGCAAGTCTGATTGCGAGGGCCGTGTCGAAGCTTAGCAGATGCCTCTATCTTTAATCATTTGTATCAAAGAATAGCTTCTCGTGATATGACTACATTGAATTATAAATTTGAGTACAGGGTGGAAGGATAAGCGGAAATACTTTTCTTTCAGTATAGCAATCATTTATTTTAGCACTGTAGCCTTATATGCGCAGGGCTCTTAGGAGGTCATTGTCCATACTCTGGATGCATTAGCTGATATTATGGACTAGCCTTTATGGTTGTGTTCAATTTTTCAAGCATGGGAATGTTTTTTTCTTTTCTACCGTTGAAACTAAGGTTCAACCAAGTTGAGTTATGCCTTCAATGAGGCGCAATATGAAGCCATGAGGATCCTTCTTTTTTACTTGAGATTTGGCATGTAGGAGTTTAATCTGTATTGCCTCGCACATTTGGTCAGATTACTTTCCTTTTGCACCTTGCTATTGCCGATGGCGGTAATCCAGTTAGATCATCTTAAGATAGACTTTGCATCATCTGCACTAGAGGAACTCTGCAGCATGATGGATGGGCAAGGGATTTTTAGGATCTGCAACAAGTTTCGGGATCGAGACTTGGAGCATAGTCAAATGGAAGCAAACCACCTGGCCTACAGGACGCCACCATTTCACGCACCTTGTGCTTTAGATTGACAAACTATTGGCAGCTCTTAGCTAAGCGAATAGCCTATAGTCAAGCCGCTGGTCATCTTTCATGCCCCCTTCTGTGTTGCTTTTTTTACCAGATGACATCTAGGCACCGGATGGTGATTTCTTTTGGTTCTACAGCTGGTTACGAGTACTTGTCCAATGTGAATAGACTGTTCAATGTTCAATAATTCACGCCTTTTTGGGTCCATCATCCATACTTCCCACAAGGTTGGCCACGACCGGGAGTGCGATTTGTTTTCGACCTTCTAAGATTTGAAAATTCAAATCTACCTATCTGTCCCGCATGAGTGTATTAAATTGCACTTACACCAAATTATCAAATAATCAGCTGATTTTGGCGGTTTTTGCAAGGATTCGCTTCAAAAGTTCCTCGGCCATCTTGATGTGTCTCTCTGTCCAACTTGGCAGGACTCGCGGACAGTTTTCATTAGTAGATCTTTGTCATACCCAAGAACAAGAAGCGTGCAATTTAAGCGAAGTTCTTGCTTTGTGAGGGGCGACCAAAATTCAGCACATACTTGAACCGTGACAGGTTCAGGTTAAGATCTCAACCAAGATGAATGAGAACTGTCCCAAAAGTATCACGGCCGTGTGATCAATCTGCCGATCGCAACCCAATCTACCAGATATGTACTAAATTGATATCCCGCCAGAGTGAACTGCTAATTGCAATGTCACTAACATTGTGTTTCCGGCGAGCAGAAGCAATGACACAGGCTACGCATGTTCATTTCTTGTCCCTAGACTTGCCATATTTGGCGACTATGGTCTTCGAGTTTGTAATTTGTGCTATCTAGTTCCAGTTTTTGGCAAAACTCCATGCTTCTCAATTAAACAAAAAGCCGAGAAAAATCCCAAGCCTGTGACAAAAATTCACGGGCTTAAAGAAATAACGATACGAAATCTTTCCACGATCGATTTAACTCCCATTTCGTCAACCTTGGAGTACTTCCACCGTCTCCCTCCCCCCATATCTTTAGTCCCCCCAACAGCTAGCATTCGGTTTTAGCATGTCAATGCCGGTGTATAAATATCAAGCCTTTCTGTGGAGGACACTAATCGCCAAAGAAAGCTGCGACCATGAAGCATCAATGGCGTCGCCTCGTGTCCTGCGCAATATTGCTCGGCATGGCCTTGCTTTTCCTCTCGTGCCCAGGCATGGTGGTGTCGAGGCATCTCGATGCCGACGAGATGTCCCCGACCCGGTCCTCGCTTCCCATGTTCAAGGCAGCTCAAGCTTATTCTGGCCCCAGCAATAGAGGAGTTGGCCACTAGGAAGAGTAGGTCGGGTCCATTGGAGACCCGCCCATGCGAAATTGTGTCTCGTTTGATAATATGGTCCTATAGTGGCATCTAAGACTTTGCACAATTTGCGAAGTTTTTGTTCTTCCGCTGTCTCATTTACATAAATAAAGCAGGGTTCAAATCTTGGTGAGTGCAAAACAATTCTTTTTATCAGAATGCTAGTGTGAGAAAAATAAATCCTCAATTAATTCTAAACAAAAAGCAATTTGAGGGGCCTGACAAGCAATTTATGTTATGCCGAATTCATGTTATGTTAATCTTTTTACAGCATTTCTATCGTGTTCAGATCAAATTATATTACATGTAAGCTCGTGATACGTCTTTATCTTTATCCTTTTTTCTTTAATGATTGAAAGGAAAAATTGGTATGTTTGTCAAGATTCGGTGGGCCTTCAATTTTTTGCCCTGATGCCAGAATAGTATTTATTTGGTTGTGATTAAATAATGAAAACCGTAGGGTCAAGCAATAGAAAATACTCATCGTGCTATGACAATAGCCATGAAATTTATCTATACGAGAAGAATAAAAGAAAGGGTTAAAAGGTTTGAACCGGATGAAAGATCCGGTTCAACATAAAGGCGAGCACAGTAAAGCCAAAAGCATCCTTGTCGCAATTGATCCTCAAAAAGTTTGCTTGGAATCTTCCTATCAAAACCAAACATTTTAGATAACTATAAGAAGAATTTCGCCCCAACCGCTGAATTTGCGCTCTCATCTTTTTCAATTTTTCCACCCCTTTGTACTCTCTGACCTTTTGAGTACCTTTTCTTTTGCTGCCTTCCTTTCTCAACGCATCTCCCCAAAAGTTTGTGATGGGCTTATGCATTAATTAGGGTTCCTAGGGTCGAGAGTCACGTTTGAAGAGACTTTTGGATGGGCAAAAAATCAGAGACAAAGACATCGTAAAAGTAATAACTTTCGCTAACTTGAATATAATAATTTTTATCATCAGTAGAAATCAGGAGGTGAAAGTGAAAAAGTTGTGAATTCGGTGATAATCAGTTTGGAAAGACTGGGAGATGGGAAGAAAGGGAAAGAATTTTGAAATGAAAATATATACTTTTGCCCCCAAGTAGACAGATTTACGCCAACTTGAGGTGACAAAAGTAATCTCGTGAAGAAAAAACAAGGGTGGTTTTTGAAATTAATATTTTTTAGTTTGTCAGATTCTACAAGTTTTCTTCACATAAACCAAGTGATAAAAAAATTAGTTGGGCCCACTCAGGCGTTACTCTTCCCTCCATTATTCTTCTTTTTTAGGCTTTCCTCCCAAACGATGGAAACTCTGGACATTCGTTTGACTTCTCCACCCCACCCCCCGCCGCCCGCGGGCGGGGGTATCTCCCCATCCAACAGAAACTGCAAAGTTGCCCTAGTTCAATAAAAAAAAAAAAAAAAGAATTTGGCCAGTCCACCATTTAAATTGATTTAAAATGAATAAAATTTGTATATAAGAATAAATAGGAAAACACGTACTTCAAAAAACTTATGGATATTGAACAAGAAACTTTATGTTAGGTAATTTGACACGAGTTATTGTTAAATAAAAAGGAAGGCTAACTATGAAAGTCACAACAATCCTTTAAATCGAGATTATAGCATGCTAGTAGCAGCTTACGCAGCACAAACCAACAAAAGAGAGCGTGCACCACTAAGCCGTCATCTTTGCATAGGCTTGGTCAATTCAGCATGTGAGTGTTATCAAGTAATCAAAACAAGCATTTTCACCATAAGCAAATCTTATAGTACATGAAGCCCATGTACTTTTCGAGGGTGTTCAGTTATTAGGATAACAAGAGTTGCTATCTAAATCCGATTCAACTTTGTCAATAAGTAACTCCATGATAAAACTACATCTTGGAAAAGGAAAATGAGCAGTTTTACTTTTATCGTATGTGGGTAGTTTTGCTTGAGTTTAAAAGTAGTAGAAAGTTTCTTCTTCTCGCTAATTAAGAGTTATAATTTGGAAAAAAAATTAATAAAAACAAAAACATAGATAGATAAAATAGGGAAATGACACTAGAGGTGGCATAACTTTCATACTGTGCTCACTTTAATGTTAAAACTTTTCATCAAATTACTTTAGTCCCACTTATAGAATACAAATGATCATTTAAATGCCAACTTTAATTTGAGATTTTGAAAATTTGACATGACAATATTCTATTGATTTCTTTGACTAACGTAGCTCATCTATGTGCCTAGTCAGTATTGATAGCCCAAACGACGTCGTCTGCATGTTTTACCTCAAATATAAACCCTAATTTGGACAATCAAGCATTTTTTTTCAAATTATTTAAACCCTAATTTGGTTTCCCTAAATTAAGAGCTAAATCTTGTAATGCCGAGCTTTGTTGGGTTACCTCAAAATTGAAAGAAGGCCCTATTGCTGAACTTTGTTGGGTTACCTCGAGTAAACATGACATATGGAGGTTTTGGCTGGGGATCGCAAGTTATGATTAGATGATATAGCAACAAAAGCAAGCATATCCACTTTCCTCTTAAACATGCAGCATTTAATAAAGTAACTAAGATGCAAACACATTTCACTATTTGCTCACTGATTTCACTCGGGAAATTATCAAACATATGACAGGCATCTCAATTTGATAATCTAAATGAAAGAGTGAGTCAACGGTTCGTCTTTATATTAATCATGAATGCAGATCCTCAAGTCGCCAGAAAACCGCCCCTGCTGTCACTTTTCGTCACGTCCATAGTCATATTGAGCCGACCTTTGTTTGCCCTTGTTTTCCGACGCCATCACTGAAGAGATCAAGTCGCAGCCGCCACTGCTTCCCTTGCTGGAGCCAATCCTCAATGTTGCTTTCGTGATTGTCTTATTCAGGTTCAATCCTTGATCGCTTCACAGAGAAAGGTGAGTGAGACCAAGACTAAGAGACTGAACCATAAAAAATAGAGAGGAACTTTTTTCTTTTTTTTTGAGAAAAAAGTGTTGGCTTTGTACGTCTGCGAGAAGGATTGAAAATGTTGTGGTTCTTCGTCATTCAATGCGATGAAATTGAGTAAAAGAAGGAATAAATGAAGAGAAAAATCCATGTTGTCGGGTGACGACGTTGTTCTCTTCTAATTAGCCTCTCAAAAGTACAACTCAATGTGAGTGAACCATAGAAAACGGAGGAGAAAAGGACAATAAGATTTATATAGAGTCCACTCACCTCATAATTCACAAAGAAATTTTTATTGAAATTGTTGTCGAAAATATTTAAGCGATTGTTGTTTACTTGATTTGGCATTTAAATTTTCTAACGGAAAGTTTTAACATCAAAATGATTGTCATATCAAAGCTGCAATATTTCTAATATCATTTTTTCAATATAAATAGATAAGGTAAGTAATGTATTGGCGTGAAATGAAAAGTGAAAAATGTTTCAAGTGATAAGTTCCATTACAAGAAATCAGCTCCGCCCCTGCCGCAATTTAAGCATAGTCCTGTCAGATCAGAAACTTTATGCCTCCGACAAAAACAGTTGAAAGAAAAAGTCACTTTGTGCTCGAGAGAATCTTACGAGTTTCAATCGCAACTCACGTGCTACCCAACCCAGCAGGGGCGTCACTACCCTGTTTGAGTGAGTTGAGCATCTTCCTTTTTTGTTCGAAAAGAATCAAGGGTTAAATCCACCTTCAATCCTTCCTGTCTTGCCAAATGCCCTATCGGCACTAATATGGGCCATCAAATTTTCAATGTAATGGATTTGGGTAATCAAAATATTTAGTCATTTACCAATCGATAATGACAATTCCATCGTTTTTCCTCTACTTAGGCACGGTTGGGTGCCGAAAATTCTCAATAATATCGATATGTCAACAAAGTGGTATGCCACTTTAGTAGAGAATAGTAGAGAGAGTGAGAAAGGGAGGAGAGGGGAGGAGAAATGGGGTGGCACCGCCTTGGACTCTCTCTGTCACTAGTTCAGAGTCAATGGACTCTTTGCCCAGCAAATCTATGTGAAGGACGCAAAAAACTTCAATGACCTGTTATGGCGGGGGAGGATCTTTGCTACATTAGCAATGCAATGTAATCGAAATGAAAGATTGCTAATAACATGTAATGGAAAAATCCGATCACACCAATTGTGTAAGTTAGAGAACTTAATTGTAATAAAAGAAAAAAAATTAGGAACCCAATCGAACATCTGATGGGAATTAGGGGATTAAAAACATGATTGGCCCAAATAAACTATCAAATTGTTAGATCACCAAAGTGCTCAGCTAATGATGTGGAGGAGGATGAGGAGGAAGTAGGAGCCACAACAATTGTTTTAAGTTTTGCATAGCCTCATCAGCAAAAGCTCCTGTTATAATGAATCCATAACGTAACGTAACTTTAATAGTAAAGTCTTGTGCTATAGAGGCATATGCAAGTAAAGAGTACATGTGTTTAGTTGCCAAGGAAATAATATCACTTAAAGAGACTAGAGCAATGCCTAATCCAAAGTTAATTGAATTATTGATTATGTCATAAAAACCTTCATATCAACACCCTAATCGCTCCCCCAAAGGAGCATGTGCTTCTAAAAGACCTTTTATATTGTGCCTAACCCTGAAGCTAGTTCTACAGATATGATCGCGACGAGAAAAATAAATGCAACATCACATGATGATGAGCAATTTCTGTCAAACCAAAACAGCTATTTTTGCCCATAGACAAAGCAAGGAGGAACATCCGGAATGGTTACTCTATATGACATTATTCATATTGGACATCAAGAAGAGGTCATCATCAGACACCACAATCGGTCCATCTGTCCGAGTAGGACAAGTCACGTTATAATAGCCCTTCTAAGGCGCTGGAGGTCCGCAACCCTGTGCTGTCTTATCTTTTTAGCATTGCAAAAGGGTTCGTGCTCGCAATCTCGTATTACTTATTATTGGCCCAACATCACCGGTGCTATCTTATCTTTATAGTAGTTTTTTTTTTTAAAAATATCTTTCTAATGGTTTAATTGGTGTCTTTCCAGTCAAGGCCCAAAAAAAAGACCATTAGCTTTTGACAGAAGGGGGGAAAACGCGGGGGAGACTTTTGGTCCAGATTGCGACTAATCTCTGATGTTAGGAAATGGCAACCGGTAGCGAAGCTAATACTTATCTGCTTTGAGGAAACGATTCCAGGAATCCCCCAAATTCGTGGGGATCAATGATCATGATTCATCACGGCCATGCCCTGTTTTGAAAGCAAAACCACCCGGTAGAACACTGCCCACCTTGCCACAGAAACAGAGTATGAAATGGTGGACATGTAATATGCAAAATGCACTTAACTGGGAATTCTTATATTTATACAATATAATTTCATCTATTCTTTTTTGGGATGATTCCATGTAGATCAAAGTAGAAATATTGTCGCAACCCACCATCAATGGCGATTCACAAGGCCGGAGATATCCACAAATTACCCCCAACTTCATCACTTTAATCCGATAACCCCTTGACCTCATCATCAGCAAAAGAAAAAGAAAACAATGATGGCCCGACAAGCACATGCTTGTTAGTTGCAGTTATACACACCAATAACAAGTTCATAAGGTTATTGAATCAAAAGGAATAAAAGATGAGTACTTTTGAGTAAAATAATAATAATAAAAAAAAACACCTTAGGTAAGATATTTTTCTGCATAAGATAAACTATTACCTAAAACCTAGAATAAACTATGCAAATCTAACATACATTGTACATGGACAAAAAAAAAGTAACGTACCTTGTATAATAAACGATCAACAAAACGCCCTCACTAATTAATGATTTCTCCGGGCGAGCACTAATCAGAAAAGTTTCGAATTGAGTCAGGAAACAGAGCGCAAGACAAAATAAGAGCACCGCATAGGCCAGGAGTTGCCGGGTTCTTGACTTCTTTTGGCCCGAACAAAACGCACCGTGCTGGAGCCCAACATTAAAAAAAACTATAAAGCAGTTAAAGTTAAAAAAGAATAAAAAATATAAAAACAGGAAGGAAGCAGGGAAAACGATGAATTAAGAAAGAGAAAGGGGGGAAGTGAGGACAAAATCGTCAATCAGAGAAAGAATCGAAGCGCATTCATTTCTTCGCTTGTCGTCTTCGAAAGCCAACCTCCCCCCATCATATCATGTGCTGCCCCCCCACCTTCATCTTCCTCCTTTAACCACCCCTCCTCCTCCATCGCCACCACCGTCGCCCACCCCTTCCTGACCTCCGCAATCTCGAGTTCCGCCGGTCGACCCAACCTCGAGCCTCTTCTGGGTCTTCGGTTTCGGAGGCGGGGAGCGAGGCCGAAGATGAAGCGCCCCCTCGCCGCCGGCGACGACGACGCCAAGATGAAGAAGAAGCTCCGGCCCGACCAGGAGGAGGAGGAGGAGGGCCCCCCCGAGGAGGGCGGCGGCGGCGCGGCCCCGCCGGCCGGGTTCGCCCACCTCGACGAGGACCTGCTATTCGAGGTGCTCAAGCACGCGGACGCCCGCACGCTCGCGATGGCGGCCTGCGTCAGCAAGCTCTGGCACCGGACGGCCCAGGACGAGCGGCTCTGGGAGCTGATCTGCACCCGGCACTGGCCCAACATCGGCTGCGGCAACCAGCAGCTCAGATCCGTCGTCCTCGCCCTCGGCGGCTTCAAGCGGCTCCACTCCCTCTACCTGCCCCTCTCGAAGCAGCAGCAGCCCGGCTCGGCCTCGGCCTGGGCGCCGCCGTTGCCGCCGATGATGGGGGTGAAGCCGCAGACCAGGTGGGGCAAGGACGAGGTGAATCTGTTCCTGTCCCTGCTCTCGATTCGGTGCTACGAGAAGATGAATCCCACCAGCAGGGGAAGATGATGAAACCTTCTGCAGGAATCGTATTATTGTTCTAATCATAATTATAACTCTGTACCTTTCTATTCTAACTTGGGTTATCGATTTTCCTCTCTTATGGGGCTCTTGGGTTTGTTCTTGTCCCTTCTTTTTCCAATTTATCACTTGGTTACATTAGCGTAGGACCTGGGGATTTCCTTCTGATTTCTTGTGAAATAGTATGTGGGTATGATGATTTTTGTATTTTCCTTTTTCCTCTGTAAACTTGACTTTGAATGAATCAAATGCTTGTTGACCTCTTCTCAACCCCTTTCTGTAAATTGAGGTGGATTTGTTGTATGCATCCCATTATTGTCATTTCAATTCGCTCTAGTGGGTGTTTGTGTGAAGGAGAGAAAGGCAGAGTTGGGTTTGGATGGCGAGCATTTAATTTGGGGGTGGAGGGGCTATAGTGGTATGCAGTTGCAGATGCTTTTTACTCGAATGGGCACAAGGAGACAGAACCAAAAGTTCCAGTTGGGACTTTAATGTCCGGTTCTGCTCATGTTTTATCGATTGAGTTTGGGTAGAGAGAGAAAGGGGAGAGAGAGAGAGAGAGAGACAGTGATATGCTGTTGGATCTGTAAAAGCCAAAACGCTTCAGGCAAACGATGTTGTCGTATTGGTGGGCAATTTTCTCTTTGAGCAGGTACTGCTTGACTTATGCGCCGGTACAATGCAGCTGCTGCACTCTTACCATCGCAAAGGATACGGTGTAGCGTGCGTTTATTCTCTTTACCGAAATTTGACTTGCATGCTTGGAGATTTCCGTTTGGAATTTTCTCTGAACCATTCTTCTTTTACTCAACAACGATGCTGCTTGTCTATAGATATCAATGGCCCCAAAAACCGATCATCTCTGATTTTTTTTTCCAAGCAATTTTGTGAGCCCTCAAAACCAAATTATTAAAACAAAGCAGAAGGCGTTTACTCGTGCAATTGGGACTCCCTAGAAGGGAGAGACGGAAGGCAGCTATTGCCCAACAATTTTGCTGAGCAATCCGTATAGATCACTAAACTTCTGAGTGGCGATTGAGTTCCCTCTGGAAAGTTTGGGTGAGAAAGGTCCTAGGAATTTTAAGCTGCAATTTTGCGTGCGTGCTGTTTATTCTGTACATCTACAATCCGGACTTTGTTAAAATGCATCAGGTTCTCAAGTCCAGTGATGAAAACCCGATATCTGATGCCCCGAGACCAAGATGTACAGCATCCGCATCCTAAGGAAAAGAAGTGTTAACCGAAAGAGTAACTATCATGTCCCCTCTTGATCTATGAGCATATCAATCTGTCATCTAACATGATGACGAAAACAGGCTTCCAAAATGAACTCCTTTCCCACATCCCAGTCATAGCAAATGATGTTATGTTCATGGACTTCCTGGAAGTCAACTTGGACCGCAAAGAAACAATCCCATCTGGTTTCCAACAACCCAGACATTCTGGGGTTGCTGTGATCTGATCACGCAAACTCTAGTTGCGCTCCTGTGTCATTGATAAGCGGCAAGAAAGAAGAAGATGGCTGTTGCCGACACAGGGGCTCTAACGGACAGCATTCGACTAGGGACTGGTTGACCAATTCTCATTTCCTTTTAAAGTTTCTGGAAACTATTTCTTTCACTTTGCGACTTAACTTATGCTTTTTTTTTTTTTATATTACTTTGGACTTTGGCCGCAAAAACAATTGTTTCGGACTGCCATTTCTGCAGTTCTTTGTGATCTTTTGTTTCTATTTCGGTTGAACAAACAGCTTAACACAAAGATTTCATAAACGTTCCCTTATCTTTAGTTTTCCTCTTCGTTTCTTTATTGAGAAAAAAGGGGAGGTAAAGTAAGCGAAGTCACGTTCGACCTCGAGCTGAAGCTCGCTAATGGACGCTTCGACCCTAGCGAGGAAATAGGGAACCTTGATCCGTTTCGAGTTAAGGAAAGCAGGATTGGTTTTGGTAATTAATTGGCCTGTATGTGAGAGGACAGCTAATACCAAATGTGTGATGATCAAAGAAGTTAGGGATAAAGGCACCGGTGCGTTTCCTAAACTTTCACAAAATGTTCAAGCAGGTTTTTGGACTTTTTCTTTTGATTTGGTCATGAAATTATATATTTTGTACTCGAGTTGGTCATTCCGTTTAACTGTCAAAGAAGAACGCTCGCGTGGTGTTTTTGTCGTTAAGATCCTAAGTGGCTATTAACATCCTTGAAAGAGATAAGGAAAAAAATAAAATGTTTTTTTCTTTTAAAATCTAGAAAAAGGAAAGTCTGAAAAAGGGAAACAAAAGATAAAAAAAACAGAGAGAGAGTGGAGGGTCGGAAGATGCTGCAGCGACCAACCACTGGCAATAACCGTGAGTCCCCATCCAAGCTCAAGCAAAGCTATCATCAAAGTAACATCAACATTGACATACATCACGTGACATGATATGTTAACATCTTATTTCTCCAAAAAAAAAAAAGAATTGCAACATATTGAAATATGTTATATATTAAATATATATTTATTTATATTATCATTTTTATGATTTTTCAATCAAATGTATTTAATTCAAATTCATAAATAAATAATAAAAAGTTCAGAATGAATTTACACTAAAGATATTAATACATCATTTACTAAAATAATTTATTATTTCAATTTGACAAATTCAACTCCATTTCAATAATTCATAAACTTGGAGAAAAAAAAACAATTCACATTATAGACCCATGTGTTAAACATGTTGGAAGAGAAGAGAAAAAAACTTGGGAGTAAATTATATATCATGAAAAGTGAGAATAGGAAAAAAAGAAGAAGAGAAAACTATATTTTTCTTCTTTCCTAATTTATTATTTTATTATTTATTTTTTTATATACATACATTTTGACCTCTCATTTATTGAAATTTTTTTAAATTGATCTTGTGGTATCAAAATCATATATCAAAAATTCGTATGTTGGAATTCTAACTCAAGTGTCAGAGAATGTCGAGAAAGTCAACCGGGTGTTGAATTTTTTAACATGTGTTTTCGAGAGTATCGGAAAGTGTTGGACACATATTAAAGTGTCCAACATAACATCAAAGGGCCTAAAAGAGTATCGGTGTTTCCTAGGTTGTTGCCTCAACACAACATCATAAATGAGGATGGCCAACTAGGAATTTTGTCAATCATGTAGAAGACATTAACCCACTCGAAATGCTAAAGAAAAATCAATAGTTTCACGATATGATACTACACAGCAAGCAAACCCCACAAAAGAATCTGGACTAAAAAGAGCCGCAAAATTGGCTTGGGGATTAAAGAAATTCAATGGCTCAAATTGACATATTAGCAAAAGTTTAGGGAGAGACGGTGCCATTATCCATACAGCCGTTAGAGAGAGGATTGCGTGTGTATTCATACAACCGCGGAAGAAAGGTCCAAGAATATTAAATAGAAGAACCAAGGAGGAAGAACGCATGATCAAATCACGCCAAAAAAACTCTCACCAAACTTTTTGTCTGAAGCATCCCCGTTTGAAAAGCAATTTCCTTCCTATTTGGGTTTTAGTTTTTAGAGTGGCGCATGTGATTCGCCGGGTGCATTGTGAATCCCAACGTGACGTCCGTTTCGATATTTCCATTTGAGCTTGAACGCGTTTGCACCGTTCGTTTGATCACAATCTCAATGCTTTTTTTTTTTTTTTTTTTTTTTTATATTTTCTTTCCAGTATTTTCCTTTTCGGTGCTTGGATTCCTTTCACTCTACTCTTCAAGCAATTTGCCCTTTTTTACGTCGTTCGAATCGATTTAGCAATCTCCGTCTCAAACTTTGCTCTGAGAAGCTGACATGCCCTTTTCGCACATTCTGTAGAGTTATTACTTTGTTGATCAAATGAAGTTTTTGTTTGTTTTTGCCCAATGTCGACTCCGCCCCAGCAGACATGTAGGAAGTAACTTCGACCTCGTCCTCTGTAAATCCCAAGCTTATGGGCCTGGGCCTGTTTAGGCCCATTTGCCACCCCTTGTCACGCGCGTCACGGGTGACCGACTCTAGCAGTTAGGAATATGTAAGGAAGAAAATGAGACATGGAATTTCAAGGGACAAGCACTTTGATTATGGACTATCACCTAATGAACAACATTATCGAAATAATTTAAATTGATAACATTAGTCAATGGTCTGAGTGCAAGCAATGGGAAGTCAGGATGATTTAGTAACCTTTATCTAAATGATTGTAAAACATTTTTTTTTTAAGAATAATCATTTGTATTGTTCACTAAAAAAATTGTCTAAAAATTCAGAAACCTATTGTGCCACAACCAATTTACTCACAAACTTTTCAATCGTGTCAATCTATTTCTAAACATTTTGATAATTTGCCAATTCAATCATAAACATTTCAATTGTATCAATTTACTCTTAACACTTTTTGAGGGTTTGCCAATTTAATTCTAAATATTTTCATGAATTAACAATGCAATCCTTCTAACTAATTTTGACAGGAAATTGCTAATACATAGATTAAGCGTCAGCCATTTTACATGATATGACTAGCGTTAACGCAAATAATTTATTACTATTTTTAAAAAAACTAAATGTTTAATTAAATTTTCTTTTCTATTTTTCCCTCTTTTTACATAGGGCCAGAAAGTACTAGCCGAGGGCCACGAGGGCTCGTGATGCCTTCGCTCGTAATTGGTGAGGGGTCCGCGGCCCTTGCCCAGGGGTTGGCAAGGGTCACTATCCCTTGCCTAATGTCTAGCAGCCTCGCTAGCACTTTGAAGGAAAAAGAAGAAAAAGAAAAAAGAAAAATAGATAAATAATTCAAATTTTTTTAAAAATTGTCTACATAAGACGGTTGGTGTTGAAGGGACTATCGTGTTAGCGATTTCTGGTTAAAATCAATCGAAAAGATTACGTTGATAGTTCGTTAAAATATTTAAGACTTAATTGGCACAATTGAGAAGTTTAGAATTAAATTGACAAATTGAGAAAATATTTAGAACTATATTATTACAATTAAAAAGTTTAAGATCGAATTAGCCATTTTGTACAATAGGCTTAGAACTTCTTGAGTAATTTTCCTCTCATAAAAATGAATGCATGAAAAAGTTTCCATTAGTCTTGAAAATGTTTATATATAAACTGTTGTTAGTAATGAAATATTTTTTATTAACTAATTATTTCAAATGATACAAATAATCAAGTCATCTATTTTCCGCTTAAAAAAAAAAAAAGTGCACTCTAAACTATTTTTTATCTTCTTCTTTTTATCTTTTATCTTTTTATTTTTCAATTTTATCAAACAAATGGAGAGTAAAATTTCAAGGAAAGCCTTAAATTTGGGTTGGTAGGTATCGTGTAAGATGCATAAATTTTAGGAGACAAACTAATCAAGGGGCTATCGAATCCGCCTGATCACTGAATAACCAATTTTTAATGTCGTATACCTGAAAATTAAACGAAAACCTGACTATTCAAAGCCTTAACCAAGGGCTCTGTGCACGAGAAGGCACGAACCGGGGGAAGAAAAAGGGACTCCATCGATGTGACCCGCGAACCCACTTTTGCCCCCACGTCGTTCATCCACCGAGAAACTCCGCTTTCTATGCTTGCGCACCACTTCATCGGATTCCCCAATCCAACTTCTCTCCCTTCCCTTCCGGAATTCGTCAACGTCTGCGGTCAAACCCATTACGTTCTAACGCACGAAATCTTCGCCAGCTCTCTGGTTTCCCAACCAACTTGTTTTAATTTTTTACTTGGACCGAGCGTTAGTCAACTTGGACATACGACTCGCAAAGGAACAAGTGCATCGGGCTCATCGGTCCACGAATTGGCTCCACCTTTCCGGATTGTTACGCAGGCGATTACGTGGCGGCGGCAGCAGTGGAAAACGAAGACCAGGAACGAAGTAACTCCCGAGCTTAGGCGAATTTGCGAGGCGTCCGAGATTTTTCCACGCTCGTTCTTCGTTTTTCGAAGTCGTGTTTGAATTTTGGAAAAAAGAAAAGCTGAATTGTCTAGATGGTTTTGATAGTCAAAACCAATTACGGTGTCATTTGCGAATATTGCGGGTTGCATGACTAGGGTTCCCTAGTATTTGTGTTAGGTAGCGCAGCCGTCTGTAAAAGCTCCCTGGAATTGCCTTTTCACCATCCTTCCTATGTTAATAAAACACATGCTACTTAAGGACATGCTTAGGGATTTGTGGAATTTGGTGCATGGCACATGTTTGATAGGAAAAGTATCAAAAAAGTCAAACTTATTATACTAGTACCAATTGAATCATAAACATTTTAATTATATTAATTTAGTCATAAACATTTTTATATTGAGGCCGATTTATTGGAAATTACTGATGCGGATGCTGACTAATGTTGACATTTTAAAATATTTTTTAAATTAATTTTGAACTTTTTGCTAATTTTTTTCTCTTTTGTTTTTCCTTGTTTTCTACTTTTCCCGTTTTATTTTTCTTTGGACTATGGTTAGTACCAGTCACAAGGGCCAGCAAGGGCGTCGCTTGATTTGGCGAGGGCACACAACCCTCACTACTCGGCGAGCGCCGCCCTTGCCAAAAGTTGAATTTGGTGAGAACATAACCCCTCCGTCTCTAGTGAGGGCTCGACCCCCGCCGCCTAGGCTAGGGTCACGACGAGGGTCAAGTCCTCGCCTAGGCCGTGTGATCGTGCCCTCGTCCAAGCCATGAGGGTCGAGCCCTCGCTAGATCTAGTGAGAGCCACCCTCGCCTGTGGCCAGTATTAACCACAATCAAAGAAAAAGAAAAGGGAAAAAAAAAAAAAAAAGGAGAATTTTTTTTTTAAAACAGTAAAAAAATTATTAAAATTTATTTTAAAATATCCACATCAAGCATTGGTCATGTCACCACATAGGATGATTGGCATCCGTGTTAGTAATTTCTTATCTAAATTTGTTGGATGGACTGAATTGGTATCGATATGAAAATATTTATAATTAAATTAGTCTAATTAAAAGGTCTAAAATTGAATTAGTACAAATACAATATGTTTAGAGCTTTTTCGGTACTTTTTCTCATGTTCGATGTCCTTACGATATCATGCAACAATAAACTTTGGTGACATTTGTACAGTTATGTTACAATTTTTTTTTTCAATCATTTGGATAATCACAATAATCTCGCGGTAGTTTCAGCCCAACACATTAATTGTGCGTAGCCACAGCATGGTACCTTTAAAGGATGAGTTCCCGAACGCATGCGTATCAACACAACCACAGTACGGACACAAAACTGCCACAACTGTACCAATCGTGGTGTACAAAATAATATGGCCTAATTTTGTAAATTGAGTTTGTTACTTGAATCCGTTAAAACAAATGTAGGCAATATCTTCTTCTCTCTTCTTTAGTTCCCTCAAGATGATTATACTTAGTGGAGGTTAGTTGTTTGTTCAAGGGATCATGAATATTCCAATGCTTGGAGACATGGAAAATTTTGGGGTGGAAACTGGAGTACTTCAAAGCATCTTTTGAATTTCTCGGACAATGAACGAAATCTAACTCGTGATGGTATACAGCATCAATTCAAAGTTCAACAAAAGGAGACATAGCCACCTCACGTTGCGAAAAGACCCTGCCCACATTGGTTCCGCAACTTCTCTCTCAGCACAGTAGAAAGGTAGAGGACGTTGCTGTATAGTCACCATCTAAAATGGACCTTTGCATTAGTTTCCATTCGGAGCTTGTTTCGTGCCGATAGAGAACTTCCACGATGGTTCCGAGCTTCGAGTCCTACTTTTCCATGCAAGCGATGGCACCAAATCGTGGAGGGGGCGGCAACATTACCTCACCACGTGCTTGAAAACACAGGATCAGATTCAACGTCAAATTCAACTACGATTCCTCCATTTTGTCCTTGCTTGATCAACCTTTGCATGAGGATTAACCGGTTCCTGAATCTCTATATATAGCAATCCAAACCTTCACTCCTCAGCACAAACACATCCCGTGAAACATCATCTGACTTCACTCTTCCTGTCACGTATTGCCAACAAAAAGATCACTTTTCTTTTGTCTTTCCATATCAATGGCGAGAAACACCAAGAGTTGCTTCACTGTCTCATGCGCTCTCTTGCTTCTGATGCTGCTCATGAGCTCGTCACTTCTTGTGTCGGAAGCTCGGCCTCTGAGTAATATTGCCGCGGATTCTGTTTCCGGCAAACCTGTGAAGAAGGGGATCGAGGTGTTGATTGAGGGGTTGTCCTTCCAGACGATCAAGGCTAAAGGTGGGCCGAGCCCCGGAGGTAAGGGCCACAGTTACCCGGGTGTCGCCTTCAAGAACTCTGGTCCCAGCCCTGGTGAGGGCCATTGAACGGAAGTGGACGCGACTGCACAGGAGAGATTCTTTACATTATCATTCTCTTAGCCCTCCAGCTAGAGAGGATGTTCAGTTGATTTATTTAATTCGATTGGCGGAATATGGTAGTAAATTGTGATTTCTTAATCGGTTAAGAGTACTAGATTGTAATGTGGGTCATTTTCCAATTGTGAACCGCAAAAGATCCCCGGATGTAATCATTCTTTGGGGAGTATTATGTATGTTGCGGGATATAAAATCATGTTGTCCTTATTTAAATAAATAAATCGCGTCTCACCACTTTCTTTCTTTCTGATTATAATGTTCATGTGGTAAGAGCACGCTTCGATCAGATAGGCACCATAATCGAATTCTCTTAGTTTTATGACAATACTTGTTAGACACAAAAAAGCATCAGAATCTTTGACTATCAACTCGGATTGGAAGATGTTGAGCAAGACACGACAGAGGTAAAATTATTAATTGTCGAAGGCTTTTAATCGGTAAGTACAGCTAGTCGAAAATAGTTGTAGCCAATGGGAGATATAAAGGGAAATAACCAAGTCCTGGAACAAAGGCATCAGAAAATGATGTTCGACCTAATCGACAAAGGGCCATGACTAATGCGATCGGCGATAAGCTGATTACAAGCTAGTTATTTAAGTCATGGAGCCAATAATTCTAGATGCAACTGTCAAAGACTCATAAAGAAAGAAGACCGTCTCGACTATGAAGAAGCGAAACCAACACAACTAGTGGAGCCATAGATCTCGTAAGTAATCAATGATGGAAGCTGAGAAATGAGGGTTATTACAACCGTTGAGTCGTGGAACGAGGGATTTCTAAAGTAACTAATGATGGTAGATGTGGAGAGTGGAGATGAAATAACCATCGGGAACTGGAATCGCTTGACTGTTTGTAAATTCAAGTTACTGAGCTTTAGAATGCATTTGATTTCTCTGTAACCGTTGTCAGCGACTGGTAGTTGGTATAAATTCTCGAATTGTAATTTGTGTAAAGAACCACCAATCAAGCAATGAACAGCAGTTGTTCCTCTTTATTTTCAATTTATCATCGCATTTAAGTGTCCTTCACATGGCTTAGAAACAATTCTCTCTAATCTCAAAACTATTAATTTCTCGTCATCTATGTTTCCTGTCCAAGAATCGGCAAAGGACCCTTCACATCCTCTATTGATTGGTTCATCGATCACCACTTCGAAAGATATTTAGTTGACGTCTTTCTTGGGCGAAACAATACATCATTTCATCATTGTTCTGGTAAAAATCTATTCAAAATCATTAGGGCAAACACACATGATGCTCAAGGCCATGGTTACTTGCGCATGCAGTGACTTCAGCCACGGACTGCCGTTGTCGCTGTTAACAATCTAAATGCATATCAAGAAGAAGAGGAGAAAAATATAAGAATTAATGATGTTAGATAGTGTGCCTATATACTCATTCTAATCATCAAGTATGTACAGACCCGTATATGTACAATCAGACGGACTTCTTCTACAAGTCAAGTCTCTATAGATTAGGAAAATAGAATAAGGAAAATAATATCCCTACAAATTAGGCGCTAGAAAATAAAATCTCTTACAAATTAGCGAATTCCAGCTCACGTCAACAGTTGCTAACTATGCACTTAGCACAAATCTTAATCAACATTCGAATCCGTGGATAATGGGTTATTACGTAACACCCTGCCCAAAAGATGTTATTTCTAGATGATTCCGATGCATTCCACGGTCGTTCTAAAGAAGTGCCGTATCAACTCATTTCCGTTTGTCTTTCAATATATACAAAATCAGCAGATAAACAGAAAGAAGAAAAGGAAGTGGCGGGACACGATTCCACATATACTAATACTAAAATATCACCTCATATCAAGGAGCGACGAGCTCACAAACAGCGCCAGAAGCAAGAGGACGCATGCGACAGCGAAGCAACTCTTATTGTTTCTCGCCATTGATATGGAAAATAAAAGGCAGTGGTTTGTTATCGGCAAAATGCGAGAGGACGAGCGAAGTTAAATGAAGTACAACTAGGCGTCGAGATAAATAGTTTTAGCCAATGGGAGATGTAAAGGGAAATAACCAAGTCCTGGAACATAGGCGTCAGAAAACGAGGTTTGACCTAATAAACAAAGGGCCATGACTAATGCGATCAGGATAAACTGAATACAAACTAGTTTATCTAAGTCATGGAGCCGATAATTTTGGATGTAACTGTCAAGACCCATAAAAAAATGGAGATCATCTCGGCTGTGAAGAAGCGAAACCAACACAACCGGCGGAGCCATAGATCTCGAACGCAATCAATGATAGAAGACGATAAATGAAAATTATTACAACCGTTGAGTCGTGGAACGAGGGATTTCTAAAGTAACTAATGATGGTAGATTAGGAGAGTGGAGAAGAAGTAACCGTCGGGAACTGGAGTCATTTGATTGTTTGTAAATACAAGTTGCCGAGCTTTAGAAATCACATGGAATGCATTTGATTTTTTGTAACCGTTGTTAACGATTGTTAGTTGGTATAAATGCTCGAATGGTAATTTATGTAAAGAACCACCAATCTAGCAATGAACACCAGTTATTCAATTTTATTTTTAGTTTACGTTCACATTTAAGTACCCTTTTACATGGCTTAGACACAATTGTTTCTAATCTCCGAACTTTTGATTTTCTCGTCAATTACATTCCTATCCAAGAATCGGCCAAGACCCTTCACATCCTCTATCGATTGGTTGATTGAACACTACTTAGAAAGATATTTCGTCAATTTTTTTTTTTTTTTTTTTTTTTTGGGGGCTGAACAATGCATTATTTCATCATTGTGCCGGTGAAAATCTATTCAAAGTCATTAGGGCAAACACACATGGAGCTCGTGACCATAGTCGCTCGTGCATGCGTTCAGTTCAGCCATGGACTGCCGTTGTGGCTAACTACGCACTTAGCGCAAATCTTAATCGCCATTCGGAACCATGTGTATAATGGGTTATTACGTAATGCCCCGCCCAAAAGATGTTTTTCTAGGATGATTCCGATGCATCCCATAGTCGGTCTAAACATGCGAGTGCCATATCAACTCATGTCTGTTTGTCCTTCGATATAATATAGGAAAAAAAACTATAAAAAAAATGACCGATATTACGCACTATCCAAATAAGAAATCAAAGAATTACACCATACCCCACCGGCCAAATTAATAAATGAATCAAATTAGTATATTATCCTAGCTAGCTAGAGGGCTTAAAGAGTACTGAAGCAAAAAATCTCTCCGGTGCTATGGCGACCGCTTCCGGTCAGTGGCCCTCACCGGGGCTAGGACCAGAGTTTTTGAAGGCGACACCAGGGAAAGCGTGGCCCTTCCCTCCAGGGCTCGGACCTCCTCCGGCCTTGATCACCCCGACGTACATCCCCTCGATCAACACTTGGATCCCCTTCTTCACGGTGCCACCGGAGACAGAAGCCGTGACGACATTGCTCAGGGGCCGAGCTTCTGACACAAGGAGCGACGAGCTCACGAACAGCGCCAGAAGCAAGAGGACGCATGCGGCAGCGAAGCAACTCTTGGTGTTTCTCGCCATTTTGCAAAAAGGAAGACAAGGCCGAAGAAGGATGGTCTCTACGTATTGGCAAAAATTGACGGGAAAAAGTGAAGTCCGGCGATGTTTCTCCGGGCTTGCGTTTGAGCTGAAGGACCCAAGTGTGGATGGGTATATATAAGGATTTCAGGAAGGCGGTAAGGGCTCATGCAGGAGTCACAATTGAATTTGACGGTACAGAGAATTTAAATTCTCGCTATTCTCAAGCACGTGGGGAGTCGTTGCCGCCGCCTCCACTTGCTGGGATCGCTTGCATGGAACGATGGGACTTAATACCTGGAAACATCATGGAAGTTCACTATTTGGAGGAAGCACATATATAGAAACTCCATGCGGCTGTTCAATTTTGAAGGTTGCTACGCTAAATTCAGTCAAAGTTCAACAGCAACTTAGATCAAGAATGAGAGATCAACTTGAAGAGCTCGAAACGAACATTCCTTGTTGCCTGCTCCTCCTTGTCACTATCGTTGCCTGTCCTCTTTGACTCATGCCGTGCCATTGAGCGAAGAGGCACGCGACTAACAACATCACATGAGTCCGCTGATTGGGCGAGGAAGAAGATCGCTGGATCTATCCACCATGCCACCCCAATGCGGATCGGAACTCTGGTCGTCATTGAGCAGCAGTGCTGCCGTACCATCTCCGGTCGACAATTTTGGCGTCAGCCAAATGTCTAGGATAAGAGAGAGATAGAGAGGTAAATTGCTCCAGATATAGTCAATGACAAAACTCGTTGCCGATACCACTAGTAGAGGTGGCAAAATAATTCCAAGAACTCACTTTTTTAATTAAAACCAATTGCGTAGTGATACCTAAATTTTCAGAGACAATCATTTAAAAAAGATGATTATATTAAATAATGACCATTCTATATAAGTTTATGACCTTGTAGAAGGTTGCTTCCCCGCTTTTCGTATTGGCCAGAAAACTCTACATTATAGAGAAATTTCTTTTATGAATTTATGTAATTATGTTTTAATTGTTATAACGGTAATATCATTCATACCTTCATAATATTTTTAGTTTAGAACAAAACCTCTATGTGAAGTAATAAAAAAAATCGCGGACTACATTAAAGAAATCTCATTTAGGGTTTTTGGCAACAATGCATTTTGGTTGCTATGACTTTTGTACCAACAACAATTTTTTTTCGTTGCCTATAACAAAAAGAAATCAAATACCTTCAGCGACAACATTTGTTTTGTTGATATAGATAGAATTAGCAATGGAATTGGAAAATTCGTTACCATGGCCTATGCCAACGCAAATGGACCGACGAAATAACGAACTTATAGCAGCAGAATCCTTTTGTTGGTAAAGCTCATTTTTATTGTCCCACAAATAGTAGATTTACAATTAGGTGAATCGAAAGAAACGTAAATAAATATAAAGAAAACTTCCAAAAAAATTATAGTCATTGAAAACTCTTCAAGGGCCGGATCTCTCTCTCTCTTTTTCTCATTTACAAACACACACACACCCCAATCCTACGCTACAGCTCAAATACATCCTGGAAAAACATTATCTAACTTCGCTCGTCCTCTTACATTTTCCCAATAACAAAACCACTGCCTTTTCTTTTCCATATCAATGGCGAGAAACACCAAGGCTCGCTTCACCGTCGCATTCGTTCTCTTGCTTCCGGTGCTTCTCGTGAGCTCATCGCTCCTTCTGTCAGAAGCTAGGCCTCTGAGGTTTGTCGCCACTGGTTCTGTTTCCGGCAACCCTGTGAAGAGGGGAATTGAGGCGTCGATCGAGAGGCTGCCCATGGAGGCGATCAAGCCGGAGGTTGGAAGAGCCCCCGAGGGAAGGGCCAGGGTTTCTTGTCACCATCAAGAACTCTGCCCCCAGCCCTGGCGGCATGGGCCACTGATCAGAAGCGGTCACACCACTCGGGCGAGATTCTTTACATTATTATTCTTTCAGTTCTCTGGCTATAGATGATGTTCTATTGATTTTGTTAAATTATATCTCAAATTTGAATTCGGATAACGATTTGTTAAATCGAATTTGTTGATAAAGATTTTCCAGATAGATTTTAAATTGGATGAGGAAATTCGTTGAACTCTTAAAGATTTACAAAAAAATGAAATAATAGGATAAAGGAAAAAGGGGAGCAAAGCTCTTTTTTTTTTTTTTTTTGGTGTTGGAGGAACCACTTTGGGCGACAGCCGTCACGTAAACCCCTAGGTATCGATAGCAAGGAAACCACCACCCCGGCGACACGCGTAAATCATCACACAGTGCTTCAACCTCCCTACTTCGCAGAGGCTTCGAACCTTATGGAGCAAAGCTTTCTTTATCCGCGGGGAAAGAGGTTATTTTCGTGGGGCCCAAAGTCAAAGTCTTGACTTTTGGGCGCACACACAAGCTACGAAAGGTCTGCAGAGTCCCACTTCCTTACCTATTGAAGAAGTGGGGCCTAGAATCAAAGTTTGACTCTAGACGTACACTATATAATATATGAGCAGAATACAAGTTTCTTTTTTTGTGCGTGCGTGCGTGGAGCGGCTAAAAGCCCTGCGAGAGTTAAAGAAAAGACGCCACACGTAAGAGTGCGCAAAGCCGCGTGAAGCCTTGATTAACAACGCAGACGAAAGACGAATGCTGGAATTGTTGATTTTGGTGTACCTAGAGCGTTCTTGAGCTTGAACGTGCAGTAATTTTGTGCCGTGAGTTTATATTGAAGTGAGTTTTTTATTTACAAATATTTTGGGTTTGTGATTAAATTTAGGTGTGGGAAACACTCGAGTGTGTGAGCAATTGTAAAGTTTGATTCTTTGATTATAATAGACGTACTGATACTCAGACTGAACCACGTAAATTTTTAGTGTATTTATTATTTCTCGTTTATTTCTCTGGCGATTTCGCATTGACGTAAATTGTAAAATCCTGTCGTTTCCGCGTATTATATTTCAATAGATTTATTGATGTTCTCTCGGCCCTCCAGCGAGAGTCGTTTTTTAATTGAGATCCACGATAGATCCTGGGATGTTGTCACTCTTTTGAGAGTCCAATGAATATTAAAAGATATATAACCATTTGGACCTAAGCAAATTCTTAAAAGGCTTCATCCTAGTTCAATCAAAATAAGGAATGCAGATTGGGAGCCCACTTCATTGGAAGACAGGCGCAATTGGCCCCTATTGATTGGAAACGACCCTTGTCTTGATAAGGTTACCCTATAAACAACACCTATGATCCAAGGCACACCCCTTACGTTAAATCACGATGTCACTAATTATGCACTTAGCGCAAATCTTAATCACCATTTGGATATGTGGATAATGTGTTATTAATTTAGGATTGCTGGAAATTCCCAACCCGAACCGAAAAGTTCAGATATTTTGGGTTTGGGTCTCTTTTATTTTGAGTAATAGGTGAAATAACCCGCGTCATAGTAGTTCTGATTTGGTTCGGGTGCCCAAATGAAACCAAAACACATTCTCGTCTCCAGAGAGCAAGAAGCCCTCCAAAAAACGTCTTTTTCTCCGTTATTATCCCGTTGCCATTTGCACTTTGATACATCTAAAGATAGAAAAGCACGTTTATCTATGTTGAATTTCGACTCATCAATGCCAAATTCAAGATTGAGCCAGATACTTTTAAAGTTATCTGGAGATGAAAACCGAGTATTACCAACAATGCTGAGTAGAAGATGAAAATCAACGGCAGGAGAAGAAGATTGCCTTGCAAAGCTCCGCAAAATTGGAACCCCAAACTCCATTATACAGATAAATAAGGAAAACGCCACATCTGATATGTAGGGCTCGACTTGGCCTTAAACCTTGTGATTGGATCGGAGCAAACCTTGGCTCAGTGTCTTTACCGCATTTCCGGTTCGGGTGGCACACGGTTCTGGTCGCAATGACCATACAACAATCATGTTCAGCTCGGATAAGTTCATATGAAACCCAAACCAAATCGAATCATTAACACCCCTTAGTTATTGAGTAATTGCCACTTAAATTTTGAGGACCATTTGGATGCATCCCATGATTAGTCTAACATGAATTTGTGGGGAAGGGGATAACTTGGGGGAAACTAGCCAATTCAAACGCAATATAGCCAGATAACAAAGATGGATTGTATTTGGAGTTATTTTTATGTTTATTTCTAATTTTATAAATTTTATGACCCAAGCTTTCTGATTTTTTTTTTTTTGGAATTTGTCATTCCTGAAACTTTCCCAATCACGAGGAACGTGTTGCCTGTTTTTAACAACAATACATTTGGTTACTAATAATGCCATAATTGAAATACCTTTAGCAACAAGAAATGCTTTGTAAGAAATGCTTTGTTGGTATAGATAGAATTACCATCAAAATTAGAAAATCTGTTACCAATGTACCATGGCCTACATTGACGCGAATGTACCGATTGAAACTAGGCAAGGAGCGAGTACTTGTAGTAACAAAACATGCACTTATAGCAACGGAATCGTTTTTTGTTGGCAAAGCTTGGTTTTCTTGTAGTGAAAATAGTAGTTCCAAGATTAGGTAAAACGAAAGAATATAAATAAATATATAGCCAAAAAAAAAGTTTGTTTAGGAAAAAAATTGGATAGGCCTTATCATCTCTTTTTATGAAGATTCATAAAAAAAAAAAAAAAAGTTTTAAATTTATTACAATTATACCAATTCAATTTTAAACCACATCTTTTTTTTTCCCAATTAAGTCTTAAATCTTTAGTATTTGTATCAATTCAGTTCATCCAATCAATTTTGATCGAAAATTATTGACCTAGACGCAAGCCACACCACGTGTCTACAATTGGCCAAAAACTATCTAGGATTAAAGTGACACGATTACAATAGGTGTAGGATTTTTTTTGTAATTCATCCTCTCTTTTTATCTATTATCTCATTTTTTTATTTATCACTCAATCACTTTAATATATATAGAATTACCAGATAGGAAGAAGGAAAAAAAGAAGAAGAAAGAAAGTAGGACACGAATCCACGTAAATTAATAAAGCTTTCATTTCATATCTTGTAGATCTATGACCAATATATATCTCGTAGATCGCGACTGGAACAGCAATGGACATTACAAATAAACACTCCGCCCAAATAAAGAAATCAATAAATTATGTCATATCCCACCAATCAAATTTAGAAAGCTAGACGGCTAAAAAAATCATAATGGAAAAATATATTTTGGTGCGATCACGACCACTTCCAATCAGTGGCCGTCGCCCGGGCCGGGACCAGATTTCTTGAAGGCGACGCTGTGGTAGACGGGACCCTTCCCTCTGGGGCTCGGACCACCTCCAGCCTTGATCACCTGAAGCCCCTCGATCAACATTTGGATCCCGTTCTTCACAGCGACGCCAGAAACAGAATCCGCGGCAACATTCCTCAGGGGCCGAGCTTCTGATTAGAGGAACGAGAAGCTCTCGAGCAGCACCAGAAGCAAGAAAGCGCATGCGGCAGCAAAGCCACTCCTGGTGTTTCTCGCCATTTTCGAAATGGAAGACAGAGAACGATGCTCTGTATCTATTGGCAACGCGGGACAAGAAAAGTGAAGTCCGATGATGTTTTCTGAGAAGATCATTGGAGGAGCGATAAAAAATTCTTTCCATCTGACTGAAGGTCACGTTCAACTCTAGAGAGACCCGTCCTCCAGACCTCCCGCATTCATCTTGTTTTATGGACGTTGATGACAATCATTAAGCTAAGTCGAGCATTTTTATTTTTTTTTAATTTGATTGTATGTGATTACTTTTTTTAATTCAAACTATTTATAATTGTGTTTTCGTTTCTTGTCCAGATTAAGCTTATGCAAGAAAAAGGAAAAGAAGAACATGCAAAGGTGAAATAGAGAATGCACGAATGAGAGGGGGGAGATCATTCGAGGAGGCGAACTGATTTGCAACATGGAGGTTCTCGGTCATGATCAGGATCCTCTACACTTTGGCAGTTATCCGGCAAGCGCGCATCCATTAGGTCCGGCGAAGAGTCTCGTTGCTTCACCGATGCGTCCGCAGCTCTTCTACCAAACTCCCAGGACTAATAGTAGTCCTTTACCGCACTGCGAGTCTCTTTGCTACATTTAAATTCTCCACTGCAGGCTACCCAGCACACCAGATCAGACCAGTTTCGTGAATCGCGGCGAGTCCATTGATCGTAGTGGTTTTCTATACAGCAACCACTTGTTTTGCAAGACAACCACTAACTCTGGCAATAGTTATTACTATACTTAGGGATCCTCTTATCAACAGTGGTCCCCTTTCCGCATGCCACCAGTGACTCTGCCGAAGAGCTCACCAATCTGTTGTGGCCTCCGTCCAATCGCTCTTCAACCATTGGCTAGTGTTGTTCCAGCCTCGCCAGCCCCAGGTTCCTCAAGGAAACTCCATCACCAGCCTGCATAGTGGTCCTCACTTTCCCTAGGTTTAATCTTCATTTGTCTCGTACAGGTAAGTGGAGTTATGTTCAACGTTCCATAATAGATTACTTTTATTATATATTCTCAATTGCATGTTATTAGCTGATAAAACCTCAGGTTAATTGTTTTCAGTTGAGCCTGTTATTATTTCGATTGTTTTCCTACATCAACTAAGACATATTAGGTTTTGGGACCTTTGGACACTAAGGTCAGACCCTATTATTGTCTTGGTTGCTTCGCTATGTTGATTGGGTTAATGATTGCCTCATTTTAACATGCTAATGTTGTGCCAAATTGTGTATTTCGATGCATCATAATCAATTGTCATTGCGCGTCATTTAGAATTAATAATTATATCATGTGGATAGGGTTAATTAGTAATTGCATCTCATGCACTACTCATATTGCATATCATAAAAAGGAAAATGTAAAAAAGAGTTAGCATTGCATTTTTAAGTCGATATTCTTTTCATAGAAGTCATTAGGTCATACATAGTCTTAGGATTTTAATTGTTAAAATAACACTTCATATAGTCTGTATTTTAGAATAAATTAATGATTTCTCATAGGCTATTCATATATGTTAATCAAAAGTTGGAATTATAGTCTCATATAGATCGCATATTAGCTCATCATTATGTCATACATGATTATTCATGCATTATGCTTGCATATTTTTCTAAAAAAAATAGTTTACAGAAACCTCGTGGCAATGGATGGGGATGCACTTGTTGTCAAGTGAATTGCAAGTGCACAATATCTACCAATAATAAAGTGATGAGTGAGTATCATTCCCATCAAAATTGTGTCTAATTATCCAATTATTTATTGAAGATGATCAATCCAAAGATTTAGCTAACCAAGTCGAAAAGGCAAGTAAAAAGTGAACCAAACCAATTAAAGAATTGAAATATAAAAGAGCCGAAATTTAAAGGATTCAAAAGCTAATTAAAATTGTAAAGTAAACCTAATCTAAAGCAAATCAGAAAT
This sequence comes from Eucalyptus brandiana, assembly GCA_014182725.1. Lineage (NCBI taxonomy): Eukaryota > Viridiplantae > Streptophyta > Magnoliopsida > Myrtales > Myrtaceae > Eucalyptus > Eucalyptus brandiana. Next base: position 1,945,099 of record CM024673.1, on the reverse strand, counting down.
TAACAAGTTAAATTTCAAGATTTTAACAAAGACCATAAAGTGTTAGAGCATCCAACTTCATCTAACCACTCATAACTAATTCTCTTAACTTGTCATGCAACAAATTAATTCCCAATTATGTTAATGAAATTTTCCTAAGTTTGATTATAAGCCAACCTCTATCTAATAATCCCTAATTAAGTATATTAACCCACACTAACCTTAGGCATTAAGTTCTTGTGAAAATTCCCTAATTTAATCTAAGAAGTCCCAACCTAGATCAACTACCACAACCACACAAACAACCTAGTGAATCTTGACCTAGATTTAATTTATGATTCAATATCAGCTTGTGCATGCAATCTCCATCCGGTATCACGCATACATCAAAAATCATTTAAAAGTTGGCCAAACTTCTAAAAGCATTAAGATTATGATAGAACGCCACAATCAAGACAATTATATTGCATGAACAAGTTTTGAAAGTCAATCAATCATGGTTAAGTTCCATTGTAGCTCTAACAAAAGAAATTTAGAACATAATTAAAGCTAAACTAACAACAAAAATTAAAGAGAACATAATGTTAAATTAAAACAAATTCACCAATTTGAGTCACAAATAGGTTTGTGTTTGCCCCCTCCTTCTCTCCTTGATATGCACCAATTTCACTAATAAAAGAGAAGCACAAAACTAACTAAAAAACCTAAAATCTGGTGGCAGATCCAAAGCTCATCCGAAATTTGAAATATGCGGTACAAGAGGGATTTATATAGCCTCCAAAAAGCTGCCCTAGGTCAGTCTCTCATTAGGTCTTGGCTAGCTTTTTCTTCAAAATTAAATATTTTGGAAGATATTGAAATATTCTAGAAGATATTGAGATATTCTGAAAGATGCTAAGATATTCTAGAAAATATTGAGGCATGTGGATTGATATGTAAATCTAGCATAGACAAATGAGAAAATTATGCATATGATCCTAGTGTGTTTTGCAAATGATGCACACAATCCCTTATAAATCCAAAAGTCATACTTCCTACAAACTTCAATAAAATTACATAAGTGGCAAATAAATTCACTCAAAACTCAATAAAACTTAGCAAATATCAAGCTTAAATTAATAGAGTTATCAATTACCTCCAATTTAAAAGTCTGCTAGTCCTCAAGCAACAAACCTGATCTCCAATTATCACCATTCATTCACAATTATTTGGAATCACAACTTAAAGGAAAACATAAATCCTATCAAATCCAAAACCAATACATAAAGTTATATCTAACCTTAACCATGCAATTTGTACGTGTGATCCTTGACTTTCCAAATCGTGTATACTCAAATAAATTAAGTTGACATGCAACATCCCAAACCCAAAATCCGCTAACCAAATCTCATAAGTTTGCTTTCAGTTCTCTCTCTACTAATGAAAATCAACACCTGACCAAAAACCAATAGGTCTTTAAGGCTTATAATGTGGCTAGGCTAAGGGTAGGATATAAAGGATTTAAACTCAATACACCCCATAAACATATCAATTCTCAAAGCATTTGAATTAAATAGGATTCAAGATATATTCTCTATTTGCTTACACTATCATAGTGATGTAATTTACAAACACTTAATACTTTAAAGCTTCCGCTGATTCTCTTTCCACACTTTACGGCAAAGTCCCTCTTTAAGTCTCTCCCATAGTGCAGTGTTAACCCATTAAAATATTCAAAAGGCTTACTCAAGTTGAAAGTCAACGGTAAGGACTCGTATGGGTAGTACCAGAGTAAACAACTTCCACTTAATAACTTGTACTTAAACCTTTTTCTTCCTTTTTTTGTTACCGATTTTTTTTTTTTATAACTTTTCATGACTACTTCAAGCTTCAACAACTTTAGATGCATTGAGAATCCCTAACTATTAAAGTAGTTTTAAGGATAAACATGCCAATGGGGTATAGGGTAAGATAGTACACTTAATTTGGATCAACATTATAAGGTCATCAAAGGAAAATAGGCTAACTAAAAACTCAAAAGGTTACCAGGGATCAATTGACAAGATAGGCTTGAAAGGCTTAAACGATCCAAAGAATGCCTATATCATCTTCTTGATTAAGTATAGCATATCAATTTCAAGAGAACATCAACTAATTTTTTTAGAATTAGGTGAGTTCTAGAGAATCACATACTTCCCATTGATCTTTTCTAAGTAAACATAACTCAAAAAATAAGGATAGGTGCTCAAAATATCGATTGCACAATGAAGGTTAAGACTGATTCATATATCAATCTCAAGTTAAACAAGATTTATTATCCCCCTAAAATCGCAACTACTCATAACCATGAAAAAGACATCAATCTTGTAAATTGAGATTCAAAAGTCATCATCTCCTATAAAGTTTGCTTTAAAAATATTTCAAAAATTTCAAATAAGCCCAAAAATATTCAAAACTAGCAAAAATTTTGGCACTAAAATTTTTTTAAATTTTTTATCCCCTATGCCCGACTTAAAATGAAGCGTTGCCCTCAATGCATAAGAATAAAGAATTAAATACAACTAATGAGGCAACCAAATTAGAATAGAGTGAGGTTCGAACTGGATATGTGAAGATGCCAATTCTCCATGTTAAATCAAGCCTGGTAGAGTGAGGACTAGCTTAGGTTTGTGGTTAGAGACTATTAGAAGAAAATTTCTTGGTTGCACGGTCACATAGCCATGTGTCCCTAACCCGTCTTTTGCCTTTGTGGCGCACGATAAGGCAACAGAATATGCATTCTGCCTCATGCCCATGCATACTGTTATCATTGTAAAACAGAAAATTTATCGCCACAAAAATTCTTCTTCCTTTTTTTTTTTTTAAGATAACACACAAACCAAACAAACACAAGAAATAGAAGATTAAAAAGCCTCCCAAGAAGTGCTTGCTTTATAGTTCGTAGCCGAACTCTTCCCGTACTCTTAAGTAGTTGGAACCATGGTGATGGAAGATATTTGGGTATCGAAACCTCCTCCATAGTAGTGCTTGAGCCTATGACCTGGAAAGTCATAGGCTTCTCATCGGTAATCTTGATGGCTTCAAAAGGGAATACTTTAGTGATGGTGTAAGGACTGGTCCATTTAGACTTCAACTTACCTAGAAATAAATGAAGATGGGAGTTATATAATAAAAAATTTTCACCCACATGAAACTCCTTCCTTAAAATGCATCAGTCATGTCATCTCTTTGTTTTCTCCTCGTAAATTCTTGCACTTTCATATGCATCATTGCGCATCTCTTCCATTTCATCCAACTAAAGCAATCTTTTATCACTTACTGCCTGCATATTAAAGTTAAGTTTTTGTGAAGCCCAATATGCTTTATGTTCCAACTCAACAAGTAGATAACATGCTTTACCATACAAAAGCCAAAAGCGTGACATATCAATAAGAGTTTTGAAAGCAGTTCCCTAAGCCCACAAAGCATCATCAAGTTTTCTTGCACAATCCTTCCTATTAGTGTTCATAATCCTTTCCAAATTTTCTTTATCTCCTTATTAAATATCTTAGTTTGACCACTAGTTTGGGGATGATAAGTAGTAGCTATCTTATGAGTGACTTCATATTTATGCAAAAGTGACTCAAATTGTCTATTCATGAAGTGTGTGCCTTCGTCACTTATAATGACCTTAGGTGTACCAAACCAAGTAAAGATGTACTTTTTCAAGAAATTCAAGCACCTCTAACATCATTAGACTGCCAAGCCATGGCCTCTACCTATTTAGACACAAACTCACAAGCAACCAATATGTAAGTATTATCGAAAGAAGGTGGAAACAAACCTATGAAGTCATTGCCCCAAACATTAAACAATTAACACACCGTAATATTGTTTAAGGGCATTTCATGCCTTCTAGATATGTTCCTAGTCCTTTGACACCTCTTACAATGAGAAATATAAGCATATGTATCCTTAAAAAAAGAAGCCAATAAAATCCACATTATAAGACTTTAACAGCAATCTTAGTGGCATTATAGTGACCACCCGCTTGTCCATCATAACAATGAAAAAGAATATTAGATATTTCTTCATTAGCAACACAACATCTAATAACTCAGTCAGTAAATACCTTAAACAAGTAAGGATCCTCCCAAAAGTAGTGTTTAACATCGAAGCAAAATTTCTTCATTTGTCAACAATTCAAATCAGGGGAAAGGATGTTACTTATCAAATAGTTCACAATATTTGCATACCATGACATTTTGATTTTTAAGGAAAAGAGTGTCTCATCAGGAAAGTCATCCAAGATCAATACCGCATCACTAGGGACATTCAACAACTTAGATAGGTAATCGGCCACAAGGTTCTCAGTCCCTTTCTTGTCTTTGATCTCTAAATCAAACTCTTGAAGTAATAAAATCCAACGAATCAACTTTGGTTTTGCAACCTCCTTTGCCAACAAGTACTTTAAAGCTACATAATTAGTATAGACTGTTGGAGAAAACTCATTTGATGTTTTGAAGTTGACAAAACTTATCCAAAGTCTATTCTGAAGATTTTCAGATTTCTGTGTCAAAGTTTGAAGATGGCCAAACTTTAGTGTCAAAGTCTCAAGACTGCCAGACTTTAGTGTCAAGTTTGTTCGACATCAGAAGTCTACCCACTCTACCAAATTTCAGACTGAACGTAAGTGAAGAAAGAAGACTTATCCAGACGCGAGATTATCTTTCTTACTTCAAGAGTTTGGTTCGTACAGGTTACATATGGCCTTCTGGATGGAAATAACACTTACGAGATTAATTATCTTTATTGAAATCAATTTATATATATCAAATCTTTTCGGATTGCAAGTAAATATGGAAAGAATCTACTTATAGAAACCAAGATCCTAATTATATGGGGGAACATGATTGACGGACTTTCATCACAATCTTCAAACGGCTCGAGATCTCCTTGATTGATTTTGTCCAACGGGTTGATTGGAAGAATTTTTTTGGAAAGTGCCAACAGTCGAGAAGGCATGAAGGACTATTTAAGGTGAGCTCTCTAGTTGTTCGACAGAGTGCTTGAAAGAGAAATTTCAAAGTTTGAAGCGATCCCATTTCCTTGTTACTCCAAATACTGAGCTCAAAGTTGTACATAAAAGAGAGAGACTTATATAGAGACTTCGTGAGAGAACAGTAGAGACTCTTCATTGTAAAGTCGAAATTGCAATATTATAAATTTTCTTTTGATTCTTAGTGGAATCCAGCCAGGGGGTTGTTAGCGTGGAGAGTAGGCGTAGGCTTGATTCTGCGTTCTTATTCTCTTCCCTGAAATCCTTTATTTTGTTCGTAGTTCTATTTAACTGCTAAAGTCTGAACTCGCTCAAAATCTGTTGTTCTTCAGACTCAGTTTTAGAAACAAAATATTTCTACTGTTCCTTGCGAAAAATTGTCTTCACACCTATTCATCCCCCTCTAGGTATTCATACTAGCACTTACGTAGACAATTACTTTAGAGCCAATCAAATAAGAACGTGATTTATCAAAAGCAAAAACAACTTCCAAAAGGTCCTTTTCAGTAGTGATATAATTTAGTTGGGCTCCATTAAAGGTTTGGCTAGCATTGACGAAGCATGGCTCCAACGACATAATCGCCGATATTGCACATCAATTCAAAAGGCAAGCTCCAGTTCAATGATGTCATTACAAGATTTAAAATTAGCTTCTCCTTCGAGGTCTCAAATACCTATGAATATTTAAAGTTAAAATCAAATTTAGCATATTTTTGAAAGAAATTTTGTGAGTGATCTTGCAATCTTGGAGAAGTCCTTTATGAATCGCCTATAAAATCCTGCATGTCCTAAAAATTCTTAAAGTAATTTCACAGAAGTAGAAGGCAGCAATTTGAAGATAACTTCAATTTTGGTTCGGTCCACTTTAATACCTTCAGCAAAGATTTCATGGCCTAACAATATCCCGTCCTGTATCATAAAATGACACATCTTTTCGCATCTTTGTAATACCAAAGTTAAATTATGCAAGCATGAATTAAAAGATGTACCAAAAACAGAGACATCATTCATGAAAATCTCAATATATTTCTTTATCATATAAGAAAAATAGCCATCATGCATTTTTGAAAAGTAGTGGGTGCATTATAAAGACCAAAATGTATCCTTTATATGCAAATGTACTGTAAGGACAAGTGAATATAATCTTTTCTTGATCATTAGGTACGATAGGGATTTGGTTATATTTTGAATATCCATCTAAAAAACAATAATATTCACATCTTGCAAGTTTCTCTAACATTTGATCAATGAAAGGCAAAGAAAAGTGATCCTTACGAGTGACATCATTCAATTTTCTATAATCCATACAAACTCATCAACCTGCAACCATTCCAATTGGAACTAATTCATTATTTTCATTGGTTATAACAATCATACCTCCCTTTTTTGGTACTACTTGCAAGGAACTCACATAATCACAATTAGATGATCCATTGAATTGCCCTATATTTTGAAGCATTTAAATTAAGGATGACCTTATCTCAAAATTATTAGCTTGTACCACCGGCCTTCTTATACTTGATTGTGCTTCTTGAATTGTTGGTGTGGCATAATCTTTCAAAGTTCTTCTTGGAGGTTTGCCTTCTTGATTTTCAGCCATTGTAATGAAGATTGCTTGTGCTTGCTCTCTTCTTATCCTAAAAAAAGGTCCTTTCAATCTCTAGATCAAACTCTTCAAGGTCTCCATATTAGCTTCAGGTCATGCAATGCTCCTCCCACCTTTTATAGATAGTTGAGTTTGGCCTACAAAAGAAACAAATTAAAAACAAAATAAAGGCTATTCTAAATCAAGAATCACTCAATATCAATAGTAATTGGAAAATTATCAAAGTAATCCCTGATAAGAGCACCAAAAACTTGCTAGGTGAGTTATAAGTGCACAATATCTACAAGTAATAAAGTGATGAGAGAGTATCATCCCTACCAGAATTGTCTTTAATTATCTAATTACTTATCGAATGTAATCAATCCAAATATTTGACTTACCAAGTTGAAAAGGCAAGTAAAAAGTGAACTAAACCAATCAAAAGACCGAAATATAAAAGAGCCGAAAATTAAAGGATTCAAAAGCTAATTAAAATTGCAAAGTAAACATAATTTAAAGCAAACCGAAAATTAACAAGGCAAATTTCAAGATTTTAACCAAGATCACAAAGCGTTAGAACATTCAACTCCACATAACCATTCATAATTAATTCTCTTAACTTGTCATGCAATAAATTAATTCCCAATCGTGTTGGTGGAATTTCCCTAAGTTAGGTTACAAGCCAACCTCAGTCTAATAATACCTAATTAGGTATATTAACCCACACTAACCTTAGGTGAATTTAAACTACCTAAAAGCATTAAGTTCTCGTGGAAATTCCCTAATTTAATTTAAGTAGTTTTGACCTAGATTTATTATCATAACCACACAAACAACCTAGTATGTCTTGACCTAGATTTAATTTATGGTTCAATATCACTAGTGCCCACACTTGCAGTTTCCACTTGGTATCATGCATACATCGAAAATCAAAACAGTTATATTGCATGAACAAGTCTTGAAAATTAATCATCATAGTTAAAATCCATTGTAGCTCTAACAAAAGAAATTTAGAACATAATTAAAGCTAAACTAACAACAAAAATTGAAGAGAACATAATACTAAATTAAAACCAATTCACCAATTTGAGTCATAAATAGGTTTGGATTTGCCTCCTCTTTCTCTCCTTGATGTGTGCCAATTCCACTAATAAAATAGGAGCATAAAAGCTAACTAAGAAAACCTAAAATTTGATGGCGGCTCCAAGGCTCCTTGGAATCTAAAATATTAAAAATCTACCCTAGGTTAGCCTCCCATTAGGTCTTGGTTGGCTTTTTTTTTTTTTTTTTTTTTTTCAAGATAAAATATTCTAGAAGATACTGAAATCTTTAGAAGATATTGAAATATTCTAGAAGACGCTGAGATATTCTGGAAAATAGTGAGGCATAGGGACTAATATGCAAATCCAACATAGACACATGGAAAAATTACGCATATAGTCCTGGCATGTTCTGCAAATGATGCTCATAGTCCCTTATGAATCTAAAAGTCATATTTCAATAAAATTACATGAGAAGCAAATAAGTTCATCCAAAATTCAACAAAACTTAGCAAAGATCAAGCTTAAATTAGTAAAAATACTCTATCTAAAATAGAGTTATCACTTGCTTAGCACATTTGGGTTCTTAAAGTCTTTTGCAATATATTCACTACATTGATTATTGGATGTTACTTTCTTGAGTGCGCACTAGTATGATCACCTCTATATGTTAGTGGCATAGGGTAAAAATGGATAAAGACTGCATGCAAAATATTTTCAAAATGAAGAAAAAATGTACCAAAAGGGCATTACATTAATCTAGCCTAAGTAAGTCCCCATATTCACGAATATCTACTTTGCAAAAGTAAAATGTGCTCCCGCATTTTACAGAGTGTCTAATCGATCCATAACTAGTTAGTGGTGGCTCCATAGGTAAGTTTAATCACATAATTGAGTACTGAATACCAAGTTGCGATTTGTAGTTCTTGAGAGAACTTGCAATAAACGCAAGCAATAGCCTCATGAGAAGAACGTTTGTTCTCGTTTAGCAATCCATTAACTTTCCCTTGAGGTGATACACCTCTGGGAAGGTCACTACATATAGAAATTCATGCTATACTGAGTTTGATTTCAAAAGCAACTTTTTGCACGTGTTTGTTTCATGAAAAAAAAATGATTTAAAAAATAATCACTTATATCGCTTACAAAGATGTTGAACGAAAAAGAATTCATCCTCCATGAAAATGTTCATAGAAATATTAAGACATAAATTTTTGTCAATAATGAAACATTTTTCATCAAATAACTATTTCAAGTGATTCGTAAATGATGAATTATGAGAGCTCAGTTGAATGCTATTGAGGTACTTATAGTCAAGCTATGACTTGGTGATTTAAGAAATGTTGCCGTATGGTCAAATCACAGACATTGAATCATTGCCACAAGGACATAGACTAGTAATGGTAGGTTCATGTCATTGACGATGAACCAACTTTAAAACTACCAAAAAAGAGAGGATTAGTTCAACCTAGTCTCTCACATGGCTTTTTAAGTAAAAATGAAGAGAAATGAAGCTAGGAGTTAGGATGACCCTAGTGAAAAGAAGAGGAAAAATTCTAACTAACTAGGGGTGAGCACGGTTCCCGGTTCTAGGAAAAGCGGTTCCGGTTCCCGGTTCCCTTTTTTTGGGAACCGGAACCGGGAACCGGAACCGAGAACCGGCTAGGGTTCCACAAAAAGCCCTAAATTAATTTTACGTTTACCCTTCTCACTTCTCAATTCACACTTCACAGTTCTCTTTCCTCTCCCGTTCCTGCCTCACGCTGCTCGCGTCGATGAGTTCCTCGATGAATCGGGCGATCACCTTCTTGGATCTCCACACGGACTCGGGCCACAAGTCCCTCGACGAGTTCCTCTCCGGCAAGACTTACATCTCCGGGTAACGCTTCAATCTCTCTCTCGCTCTCTCGGTTCTTTGTGCGAGGGATCAATCCGTCGATTCGGTATCTTGGGCCCCCTTGCTTGTTTGGGATGTTTATCGGCGTCGTTTTTGATGGCAAAGATCAACTCATGAAGGACGACATCAAGGTGTACGCCGCGGTTCTCGATAAGCCCGGAGGCTCGTTCCTAAACGCCGGCAAGTGGTCCAAGTGTGTGTCCTCACATCTCGCCTCGAGGTTCGTTTCTCTCCTCGATTTGGCTCTTATGTTGATGGGTTGCTCGATTTTGCTTGATTCGGAACTTCCTTTTTGGATAGGATCGCTTCTAGTAGTTTGTGTAGTGATTGATTCGATGATTGTGAGTTTTAGATGCTGGTTCTTGGTACCATGTTTCGTGATTTAGCATCTTGGTACTAGTACCCAAAAGGATTCTCAAAAGCGAGGATTTTTTTGTGTTTAGGAATGCCTGTTATGCTGGATTTCTTGTACTTTGGCCCAAAATAGCCAGCTCTGTGGGGTGTTTCAAATTCCTTCTGTCTTCCCTTGAGGTGGCGTACCTCATAGTTTTAAATTTCATAAGCTTCTAATCCTAAGAGTTCTCTCATGTTATCATGTCTGTTGCTTGTTATTTTGGAATTATGAGATTGAGTTTTGCTATCATTATTGTCTTCTGGCAATGCATAGCAGCTTCATATTTTTGTCATCTGAACATATAATATATTCTTATGTTGGATGAGTTGTAGTGCATTACCGAAACATTTTTCCCTTTATCTGATCTTGCAATAAATTACAACTGTTGTTAGTCTATGTAAGAGAGGGAGAGAGAGATTGTCAAGTAATTCTTTCCTCAAGTTAAGAGTTCAAACATCATCTAATGTGCAGGATAATGGCCTTGTGCCCATCGTTGAACCTGAGATTCTTCTTGATGGAGACTTCCCTATTGGGAGGACTCTTGAAGTGGCAGAGAAGGTTTGGTCCGAGGTCTTTCTCTATTTGGCTGAGAACAATGTTTTGTTTGAGGGTATCTTGCTTAAACACAGCATGGTAACTCCTGGATCTGGGCATAAGAAGAAGGCTTCTCCTGAGACAATTGCCAGGTACACTCTTACAATGTTGAGAAGGAGAGTTCCACCTGCTGTTCCAAGAATCATGGTATGTTTATGTTAACATTTATACATCTTTGCAGCCTATTGTAGTACATATAAGCCTAATGATTTGGTGGGCTGGTCGTGTGTTGTCATTCATTCTTATTCTAATGTTGGATGGCTTTTCTTGTTGATTTGTTTTTGTGGTACATGATGCATATAGTATGTTTCTGCTGAAATAGGCACCAATATATGAACCCGAGGGTAAGTTTGGGCATCTAGGTTTGACTACTATAGATATACTGATGTGGGAGGGATTCTTATGAATATATGATAGTAATCGCCGTTGTTGGGGAGGTTAGCATGATAGCAGGTAATTGCATAGTTATGATAAGAGAGCATCAATTTCAATAGAACCTATTAGATAATTGGCATTTTTTTTTCTCTTTGTTTCCAGTTTTTGTCAGGAGGACAATCTGAAGTTGAAGCCACCCTTAGCCTTAACGCGATGAACCAGAGCCCCAACCCTTGGCATGTGAGAGCACTCTTACAGCTACTTTAAAAAGACACTTTTGCTAAGAGATAGATAATGCACTTTGACATGAATCATGACTTTCAAAATCAAAGGGGGCTGTAGTCCTGCACTTTGACATGCTTGGTCGAAGTTTGTTGCTTGCATCAATGATTTTCTTGTGTTTGTCAATTGTCACAACAAAAGTGGCTAAGTTGCCATCATTTTTCTGATCTTGGCTTGAGCTGACATAGAAGCTTTGGTTTGTCTCTTTGCTTCTTTGTTGTAGTTCAAATTTAAAAACGAAAAAAAGAAAAAGAAAAGAACCTGTTGGAACCTGGAACCGACCCTGGAACTTGTGACGGGGTAGGTTCCGAGTTCTGGTTCCGACGGGTAGGTTCCGGGTTTCAAAAAATGAGGAACACCGTACCCGAGGGTAGGTTCCGGAGTTCCAGACGGAACCGAACGGAACAGGGAACCGCTCACCCCTATAACTAACTCTAACATGAAAAAAAAAAAAAAAAAATAGCTGGAAAAACCCCAATTAATACACTAACTTTTGGATAATTAAAAACCCCAAATTAATTCATTTATAATAAATTTATTAAAAATAAAATTTTGAGTCACAAAAATTCCGGTACACTTGTGACAAAAGAGAGTGCCCATTTTCATCGACTTTCTCAAAATACTCAAAGCCTCAGTCAAGTTAGAACTAGAGGGCATCTTTGTTTGCCTCTTACCTTTCTTATGAGCTCTAACTAAGAGACTCGTCTTTTATATATGAAAACTAATATTTCGGTGCAAATCATTAATTAAGTCTTCGAGTAAGCTATTTTTCTAGATATTCATCTCTAGTAAGCTTCAACATGATTTTCACTATGTCCTCACCCTCTGTAGTTAACCAACTATTCTCAATCAAATTACCAACATTGCAAGAAACATTAGCTCTAAGATTTGGCAGAGGAAAGAACAGAATATGAATCATGATTAAGCGGCATATAGATGTTCACTAAGGTAAACATCACAATGAATGAGCATATTTCTTATTGATGACTAGCTTTGCCAGTCAAAAGATTGATTCAGAGGAGACAAATGCTTAGTTGCATAAAATCCATCATTCCAGACTTCAGTTATATGTTGATTATGTGAGTAAATTGGAGAAAGAGAATGAGCTTTTGATAAATAGGCTTGAAGTCAATGAGAAAAGCAAGCGTGAGTTGCTTGTTGCATCTGGCTTGGAGCCCAAAAATTGTGTTTAGCATGTCGATACTACTGATAACTCTAGTGGGAGATTGCAAGATATAATCGCCCATTTAGGAGTAGGGGCAGTATGTTGCAGCAGATGGATATAGATACCGAACGAACATCTCAGCTTAGGACAAATGAAATGCTTGGATTGCCATGTTGAAGAGTTATTCTCCGGAAACTCGCCTCTCTGGATTGAGTTATTAAAGAAGGATGTGTTATAGGGGGGCTTATTTTTTCCCCCTAACTTGTGTAGGTTTCTACTTCTAATTATATTGATGGAAATGGTGAAAATGTTGGAAATTTATTATAATATGGGCTTACATTAATTAATTGATTTTCTATTTTAAATAATCTGGTTAATGGATATTTCAATATTTGTTAAACCCTTAAGTGATTTTATTGAACTGGGTTTTGGTATCTATTAATAATGAGCCTAGTTGAGTAGTAAAGTGTAAGCAATTGTGTTTAACTGAAGCTTGTAATGGGAATGGCTCAATTGACACACTATTGATTAGGGTTTGTTAGATCCCCTCTTTAGCCTATAAAATGGTAGGTTATACTTATCAGTTGCTTAATCCCATTAAAAGCCGTTATACTGAAATAAGTCATAGGGAGGAAGATCTGGCACTCCAATAAATCTCTGATTATTAGATTCATTTATTTTACTTCAAGTGAAGTAATGGCTCAAACAGGTACGTTTTAATACTGTTGTGCTTATTAATCTCAGTATTTTACAGTCATATATGAATTTGATTCTTCTTGATTAATTAATTATTCATGTGATTAATTTTCTACAGAAAATTCAAAAGAATGAACAATTTTTGGGAAGAGCCTGAAACTGAGAGCCTGAAGGAGAGCTTCAAAAGAAGGAAGAGGTTTTGGAGATGAGGGGGTTTATTGACAGGAAGAGAAACTAAATATTACACACCTACGGAAGAGCTTGAACATATTTAAAATGTCCAGGAAAACAAGGTTAGGCGTAAACGATGTTAAACCACATTCATTTGAGTAATTATGTTGCTTTTGAAAACTATCTACCTCTTTTTAAGCAATATACACGGCATGTAAAAAATTGTTTTTCGGCATACATATTTGTTTTTCACTCTTTTTGTGAATTTTCTTGTTGATCTAATACTTTAATTTCAAGTTAACTCGAGGCTCCCAAACCTTTCGCAATGTAAAAACATTGCAATATAGAATCCACGTAATATTTTCATATTTTCTTAAACTTAAATTTTCTTTTCTTTTCCATTTTAAGTAATTGGAGGGAAAGGCATAAACCGTGGTTTTAATTTCTTTGGTTGAGAACTGAAAAATTGATGGTTAGATCACGAATCAAGGGATCAACTCAGACTTCGAAATGGAGCGTTTCACTGTCGCCTGCTCCACCCTGTCGCCGTCGCTGCCCCGTCCTCTTTGACTCGTGCAACGAGGTTGAGCAATGAGGCACGTGACTCATAGCTAGCTACGTTGCACAACACGGATCAGACCTCTGGTCAACATCGAAAATGCGGCACCGCCATCGCGCGACAATGGACAAATTTGGTGTCGGCCAGATGTCTACAGTGTGCGTGGGGTGCGTGTGTAAGAACGTTGCTCGATGGATGGTTCACAAGACTTGTTACAAGCAAATCCTCATATCAACTCTGAAATTATTGTATTAATGCCGTATCACTTTTAAGCTTTTTAATTTGATTAATTTAGTCCTAAATCTTTACGCGAAATCCTAATATAATTAATTTGGCTAATTTTGAGACTAATTACATTAGAATTTTGCATAAAAATTTTGGGCTGAATTGGTAATTTGACTAATCTAAAACTGAATTAGCATCCGCACAATAAATTTATAATTGATTCAATAAATTTCCCAAAATGCCACCATAGAGGTGGCAAAATGGGCCGCGAACCATTTTTTAACTCAAACTAGCTATATACCGATCAGTTGATTGATATTTTTTTTTTTTTTTTTTTTTTTTTTGGTATTGGAGGAAGCAGAACTGCAGCCGACAAATGCGCGCCGTAAACCCCAAGTGACACTTAGCGGGAGGACCCACCACCCCGAGTCACACTTAATACACCTAGCGCCTCCCCTGGGTTTTGAACCCTTCACCTCTTCGTTGAGGATCAGCAGAGTCTTAACCAGTGGAGCAACCGCGGCCGGTGGTTCAGTTGATTGATATTCCTACTCATTAAAAAGAAAAAAAAATGATCAATTGGAGTAGTAACCATCATAATAGAAGTTTATGAGCCTGTACCAGGTGGCTCTCCTGCTTTTTGGGTGCCAATAAAGTCCAGCAATATAACGACAAAAAAATTTCATGAACTTTTGCAATTATATTATGATTTCTATCATAGTAATGTCATTCATAACTACATAAGATATACCTTAAATAATATTACTAAAAATTTAGCACCAATGTATTTCATGGTAGTCGTAATGGTCAAATTTACTTTAGAACTCAACTTGTACTTGGAGAAGTAAAAAGAAAATTGTGGAATACACAAAAGTGCTAAGTATTGTCAAGATTTTTCCTTTTATTTTTTACCTTTACAAATTTTGAGGCTCTTTGATTTGGTATCATCCTGCAATCCTAGAGAAATTGTTACGTTTTAAGGTGGGTTTATTTCACCAAAAATATTTTTTTTCAAAATAATTGCTTAAAATTATTAATCAATGAAAAAATATTTTTATTATCTATAACAAATTATATCTAAACATCTTTATGGATGATGAAAATATTTTTCGTTTACTTATTTTTGTAAACAACGTAAATGAGCACTTTTAAAAATATATTCTATTGTTCATTTATTTTTCATGAAACAAACGTATCATAAAACTCTAATAATTTGCTTTTATCGAGTTTCTCAGTTTTCATTTTGATTTCCCCTTTTCCTCGTGACATTTCTTAATGAAAGCTTATTGGGTTATCCGTAATCAGTTTTTTTTTTTTAGCAATCAATTTGTTGAAACGATATAAAAAGCTAACACTTCATATCCAAGAACATAGAATCAAGAAAGGACTTTGAGCAAAGGACAGAAAAAGCCAAAAAAAAAAAAAAAAAAATCCAATTTATAAACAAACTGGTAAATAAAGTCGATCCCGATGAACAGAAAAGTGCAATCTACAATTTCTGAAATTCGACAGTTTGCTGTTGAAATTTGGACAGAATGTAGTAGCAACTTTCCAGATTGGACCACAGACTTACAGTACTAGGTTTCATACACGTGCTTCGTCGCCACTCCCTGCAGTGGACTTCCCTGACGTTTCCAAACAAAGGAAGTCCAACTTTCATAAATAGAAGAACTTACGCAAGCGACCGCGTAAGCCGTGGAGACGGCGGCAGCACCACCCCGCCACGTGCTTGGCAAACACGGAGAGAGGATCGAATTCTCTCTCCTGTCGAAATTCAATTACGATTCGTTCATTAAGTCCTTCGTTCGACCGTCCTTTTGCACGAGCCGTTCATCCCCTTCCCGAGTCTTTATAAATACCAATGCAAACCTGCACTCTTCAGCTCAAACGCATCCCGAAAACAACATCTTCTGACTTCACTTGTCCTGTCGCATTTTTCCTGAGAATTATAGACCATCAGTAGTTTTCCGTTTCCCATCTCAGAAATGGCGAGAAACCCCGAGAGTTGCCTCACTGTTACCTGCGTTCTCTGGCTTCTGGTGCTACTCATGGGCTCGTCGCTTCTTGCGTCAGAAGCTCGGTCTCTGAGCAATGTCGCTGCAGATCCTGTTTCCGGCGACGCTCTGGGGAATGGGGTTGCAGCATCGATCAAGGCGCCGCATGTCAAGACTATCAAGGCCGGAGGAGGGCCCAGCCCTGGAGGGAAGGGCCATCGTTACCCCAGCGTCGCCTTCAAGAACTCCGGTCCCAGCTCCGGCGAGGGCCACTGATTCAAAGCAGTTTCGGTGCTGGAGAGAGATTTTGACATTATTAATCTTTTAGCCTTCTAGCTAGAGAGATATATTCGGTTGATTTCTTTATTGATTCAACTAGTTGAGCATAGTATGAGGTGTGATTTTGTATATGTTAAAAATTTTGTTGTTTTCCAGTCGTGACTTGTAATAGTTCCTGGGATCACATCAATCTTATGGAAGTATGATGCATGTTCCAAAATATATAATGATGTTTTCATCTTTATTTGGGAGATGGCATCTCACTTTTTTCAATAGAGAACTTCTTACTTTTTTTGTGTTTCCTCTTTCGATGCCTCAATCATCTCAATGGTTGATTCATGTGAAAAAGATTAATTCCAAAATTTATCACTCAATGAATCAATGATGAAATAACCGAAGCACTATAGGAGTGCATAAAAAGAAGAGAGAGAGGATTTTCATCTCCTGAAGAAGTCATCCTTGCAGAGATTCATCTTGGATTGAATGCCCCATGTCGATATACATATTGTACCTAAGCAAGAACATTCATCACCGATTTGGGTCAGCCAATATGGGTTATTTTGTACGGCAACGGCAACCTTAAAGATTGCCGACTATGATAGGATCATGTCTATGCCGACTCGCAAACATCAATAGTCCAGGAGAGTCATCCGTCTAACAAGTCAATTCCAATAAATAGTAGCAGGACAACACCAATTAAGTAGCACATGGAGAATGATAGGTGGTCGGTCCCCTCCCTTTCTATGTGATCCAGTCAAATATCAAAAGTCCAATGTAGTACCGGTCTAAAGTCGAACTGGCATCTAATGGTGCTGGGCGGTGTGGCCGGTTTAGAAGAAACTCGACTGGCTTTGGGCGCTTTGTTCGCGGACTTTGATGACTTCAAAGATGCCCCGCGATTGGCTAAGTTGATCCCTTTTGTCTTCCACCCTTTTAAACCAGCGGAGTACGTCCATGCCGATGGTTTTGACTATCGTCGTTGAGGAGGTTTGCTCTCGAGAATGCTCGATTTTGAGGAAGGGCCAGCACCGTGATCAAATTAACGTCAAAAGCAGGATGAATTAGTGAGGGCGTGAGGAAAAGAACAGCCCCCTCAGCCCTTTTTCTTTCTCGTCCGTCTAAGGTTGGGATTCCCATAATGGAATGGTGTTTGAGCAGCTTGACATTCCGACCGTATCAGCTAAACTAATGAGATACGTGAATGAAGGAGCTCTCTTTCCATCTGCCTAAGGTCGAATTACTTTCTTTTGTTTTGACTTGAACGTATGTGACCCACTCATAGGAAAGAGCGCTAAACATTTCTAATGGATTTAAATGCCAAGTAAAATCAAAGGGTTGTCATTTTGGCAACAAGAGCAAAAGATTCGTATAGCCAATACATTCATAACCAGTCCTCGACTCATCGGTCTGATTTTCGGATTGTCAATAAAATAGCTAATAAATTATTCACCGAATGCTGTGAAAAGATTGTATCGATTGTACTATCAAGTCATTACAAGGGAACTAGTAATTTAGATGAATGAATGCAGTGAAAAGTCCCTACTGATTCTACATGCCAGTATACCTGTGAACTTTGAAAGGTTTTCCTTGTGTTACGTTGAACGAAAATCAAAGTGTAAGGATGCAAAATTTTGTATTAAAAAAAAAATTCGGTGTCTCCTACATCTATATAAAAGCTGTATTTCTACACAACCTGATGAAAATCTATTAAATCCCACAATTTGTTTGATTGAATGCTTGTATCAAAACCTAAAAACTGAATAAATCTGATGCACTTGCACCTAAGCGCGCCTCATAATTTTTCTTGAGTAAGGGAAATCTCAAGGACCGGGTAATTTATAGTAAGTTATCTTGATCTCTATCCATATGGGTAAATATATCTTTACAAATAATCAAATCACGCAATTTATTTAATGTTAACGCGTCATTACATCACGTGACCTAACCACGTGCAAGTCATTACCTATTAAAAGTTCAATCTAATTCCATCGACTATAAAAATTCATGGCTCCGTGCACCAAAAAGCAACCATTCGAAAACTATCGAATGAAGATTTGTGCATTTCATTTAGCAGAAATTGCCACTTCCCTGTGAAACAAATCTGATTATTCTCAAGCAAAAACAGAGCATGCGTTGCGAATTCGCTGGGCCTTTTGGCTTTCTCTCGAGGCAGCTGCAACAGTGATGGCTTCCCGTGTCTGGGCCTGAGCTCCGATCCTTCCCACCTCAAGCTACAGTGTCCAGTCTCCAGAGTCATCGTCGTCAACTTTCTCTTTGAGCGATCTCTCGTGTAGTAGTCGTCGTCCCCAACGCCTTCCCCTCCTCCCCACCCATTGTTCTCGGCAAGATTTTCCCATCCAGACCCATCTTTGAGAATTACTCCTTCGAATTTCGGTTACTGCATCCGCCATAGCCAGAACAGCAGAACCCTTCTCTTTCCATCGCCTCAAAACTCGGGTTCGGCCGACCTAGGCTCGGGGGACATCATGGGTAGCTCCAAAAGCGGCTTCGACGACGACTCCGCCAGCGAATCCTACGGCGGGAGCGGCAGCGCTGGCACCGACGCGACCAGGAGCGACGCGGAGGCCGACCGGGACGACGAGTGCCCGCCTTCCCTCGAATCGAGCCCTTACGCTGAGGAGGAAAAGGTCCTTGCTTTCCACAGCCTTCACATTTACGAGGCCAAGGTGCTTGCTTTCTCTCTCTTTTCTTGCTCTGCTCTCCTGGGCTTTCTCCATTTATTCCCCTCTTGGTTTTGATTGTATTTTCATTCTGTAATTTGACGATGAAATAAAGGGCATTTTCATGGTGGGTAGAGCTCATTTTCTAGCAAGTGGTCTGAGGTTTCAGTGGACTGTAATGGGCATTTTGTTATCGTGTGGACAGAGCCCGTCGCAGTATTAGAACTGCATAGGAACTTGTATTTTTTCCTCTAACCACGGTGTGGCGTCACATGCTTGATGCGTGATGCTTGGTTGACTTGGTCCAGTGAAACGAATCTAAGCAATGATAACTCGTGTGCCTGCCTTATGCATTGGTACTCTAGCTTCAGTAATGATCAGCAGAAAGCTTTACTTATAACCTGATCAAAGCTATTTCATCGCCTTGTAAGCTAGAGACAGTAACTTAAAGGCTAGTGCTATTATGTAGGAATCATCTTTCTTTTTAACCTGCTATTTGACAAAATCAACCGATGTTGGTGTTAATCTGGATTAGTCAAATTTTCCTTAACAAAGTCAAGTGCCTGTTACGGACTTTAAGTGGCGTTTGCTTCTTTTTCATGGTTTTCTCCGCTTTTTTTCCACAATACTTTCATCTTGTTTCAATTAAAATTCGGTGCATGGAGTGCGTGGTTTCTATCAGGAACTATCATGGTTGATGACAATAAAATGCAGGCTACTGCCAAGGGCATATATCCATTTCCTCAAGCTATTTATGCTCATACTTCCCTGCTCTTTACATGTTTTGTCTTCTAGCCAGCTTAACTGCTTTTCTATTCAATATATTTTCACACTGAGTGCTCTATGTGCAAGGTCAAAAAAATTGAATATCGACTCAAGGAATGGAGATACTATGTTCATTACCTGGTAAGTAGTATCCTTATGAATATTTCTAAGCAAATCTCTTTTCGTGAGAACTGCCTGCCAAACTTCTCTTAGATCATCGTGAAGATATTTAATCAAGGAGCTAAGTTGCTTTGAACATCTGAAAAACGGCATATATTGATTTTAGATGCATCTCTTTTGCAGGGTTGGAGCAAAAAGTGAGTGCATTGTCCTTCTTAAGCTGAGCTTGCTGGCTGCTTAGGTGGTTAAGTTGCTGAGTCTGACGTTCAGTCCTGCTCTAAGATGTTCATTGGCTTCTTATGTTCTTCTGATATTATAGTTCCTTTTCAGCATGTTGTTTCTAACTCCGTTCATTATCAGTCAAAATTATGATTGCTTTTGCTATATATGGTCACATGATCTTCGACAGAAACTATCTATGCATTAATTATCCAGACAGAATGTTTGATATGTCTATGAGTCTCATGTTGTCTTCATCATATCTTCTCTTCTTGTTATATTTGTTAATGTTGCCATATTCATTCTCTTTTTTCTAATTACCAAACCTTTCTTGTTTATTCATTTTGTTTCATGATTATTTTTTTCTACCTTTCCTTTAAATAGTTGGGATGAATGGGTCGGCGTGGATCGACTGATGAAATACACTGATGAGAACCTACAGAAACAGCGGGAGCTCAATAATAAACAAGACGCAGAGAAAAGTACAAAACCCAGCCGCACATCTTATACTAAACCAAAGAGTTCGAATGGTTAGTTTGTTGCCCCCTCAGAGTGTATATTTATATAGAAATTGTAGTTCTTTCTTCCACTATCTAAGTGGAATTGGCATACCATGATTTTGGTCCCTAATACTGTTCCTTGTCATACCATAGTTCTATCAGCATCATGAAAATTAAATTCATGTGATCTCCTTTAATGTTTCCTTCTTTGGAAGGTGGTTTGCACTTGATCAGCTTGTTAATTCTCCTTGGAAACTTTGTTTGAAAATTCTTGAGCGATGAGCATGTTCAAGTGCAGAAAACTTTGTGGTGAAAGAATATTGAATGACTATGCATAACATTATCAAATGATTAGGAAATAATTTTTCTAGAGCTTTCATACTAATAGAAGTTCAGGGATAAAAATTTTAAAATGCAGGATCAAGTGACTCTGTAATGCCTGACAGACTTCAAGGACTGAGAAAGGAATTACTACTTTTCCATTATTGCTTTGTTTATTTCCATTCTAATTGAGAGATTCAAGCTTAAATATATTATGATGTTTTTTCAACTAGTATGTTACTTTGTACTTTCTTTTCCTGTGAATGGGCATATTAGTCATGTTCTAGAAGGGTACATACAAAGTCATGGCAGAGACGTAATGAGTTAAAGGGTATTGATGCTTTTCATTTCTGACATTTTGCTTGCTGTGCAGCCTTTCTCTTTACAAACTTGTGCTTCTGCTTCATTTCTCCTCTCATTAGTGTCATAGTGTGAGATGCCTCTGAAGCTTGACATCCTAGCCCTCCATTATAATTGAGGAAACTTGAAGAGTGGTGATTTATTGTTTGATAGATGGTGCTTGTAGATACTTCAATTCTTCTCTCTTCTCCATTTATGTGCTGATTTTTTGTGCTACTAATTACGTTCCGGTGCTATGCAGTGCCAAGAGGCAAGAAGCGAAAGCATGATTCTATTCTCAAGGTATGAACCTGTACCTATATTCAAACATTGTCTACACATGCTATAGAGACCTCTCCAAAAGAATGTTTACTCTGGTGATAATAGCAGTTTTAGACTTTGTACCTTTGTTTGGATTTTTAGAAAGGCAATCTCTGGTAATAATCTTTGGTTTTTAGGAGAAGGGTGCTTTACCCTTGGAAAAGCTTGTGATTATACAGATTCCACCAACACTGAAGAAGCAGCTCATCGATGATTGTGAATTTGTTACTCATCTGGGCAAGGTAGCGAAGTTTGAATACTTCCATGTCTTGAGTTGGCCTTGAATTATGAATGCAACCATCGTTGTGACAGAGCCAGAGCACCATGATAATGCAATTAGATGTATCTTGCCTGAGAAGTCAGATTGAGCACTATTAGCAACAACCTGCTCTAATCAAAACCTTATTTACAGCTGGTCAGACTTCCACGTACTCCAAGTGTTGATGACATCTTGAAGAAGTATCTTGATTATAGATTAAGGAAAGATGGAATGTAAGTCCACAACATACACTTAGCTCTTTACTTTGCTTTTTATTATAGGCATGCTATTTGATCCTTATTTTAATTAAACTTAGTTATGGTAAATCAATTTTTGTTGTGAAATTATATCATGCGCTTGATGTTCCCAATGCAATTTGGAATTTTTTATACACGTTCTTTGATAAAGTAACTCTTCTGACTGAACTTAATTGTCTTTGCAAATAAACACCAAGCTTGGTAACTCATGAAATCTAATGAACGGAAGTGGTACAGCTAGCTTTTTCATGGAGAAATTTGTTAATTTATTTAAATTGGCGTTTAATGTGTGACTAACAACAAATTCAAGATTCAGTGAGAAGGGTGTAAGATATGGTCAATTGTTAGAAGTTAATGCAGGACAAGCATATGACTGTGTCCCATGAGTGAGAAGTGGCTGTCAAATGAAAGCATGTTCTTGTTCAGAAATGGTACTTTTTGGAACAAAATTTCAACTCCATTTAACCTTTGATGTTGTAGTCAAACTCTTTCCTTGGCATATTTGTTCTTTTCATTCTCTTATAAGTCCAGTTGATAAATAGGTAGAAGAATAGTATCAGTGGTCTTTAACTGAGTCACCTAATAGGTTAGCTTGAGATATGTTATTATTGCATGGGGAATAACATGGGCTGATTTTCTTGGCATGTATATCTATTTATTTTACTGTCAGCCAAAAGAAAAATCTTTATTTGTTTTACCATTGTCATAATTGTATTCTCTCAGTTTGCTTTACCAATGTAGGATGACGGATACTGTGGGAGAAATTATGAAAGGCCTTCGCTGTTACTTTGATAAAGCCCTGCCAGTGATGCTCCTGTACAAAAGCGAGCGTCAACAATATGAGGAAACAGTTACTGATGATGTTGATCCTTCAACTATTTACGGTGCAGAACATCTGTTACGCCTCTTCGGTATGCTTCAAGTTACAATTATGGATATGGACAATATCTATTGTGCACTTCATAAAGTTCATGCCACATTTCCTCATTTTCCATCATAGCCTTCATAATTTTCAGACAAGCACTACTTCGAAAATGCTTCATCAAACTGTCAATGTTTCTGATCCTCGAGTATTTTCATTCCCTGATAGTGTCATAGGTGCCTCAATAATATGCACGTGCTCTGATAGTGCAATAAGAATATTGCTAGCTCACCTTATCTTTTTGTGGTTATCCTAATTCATGGCTTGTGCAGTCAAGTTGCCCGAGCTGTTGGTCTATGCAAATATCGAAGAGGAGACGCTGAGAGAGTTGCAGCACAAATTAAACGACTTTCTAAAGTATGAACTCCTTATGGTGGCTTTTTTTTTTTCTTTATCATGGAAATGGCGACATTTAATTGGGTGACCAACCGATTCCATCTCGTATGATTAAGCAAGCCTATGAAAGGGCGTGCTTGCCATCTACTTACTGCTTGATTAAAGTTTCAAATAGGAAAGATTGTGACAATGGAACGCTATCCTCATGCAGGTTCCTTCAGAAAAATCAGAGTTCATTCTTCCTTTCAGCGTACCATGCTCCAGAAGAGATCGAAACCAGCACCAACAATTTAGTGGACTGATTGGATCTGTTGCAGCAATAGGATGTACATATTATGATATATATGTATAGATAAAAATCCATAGTCCTGTCCACTTTCTGGCCATCCTTATTCTTGTTTTGAGGTTTTGGAGTTCCCTGTTGAATTCGTGTGAGCCAGATACAGTGGGAAAATGAGTTGTGTTTGCGCTTGAGGACGCAATTTGCTTCACTACTGTCTCTAGGATGATGACTCCAGCTAAGATTTCTCTTAAAATATCCAAAGAAAGATTTCTACTTGAGTCATCCTGAAAACAGAATCTCTCTTTGTGGGTATGTGTGTGGTTTCAAACGAATTGATGGTGATCTGCTGCAAGATTTAAGGGGACGGCAGGTTCAGCTGATATCTGGTGGAGATTGGGAGATGGATATAGGTGTTGAAACTGAACAGATCTTAGGTAAGACGATAGAGACCAACGACAGAATCAACGGCTTGGATGGCACCGGCCATCGTGGACTGAGCTTTAGGTAAAGATTTTCGTATTCGTGCTCATCCAAAATCGAGCAGCTGTGTGTGAAAAGGAAGGCATCCGGTGCCGTGAGTTTTGATTCGGGTTAAGCCGATGAAAATGGAGCGTGTCACGTGAAAGACCTAAGAATTTCCCTATGCACTGGAGACGGGGATGACTAGGACATAGGAACGATTTTATCGGAGACCCAATCCGTTCGAGCCGCCCATAAATCACAAATATACCATATACAATATTTTAATGCCATAAATTTTCAATTAGTCACCTAAGCATCGTAATTCTGATGACCAGAAAAATCCGACATAGCGTTGAGGTCTACGGCAACCGTGGTAAACCTTTCGATGGATTAAAAAGTCAAGCAGATAAGAAGGCCGGTGTCCCATCCACCCTGTCGGTCTTTTAAATCTAATTTTTGACTAATTGGGCGGAAGACCTGTGGGTTCAGTCTCACTGGTGATATTAAACGGGGAAATCGACCGCTTAGAGTCTTGACCGGGTCCGAAGATTGGGCAAACTGGGGATGGATGACAGGAATTTCTTGGACTTTGGGTTTTGGAGGGATTCACTTGTAGGACCAATCTCCCCACACTCCTCTTCTCCAATCACACGGCATAACGACTCGACGACCCATCTGATCATTCGCGACTCCACCCTCGCCCAACCAATTCCCTTGTATCTTTCTTCCTCTTTGCGCTCTCGAACAAAAAAACCTCGGGTCCCCATCATCGTCCATCTGTCTCGTTCGTCGGTGTTCATCAAAGCCCCAAAAAAACACAATAAAAGTCTCCTCCACCCATCAAGAACCATTTTGTTTTTTGTCATTTCAATTTTGGGTTTTTGGGTTTTCGTTATATTATATGGATGGAAGGGGAAAACGAGCACGTCACGAAAGCAGAAAGGGGAATGACAATTCCTTGGAAATATTTCTTCTTTTTTTTTTTTTTTTTGTTCTTTTTGTTCTTGATTTTTCACATTCGGGAGTTACGTCGCTTGCTCTTGCTTGCTTGCTTGCTGCTTCTTCTTCTTCATGGCTTTTCTTTCGTCCTCCTCAACCGATCCCATTCTATCTCCGACAAAACCCACCTCCCATTCTCCTCTTCCCTTCCCTTTATGTACAACCCCTCCACCCAAGTTATTACCATCTGTGTAGATGATACGAAACTAAGGAAAAGACTAAAATAAAAAAAAAAGGCTGGACTAAAACGAACCAACGATGATCTCTCCCTCTCCTCTCTCTCTCTCTCTCTCTCTCTCTCTCTCTAGCGCCGATTTGACGAGTTCTTGTGCTTCGATCATTAGAGAAGATGATCGACAACATAAAACCTGAGATGGTCCCTTACTAATCTCTTTTTAACTTTTTGTCTTAGTCGATCTTGCTAACGCCGATGCGCTTAACGGCCACATTCCGAACGGCCTCGCCCTGTTCGATCCCGGACATGTAGCTCCTCACCTCCTTCCTTATCATCTCCTGCATCACCGCCATGAAGTCCGCGCTGAAGAACTGCTTCTCGTACCCGGCCGCTGCCTCCATCCCATCGCCGTAGTGACCCAGATGATGAATCGGGGGCGGCGGCGGTAGCGGCGGCGGGGGAGGAGGGGGCGTCGCCTGCATCGCCTGGGTCCTCGCTGAGAATAGGGTCGGGCTGGGTCTTGAGTCGGGGGTCGGTACGGACCCGGAAGCCGATCCGTGGTTTGAGACCTCGGCCATATCGGATCCGGGCAGAGACAGGCTGAGCAGAGTCGGGGGATCCGTGGTGGTCGACGACGACGCGTCGGCATGCTGGCCCGACAGCGCGGGCATGATCGGCCCCGTCCTCGCCACGGGGCGGAACACGCGCGGCGAGGGCATCCCCACCGGCAAGCCCGAGTCGCTCAGGTCCGATCCCGAGGGGCTGCTCGGGCTGAAGAACAGATCGGAGACCGCGTTGTTGCCGCCCGTGGGCGTCCCAAGGCTGGCCGACCGTTTGAGCGGCTGCTGCTCCGCTAGGGCGTCGGCGTCGTCGCCGCCGGCCGAGCACGCGGAGGAGCACTTCCGCTTGAGGGTGGAGTTCCAGTGGTTCTTGACGGCGTTGTCGGTGCGGCCGTTGAGGAGGCGAGCGATGGTGGCCCACTTGTTGCCGAACCTGGCGTGGGCGCGGACGATGGCCTCGTCCTCCTCCGGGGTGAAGGGGCGGTGCTCCACCTGGGGCGAGAGCTGGTTGCACCACCGGAGCCGGCACGACTTGCCGGACCGCCCCGGGATGGACTTGCTGATCAGGGACCAGTTGCGGGGGCCGTAGCTTTGGACCAGCCTCTGCAGCGCCTCGTCCTCCTCGGGGCTCCACGGCCCCTTGATCCGATCCGCGTCCTTCCTCGCGGAAGCTACAGAAGAAGAGGAAGCCATGGCCGACCGCACGACGCTCGGTTTCGCCCACTGACTTCTCTACATATACCGAATAGAACCTCTGGCCGAAAACTACGACTATGCAACAGAAAAGGGTAAAAAACTGATTTTGATTAAGAGGCTATAACGGCCGAGGCCGAGGGATTATTTGTACAGTATGTGGTGGTGGTGGTGGTGGCGGCGGCGGTGGGGACGGCGGGGACGGCGGGGGTGGTGGAGGCAGCGCCTCACCTCTCAGGGAATTGAGAGAGAACGAGAGGGGGTAGGGCGAGAGCGCCGTATTTATATCGTGGCGGAGCGTTTCGAGTGTGGAAGAGAGGGGATAGGGATGACCGGGGGGAGCCGGTTGCGGTGACCGGTGATGAGCCGTTGGGGGGTGGGATTCTTCCAGGCAGGGGAGGGGGCAGTTACTTAGCGGTACAGCTGTCGTCGGGACACGCGTCGCGCTCTCCGCCCGTCGGGCTTACACGTATTGTCGCTCCATTTACTTTGCTGTCCTCGATGTTTACACGTCGTCAGGCCCAGCATTCATGGCTCCCCCTTTTGCCCCTCGCCCCTCATTTCATCTCTCCATCCTCCTTTTCCTTAACAAAATAATACAAACCTCTAAAATTCAAAATTTCAAACATTTCTACCGTATCGCTAAACTAATCCAAAAAAATTCTATCGGAAATATTCTCGATCGCCCACCGAAAACTCCAAACTTCATGCCCACCACATGCGATTTGTAGATATTTTACCTGGTGGAATTAAGTTTTGATTGAACCGGTGTTACCGAACAACGATCAAATCAGTTGATAAGTCCTCGACTTGCACCGTCCGAAGACTTTCTAATTCGTAATCTATGCAAGATGATTGCGATTATGCGCATAGGATCTTCGATTCCGAGATTTGTTTCCGTGCTCGTTACGGTTCGGGGGAGCCGGTGCACTGGCACGACGGGGGACCGACCGTTTTGGAAGTTAATAAGGAGGTTAAAAGGGGGAGGGGGGCGGATAGGGATGGGATGGATGAATATGAATGGATGGGAAAAGAAACGTGATTTTCGGGTACACTCTCTCTCTCTCTCTCTCTCTCTCGTTACTTTTCCTTCGAAATTCAACGAGTTTTTTGGGTTTTGGTTGCGGTTCGCGTAACCATCACAAAAGGTGAAGGAAGTTGGATCACGGATGGATGACACTTTGACCGAGCCTCGGAGCCAGCCTGTACACCATTTTGTGTAGAGAGAGAAAGAGAGAGAGAGAGAGAGAGAGAGGAGGGGATCGATTGGAGACGATATTTTCTCTCTCTTTCCTGATTGAGTGAGGAGTATTAGAGTGTGCGTGAGAGATGGGTTTTATCATTTTTCTATAAAAATATATACGAATTGAGAAAAGAAGGGGGGGGAAAAAGAAAAAGGAGAAAAGGACGCACGGAAGTTGCTCACAACACGACAAAAACGGGGTAGCAGAATCGGAGGACGATCGGTACCTCTGCCACTGGGTGTCAGTCCAGCCTGTCATCGACTTAGAGACCCCCCCCTAACGGCCATCTGAGGACCGCCACGTGTCGGTTGCCTCGATCCGAACCGCCTTACCTGTCAATCCGAATTTCGAAACGGGAATTAATTGGGGAGGTCTTTTCCTCTTCTCCGTCCGTTATTTTTTGGCTTCCCTTTTAGTCTTTCCTCGTTTGATTCGTTCTTTCTTCTTCTTTTTTCTTTTTCTTTTTCGCTTCGCTTGGAAATATTTTTCTTCCCCCACGATTCGTTAAAGCTATATAATCTCGTCGAACATGTGTTTTGTCATTCGAGAGAAAATCTTGAACGAAGAATCTTCTTGGTGCTTTTGTCCTTGTTCCCAGCGTGGAATGCTTTATCCTTTTTTTAATCGTGTTAAAATGCATTGTATAGAATTTTACATGTTGATCTGCTTTAACATTACATGCAAAATCGAATTTTACTTCTAAGCTTCTTGTCCAATTCACTTCCACTAGGTTAGATACAGATATTGCCTTCGAGTGCATCTTTATTTTACTTGTTCCTTTCTTTTAGATAATCATTTAATGTTATATGCGTGAGATATTCTTGATGCTCAAATCATACTTTTCTTATAATTGCACAACAAAATCATAATAAGATTCTTATTTTATTTTATTTGTTACTTGATTATGTATCAATCGTATTATAAAGAACAAATTGACAAAAGATACTGTAAAAATAGCGATGCTACTTTGATTCTATTCATAACCGTTGGGATGCAATTCTCACTCAAGCTACATTCCAGGCTTGTGGTCGTAGTGACCAAGACCCCCCACAACATTCTAGCCTTAATTCTCCCTTTCTCAATCTCTCTTGTCTTGAAGGAATTCGGGGTTTTACGAGAGTGCCTCTCTTTTCTCCTGGATCATCATCCACCCACTTTTGTGGCAATGATTCGCCCCGAAATAAGATCCTGAAATTGAGGTTGAGCCATGGGGGGGGTGATGATCAAGTCGTGGGCCTAATTATAATGGCAAATGACCACGGAACTGATCTGTGCCGGTAAACATGTCCCTCTTTAATTGCTCGGTGCAATCACCGACCACTAACGAGCACGACTCGATACGTTTCTTTCAGGCCCTAGATCGATCGATCGATCGATCGGGTTGAGATTAGAAGTCATTAATGGGAGGGGGGAGGGGGAGAAAAGGTGGGGTTAATAATCAAGCACCGAAGTCATGAAAATAAAAATAAAAAGAAGAAGAAAAGCAGCGAAAGCAACTCCCCCAAAAAAGGAGAGGAAAGCAGACAAAAGGGTCGAGGAGAGTCCACGATTTACGCGGGAAACAGCTGGCTGGAGGGCACCATCTGAGCCATACAATAAACATAAGTCATTACCCACCCTCACGTGCCGCCCTCACCTAACTCTGTCCCTTTTCCCCGTACTCGCACGTTTCGTAATTTGGCCCTCACGTGACTCCCCCATGGCTGCTGCCCTCTCCACTCTCTCTTCCCGTCGACACTCATTCCACCTTTTAAATTTCATTTTTGAGAATAGGTTTATGGCTTTCGTGGTGTGATTGTCACGCCGAATATCTAAAACATTTTGAAATATCTCTTTTCCGAGGGAAAAAATCAATGAGAGAAATTAGGGTTCTAGGTCGCACTTAACTAGAGAGATGTTTTCACTTGTCCTTACCAAAAATTCACTTTCTTTACGATCGCATCGAAAGTGTGAGATTCGCGGAAGATGAATTCAAGTCATATGGCAATTACCAAATCCAAACTTGTAAGCATGCCTCGGCCTTTATTTTCACGTCAAAAACCCCCCACCTAATTCGCTAATTGGGTTTTAGGCATTCCCTCTTTTTTATTCCTTTGCGTAGTCAGCTTCCTCGAAAGAACTTGCCAAAAAAAAAACCCCATATGAACGAGAATAAAAACCGGCCCCAATGGGGGAACACGCCGGTGGTCTTGCGTGGCTTTTTGCAGCAAATTGCAATGCTTCGGATTCTCCCGGTAATGCCTGGTATCGCTCTTATTTTATGGCCCTTTGCATGACTTTTTTTTGTCAGCCTTTTCCCCCGTAAAGCAAAAGCCTGCATCTTTTGGTACGCAACACACCACGGAACGCCCCCTCAAACATTAATTTAAACCGAATCATTAGCACTAAAGTACGTCGAAAGGAAGGGGGGAGGAATAGGGATGATGCCTGTGGATTCCCCACATGGGTTTGGAGAAAGCAGTAGGATGTTTCCTCGCGCAGAAGACCACCCCGATTATAAAAATGGAAGGGGAAAATCAAGGAGGGAGAGAAAAGGAAAAGGGGGGCAATTAGATCGGCGTAAGTAAAAGGATTGTTTGAAAGCTGTCCGCTTTGAAAATGCCTCTCCGCAATTCCAAGTCCCCACATGCTTTTGCGTTCAGCAAGACATCATGGGGCGAGCGCAGGGACCCCTAGAGAGTCGCGAGATGGCGGAAGGCGACGTCATCGTGCGTGTAATGCGAAGGACGCATTGGTTCAGCTCGACGAGGCAGAGGCGTTGGGAGGAGCAGCGCTTCGGTTGCCGTGTTGCCCTATGGGCCATGGGAATTTCCTCTTAGGGTTTCGAGCTCAGACGTTAAAGTAAAGATTCTAGGAGCGAGGCTGTT
This sequence comes from Eucalyptus brandiana, assembly GCA_014182725.1. Taxonomy (NCBI): domain Eukaryota; kingdom Viridiplantae; phylum Streptophyta; class Magnoliopsida; order Myrtales; family Myrtaceae; genus Eucalyptus; species Eucalyptus brandiana. Next base: position 1,914,524 of record CM024673.1, on the reverse strand, counting down.
AGAAATGAACCATCTCTCTCTTTGCCTTAGGTACTTTGATGCTCCTCATTTCGACTCGGATCGATCGTTTTTCCTTTGTTCTTTTGGCAAAGCAACTCGGCCTTCGAATCAGTTTCCGCCTTCTCGTCGCCAATAGCCGTCCCTTCCTTGTAGGATTAGGATTCGAATAACGAAGCGTATTCAAATGGGTTTCCGAGTAACTAGCCGCCTGTACACAATACTATAGGGTACGGTCTAGGTTCGATTCTAATCTGTGGAGAACGGAAGCACGTAGCGTTGACTGGTTCAGAATCATGTAAAGAGACTGAAATCAAACTGTTACGACGGAGGGAGAAACTAGAGATACAAAGGGAAAAGAAATAGACGGAAACGCCAGTTCAGGCGGGAGGAAAGAATGCCGAATATAATGTATTAAAAAACCTTTTCATATATATGCCAACGTTATATTTTCCTTCCTCATTTGCATTCTGTTATTTCTTAGAAATTACATTTATCCATTACAGTCATTGAAGAGAAAACGCGGACGTGCATCTGATCCAAACGCCTCGGACTTGGACATGAAAGCTGTGATCACACACTAGTCTTTCACCTGTTTCCCAATCCGATGGCGAGATTGGTGTTTACATGAACCGATCTTTCCTTCGAAGTTTCGTGCTTTACAGTCTCCTGAGCATAGAAAAGAAATCATACTAATAGGTAGATGAACAAAGCCTAAATTTTTGTAACTTATGTAGCCATAGTGGATAGTGTTGAAAAAGAAGTATACTCAAATTAGGGACAAGATCAATTCCCCATCTATAGCACTAGGAACCGCCCTTGTCCACTTGGTTCAGTTCCTAGATTATCCGAGAAAAAAGCGATGTTATCTTGTTTTAAAATTTTTTTATTTTCTTTCTCAAATTACTAATTACAAGGGAGTTACGAGTAAAAGAAGAGATTACTCCCACAAAGAATTTGTGCTTTTTGCCCTTGTTGAATACATTTGTATGTATATACTCTAGGCCGGTTCCGCTTGTTTGGTTTCGTCAGTCCGATTCCTCCCCAAGAATCAGGAATGGGACTAGATATTCTCATCTCTAAAAATTTGGAACTGGAAACTGAATCGATTTTTGAGTCCACAAATAACTTCCTAATATTAAAAGTTACATACAAATAGTCATGGGTTTTGTTTATATTATTGTTGTACAGTTATCGATGAACACTTATCTTTTTCGAGAGTCTAGACATGATAATCCATTATCTAACAATAATTTACAAATCTCGATATTATAGGCATAAACCACCAAACAACCATGTCTTCATGTTATTCTACCACCTTTGTCTTTGACTAATGTGCTGGCCAACCTCTATTATGTTCATAAATAACCCTAGATTCATTGGCAAATCTTCAGTCAAAGCAATGTTAGGCGTCTTAAGATTGGGTTACAAAATTAAAATATAAAGTGATGCTAGACTACCGGTGGCTTTTTGAACGAGTGAACCATATTCAAAACTAATGATAGGTTGACACATCAATTGGCCTAATTCAGAACAGGTGATGGCCCAAAGAGCTGTTGGAGGATTCCAATTTGTATTGACATAACGAAAAATGTTAGGAGCCTCTCAATTGACATAACAAAAAGATAGTTGACATTTCACGTTTAAAAGCAAAGATACTCTCAATGAGATCAACTTAGAAGGACACAATGGTATGAATAAATTTGACAGATGATTCCCCATTGATACGAAGGACAGCATTTTGTAGTTTAGTTATCACTGAGAGCTTCAAAGATAAGATGCGCATAAAAGCCAAAGGAAACTAGCATAACTATTCACTGACAATGATCACTAAACAGTAAAGTCAGGTTCTAATCATAATCGCAACTTTAGAAGCCAATTCCGATTTTTTTTTCCTACCATTTTCGACTCAATTAACCACTAGCTAGATCGTATATAATCATTTCCTAGCTATACCCACGAAAGTGCATGGTATAAGCAGACTGTTGGTAGATATGTGAAGATGGCTTTGACACAAAAGAGCTTCAAGAGACGTGATAGATTGGGACAATTTTCACACAAACAATTTCAGCTGAGAAAAGGATTGTCTATTCACATATTTCAATGCGTGGCAAACGCCTTAACGGGCACCTTTGTGGTGCTAGTAGCTTCACATTAGTTTTTAGCAAATTGCATTTCACAGAACATACAAGTTGTAGCATTTCAAAGTCAACGCGGTCGCAGCTTCATATAATCACCGCGAAAGCTCCGGTGACACCAAAATGGATTAGTTGCATTGCTTGACCACCATGAGCTACCGTCCTATGTTGACACGGGTCTCGTAACTTCACCAAGCTTTCACCTTCTGTACCATGTGCAAAGTGATTCTGAGGAAGCAGGAACCGATCCAATCAGATGCGATTGTCAGTTGTCACAGTTTAATCGCGCAAGTCTCTGCTTAAAGGTGGCCAGCCAGGCCGGCGATGAGCGAGACAAGAGTGCACACGAAAAGAGAGAATGCATTGCGTCAGTTTGACGAAATAAAAGCTGTGTGCAGGACTTTTCTCTCGTCGGACCAAACCCTCATAGCCTGCTCTATAGACTTCATCAACAAGAATGCGTAGGGTTTTGAGTGATACAGTTGTCAGCCTCTTTGAGCCAGGAATAATTCGAACGCGGCAGACTTCACGCAGCGGGCTTCCGCACCGAAGCACCGAACCATCGATGGCGTCGAGCAGTGCGTCACTCAACGAAAGGGGTGGAAATAATCGCTGATGCGGTGTATTACAGTGGCCCCAGCAATTAGGGCAACGGCTCCACACCGCCAACTGAAGCTGCACACGCTCAGGAAATGGAAAACTGGTTCTCGATGGGCGTGATTCTTAAGTGGTTTGATAATGAAGAACGCTTGTTATTACAGTAAATCCTTGACGGGTGTCGTTAGGTCACGTTGACTTATGACCTTTAGACGGTTAGGTTAGGTCTAAGTCTGATGACAGAAGGGAAGACGAACAATGAAGAAAACTCAGACCGACGTTCTTGAATACAATCACCCTAGCATCTTCAGATCATCAACTAATGTACGCATCATTCTCCTTCTTTAGTTTGCGATTGCCGCTAACATCTTTGATAATTGTAATCTGAATCACCCACACGGCATGCGCACCACTGCACGATCACGGCCTAGATAGTGTCAAAGAAGATCCTCACCGTTGCAAATCATGATGGATGAGGTAAAGTACAGCCACCGATCTCCTAATGCGTTGCTCACGAGGCTAAGCAATGGACAAAATCGTTGGATCAAGATGGTCCTCATCCAAATCACCCGAGGACACCCTCTCGCTCCACGAAAAGTTCTAAAGATCTACTCGAAACAACCTTTACATGTGTATTTTGTCACATGTTAGTTCTTCAGCTGCGATTCCCACTTGGTTCCATTTATACAAAAAACCATCTGCGGACATTTAAAGCTAAATTGCAAATCAACGTGTTCACTGATTTGATCAAAACATACTGCGCAACTAAACTTTTATCTCTCCGACCAGAAAAAGAAAAGGAACTCAATCAACTTCATCGCTTTCAGTTTAACGCCGGATCAGGCGCGACATCGTACCTTCTCCATACAAAAGATTGTTTCGGCTTTTTGTCCATCCAAACGGGCATCCCCCTCCTCCACCTTCTCTCCCCTGAATTATTACGCCTCCGAGGACCTCCCCCATCGTCCTCCACCGCACACGTAAACGTCGCGCAAAACGCCAAAAACAAGGAGCCGAGCCGGGACCCACCGCGACACGTCGGCAGAAAACACACGACACGACATCGGCGAAAAAGCAAATCTCACGAAGCACGGTTCGGCCACGTAGGCGGGGGGGTCAGTGTGGCGCGCGTGGGGGGTTGGGGAGGGACCCACAACCCCCTCCCCCTGCGGGCGCTTCTTCGGTAATCCTTTTGTCCGTTACGCAGGTGACGTGGCGCGGGAGAACGGGGGGGCCTGTTAACGGGCCTAACTGACGGTAACGGTAGAGCGGGCTCTTTTTCCGAAAGTTTGAAAGGGCGCCAACTGGATGCCAGCTATATCCCACTGCGGCTGCTGCGCACGCGCTCGAGTCCCGAGAGAATAATTCCTCCTCGCCCTCACCTCCTACCTACTTCATGGGGATTCGCGACGAGAGGGGAATGCGGGACCCACCCCCATCAACGGTCCCCACGGGATTGCATGTTTTTTCTTTCGTTAACGTACGACGCGATCCCCCCTCTCTGACGTTGTCGTGTGAGGCCGTGCCTTCGCGGCGGCCTTTGGAAATCTCGCTCGAGAAACGCTCCACGCAATCGCGCCGGTCCTTGAGATCGCGATTGTCGAGTCATTTGACGTATGAAATGTCCGTGTTTTTCTTTGTTTAAGTGCCCAGGCATTGACGTATCAGTAGCAATTTCTACAAAAATTACCAGAAAATAGAGAAGAAACAAAGGCTTTTTTGACTCTAATTAGAGGTTCCCATCCATTACGTATCTCCACGATTGTAATACTCAAGAAATGGTTTCATGACCCTCTAGACCATCGGGTGCACTCGAGATGAAGCATTCTATGTGTCATTTGCCCGATTTATATAGCACGATCAATCGGAATCATACCATTTATGCGATATGTGTCACTTTTGATTTTTACTTTGAAGTTTTTAAAATTGCTCATTTTTATTGGTAGAGTTCTCATGTGTTAATCCCGTAGCACTAAGCATTCTTCTCTTATGAGGACCAAGCGACTAAGGCAAGTGATAGTAGAGGGCACAACGCCCTTATCCCCCATCTCTCTCTCCCTCTCATCTTGAAGAAGGGCACCCTCTCTTCTTCTTCTTCTTCTTTTATTTTTTTAATTTTCTTTTTATTGTTGTTTGCTTACATCGATATCATATACCTATTTTGAAGCACGTTAATGATGCAACGATATTATAATTAATCAAAGAATTGTTTGAAGAATTTGATTATACAAACCGAAAAGAAAAATACTTGATTTGTACCAAAAAGAATTTCGAGGACCAAATCATATAGATATCAAATTAAAATGAAATAAATAAACTGAAAAATATTGGTTTTGCTCGATTTAATTAGTTTCTCAAAATTTTCCTTGGATAGTAGGTTACCCCTAGAAATTATTATAATCTCTTTTTTTTTTTTTTTTTTTGGGTGTAACTATATCTGTGATGCATAAGATAAGAAGGTTGATTGGTGCTCCACCCTTAATATATTCCGGTGTTTGGTGAATATCTCAAGAACTAATGATTGATTAGTGCTCTATCTCCGAGTCTGTTCTAGTGTTTGCTAAGTATTTCAATAATTTCAAGAATTTTTTTTATTTGGGTTAGAAAAGTCCCACATTGAAAAATTATCATAACTCATTAGCGATCTCCCCAAATTATGATATTGTTTTTCTGTCGTGCACTCCCAACAAATGGTATCATAAGCAAAAATAATGCCCCAATCTATTCTAATGTTTAGTGAATATTTCAAGAATCTCAAGAAATGATGGTTGATTGATGCTCTACCCAATATGTTTCGATGTTTTATGAATATCTCTAGAAAGATTTTTGAATTTTGTTAGAGAAGTCTTAGTGATCTCCTCAAGTGATGGTATCAGACTTCTACGGCTTACTCCCAACAAACGATATTAGAATCAACCGATGGCTAGTTAGTACTCCACCCCGAATTTGTTTCTATGTTTGATGGACATCTCAAGAGTCTAAAGAAAGATTTCAACGATTGTTTTATACATGAACGGGAGATTGTTGAGATACACGTGAATGAGAGATTGTTGAGGTATACACATAAATCGTGTTAGAAAAGAAGTTCACATGATCATAACTCATTAGCACTCTTGATAATCTCCCCAAGTAATATAATCTAGATTCTATTGCAACTCCCAACAAATTATATTAGAACTAATGGTTGATTAGTGCTCCACCCCCCATTTGTGTTAGTGTTTTATGAATATCTCATTATCTACACTTGTTTCACACATGAGAGGGAGATTGTTGATATGCATGCGTGTGTGCGAATTGTGTTATATCTTAATTGAGCTCTTTGCCTTTACTTATTAATCTCCCTAATCATTTGAATCATAACTCATTGATTTAAACTTTAGAGTGAATGTTAATTCAACTAACATGTTGACAAGTTCAGGCTTGTGTCTCTCTTGATAATCTCCTCAAGTGATGTTATTGGATTTCTACCGCACACTCCCAATAGATTTTTTTACTAAACTCTTCTATTTGAATTTAATGGGATCCTTCCATTATGTTGGCCAAAAGAAATTTTTGATGTGACTACTAATATCATTTATTGTCTGGATTGGCATCTAATGTGCTTAATCGAACGGTTCAGATGCTTTACGTCCACTTACATTGGAATTTTTCTCTCTCGTCTTTTTCTTTTTCTTTTTTAAGTTCTTCTCCCCTTTTTCGTCTTCTTCTTCCTTCCCAAGTGTGATCCACCAACACCGGTGTGCAACCGTCCTCCATCACCTCACTACTCTCGCTGCGACGGTCGACCCATCATCCACCACCACCCTTCATGCACCGCCGCCGCCCCAACCCCCCTTCTTCTCTATATGTATGTGTGTGTATAATATGTATATATGTACTCGTGCCATTGCTATACCTTAATTTGAGGTTAGATGTGCAAGTGGATGGAACAATTTCCTAAGGTCTATTGAGACGCTATGACTATGAAATATCGGTCAAACATCTTTTTAAAAGTAGCACTCATTTTGACAGCTGTAATTACTATAAAAAAACATATCAGACGCCGTTACCAATCATGATTAAGTCCAGCTTCTCGATTGTACATGTATTCATATATGGAGGAACTCGCAACAAAGAAGCATCATCACTAACACCAGCTTTTCAGATCGTAATCAGGTCACTACTAACATGCCGGATAACCTAATTCGATGGGAGGAATCGATGTATGATGCGGTACAAAAAGGAAGAATCAAAACGTGTAAACAAGTGGAAAGGAGCCAGTGTCGTGAACCTCGTGTTCAATCTCATTGGCTAGCTAAAAAGGAAGGAAGGAAGGAAGGAAGGGGGAAGGAAGGGGTCCCCACTCCCGAATTGACTAATTAGATAAAAAGTCAGCCCCATTCCCAACTCGTTGATGTCTCGTCTCCACTTTTTTTACTTTGCTCCGAAATTAACATCAATCACCTAACTCCGCATTTGTCCTTTTTTTTATTATTCTCTAAGTGGATTACAACTAACAAAAGCTCCCCAATTTAACTTGTCACATTAAATAAATTAGTTTAGGGAGTGGATGATTTGCTTGGAGCAAACTAAGGTCTACATCTCATCTTATATTTATCCTTCTAAAAATTGCTTCTTTTTTCTTTTTTTAAATTTTGGGTTTGGGATATGATTAGACTTGGGTCACATCAAGAGAGCTCGCAAAGTTCCAAATCCCACTTAATGGTTAAGAGTTAGTACCAACTGCCATAAGGGTGACAATAATTGAATACAAATAAATCAGATGAATCCATGATCGTGAACAAAACTATGTGATCAGTAAAAATTTGAAGAGCATTAGCTTTTTTTTTTTTTTTTTTATAATTGAAATTCCGTAATAAAAGTTTAACACTAGCCATTGCCAGCTATGTCCTTATGTGTATACTTCTAGTTTTAGAAATCAAGGAATGTCAAAATCAATAATGATAAAGGTGGCTCGTTGGAACAAGATTACATGGCTTGTATATCACCTAGACGATATGCATGTTGATAGAGATAGATGTTAATTGAAAATTGACAAAACTGATTCCATCATAACTTAGTGACATCCTGAGCCCTTGAGTTGAGTTCTTTAATAAATCATAGATTAATATCATGTTTAATGAAATTTTAAGAGTGGACGCTAAATTTCAGTCCTTCCTTTATGTGCAGACGATTTTAGATTCCTTAAAGGAAGAGTTTAATTGAGCTTGGATTTGTGATTAAACTCAATCCACTTGAAATCACCTGACTTCGCGGTGACAAAAATGAAATAAGGAACGAACGATCATTTTTCCAGCATTACAAGTTCTGAAATCTGAACTCACCTCGCCTTCTAATCAGAACCACCATATTCCCACGCCACTATGCAACATAAGAGAGCACCAAACAAGCAGAGAGGTGATCGAAATGCAGGCAGTTGACACAAACACATGACATGTATCACTTAAAATAATTAATCAATAAAAAACATATTCATTAATGACAATAATTTATGTTTAAACGTTTATGTAGACGATGAAGATGTTCTTCGTTTATTTATTTTTATAAGCGATATAAACGATGATTTTTCGAAATATGTTTTTCAAATTTATCATTTTTTTTTGAAACAAATGAAGTTGTAACGCTATTAGCTATGTACTTCAACTTTTGTCTGCAAAATGAGTTTGGCAGACCGGATATTTGTATTCGAACAACAGGGTCACATCCAAATGATTAACTCAAGAAAATAATAGGAATACTTCTAACGGGAATACGGAATAGTGGATGGATCGATGGAGAAAGAAGAGATGGAGTTGAACTTAGAAAACTGTCGCGTGGGTCAAAACCCAAATCAAGCGGGCTAACGAAATCCGATCCATAAGTCGGTGGGTCCAAAGTCAAATCGGCCCAAAATTTTTAAGCCCGGTCCAATTGAATGTTCCCTGCCAATGCCAACAGTTGATGGAATTATCAGAGGAAGGGGCTAAAAGTACTGGTATATACGTTCGAACCACTGTTGGTCCAGATTCACCACGCTTGCGCGCATAAATGGAGTCGCGCCCCTACGTATAGAGAAACGGTTTCGTCCATCGATAACGTCACCGAATAAGTGTTTTGGCGACATTCTTGAAAACATCATGTATTGCTTTAGGAAATTAACTTCCAAATGACTCATGACTTAACCAAAAGTAGGGTTGCTGTACTGAAAAGGCTTGGTAGGATGTTAATCCGTCCCCACACTTAACCAACTCCTAGACCTAAAATCACTAAATTGCCTTTGACCGGTTCCTTTACGTGCACAATCAGTTAGTTTGATTACCTCCACACTGCTTGAGATTTAATCAATCTAGGCTTACCTAAATTGATGGCGACTTTAGTCTGGTATTTAAGTTTGTAGCCATATTGGATTTCGTAAATTACCTGAACTTAGGATTTTGAAAGATCTTAGGATTCGAGGTGCCCTGACTGGTGACTCCTGGTTTGCAAAATTAGAGGTGCTGAGTATGATTGGAAGAGGAAGGAGCGAGGGTTTTTGGTGACAGCTTATTAGCTGTTACATTTATCTTTATCAAAGTGCCATCTTATAAATGATAAAAAGACTCATATCTAGATTGACTTTATTAGTTTTTACTTGATGAAAATATTAAGGAATATACAATTTGATATATATATATTAATTCAAGACATCTGGAACTTTTGCCATATAAAAGATTAGACACATAGACTCAGTTATATTTTTTCTATGACTCTTCAGCTAAAGAAAATAGAAATGGATATCAAATGAAAGTTAATTTTGGAATTTGTGTAATTTTATGTTTTTGCTTTACCGGTGAGTTTTATAGTATTTCTCTACTATATTAGAAATTTGGGCTTATATTATCTTATCATATCTACGAACATCATATATTTATCATTAAGAATAATTATTCATAATCTTTGTCTAGGCCCACCTAATGGTCCTAAAAATTCAGCCTAGTTCTTCCCTTTTGCAAGAGCCCGCAGGTTGATGAGGTCTACCAATAATCATTGTAATATTTTTTCATATGATGTTCATGGACGAGAAAAAAAAAAGAGAATTGTCGCGAGCAATGTGCGGAGGGTGACATGTATACAGTCCTTTTCGGGAGTCATCTGACATTGCTATCCATATAAATTGCATTCTAACTCTGAAAAGTTCACGAGAAGAAGGGTCAATACCTCTATATTAGAATGTCCTTCAAATTATGACTCATATAATAAATAAAATCCAAAGGCCAAACGCCACAATTGAAAAGTCAAGAATAATGCCCATGTGTATTATTGGTTCCTAAGATCATGAAATGTTTGATATTAGGGACTTGTTTGATCACTCCATTAAATGCGAGAAAAATACTAAAAAATTCCTAAATATATACATTTGTGCCAATTTAGTTATAAACTTTTAATTGTACCAATTGACTTTTAAACCTTTTGATAATTTGCCAATATAGTTCATTAGGCTAACTTTGGGCGGAAATTATTGACGTGAACGCTAACCATCCTAAGTGATATGACTGTCATTGATATGGATGATGTGGACAATTTTTTATTATATTTTTGTTTTCTATTCCATTTCTTTTTCTTTCTCCTTCCTTCATCGATCGTTGGGCCTTGATGATGGCTAGTGATGACCGAAGATCGGCCACAAGTGACGACTAGTAAGGGTCGCCCTTGTCGGCCTCAGGCAAGGGCCATCCTCACCAGCTTCGGGCGAGGCTCACCCTTGCCAAAGGCTAGTGAGAGGCCAACCTCGCCAACTTCGAGCGAGGCTTGACCTTACGAGATTTGGTGAGGGTGAACCTCGCCCGAAACCGACAATGCCAACCATTGCTGGCCTCTAGCGAGGCTTGACCTCGCTTGAGGCCTCGCCAGAGGCCGATGTTGTTGCCCCTTGCCAATCTAGGCGTGGGTGACCTTGCTTAAGGCTATTGAGGGCAACCATTGGTGGTCATTACCTTTGATCGATCGTTGGCCATCTCCGAGGCCCGCGCAACTAGCAAAGAAATAAGAAAATAAAATATATAATAATAATTGTAAAAATTGTCCATGTTAGTGTTGGGTTGACCATGCCACGTAAGATAGTTAGTGTCCACGTTAGTAACTTATGACCAAAATTGGTTAAATGGAGTACATTGACAATATATTAAAAGCTTTATAACTCAATTGGTACAATGAAAATGTTTAGAATTGAATTAACACAAGCACTATATATGACTTTTTTTGGTATCAAAACTTCTAACACTTAAGTTCCATTTGTTTAATAGAAAACGTGAAGATATAGCTAGGTTAAGAGATAATTGAGCATGCCATGATGTTGTTAGGATCTCGTATAGCCTTTATGGCCCTAGCCTGTAAATGGACCTTTTTGAGCCTCTAAAATATCTTTTATGCCATGACCAATGCCCCAGTTGGTCCTATACATGTGACCTGCTATCAAGAAAAGAATTGCAATAGCTAAATGATGATGAGCAATATCAGTAAGCCATAGACCCCCAGTTACTAGATCTAATTCCATAGGTAGCTAATAAACCAAGTACAGGCACTTCAGTTTTGGGTCCAACCCTGATGGAGCACAACTTGGGCGCCGAGAATCTAAGCACGGGTATATGCGTCTTGGGTGTGGCCTCGATGGTCTTGGGCATCAGCACCAACGTCCTTGGCCTGGCCTAGATGGACCCAAGCATGGCCTTTGTGGACCCAAGCCTAGACTCGATTGACCCAAGCATAACCTTTGTGGACCCTAGCTTAGGTGTTGGGGCTCCAAGCTTAGGTACCTGGATCCTGTGCTCGACCTTTGTGGATCAAACCTTGGGTGCCAAGGTAATGGGCATTGACGTTTCGAGCTTGGCCTTAGTGGACCCAACTGCAAGCGTCGGGAATTTGGAGACTTGGTCTTCGACACCGGAAACCAGCATTGAGATTTCAAGCCCAAGCATAGAGTTTGAAGTCCAAGTGTTAATATCTAGTTATATTTTAGAAAATAATTTTCTATTTTTTTAAAGAGGAAATCATTTTCTTGAATTTAAATATAGATATTCCATGGACTCTTTTCTTGTGAACAAAACGCTAAAAAATGAGGAAAATATTTTCTTGAAAAATATTTTTTGTGAAATAAACAGAACCTTAGTGGAATTATCAAGTGGATTTACTAACGTAAAAGGCACAATAAAAATTAACCGTTTAGGTTAAAAATCACTCAAAACCATGAGTAGGCCGAACCTACTTATTGAAAACGAATAAAATTCACATAGACCATTGTGTCCCTAACCTTTATTCAATATTTCAAAAATCATAGAGAAGCCCTAGAATGGTGTCGGATTTGATAGAAAGGAATGAAACAAAATGGAATGAACAAAGAATTAGGGAGGTGATTGATTGAGAACTAGCAGAAGAGATTCTGACATCCTCTTAAGCTCTTTGTTGCAGAAGGATAAAATATGGTGGGCGCCAACTAAAGTTGGCATATTTATAGTGAAAAGTGCATACAGTTGCATACGAGACAAATAGAGCGATATAAATCAAGACCAAGCCTCCTCATCTTTTCAAACCCCTAAAGCACTGTGGAATAGAATATGATAGGCAAAAACACAACCCAAATTCAAGCATTTTGTTTGGCAATTATGCAGAATGTGCTGAGAAAACATTCCCTAAGTAATTTTGAAGATTAACAAAACTTATTCGTAGTAAAGACTTTGATTATGATGATCAGTATTTTTTCAAGTAAAAAGTCTAATAGAATGTGATAAGATATTATCAATTAAAGTCAAAGTTGTTGCTTAATTATTTCATTCCTTAATTGTTCTATCACGTCTAGGAGTTCCAAAGGTAATATATTTGTGCAACGGCTAGCTGTGATTGATTGGATTCCTTTCCTTATATATAGGGAGTTCCAAAGGAAAGTTTTCCAAAATATCTCTTGAAGATTTGGATTTCTTGGAACATAAACTTGAGGTAAAGTATTCTTTCCGAGTTGAAGTACTCGACTTACGGAAACCTAAACTGTTATATTGGCATTAGAATCTAAGGGAAGCTTCATCCTCTACAACCTTGAAGTAATCAAATCTTCTAAGCAAGATCCAGTCCAACGAGTAGATTGTGTCATGACCCCAACTCTATCTCCAAGATCACGAGTAACAAGGGTTTTTTTCACTACGTTCGAGGCTCGTCGCCATCCCGATTTTTTTATTTTTATTTTTTATCTTATTCTTAAACACATGCGGAAGCATGAAGAAACAAAATCCCCAGACAAATAACAGTTTGAAGATAGGGACATACATCACACAAAACATATTACTTTATATTACAATAGTACTTTTACAAGCCCTTTCTCTATGGGCTCTCTTTCCTTTTTACATCACACTACAAGTTTCTATATTGGCTAGGGAAATTCCTATCTCCTCTAGCATGACTTTAGCTCCAAAAAACTGATGTGAGACTTCCATGTCTACAAGATTGAAAGATAAGAGAGTGAGTTTTGGAGAAAACTTAGTAAGTAAAATTACTAATTCTTTACTAAGAAAGCATCATCATCGAAGCCTAACAAGTACAACACTTACAATTAGCGTCGATGACAGATCAATAGCAAATTACTTGCCATGCCTTGACCCAATACATGATGTCGATTAATATACCTTTGACTTATCAATGAACACATCAACACATCATGCTTATGCATAACCGGCATTCATGCAAATTCATTTATTGTCATCCTGGCTCGACCAGGCCCTCCCAGCTTGATCGGGGCTTCTAGCATTTATTGGACTTCCTAGCTTGACTAGGGCCTTCTCGGCTCGATCGAGGCTTCTAACATTTTTGGTGCTAGAGGATTTTGGTATCACAATTGATATAATTTAGAATTTTTGACAACACAACATAGGCAACACATTATAAAATGGGTAGAGTTTAGATTTTTGATAGTATTAACCCATACTTTTATTAAATGAAAAGAATAAAGCATGGACGGCTTAATGTGAAAAAGGGGTTTTTCAAGAGTTTAACAAAATTACAGAGTGATCGACTAATCACTGAAAAAGCGCGCTCTACGTCTATGGTGGGAGGCTAGTCCCATCTCGTCTTTCCCCTTAGAGGGTCTTTTGGTTGCTGCTGGCTTGGACTCTTCGAAGATGGAGCTACTCGCGGCCTTCAAGGATGCGGTTGGGATGGTTTCACCTCTTTGGAAGCTGATATCGATTGATCCTCCTTTGCAGTGTCGTCTCTTTGTTGTTATTCCTGTCCTTGTCTTGTCTTGGTTTTGTCTAGGGTGGTTTTGTGTTGTTTGTTGAATACCCCTCCTCTCTGTTTGGTTGTGGCCACTGTTTGGCTATTTGCTCTTTTTGCTGGTTGTTTTTCTTCTCCTCTTCTGCTTCTCTTCATTTTCTCAACACCCTTCCACTCAGGTTGACTTCTATGTCACATTGAGTGTAAGTTTTGGTGCTGGGTTCTCTTGTTGTACAGATGTATAGCTTATTGGTTTAAAGTCAATATATATCTTACCTTCTATAAAAAAAAAAAAATTATAGAGCGAAGAAAAAATTTGTAACAACTTATCTTCTCTTGACTCGAGGATTATAACTATTAGTAAATATCTCTGAAGTTTACCCTAAATTCTATTATTTTGAAACTCTTCATAAGGCTCTCTCATTTGACCTTACAATGCTTCAAGTTTCCATCGTGTCCAAGGGTGATGTCGAAATGCTGACTTAACGAATTACCTAACTGACCAATAAAATGGAAAATTCAAATGATGGGGCCTCCCTCCAACATTAGTAAAAGCCCTACCTACTTACTAGCCTTGTTTAAGGTCAAAGGTTCTCAGTCTTGGTTCCTTTTTTGGGGATAATTAAATGAAGGTTGAAGTCACGGTACGATGCTCCAAAGCCCCTTTGTCAGACTAAGATGGTCCGGTTTCCCTTTTCAACTCATAGGATCAAGTCAATGCATATGCTGAAAGAATTGCCAACCTGGCTAACCGATTCACGCTCTTAAAATTCAACCTTTCATGTCCAACTAATTCAGCCTTCAAAGACATTTTCTTGGAAAAAGGACCGACCAGCTCGAATTGAAGCTCCATTTCTTCTGGTTTGCGGAATAGATAACTCTAGGCATTGACATGATTTGGAAGCTGAATCTTGAAAAAGTTACGCTGATAAAGTAAGAAAACAAGGGATAATGATGACAAGTTAGAACGCTGTTGACTTATGATATGGTACGAGATGAAATGGGGAGGAGGTCTACTGTGCTGGGGGGCGGGGGGGTTGTAATGCTGGGTTTGGGAACCAGATTCTATCCGATCGACCTGCCAGGGGGGCGCACACTGCACGCGTGAGTACTATAATGGTGAAACAACACGATCCACGGCTTTCTCTCTCTCTGGCATTCGATCCAAGAAACATCATATCGACGATCCGAAACAAGACTTGTCAGATTCTCTTCCCTTCCCCCGTTCGGATCGTGGACCACCTCGGAGCAGGATGTCGTCTCTTCGATCCGGGCATTCGATGGGGGCCTCGCTGGGCCTAGGCTCATCATCCTCCTCTCTGAACTGAAAACCCTTGCGCAGTCCCCATCTCAGATAAATGCCAAATGCGCAATTCCTCCTCCCTCCCTCCCTTTTTACAGCAATTATTGCGAAAGCCTGCTGCGTCGATCTCCTTCGTGTGCTGCTCTTTGCCGGGGGCGTTATGAATATGTTGTTTTCTGCAGGGGGAGGGGCAAAAGGGGTTCCACTCGCGGTCGGGTCGCGTCGCTCGCCATGCGATGGTTAAATATTATAAGGTGGTGGTCCTCTTCGGAATGATTGCAAGAGGCCAAGGTCCCAACAACATTCCGGTCTCGCAATTCAAGTAGTGGTGTACTATGTAAGCGTATGTACCACCCCCCTGTCGAGCTTCTGGCATTTTGCCTGCAGGGCTTTTTATGGCGAGTTGGCTGGTTTGCGAGAGATGGGGGGTCGGATATTTTCAGGGTTTCTTTTTGTTTTTGTTTTGCGCGCGGATGTCCTTGTTCTTGGAAGAGTTTTCCACCGCCGAAAGAAATATGATAATGTACTTTCGTCTTAACACTTGAGATTCCTTTCCAAGGGTCGGAATGAACTGAACAGAAACGTGCTTTGCTCGGTCGCGTTTCAGCGTGTCTTGATCCGTCTGCACGCAGCTTTTGAGGTTGGTTCTTGGCGATTTAAGCTCTGTATTCTTTTGCTTCCGAGTCCACCGCAAAGCATGCGTATTTGACTAATGCTTTCTAGATTGTAGGTCTAAGGTTAAGTGATGGTACGAGCGCGGGGAACATGAAACCCATTTCAACAGCATCTAAACATCAAAACATGAATGAATCCGACCTGGCTCGATTTTTCCCACGACGATGTAAATATCAACTTAGAGTTGACAGACCGGGACCATGAATCTTCTCTAAAAGAAAATCGACTAAGATGCTCCAACTTTTGTGCTTCAGTTCCTATGAAGTAGATGTGCATACGTCGCGCGGGGTTGGGAGTACCTTAATTGTCCATTGTCCTGTCACGGCCTTACTGGGCCTCGTGTCCCTACTACTGAGGCCCATTATGTTGGCAACGCCTGACCCGTTTAGAAGTCCGGGTGGAGAGGACGGATGCTGGCCCATTGTCTCTTCCGTGTTTCCTCGATCCTTAGCTCGCAAACGGGGAAACGATTCGTGCTGTTGTTTTGAGCACTATTATGTCCCAGCAACAAGTGACAAGCCGATGGACATGGCTCGACTATTTCGGACGATTTCGAACTTGAGCGTCGTACACAATTATTAAATTGAATTTAGACCATTGCGTTTTGTTTCGGAAATTTGAGAACATGAGAGGATTGAAAAGCCGGAAGATTTTAAAATTTGTTGTTAGTATAATAACCAGAAAATTTCAAAATCGGGTGTGTTTTTCCTCTCAATTATAGGACTGAAGATGGCGCCATGCAGTCCCACGAGAGCTCAGGCAATGTGATGTGGCTCGCTTGAAGGCCCCAGCCACCGTGCCGTAGTCGCCTAAGAGAGGCAAACCCCGTGAGGTGGTCGCAGCTTCTGTAGTAGGGGAACACCGGTGGTGGTGTCGTCACTTCAGCTTCCGAAAATTTTTGCTTTTTTTTTTTTTTTTTTAAATTTATATTCTTTCTCTGAAAGAGCTTATTTATCTGAGTTGAGTTGAATGATATGTCTTTCATGCTCCTGGGCTCTGAATAAGTTACTGTCTGTCACTCTTTTTTCAAATTTATTTGGGTTTTCCTATTCAACATGGACTATCAAATGTAGAATATATGATTATTTTTATCCTACAGACCTTTTTATTTGGGTGATCAAACGTGTCCTCATTGCCCATCATTCGCTTTTGATAAGTGAAGTGAGATGAAATGGGAATAGAATTGGCAATCGTGTTCCTCAAGCGCTATAACGGCAGGATTTCCTAGTTGCATTCTCTCTTGCTACGCCATGCTAATGCCGTGTACAATGAGAGAACTTCAAAAATTTGACGGCTGAAAATTTTCAGAAGCCTTCTGAATGATATAAGACTTATATTCCACACTGAAATTACTATCTTTCAATCACTGTCATGATCAACTAGAAAATTATTATGTCTGCGATCCTTCAATCCACCGGAAATGCAGAAGACCAATCAAAAAGTGGCACCCCGTCAGACGAAAGTCGCGTAACAGTTTCATCTCAGCAAATTAAAAGGTCACCTTTTTGGTATGCAACTTAATGCCAAGTACTTCCTCCATACATCAAAAGAGCTACAGGCTTCAAAAAATTGTTGATGCTGGAGAAGAAACCATTCACTGAGAAGCGAGAAAGGCATCGGCCAACATGGAACCGAGGCGAACCTGACTGGTAGTGGTGAGGTGAAGACTATCCGTCTTGAGGTCCAAGCCCTTTGCGTCCACGCACTTCACATTGGGCAGCGTTATGCCAAGCTGCGCGCTCCTCACCGTGTCCACGAATTTCCCTTCTCCTGATGCAAGGGCCACCTGAGATCAAAACACCAAAACACATACTAATCTCAAGGGTGACGAAGCTAGTAAAAACATTACTCCGTGTTGCTCGCAAAAGGCTGCCATGTCGATAGATCAATCAAGTTCAATCATCAGGAGGATGGTGGAGCAATCGATTGTCTTAACATAATTTCGAGACCGATAGCATATGTTAAGGGCATGAATCGTAGTACTCTCCTATTTGAGAATTCTGTCCATCGCTCCTACTTCATTGAGACAATGGGAAGTTAATGAAGTGCAATTCAAAGCTTTTGTCAGGATCCTGTGAATCCCATAGGTTTAGTTCCAAGGTCCTGAGATTGACCCTTTTAGACTTTGGCAGCTTCTTGGGAATTTGGATAGTGGCCGCTGTCTATGATTATTAAATATAAAAGGTCTTCCACAGGTAATATGACCGGTGGTTAAGATAATTCAAATTTCAAACTAGAATTCTAGATGATCATACAACTTAATATGATTAGCCTTACGTAGGCTAATTTGCGACATTCATATATTGGACCTGAATTATTTTTACGCATACAATGCCTCCAAAAAACCATAACCACTAAATTTAAAAGTGAAGCCTCGATCGTGATTAAGCTATTGATTTCTCCATATCCTAAGATATGAAACATGTTTTCGTGACATGAGTAACACCTTGCTTTTGGTTGATTATCAGCAAAAGGACGCTATGGCATACTTGAGTAACCAAAGATATATGCAACATTCTGTAGAAGAGAATCTAATCGCGTTGAAAATGTTAAGATTAAAAGAACCAACATGGTAAAATGACCGTTGATTGTTACAATAGAAAGACGATGAACAAGCTCTAATTAATTTTACCTAGATTATGAGAAGAGAAGGGTTGTTAAGATCGGTGCGAATGTCCCCGATGAGCTTCTCCATGTTGGTGCTGTACGCCTCAGCGTCCGCCTGAACCACCGTGTCGCTTTCCCCTTGATACCAAAGCAACGCCCTTATGGTGCCCCCGCTCTTTACGGCCGCTGTGGCTCGACTCACCATCTGGTTGTACAAGGGGGTCCCGCGGGCCCACTGCGCGATCTTGGTCTCCGCTCTTTACGATAACACTCGCGAGTCGAGTGTGAGAAGAGAGTCAACAACCTACCAGTCCAATTGTCAATTATTCAAGAACATGAGTAATCTTTTCTCTTTCTCTTCTCTTCCCATATGACTCTCAAACATGTCCTTACACACACGTATATATATTTATTTATATGTATGTATGTATAGGCGTGTGTTCATACGGACTGGTTTTTGTCATGCAATGCCCCCACTTTAAAATCAATCGGCATCGTGTTAATTGTACCTTTAGCGTCTATCACGATTTTGAAAACGTGCGTTGGTTGATACATAAATATATAGGGATCATACAAAATTGGAGCTATTGAAGGCTCAATACCGTGCATCTATCGCAATTTCATCGGGAAGTTGATGAATAGAGTGGCGAGATCGGTGGCATTGTCGCTTGCCTTGGCAGTGGTAGCTTTTTGCCTAAAGCTCTCTGGCTTCTTGATGGCCATGACTTAGTCAATGCCTTGCGGAGTTTAAATCAATTCATGTGAGAAGCACATGATCTTATCTTGAAATGCTAAGATATGTAGTTGTCATTCTCAAATATCCGTATAGCTCATTGTTTTAGAGAGGCCAATTTAATGACGGACTGGGTTGCTAAAGCCTATTAGAGAGACTCTTCACCTTCGAATTGAGCTTTGTCCCCTCCCTATCCCTTTTGGGAGCTCTTTTGTACTAAAGCACATATATCGGGCTCTACTATCTTTCCTAGTAATGAAATATTTCAATTCCTGTCAGGAAAAAAAAAAAATCGCACCTTGATCAAAGGGTGTGTTATCTATACATGTATTACAAACGATCTAATGATGCATAAGAGAAACTGAGAAATGCCACTTGATCTAACGACGCACCCAATAGATTGTTAGCCACGAAGATTAATTTATGGAGAAATCAATTTGTCGTACTTTTAATGATGCCACTTGATCTAACCATGCACCCAATAGATTGGTAGCTACAAAGATTGAATTATGGAGAAATCAATTTGTTGTGCTTTTCTATTTTGCTCTTCTTGGATTTGGGGATAATTATCAAAAGGGTTATAAACTTATTGTACATATACTAATTTAGTCATAAACTTTTCAATTTGACTAATTTAGTTTTAAATCTTTTGATAATTTACCAATGTAATCATTCTGGCAAAAATTGATCAAAAGTTGTTGATAAAGACATTGGCTATCTTACATGCTACGGTTTGCACTGTTGTAGATAGAGAAATAGATATTAGTATACTCTACTAGTTGTGAACAGTAAGTATGTTAACACTATTGAGTGAGTGTGAGAGAGAAAGTCAGCAACATAGTAGCTCAATTGTCAATTAATACAAAACATGAGGAATCCTTTTATCTTTCTACTCTCTTCCCTTCTAACTCTCAAAGAATCTTGTTTTGTTAAACATTTAGAGATAAAAGAAGCCATTACAATTAACGGAAATATTAGGCCCATTAAAGGCACAAAGATAGAGGGTAAGTTGTCAAGTATTGTCATAGAATTGATATCTCGATTTAATAGTTATACCCGTTATCGTTATTCATATATATATATATCTTTAATTTATTTTATGGACACTCTTGTGAGTGCCTGAAAAGTTGAGATGAAGAACTTCCGCATCCATTCCCCCCACGGAAACCATTAGAATATTATGGGCTGGCTTTGGGTCCGCCCATCATAGGCGGATTCGAAACGGACCAAGTTCTAACAAATCCCACTTGTACATGATTGGCTTGACTTGATCTTTTTCTTTTTAAGGTCGGAAAGAACTTTTGTCTTTCAAAATGCATTACTAGTAAAACATAGATTACTAGTTTCTAAACATTAAATATCCTAAAGGAGTTGGGGAGGCTTAGATAGCCAATTATGAGGAAGGGTTCCTTTTCGATGGGCTTTCTTAATCCAATCTACTAGGTGGTTGGCTTATCAAGGACAACAGGCTATTGTAACTCCTTTTAACTAGGCTAGGGAGCTTTTGCATTCCTTGTGAGGTTTCGAAGAGCCCATGGACTTTGGTTTGCGCTCGATAAGAGCTCCATCATCGCGGTATCATTTAACATCTCCATACGTTGATCAGTTAAATGCTTTAGTTCAGCATCTTTGATTAGACACAACAAAGTCTCTTTCATTGCTAGGTTTCCACGCCGAGGGCTAAGAAGGCTTGCGCTCTTTTATGCAAATCCAATGATGAGCATACCATGTGAACCGTGGCATGCTCCAGTCAATCCATCCATATTCGAAGCCCCTATATAAGTACAAAAATTGGTGTGGATCAATTTATACAAGCAATTTTGATCGTGCAACCCGAGAGTACGCATACGTTAAAATTTCTATGCACCGATTAAGAATACACAAGATTATGATTAAACAATCTCATTGTACCTTGAGCTCAATTTATCACATCAAAAAGAGTTTGAATTCCCTCATAAAAGCATACTTGACCCTTATATGCATTCACAATTAGATCATAACCATTTAAAGTAGACGTGACAGTTTGGTCAAAGAATACATGTGTCCATGTAAATCCAAGTTGGCCCTCTTTCCTACTTGAGTCTCTTGATATCAGACTAGTCACATTCTTAACATGCACAGAAGGCCGTGTCATTCTTAGCTGGAGGAAACATACCAAAGTAGAGGTCCCTATATCAAGACTTCAAAACACGGTTGAAAGTTCTGATATCTTTAAAAGTCTCACATTAACTCGTGGTGACACGTGTTGCCTCCTACGCTGACTAGGCCACTTATGCCAGCATCTTCTTCTTTACTTACAAATTTGGCCCAAACTCATATAATTGACAAAATATTCTACAGGCCTCCAAAAAAACGGATGACATGTCATTGGAAAACTTAGTCTGAAAAATTTTTAATGGCATAATTTAAACAGTATAATATAAGCCTTGGTACTTCTGACATTTTCAAGTTCAAGTAGAAATTTCTCATGAAGGGATTCCGTCAACAATCAAACATTTCAGATTTGACGAATGACATATTGACTATGATCAATATCATGCAAAAAGAAGATCGTTTTTGACAAGCGTCATATTCATATCCGTAAGGTCTAACTGGTGGCATTTCTTGGAATTAGTGTAGTGAATTATTGAACGACAGCGCCCGAGAAACAATCAACGCTCGGCTCCAATATCAGCAACAGGTTTTGATGGTAGCGAAAGCCATACCTTTCGCTCCCGCGATAAGACTATGACCCAAACACAAAAGCAGAAAACGTCAAAGGTTTCCCAGCCAATTTATGTCCACTTGAACCCAACGAATTCACCCAATTGATTGCTAGCCACAAAGATTAAACTGTGGAGATATCAGTTTTCTGTGCTTATCTCTTTTGCTCTTCCAGAAAACCACTCCACCCATACCGGAATCTTTTCCTTTTTTCCCTGATTTTATGCGCACGCTGATGGGTGCCTATAGAATTTCTATTAGCGTCTTCCATTTCAGACCAAATCACCTAATCAAATTATGACTTTTTGTCTTCCATTTCCGCAGAAATGAGTCATGACACTTGACGGTATGAAACTCACGGTGCATGTTCTCGATCTCTGCTCGTATAATGAATGTGATGAGGGTGCACACTGGGTGCATCCAGTTTTGAACAGAGAATCCATGCAATCCTGCGCTTTTTATTAAGTTAGTGCGTTTCGATCTTCTGGCCTGGGCAGACAGAAGAAGGGTCCTCGGTCTGATCCGGTGGCTCCCGTATTCGCATTCTTCCTTCCACGATCGACTGCTACGAAGCAACAGGACATTATCTTTGATCGTAATTCTTCGATTTCAGCTTCTTTTTTCTCATCATGAGTGGCCTGGGAAACCGCACGAAACGAACGATTCGTACATATTTGGTTTTCAGCGCAGTTGATTAAGTCATGTGTTGTCCAGCACTCGCACGCCATTAAGCGCAGGTCAATATGTCATGGACCCAGACGGCACTTGCGTCCACAGTATCCAAGCATCCATCGATCTTATCAATAAAAGGTAAAAGCAGAGTTTTTTTTTTTTTTGATCTAGTAGATTGCCTTTAATGTCCAACAAAGTTGTATCACATTATTCAATATATGAATTCCCTTAAGGGGTCTAATTGAAATTCCCAAACAGTGCCCCTTTTGCTTTTTCTTGTCCAAAAAGAAAGTGATCACGCATGGACATACGATGCTAGTATCGTATTTATTCAATATATAAATTCCCTTGAGGGGTATAATTGAAAATTCCAAACAATGCCCATTATGCTTTTGCATATCCAAAAAGAAAGTGATCACGTATGGACATAAGATACTAGTATCGTATGCAATACTATGTTGACATACTTAGGGCCCCTTTGGTTCGGTTTTGGGAAAATGCCCTTGGAAGAATGCAAATACTTTTGCGGTAAATGGGTTTTCCGAAATGCTAGATTATTTGGTAAACTATAACTGAAAAGTGCTTTAGGGAAATGTAAGATTGCTTGATAAACATATATTTGAAAAGCCCTTTAGTGTAATCAAATTAAGTTTTTTAGTTTTAATATTTTTAAAATTGCAAAAAAGAAACAATGACTATATAACCTTTTATATTTTCATGTTGAGAGTAATATAAAAGATATATATTAGTAAATTTATTTAAAAATTATATTAAAATCATTTGATTATAGATTAGATGCAAAGCTCAACTTTTGGCCTAGGGTTTTTTTAGGTTTGTTTTCAACTTTGAATAATTTCTTTTTTAATTATTGTAGTATTAATCATCTTCATTAGTTAATGATCATTATAATATATTGATAAAAAGTTGGGCTATCGATTGTCAAAAGATAAAAATGACAACAAAAAAAGGCGAACCCAACATTTGCAAAGAGTTTTTATTTTTTAAAATATAAAAATAAAATCCGATGAAACTCCATCGCCGATCAACGGTGGTTGGGGTGTGGGAAAGATGCTCGGTTTAAAAAGAAAAAAAGAAAAAGAAGTCAACTGATGAATAGTAGAGGTGGACTTACATTTTTGAAATGCTGAAAGCCCAAAATAGGTCTCCACTGCTTTGGGCTTTCAAAGATTTCAAGCGGCAAAGATTTGGTCAATGACATCTCCAAACGCCGAACTAAACACCTAAATTTTTTCCCAAGGGGCTTTGCGCCGAAAGCCCCCTGGGAATGATGAACCAAACAGGGCCTTATTGTAAAATAAAGCAGGTCAATCTGATGTAGATGTCATAAAGCACAGTAATTTGCTAGGCCATTATGCAAGTTCAATAATTGTTATCATTGTATGTTAGCTGCCACATCAAATTTTTTGTGATATTTAGACTTGTCAATTATTAAAGCAAGTTTGTCAAAAACAAAATCAAAACTAAACTATCCATTGATAATTTTAGTTCTCGGTTCCAATAACTAGCAAGGCAACCTAAAAGTAAGTTAAAAGCGGCAGGGACCTCCCTCATAGTTTGTTCCTTTTTCTGGGCATGGCGATCTATGTTTTCACAATAGTCAACATCTGTAGATCAATAGAAGATATCCTCTTTTGACCATTCACAATGTAGACAATACAATCACATGCATTTAATTTTTTTTCTCTTTTTTGCAAGAAGCATGCATTTAATTTGGTAGGTGATATATTGTACGTCTGTAGAGGATGGGCGACATGCTCAAGGTTGAGCACAAGGTGCTAGATGTGGAGCAATTGATTCATTTCTCCAAAGCTCCTTAGGAAAGTTGAAACAAACGCAACCATAAATTCTAGTTTCGATTTAAATTATAAGAACCACATCTTAATGTTCACATCAAGAATCAAATATCAACAAATATATCAGAATAAAATTTACTAAAATTGAGCAAATTTCCAAAACTCTACGGCAATAAAATATTTGTAATGAAACAATTAAAATCATATATCTTATTTTATGGAATAACGACAAGGGTGGGGTTATATCCACGCCAATGTTATTTAAAGCACATTTTTCACCAAATTACTCCCCCAACCCCACCTCCACCAACCCTCCGCCCCCCCCTCCTCCTCCCAAATCAGCTGTAAAAAGATTAGGGAAAACTCTTTCCATTGGATTTACACAAGCTGTATGGTAAAATTTATTAAGTTTTCTCTTCTCTAGTTGCTATATATTTAGTTGTATTTACTCAAACTCAAATTTACAGGTAAAATATATAAGTGGACATCTTTTTCTTAAAGATGATAGTTGATTATAATTTGTCATCCGTATATGTACGTATTTTAAACTAGCATAAGCATGCGATGCGCACACACTCTTGACCACTATAAGTTTACTTGAAACCTGTTCACACCTATTTTTAGCAAATCTAGGAAAATAAGGAAAATAAAAATTGCATTTTTGGACAAATAAAAAGAAAAAAAATGAAATTTGGGGAAATTGATTTGATTGAAGTATGCGGGGAAATTTGAAATTTCGATGAAAGATTTGATTTCGATAAATGCGAAACAATTAAAAATCAAGTGAACAAAGGGCAAGAATTTTTATAAAACAGAATAAATCGGGAAAGAAAATCGAGTTGATCGCGAAATCTCGCTTTGACTGCGGCGCTTGATTTAATGCGACGAAAGATGGAAACTCGGAAAATAAAGATACAAAGTACGTCAGAATCACTATAAAAGAGAGCTACATTTTTCGTGATGAAGGGGGCGAATCGAGAAAAATTTTCAGAGCAAAGAAAAAGGGTGGAGAAAAATTCGTGCGAAAAGATCGTGCAGAGGAGAGCTTCTTTAAAAAAAATTGAGAAAAAAAGTGAGAAAGAGTATGAAGGAAGAGGGAGAGTGACGTGAGAGAGGGATAGAAAGAAAAAAGTCAAAAGGTGAAAAAAGAGAGAAAAGTGAAGAGAATTTTTGCTTTCGTAGAGAAAGGGTCTGACAAAGAAAAGAGACAGAGGAGAAGCGGAAAAGCAGAAAAAGGGGGGTTGATTTGACCCCCACTGTTCATCTTCTCTCCAATTTTGCTGCCCCCGCGTTGCTTCTCCATCCGTGACTACCCGAAGCTCCTCCGCTTGCCGCCGCACCGCCGCACCGCCGCACCGCCGGACTCCCACGGTTCCCATCCCCGAAAGCTCGCACCGCGACCCAGCGCCGACGCTCATCAGCACCGTCGGAGCCCGAGCTTCGCGCCTCAGCAACCTGATCCCAAATCGAGCGCCGCTGCCGCCGCTTGAAGCCATCGCCGTGCCGCCTCTGGTCCGACGCCTAGCGTTCCTCTCCATCCGGAGCAAGACCCGAACAGATCTGTAACTGCACAGACCCGAGTCCTCCGCCCCGGCGCCCTTGCTCCACGGGTCCTTGCTGCCCGAGCGCCGTGGCTGCTCCTGCAACGAGCTGCGCCTCCTAGTCCGAGCTGCTGCTTCGCCTGTGCCGTCCCTGTCCCACCTGACCCGCGACCCACGGTGCCTTCCCCTCACCGGAGCCGGTGACCAGCCGGACCGACGACAATTACTCTTGGAGACCCACGATCACACGTGGGAAAGGAAAGAAGAAATACAAGGAAAAGAAAAAGCAAATTAGGTTGTTTTTATTTTTCATTTATTTTGCTTTATTTTGTTTATATTCTTTAGTTTACTTACTTAATTGGATCCCAATGTTCACTTTATGAATCTCGTAGGCATTATCCGCAAGAGTTATCCCTAAACTTATTGTAATTATTAATTTGATCCGTAAGAATTCGGATCAGATTTTTAGTTATTTTGACATCCTTGTTGTGATAATTAGGGTTAGGATAATCGTTAATTTGACTTGTGAAACAACAGGTTATTTTTTCGATCATTGTAATCCTTTATTTGATTGGATGTCTTGATTAGTTTAGATTTGATTTTTAGTTGGTAATCGCATTGTTTTAAAAAGCCACTAAAAAATCTTAAAAAATATTTGAATTAGGATTCAGTTTGTTTTGGAATATTTTTTGTTATCTGGCATATCTAGGATAGGGATTTCAGTTCAAAAAATATAAAAAACCAAAAAAACTAAAAATGCATTCATTTAGGATTTTTAGTTTCTGTTTAATTTAAGTCGCATTTTTAATTACATGGCAATTTTAAATTTCGAATAAAAAATAAAAACTATCATGAATATATCATGTTGAATCAGGATATTCTTGCATATTAGATAAATTGCATGTCGGATTAAGATAAAATCTTAGTTTAAATTAGGATTTAATGTGACTTAATCCTAAGTTAAATTAGATAGAATCTTAATCTAGCTAAATCATTTCAAATTTCATGAAATCTATCTTAGGATAAATTAGTTGCAATTCCTAGGATAGATTGCATTTTTAAATAAAAAACGTCATGTCATATAAATTTAGGTCCATGAAATGCACGTCATTTTATTGATTATTGTTAGGTTCATTTTTAATTGGAAATTGCCGTCATTAGATTAGGCCATTTAATAAATGTCGCGTGACATATAGCTCGCATATTAGATTGCAATGTTGCATATCATTTTAGTTGAAATAATTTTGTACGTCATTGCATTGCATTGCACGTCATTAGAATTAAGTTATTTTGGTTAATCTAAATTGCATATAACAATTGCATGTTCATTAAGAGATCGTAAAAAGTTTTATTCATATGGTTTAGGACATGTTGCCATGCCATATCATTTCATAGATTAAAAGCATCACATTGCATGTCATTAAGATTATGTCATTTAGATTGCATTTAATTATTGCATTTCTTCATGTCATATAGTTTATGTCATGCTGCCATATCATATTAGATTATTAACATGCATCGCATAATTTTCATTAAGAAAAGCGAAAGACAAAAATTAAAATTGCGTGTTAATTAGAAATCATATCTAGGATGGTTGATGTGAATTCTGATTTAATAATGCAGATGCTTTCGTTATTTCAAAGTATGTTTTGCATTATTTAATTGTCTTGAGTGTTAAATTGGTGGTATGCGCACATGTATGATCACCTCACACGTTAGGAAGTTAAATTAAAATCAATTCAATTGCCAAACATTTTTGAAAATGAAATAAAAGGTAGAAAGGGCATTTAGGATAGTCTAGTGAACCAAGTCGCCGAACTCATAAATCTCTGGTTCGTAGGAAAGTAAAGTAATTCTCCCATTATTTTACTTAGGTGTCTAATCGACCTACCATAAACCGATTAGTGGCGACTCCTAAATAAAGTCAATTTGCATTTTGAACCAAAGTCGCGAATTGATATAGCTGGGAGAGAGCTCGAACTAAGCTTAAAGGCTTAGTAGTCCATTAACCTAGTTTTAGGTAGTCCAAACCCGAAAAATTGGGTCGCGACAAAACCCTATTTTGGTGTTATAGTATTTTAAAATAAATCCAAATAAAATTCCCTTGCTTCTTTTTTTTTTTACTTGTATGATGCTCATTAAGACGAATTGCAATCAATAGGCTATCGGAATTTGACTCAACGTAAGCTTGGGTTTTGTAATATGACTAGGAACAATGGCTCTCCGTCAGCTTAGTTGAAGTGCAAAATAATTGGATATCGCAAATTGCTCTCTTTCTAGAGCCATGTTCAGTCGATACAGGCAACGCTGTTGCTTTAGTGGGTGAATAAGGTAATATAGCTTTCGGGTTCGGCCTTCTAGGATGTGGCAATTTGAGGATATGTATGGATGCTCAATGTGTGTAGCAGGTTCTATCCCAATATGCCTCTGTATAATCAGTGTCACTTAATTTCAATCACGTAACTTGTTTGCTTTGGAGGTGCAAATTCTTCTGTGCTACTCTTTTTGAGGCTTACTACTTTCATTATTTTTTAAGGAAAAACACATAGTAATCCCAAAACATTTTGAATTTGCGCAATCAAGTCCCTAAATCTGTTTTTGGGTAATTGCGCTCTTAAATCATACACTTTTTTTTTTCTTTGTTCGAGTTAATCAGTCCATTTGAAAAAATAAATGAAAATGCCGACTTGGCTTAGAACTTGTTGTGAAGTGTTGCAATGGCATCCTACGTGGCATTCCACTTGGTAAATAGAGAAAAGTTTAAAAAGAATTCAAAATAGAATGAGTGTGTTCCAATATACAGAAAATAAGAAATCCAGAGAAAAGGAAAATGAGATACGTAAGAGAAGCGAGGGAGGAGAAGCTACCATGGTGGCGGACATCCTAGCTCCCGCATCAAATGGCCACTTTCTTATGAGGATAATTCAGAGTATTAACAATAGACTCAAGTCTAATAATTGATACACTTGAAGTCAACATCCCAATAATTGGGCTTCCCCTGTTTTCCACGACCGGACTGCTGAGATTGATCCAAACCATACACCGCGCTCAACCCAAAAGCAAAAATCACTGGATTTGGTGGTCAATTGAATATTGTCCTCGGCAAGATTCACTGCAACTCTTTCCCCGCCGAGTCCTAATGGCTCCGCCGCCCTCGCTCCTCCTCCCTCTCTTCCTCTCCCTCTTCCTCCAATCTTGTCGGCTCTCCACCTCGGCGCTGCCCAGCCTCGCCAAACGCGCGTCCCTTTCCGTCGAGGACCCCGGCGACGTCCTCGTCTCCCCTTCCGGCGCCTTCTCCGCTGGCTTCTTCCCTGTTGGCGACAACGCCTACGGCTTCGCCGTCTGGTTTAGCGACCCCCCATGCTCCGGCGCCGCCTGCACCCCCGTCTGGATGGCCAACCGCGAGGCCCCCGTCAACGGCCGACGCTCCGCCTTATCCCTCCTCGACTCGGGCAACCTCGTCCTCACCGACGCCGGCGATGCTGGCGCCAAGGTCTGGTCTTCTGGCACCAGCTCCCCCTCCACCGCCGAGCTCCGCCTCAATGACACTGGGAACCTCTTCCTCACCAACGGCAGCGGCGGCATCCTGTGGCAGAGCTTCGACTCGCCGACCGACACCCTCCTCCCTCAGCAACCCTTCACTGGAAAAACATGCCTGATCTCTGCTCGGAGCCGGTACAACTACTCGACCGGGTTCTACAAGCTTTACTTCGACAACGACAATGTCCTCCGCCTCCTCTTCGACGGCCCGTTGATCTCGGGCGTCTACTGGCCGTACCCGTGGCTCCTGAGCAATCAACTTGGCCGATTCCTTTACAACAGCAGCCGCATCGCTGTGCTCGACCCGCTCGGCCGCTTCCAGTCCTCCGACAACTACTCGTTCTACACCTCCGATTACGGCGTCGCGGCTACGCACAGAAGGATGACCCTCGACTTCGATGGCAACTTGCGGGTCTACAGCCGCGAGCTGGGCTCGACCGTCTGGGCCGTGACGTGGGAAGCGTTCAGCATCCCCTGCTTCATCCTCGGCGTGTGCGGCAACAACAGCCTCTGCAGCTACGACCCGACCAAGGGTCGGAGCTGCTCCTGCGTGCCTGGGTACGTTCCCAAGGTCCCGGGCGACTGGTCGGCCGGTTGCATGCCCGATTTCACCTTCTCCGACGGGTGCGTCGCCGACGAGATCGGGTTCGTGAAGCTCCAGTACGTCGATTTCTATGGCTACGACTACAACATCATCTCTAACGCCAGTCTCGCGAAGTGCCGGCAGACTTGCCTGAGCCTGTGCAACTGCCGAGGATTCCAGTACAGCGCGTTGGGCTCCGGCGGCACGTCCGATTGCTACCCCAAGACCGAGCTCCTGAATGGCCACAACTCGCCCAGCTTCATCGGTGAGTTCTTCATCAAGGTCCCCAAGAATAAGACCTTCACCGTGGACCAGCTGGTGAAGAGGACTCAGTACACTTGCCCTCCCACCCCGGAGGTGAAGGTCTTGGACAGGACTTACTCCAAGAAACGCAAAAACGGGCCGTTGAACTTCATGCTCTGGTTTGCCTGCGTGGTGGGAGGAATCGAGATCGTGGTGGTGTTCTTGGTGTGGTTCTTCCTGATCAAGAACCAGCAGGACGTCACTTCCGTGCACCAGAGCCACCTCAATGCCACAACCGGGTTCAAGCGGTTCACCTACAACGAGCTCAAGAAGGCAACGAGGAATTTCAGCAAGGAGATCGGGAGAGGCGCAGGCGGGATCGTGTACAAGGCCGTATTGCCAGATGATCGGATCGTCGCAGTTAAGGTGCTCAGCAATGCCACAACTGGAGAGGCCAATTTTCTGGCCGAGGCTAGCACGATCGGGAGGGTGAACCACATAAATTTGATCGGGATGTGGGGTTACTGTGCCGAGGGAAATCACAGGCTATTGGTGTACGAGTTCATGGAACGCGGATCACTGGCACAGAACTTGCCGTCACCTGAGCTTCATTGGAAGAGGCGGTTCGACATCGCGGTAGGCACTGCAAAGGGTTTAGCTTATCTCCACGAGGAGTGCTTGGAGTGGGTTCTGCATTGCGATGTGAAGCCTCAGAACATACTCTTAGACTCCGACTACCAACCCAAAGTTGCGGATTTTGGGCTTTCCAAGCTAATGGACCGAGGGAAGGTGATGAATTCCGGATTCTCGAGAATTAGAGGAACCCGAGGGTACATGGCTCCCGACTGGCTCTCAAATCTGCCCATCACATCCAAGGTGGACGTCTATAGCTACGGGATTGTCTTGTTAGAGATGGTGACCGGAATTAGCCCAACGACGAATGTTGACTTTGACTCGTTGGAGAACGGAGGGGATGCCAAGCAAATCCGGCTTGTCCCGTGGGTGAGGAATAAGATGAAGGGACTCGGGAGGACGAGGTCCCGTCTGGAAGAGATGGTGCATCCTGCGCTTGGGGGCGATTACAACTTGAAGCAAATGGAGGTCTTAATCGAGGTAGCGCTCAAGTGCGTGGAGGAAGATATAAACGCCAGACCCAACATGAGCCAAGTGGTGGAAATGCTTCTTAGGCATGAGAATGATAGTTAGATTAGGGTGCAAGTGAAGTGAAATTGATTCAGGTGCTATTTCTCTGGTCACACGTGATGGGCTTCATAAAAAGTTTAAATTTGCAATGGCTTGGCATTATCTCATTCTTTGAAGTTATGAAATTTGTTGACACCTGATTTTATCTAGTAGGTCACATAATAAAAATTCGAGATTATGGATTTTTGACTGCGACATGACCCATTTCCTAGGGTAAAAAGAGTGATTTAAGTGTTTTTCAACATTTTTCAAGTTTCATCACATTTTATTTAAACTTAGACATTAATTCCTTGGTTTACCTTTGAATCGATTTTGGTCAACCCCTAATATCAACCTGTCAACATTTTTTTAAAAATCTGAAAACTTCAAAAAATCATCAATTCCATTATTTTCAAGCTTAGAGTGGGTTCATTTTGCGAAAAACGTTTTCCTTATTTTCTTGCATTTAGTTCGTTTAGAAAAATGAGTCAACAAAGAATGTTTTTCTAGTCAACAAAAAAATGTTTTCCTATCAAAACTTGTGCTCTCAGTCTAAGGGTCATTGATCAATGAAAAGTTTATTTTTATAAATTAATTTTTCTAAAAAATCGAACATTTACTTATTTATGTTTGATTTTTTTTTTTTTCTTTCCTTTTCTTTTTCTTTTCTTTTTTTTTCTTTCTTTTCCTTTCTCCTTCTTCCCCTTCTTCCTCCGTCGGTTGTGTGCCTCCGCATCTATCAACAACCCGGCAAGTGGCCAAGACATGGGCTAGCAAGCTCGACCTTGGCCGATCTAGGCAAGCCCAAGCTCACCAGTTCAAGCTCCGTCGAGATCGACAAGCTCAAGGCTTGCCCGATCTTGGTGAGGCAAAGCTTGCTTATGGTTGTCGCTACTCGATAGCGATAGAGGATGAGAGAAATTGAAAATGGAAAGAAAAGAAAAATAAATTTTAAAATAATTTAAAAAATCAAATTTTTGAAAAAAAATTAAAAAAGAGAAAAATAAAACAATTATAAATTTGAATTTTTTTAGAAATTTAAAATTTAAAAATTTGAACTTGTTTTTGCCTAAAATAAGGTAATGAGATTGAGCTCATCTTCCAATAATATTTAAACATCATAAAATATTTTTAATCATATATTACCAAACAAAGGAAAATTAATCGTATTCCTAGAAAATGTTTTACCAAAAGGTATTTTCATATATCATTGAGTTTTTTTTTTTTGTGTGATAAAAACACACCCTTAATTAGACTTGTAATCAATAGTTTTCACAAAAAATGACTAGGAACTGACTTTTCAATCAAATCGAGAATTTTGACCATCAATCAG
This sequence comes from Eucalyptus brandiana, assembly GCA_014182725.1. Lineage (NCBI taxonomy): Eukaryota > Viridiplantae > Streptophyta > Magnoliopsida > Myrtales > Myrtaceae > Eucalyptus > Eucalyptus brandiana. Next base: position 1,881,649 of record CM024673.1, on the reverse strand, counting down.
CAAATTTTAAATCATTTTTTAGAATATTTCCTTCATGACATTTGATCTAAAGTCGTAACACATTGAAATTCAAGCCAATTTTAAGAAATCGAGCTTGAGACAGGTGGACCGATTCTCAAGGAGCCCTATCGGTCCTTCATAAATAATGATAATTAGACCTGTTGAAATTCGATTAAAGCAAATCAACTCAATTCCAAAGTCAATTTTGACAAAATCATGGAAATTTGGCATAATTTGACTGAAACCACGAACTGACACCAATAGGGTCAAGCCAAAAAAGAAACTAGGCCTTGATCCAACTGGGCTCGATTTAGGAGCCCAATCATGATCATGGCCTAGGATAGGACTTGGTCTCTGTTCTCGGGTTGGGTTCAAGAACTCAGCCCGACCTAGTTCTGGTTTTTAATATTTAAAATAATAATAAATATATTAAAAATAATAATAGTAATGTCTTTTTAATAAATCCAAAGGTACAAATTTTAGGAATTTGGTTGGGAAAATGCTACTTCCTCTCTTCTTTAGTGGATTCATGCCATTGCTTGGTTGATCGCTAGTTGACTTGTGTGCTAAAATTGAAATGTTCAATTACCCTTGTTCGTAGATGCTTTGATTGCCTTTCAATTACATATATGCATGTTCTTTGGCGGTTAGCTTAGGCCGGAAATTATAATTTAATTAGGGATAATAATATTAGCCTACTACTTTATGAACACAAATGGAGGTTAATGATAATTATTATGTTTCCCTAGTTTGATTAGGAGGTGATCGAATTGATGATGAAATGTTTTTTTCAATCTTGATTAGGAAGGCATGATCTTTTAGCGAGTAGATTAGAAGGATAATTATAGTATAATTAGGAATCAATGATGTTATCTTACTGCTTTGCAAACACAAAATATTCATTCCCTTCAATTAATAAATCCCTAGTTTGATTAGGAAGTGGCTGGAGTTAATCGATTGCTTGTTGCTTTGTTGAATAGTGAGTGAACTAGGCTTACCTTAAATAGAATTTGGTCCCTAATTTCAGACTGATGGTGGTTCATGTCCTGAGGCTTAAAAACGTGGCCATGTATTTTATTTGCTTGATGAGTATCGAGTTTTCTTTCTCATGCCTTACTACAAGTCCTCATGATATTTGTGTGCCTAATGCTTGCACTTTCAATACTTAGTTGTTTTATTACCACATTGCACTTCGATAACTTGTTTGTTAATTTTCTTTTTAGAATGGTTAGGATTAGTTCAGGATTATAATAAACCCCTTACGAATATATGTATGATCACTTGGCGACTTTGATATCCTAAGGTCATAATTGGTAAAAACGCGCTTGACTACTTAGACAATAACCTTTCAAGTGGTACCATGAGGGTTTTAATAGTAACATTAGCATAATTAAGTCCCTCAACTTAAAAATTTTGGTTGTGGAGGAATCAATATGCCCATTGCATGTCTTGATTGGTTTCTAATAGACCCCAAATAAGTTAGTGGCGACTCCAAGATTTACTTAGGCCATTAAAGAATTAAAAAATGAAAAATCTAAAACCTACACTTTTAATTGATGGACTAGTTGGGTTTGACATTTGATGGACTATTTGGACCATCATTTTGATGAATTGTTTGAACCGTCTTTCAAGCAATACTTCTAGACTCTTTCTGAGAAACTGAATTTTTGGGAGGGTCACATAAACAATGCCTTGTCATTAAGTCTTCGGTCATGCACCCCCAAAAACTAGAGATTATAAACTAATCCTATCTAGGGTGCATCTAAATCTATGCATATTATGATGATGAAACTAATCCAAGATATTCTAACCATTTATTAAAAGGTGATGCAAAGTCTAATTTGATTTTATTAATTAGAATTTAAGCTAGATTATTTGTTCAAGTCTAAACTGGATAAGTAAAGTAGGAGTGCCATAATTTTCAACGACGTTCGCTTGAGTGCCATAATTTTTTTTTTGTTTATTTAAGTGCCACGGATTTGAAAAATTGATAATTTAAGTGCCATCGGCGATTTATTTTATTTGACATGGACGCCAATCATCCTATATAGCATTGTCACTGCCAACATGGACAATTTTTATAATTTTTTTGCTCACTTATATATCATAAAATTGAAAAATCGGTCACTTAAGTATTATCTACAATTTGCTTACCCCGTAAATCTATTGTTGGCCTACCCTAGATTTGGTGAGAACCTTCATGCCCTTGCTTGTGGTGAGCTAGGCCATCGTAGCCTTACCTTGAAAGCCCTCACCCACAATCAATGATGGCCGAGAGTGAGGCCTTTACGCCCAGCTCATAGAAAAGAAAATAACACAGAAAAAAGATAAATAAAAACTAAAAAAAATTTTAAAAATTATTTCAAGAAAATACAAAAAATTCACATAGGATAATTTGCCGGAAATGACATTCAAATGATCGATTTTACTTTGATGTGACATTTAAGTGAGCTAAGAAAAATTTATGACACTCAACTAAGTGCCGTGTAAAAATTATAACACTTATGCTATACTTGTCTCGAGTCTAAATTAACCTAAGTTCATTAACTAAACTAGCCTACTTAAATCCAAGCTAACACTAGTTAAATTTATTGAGATGCCACCTTAGCTCTCAGCTGCTGATCTTCAAGCTCTTGGCCACCACTATCATCATCAGTTTCCACCATCCATTTCATATAATTCATACATTCACTCAAAATAAATCATCAATAGACTCGTAATCAATCAAGAAATTTGGCTTGGGAATTTGATTTCTCCCATGCAATTCGATTAGCCCCACCACCTCCTAATCAAATTAGGGGTTTATTGATTAAAGTTAATGGTTATTAACCCCATTTGTGTTTACAAAGCAATTATATGTTAACGTCATTAATCTCTAACTAGGTTCTAATCCCTCATCTAAACTACTCACCGAAGGACATGCATATGTAGTCTATCATACACCTAATCATCCACATGCAAGGCCAACTAAGTCATGCAAGTCAAGCAAACAATTAGTGAACCAAGAGGGTCACTTCTAAATTTTTATCCTCATATGCCTGATTATGTTTTAATCTGATTAAGGGCCTTAATGATGTCAAAATTGAATGAAATTAGTGGCAATTGAAAGCTTAGAGTGTAGTTTAATGTTCATTAAGATCATTTTCCCTAATTGTGAGCAAAATTTCTCAATTTAACCCAACTACCCTAAATTAGACTCGGTTATGATCCGACTTTTGAAAAATAAGGGAAAATTTTTTAAGGAGCTAAATGCTCACCAAATTTAACAAATAACTAGCCCTGCATGCTATCTTCAAATTTTATGTTTTGAAGATTTTGCAAATAAGCCCCCATCTTAGACAAAATTAAATATTTCCCCAAGGATTCAAATGTAAATAGCTTTGTAGGCCAATAAGGAACTTGTTCATTGCAAAAACGACCCCCCCTAGACTCTCTCTCTCTCTCTCTCTCTCTATATATATATATATGAAACTTTGCAGATTTACAATTAAGCTTCTCCTCAACAACTTTTGTTTTTTTAACTTTTTGCAAAAAAGACATCCAAGTTCCTCAAAATTGCAAAATACGTCCAAAGCACACAAGAATACATTTTTCACATCAAACATTTTACTAGATTGAGCTTGTACCTTTTTGGACCAAATAAACTTTGACTTTTACAAATTTTATATAATGAGAAAGCTTATGATCTTATTGGCTAAAACTGTTGTTTTAGACAATCTTTGGAAATTTGAAACACAAAAAAAGAAAAAAAAAAGAAAAAGAAAGATGAACACTTGAAAGTTTTTCAGACTTGAATTTTTACGAAAAAACTTTGAATCTTCAAACTCAAATTCAAGTATATTCAAGCATATTCAAACACATTCAACCTATTCTCCAGACCAATAGTGTATCTTCAACATGCTCTCAAGAACATTCATCAATTTCTTCAAACATTCAACATCAAGCTAATCCTAATCTACTCATATATTAATGAAATAATTAGGAAAACATCATCAAATCACTCTTAATAAACACTCACCCAACATGAGATCATCCTAAGCTAATAAATTATCAAAATAAACATTGAGGACTACATAAGGTCATTTGGTTGAACATGAACTTAGGATAGAATTATATAAATTCAAGCAATAAACTAAACTAGGCTAATTTCCCAAGAATACCTATCCTAACATAATAATTCTAATAAAAACGACATGCAATTTGGCCAAATCAACTTCTATAGACAAGTAAAGAATTCGGGTATCCTAGAAAATTATGATCCCAAAACTTCTTAACATGCAATAGAACATCTATTCTATGAAACTAATACTAATATATGATCTAACTTCTAACTGTCAAATTTTGTCACCTCGTAGTTGGAATTAAATATAGATCGAACATTTTCCTTCAACTTTGAACTATGTTCATTTCATCTTTGGATGATCACATGAAATTGATGACTAAAGCATTATTGGACCTACCTTTGATTATTGGAATTTGGTAAGCAATTTCAAAATTGATCAAAACTCAGGGAAACAACGATCACCAAAACCTTATGGACACAATGGGAAGCTCAATTGCAAGAGTTGATTTGTAAGGAATGGTCGGAAGGAAATTAGAATTGATGAAATTGCAGTGAGGAGAGAGAGAGAGAGAGGGAGGGAGGGAGGGAGGGAGGGAGGGAGGGAGGGAGGGAGAGAGAGAGAGAGAGAGAGAGAGAGAGAGAGAGAGAGGGAGGGAGGGAGAGAGAGAGAGAGAGAGAGGGAGAGAGAGAGAGAGAGAGAGAGAGAGTTGTGTGTGTGGTGAATGGCACTTAATGTGAGAGGAAGACAATGTATCTTGCATTTTGATGGGAAAAATTCTGATATATGATGCAATCTTAGCATTTGATTGATTTTATGGCTCATTTTGATCCCTTAATGACTAAGATAACTCCCTATTGGCTGCAATTTTAACACATGGACAGATGACTTTCCACTTTAGATGCTAGGATTGAGAGGCTAATGCATGCTTTTAATTTGCAATCAAATGACATGGCAAGGGTGATTTAGTAATTTTAGGTTAATGGCAATTTTGTAACTTTTGCAATGTAAGGAGAGAGGGGGCTGGTCATGCTTGATATTTTGGCCCAATGGGCCAAACCCAATGGGTTTGGTTCGGCTTCAGGGTTACTCAGGACCAACTGATTATTTTTTGTCTCATTTTTTGTGTTCTTTAAAAGGACAAATATACTATTTCAAATTATATATCCATCAATTATGTGACATTTAGTAGTCAAACTATGAATACCAATACATATCAAATATAAATATAAGTAAGTAACAATGGATATTTCACACTTGCTAAAAGCAACAAATCATAAAAACAAACATACGATGCGGGGGAATAGAGGCAAGCAAACCCAAGGTGAGTGATGAGTTTTTTTTTTTTTTTTTTTTTGGGTCAAATAAGGGTTGGGTTTCTTTCTATTTTCTAACTTACAAGACAAATTGAACTATGAAGAGAATAAAGAAGGAGGCACTAGGGGTTTAGAGTAGCCAAAAGCTTATAATATAATATATTATCATATGTACAAGGTTGATCCGAATTGGACCAACCCTAAACTTCCAAGTTCAATGACTAACTAGCATAGTGCAACGTCCGAGGATCTTGAGATCAAGCACTAGCCCAATCCCTCTAGGAACTGGACTGGTCGAGTTAAGCTGATTCACAGTTGACCTTGGATCGATGCTCACCGCTAATAACTATGAAACATTGATCAAACATCTTTATTAAAAGGAGCACTCATTTTGACAACTGTAATTACCGTGGAAAAAAAATATGTCAAACATGCAAGTTATGTCTCTCGATTTTATACGTATTCATACATGGAGGAACTCATAGCAAAGAAGCATAATCACTAACACCAACTTTTCGAATTGTTATTGGGTTAGTACCAGCATGCCCAATTACTTAATTCGATAGGAAGAATTGAGGCATGATGTAGTACAAAAAAAAATTAGAACATGTAAACAAATGAAAAGGAGCTAATGTCGTGAATGATTAGACTCGGGTCACAGGAAAGCTTACAAAGTTTCAAATCTCACTTAATGATTAAGAGTCAAGTGCCAACCGCCAATCGAGTGACAATAACTGGAAAAAAAAGAAGAAGATGAACATGCAATAAACTATTTGTTCATTTAAGATTTGAAGTGCATTAGCATTGTTTAACAGAAATTCTTTAATTCGATTCTACACTAGCCATTGCTAGCTATGTCGATATATATACTTATAATTTTAGAAACTAAGGGAATATCAAAATTAATAATAATAAAGGTGGCTCACCAAGACGAGATTACATGGCTTGTATATTATCTAGATGATGTACACGTTAGGTGCATTGGATAGAGAAAGAGATATGATCATGGATAATTGATGATATTAACCCCGTTTTGACTTTAATGAAAGTTGAAAATTGAGTTGTATTTTTCAATAAATCATTAATTATCTTATGATGATTTAATAGGAATACTTATAATGGGAATACTGAACACTAGTGGATGGGATCAATGAAGAAACGAGAGATAGAGTTGGACTTGGAAAACTGTCTCGCGGGTCAAAACCAAGTCAAGCGGGCTAATAAAATCCTATCCATAAGTTAGTGGGTCCAAAGTCAAGTCGGCCTAAATTTTTAAGTCTAGTCCAATCGAATGTTTCTTGCCAAGGGGGCTAGATACTGGTATATACATTCGGTCCAGGTTCACGCTTGTGCACATAAGTGGAGTCACGCACCTCACATGGAAAAATGGTTCCGTTGATCAATAACGTCGCTAGATAAGTGTTTTGCCAAAATTCTCGAAAGCATCATGTGTACTTGGAAAATTAACTTACAAATGACTCATGACTAAACCAAAAGTAGGGCTGCGGTGCCGGAAAAAGGCATCTTAGGATGTTAGTCTGTCCTACACATAACCAACCTATGGACCTAAGATCTCTAGATTGCCTTTGACCAATTCCCTCAGGCATGCAATGAGTTGGTTTGATTTCCCCTACACTACTTGAGATCCAATCGGTCTAGGTTTACCTAAATTGATCAATGGCGACTCTGGTCTAGTATTCTACTTTGTAGTCAAATTTTATTTTGTAAAGTATTCCAACTTAGGATTTTGGAAGATCTTAGAATCCAAGGCAACCCTAACTGGCGACTCTTGATTTGCAATATTAGAGGTGCTCCATCTGATTGGAAGAGAGAGGAGTTAGAGTCTTTAATGACAGCTTATTAGCCATTACATTTATCTTTACCAAAGTGCCACTTTATAAATGATGAAAAGACTCGTATCTAGATTGACTTGTACTTTATGCTTAGAGGAAATATTAAGGAATATGCAATTTGATTAGTATTTTTTAATTCGAGACACCTGAAATTTTCGCAATATACAAAATTTGACACATAGACTCAGTTATAATTTTTTCATGATTTTCTGGCTAAAAAAATAGCAATGGAAATCAAATAAAATTCATTTCGGTGTTTGTGTTATTTAGGTTGTTGCTTAATCCCTGAGTTCTATAGTATTTCTTTGCTATATTATAAATTCGGGATTATTTTGTCTTATCAGCACGTACAAATATCATATATCAAAGTAAAAATCATTAACAATAATTATTCATAATCGCTTTTAATTAACACATGGTCGTGCCCCGTCTCAAGGCCCTCGCCCAGGCCCAACTTGCCCACTGATTCGGCACCGAATTTTTGTCCAGGCCCACCTCATGGTCCTAAACCTTCATCCAATATTCCAAAAATCGCACTAGCTAAAACCCATCAGCCAACGTGCGAGAACAAATTCTGCAATTGCAACCTACAATCTTCTCATAAAGGCTTTTGGTCATGTTTTTATACCATTTCAAAATTATTTATCTCGCATTTTATATGTTGCTGATGGAGACATCTTGTATCAGTTGATAATATTGAGTTTGATCGATCTTTTTTATGAAAGAATTGGCTTATAATTTTCGATCTTCAATTTTTCATTTAATAAATTACCAACGCCTTCAAAGTTTGCTAATGAAACATGCATATGATACGACCATAAGATTTTATATTAATTTCACTATCCCGTATCGTTTGTTAGAAGTTCAGTATTATCATGACCATCACTTATATCAAGTGATTCGACTTGTATATATTTTCGGCAATTGTATTATTTTGACACTTAACCTTCCCATACTTAAAAACTTTTCACTATCAACAATCGGGCCTTTAATATACTATAACTTGAAATGTAAAAAAAGCAAAAACTACTTCAAATTTGCTAGATTATAGCTACAATTTTTTTTTTTTGAAAATGCCTGCAACTCAAGAACATCCTCCACATCAAATGGCTAAATTTATAAATTGAAATCACGCTCAATGAGTATATTTTGCCGAATAATTAACCGCAGCGTTTAATGATAATTTTTTTATATTTCATTTTATTTTTTTTTGGCCGTTCGCTCTTTGATGAGGTTAAAAAAAAAGACCGAATAGGCTCCAATTTTGACTATTTTTCTAATCGATACTTCGATATTGCGTGCGAAGAGCCACCGACCAGACCGGGCCAATCTCGATCGGGGCAACCAATATATTTCTAGTATGCTTTTTAACTTATTGGGGAGAAGCGACGCAGTGGACACGTTGCACCCCTTTGTCTAGACCCGATTGCGTCTCTCCTCAAGTACCCACGTTAGGAGAAGCAGCGACGTGTCAAAATGAGGGATTTATCATGCGGCAGATTGTCCACGTCAGGTGACTGCGGCATTGTTTGACGTTGACCTTATCTTCAGACGCCTCGGCCCCATAATGCCCGGATCTTCCATTAAACATTGCAGTTGTTACTTGACTTTTGCTGCCTTCACGACAGTTAGATCACTCGACTTTGACTTGTGAATCTCTCAGTGCCATCCATCGATGCATGGGGAGGGAGACCAAAATTCATAGAAAATTCATAGAAAGAAAAGTCTGATGGGGAGACGTAGGGAGGACGGTGGAGGGGGGCAAGTCTTGGATGTGCAATAGTGGGCGAAAATTCCTAGAAAGAAAAGGGAGACAAAAATCCATAGAAACAAAAGTCTGATGGGGAGACGTAGAGAGGACGGTGGAGGGTGGCATGTCTTGCACATGCAATAGTGGGTGAAAATTCCTAGAAAGAAAAGGGAGACAAAAATCCATAGAGTCTGAAATTTGAGATCAATAGTTGGAGATGAAAATTCATAGCAAGAAAAGTCTGAAATTTGAGATCTCAAGCCAAGTATAGTTACTCTAGTTTTAACATTGGAAGAGAAATTTCATAAGAAAAAGATAAAAAAAAAGTGATGGGTCATCCTCAAACATTCCAATAGTGATCCATAAATGACAACGGCGAGGGGAGGCATATATGTATGCATGCATGTATGTATGTATGTATGTATGTATGTATGTATGTATGTATGTATATGCTAATTAAGATTATGTCACAAGCCTTAACAAAATCTTTTTCACTTGTATGGTTTAACTGAAAGTGCAATGGTGTTTTTGAGACTTATGTTGACCTACTTACTGTAAAAGAAAGCGGGTAAATTTGATGTAGAATTCGAAAAGTTGAGTAATTTGCTAGGCTATTATGCAAGTTCAATAATTATTATCATTGTCATGCTAGTAGCCGCACCAAATTTTTCGTCACATTTATACTTGTCGGTTATGAAAGCGAGTTCGTTGAAAATAAAATCAAAATGAAACTATCTATTGATAAGTTTAGTCTCCCGTTTTAATAAAAGGCAACGTGACGGAAAAGCGAGTTAAAACCGGTCAGGACCTCCCTCATAGTTTGCCCCTTTTTTTCTGGACACGACGATCCATATTTCACGATAATCAACGTCTAGAGATCAATCCAAAATATCCTCTTTTGACCATTGACCATGATCACATGCATTTAATGGGTGACTTGCTCAGGGTTGACCATAAGGTGCCAAACCTTTCTAGATGAGGAGCCATTGATTCATTTTCACACACTATTCAACTGTACATATATATATATATATACATACATATATAGTGGTTAACTTAATATTTCTTATCCTCTATGTAGCACCCTAGATCCTGAGGGCTATCTAGTATAAGAGCCAAGAGGGAGGTATATTGGTTAACTTAATAATTTCTTTTAATATGTTTGTCCAATTTGGCTGGAACCTTCCTTAGATAAGATGTATTGGTAGTAAAACCCAGTAGGGTAGTAAGTCCATTGGTCAACTTTAGTTGGTAGCCTAGTAAGTCCATTGGTCAATTTCTTTAAATCTTGTCTACAAAAGTTCACTATAAAGCCATAATTTCATGTTTTGGGATTAATGCTTTTCAACATAGTTCAAAAGGAGAAACTCTTTTACTCCAATCTGATATCACTAGAGCCAACATCATTATTCCTAGATCTATAAATTGGAATGATATTATTTTACCCAAACAATGGGAGCTAGAAGACCAAACTCCTCCCAAGGTTGTTCGTAATAGTGAACCAACAAATATAGTCCAACATCCTGAAAGGAAAAGTAACCATTCAATTCCCAAGAAGATCATTTGATATAAGATCCATTCCTTCCTCTTCCTCTAGGAGATCAATTGATCTCCATCCAAACCTCCCTCCTATGATTACTCTTCCACCAAAAAATCATGATGGGGCTACAACTTCTAATTGACCCAATAATCTCAGTGTTAGGGGACTTGATAATCGGTCTGGAATTCTCAGGCCTATTTATCAACAAGACCAAAATGAACAAAACTTGGATAACTCAGACTCTTTTCATTATTCTCCTACTTACTCACAATTAGTAGATCCCAAGGTTCTTGTTCTTGAAAAGAATTTGAACCTAACCGTGAGTTTTTAAATGAAGAATTTAATTCGAAAGAAAACAAAGAAATTAGACAATGATTTTTTAATACTTTTCATAAATAAGCCAAAAGAATTAAAGAAAAATATTATGTCTCTTTGTGAATTTACAGCTAGTTTTACAAGTAACCGCTTTTCAACAGTTATTATCTTCAATCTCGAACTACTTTCGGAGACTTCAATACCATGCCAATAAATGTATTGCCTTATCCACAGCATTGTCGGCACCAAACCCTTGAAGCCGTCTCCATTCTTATCACTTTGCTCTCAAGCAATTACTAATTTTGAACCCTTGATATCTCTGATAACTGGTTGCTTTCTTGCGAATTAGGTTTAATGGGCTTTCCTTTTATTCTAGGCCCGATAAGCCAATTTTGGTGCAAAAGAGGCAATTAAGTCGAGACGTAGAATTTGGGGAGCAATCTAGTATGTGATTTAAAAGATAACCTCACATCTACAATTACACTTTGTATGGGGCTATATAAGCCTCAACAGAATTAATTGTAAAGAATCCGCATTCAATAACACTTAATAAAATTTTATTATTCAATTTATCGATTTATCATTCTTATTTATAATTCTTTATTCTTTCGGTTCAATTAGCGTTAGTAACTCATTCCATACGCATTATTTCTTATCCAAGTCATCACGGAATCCAATTAACTCAAAAGGCCAAGATGAAATATTTGGTGAAAAGTATTTGTCAATAATCATTTTCGGCGAAACACGTGTTTTCACATTCACCATTCACCGGGGAGACGATATCTCACCGACCGAATTGACGCGTGTGAGACTGTGAGTGTACAGTGCATGGACGGACGGTGGACGCCATGGTCAATGTTGACCACAAGGCGACAAACCTTTCTAGATGCGGAGCCGTCAACATTTCACATACCTTTCTACATGTGTGTGTATATATATATTTATATATATAACATATATCCTCGCCGAGATTCACTGCACCCGCCATTCGCCCCCGAGTCCTAATGGCTCCGCCATCCTCGCTCCTTCTCCCTCTCTTCCTCTTCCTCTTCCTCCGATCTTGTCGGCTCTCCACCTCGGCGCTGCCCAGCCTCGCCAAACGCGCGTCCCTCTCCGTGGACAACCCCGACGACCTCCTCGTCTCCCCCTCTGGCGCCTTCTCCGCTGGCTTCTTCCCCGTCGGCCTCAACGCCTACGGCTTCGCCGTCTGGTTCAGCGACCCCCCCTGCACCGGCGCCGCCTGCACGCCCATCTGGATGGCCAATCGTCAGGCCCCTGTCAACGGCCGCCGCTCTGCCTTATCCCTCCTCGACTCGGGCAACCTCGTCCTCACCGACGCCGGCGCCGAGGTCTGGTCTTCCCGCACCAGCTCCCCCTCTGCCGAGCTCTGCCTCAACGACACCGGGAACCTCTTCCTCACGGATGACTGGGGCGGCGTCCTGTGGCAGAGCTTTGACTCGCCTACCGACACCCTGCTCCCTCAGCAGCCACTCGCCAGAAACATGTCCTTGATCTCCGCTCGGAGCCGGCACAACTACTCGACCGGGTTCTACAAGCTTTACTTCCAGGACGACGGTGTCCTCAGCCTCATCTTCGATATCCCGTCGCAGTCGGACCGGTACTGGCCGAACGACTGGCGCCCGGGCAATCACTCTGGCCGACCCCTTTACAACAGCCGCATCACTGTGCTCGACCCCCTCGGCCGCTTCCAGTTCGCCGAAAACTACTCGTTCTACACCTCCGATTACGGCGTCGCGGCTACGCAGAGAAGGATGACCCTCGATTTCGATGGCAACTTGCGGGTCTACAGCCGCGAGCCGGGCTCAACTGTCTGGGCCGTAACGTGGGAGGCAATCAGCAGCGTGCCCTGCTTCATCCACGGCGCGTGCGGCAACAACAGCCTCTGCAGCTACGACCCGGCCAAGGGTCGGAGCTGCTCCTGCTTGCCTGGGTACGTCCCCAAGTTCCCGGGCGACTGGTCGGCCGGTTGCGTGCCCAATTTCACCTTCTCCGACGGGTGCGTCCCCGACGAGTTCAGGTTCGTGAAGCTCCATCACGTCGATTTCTTTGGCTACAACTACGACATCTTCAAAAACACCACTCTCGCGAAGTGCCGGCAGACTTGCCTGAGCCTGTGCACCTGCCGAGGATTCGTGTACTACTCGTCGGGCTCCGGTGGCACGACCGATTGCTACCCCAAGATCGAGCTCCTGAATGGCCACAACTTGTCCAGCTTCGACGGTGAGTTCTTCATCAAGTTCCCCAAGAATATGACCTTCCCCGAGGACCAGCTGGTGAAGAGGAGTCAGTACAGTTGCCCTCCCACCCCGGCGGTGAAGGTCTTGGACAGGAGCAAAGACGGTGGGTTGAGCTTCATGCTCTGGTTCGCCTGTGTTGTTGGGGGGATTGAGATCGTGGTGGTGTTCTTGTTGTGGTGCTTCCTGATCAGGATCCAGCAGGACGTCACTTCTGCGCACCAGAGCAACCTCAACACCGCAGCCGGGTTCAAGCGGTTCACCTATGATGAGCTCAAAAAGGCAACGAGGAATTTCAGCAAGGAAATTGGGAGAGGCGCAGCCGGGATCGTGTACAAGGCCTTATTGCCGGATGATCGGGTCGTCGCGGTGAAGGTGCTCAGCAATGCCACAACTGGAGAAGCCGATTTTCTGGCCGAGGCTAGCACGATCGGGAGGGTGAACCACATGAATTTGATCGGGATGTTGGGTTTCTGTGCCGAGGGAAAGCGCAGGCTGTTAGTATCCGAGTTCATGGAACATGGATCGCTGGCACAGAACTTGTCGTCACCTGAGCTTCATTGGGAGAGGCGGTTTGACATTGCTGTGGGCACCGCGAAGGGTTTAGCTTATCTCCACGAGGAGTGCTTGGAGTGGGTTCTGCATTGCGACGTGAAGCCTCAGAACATACTCTTAGACTCCGACTACCAACCCAAAGTTGCGGATTTTGGGCTTTCCAAGCTAATGGACCGGAGGAAGGTGAGGAATTCCAACTTCTCGAGAATTAGAGGAACCCGAGGATACATGGCTCCCGATTGGGTCTCAAATCAGCCCATCACGTCCAAGGTGGATGTCTATAGCTACGGGATAGTCATGTTAGAGATGGTGACTGGAATTAGCCCGACGATGAGTGTCGATTCATTGGAGAGCAGAGGGGATGCCGAGCAAATCCAACTTGTCCCGTGGGCGAGGAATAAGATGAAGGGACCGGGGAGGACAGGGTCCCGTCTGGAAGAGATGGTGCATCCTGCGCTCAGGGGCGATTACAACTTGAAGCAAATGGAGGTCTTGATCGAGGTCGCGCTCAAGTGCGTGGAGGAGGATAAAAACACCAGACCCACCATGAGCCAAGTGGTGGAAATGCTTCTTAGGCACGAGAATGATGGTTAGATTAGGGTGCAAGTGAAGTGAGATTGATTCAGGTGCTATTTCTGTGGTCACATGTCATGGCTGCTTCCTAAAATTTTTAAATCTGCCATGGCTTGCCATTATCTCGTTCCTTGAAAATATGAAATTTATTGACACCTCATTTTAGCTGACAAGTCACATAATAAAAACTTGAGGGATTCTTGATTGTGACATGGCTCATTTATGGGGCAAAAAGAGTGATTTAAGTGCATTTCAACATTTTTCAAGTTTCATCCCGTTTTGTGTTTAAACGTAGACATTAATTTCTTCGAAAATTCGAAGTTGACCTTTGAGGTGATTTTGGTCAACCCCTAATGTCAACCCGTCAACATTTTTTTTCAAAAATTTGAAAACTTCGAAAAATCATCAATTCAATCCTTATTAAGATTTACTCTTCCGAAGGTTAGATGTGTTTATTCAATCCATTTTAGTTGCCTTTGTATGGCGATGGTGTAGAGGAAGCCAAACTGAGGTGCGCACTGCAAATGACAAGACTGTAGTTATTAGAGAAGAAATTTCCAACATATGCTCATCATTGACAACAATACGACATCTAGTGATTGGCCACCGATTATTTTGCTTGAAAATCTGTTTTTTTGGAACGATCGTATGCTTAACCTTGTTGATGCTTTGCTAATCCTCCTTATTTTCTAAATTTGGCTTTATTTGTAGTTTTCTGGCTTTTGCTCTGCTTTGATTTGCTTTACCATGAAAGTGTATGTGCTTTTCATATACCCTTTTAAGTCATGACAAAAAATTTTTCGACCAAAAAAAATCCCTTTCAACTTTATGGCAAGTTTGTTTCATGTAAAACATTTTCCTTATTTGCTTAGAAAAATAATTTAACGAAAAAAATTTGCTACTCAACAAATTTTTTTTTCCTACAAAACTTAAGTTTAGGAAGACAATTTCCTCTTTGAAAGAATTGGAAAATATTTTTCAAAATGTTCTCCTAATCTTAGGGTCCTTGGTTAATAAAAAGTTTACTATTATAAAATAGGGAAAAATTACGAAAAACCCCAAATTTTGCCGAAAATGAAAGATTTATCCAAAACTTTTTTCTTGTGATGTGAAAAATCCTGAACTTTGCCAACTGTGACATATTTAGAGCAAATTTTTTTTTGTGACACTAAAAACCTAAACTTCTGCCTTGTGAAACATTTACCCCAAAATTATAGGGCATTTTGGTCTTTTTACTTTTTAAATAATTTTACTTTTTTCTTTACTTTTTCTTTTTTTCTTCTTTTTCTTCCCTCGTCGGCCATGCGGAGGGAAGCCGACATCCAGCGAGAGCTGAGCCCTCGCCGCCGCCGCCGGGAAGGGCGGCGATGGAGGGGAGGGTCGGCCCGGGGGTCGCCAAGCCTTAGCGGGGAGCCAACGACCCCAACCGACCCTCCCCCTCTCGTCGCCGACCCTTCTCGGTGATGGTGGGGAGGCAGCGGCAACGAGGGCTCAACCCTCAATTGCCTCCATTTTAAAAAAAATATATATGTTTTTTAATTTTTCTAATATTTGTATTTTTATTATTAAATGTTTTAAATAAATTTAGTTTTAAATTAAATTAAATTAATTTTTTATTGCGTCGCACCAAAACGATTTGTTTTGCACTTATTTCGCCGGAAATTGCACACGTCAGCATTTTGACTGGATTGGCACTTAAGTGATCCATTTTACTCTGATTTTGGTACTTAAGTGTTACTTTCGTAACTTTTGGCACTTAAGTATTCATTTATACCAACTTTTGGCACTTGAAGCGTACTTTTGCCGCATTTTCTTATATCATTGACTTTTTATGAAAAAAACACACCCTTAATTAGACTTGTAATTCATAGTTTTTTGAGAAAACGACTGAGAACTGAGTTGCCTATCAAACCAAGAATTTTGACCATCAATCAGCCAATTCCAAATGATTTTTTAGAATAATTTCCTTCATGGCATTTTATCCAGAGTGCAACACATCGAAATTCAAGCAAATTCTAAGAAATTAGGCTTGAGACGGGTGGACTAATTCTCCAATGCCAATTTAGGACCTCTATCGGTCCTTCATAAGTAACACTAATTCAATTTGGCAATTTTAAATCCGATATTGAACCCAGTCAAGTGTGATGACCAAACCCATGTGCCTAATTTGAGAGAATTTAAGGCAATTAGAAGGCCTCAAGCTGACTTGGTCTACTCAAGTCAACTCAATTAGACCCTCGAATTGGCTTGATCCATTAGGTAATCCTTAATTTGGTTCACCCAACCCACTTAACCAATACATCAAGTCCAATTAGAAAAATTAGGAGCAAAATTAACAATTGAAGGATCTTGGATCAACCTAGGCCAACTTGATTAGGCTCGGCCCATTGGGTCGAAAATGTCAAGCATGGCTGGTGCCCTCTCTCCTTACATTGCAAAAATTACAAAATTGCTATTAGCCTAAAATTACTAAATTTTCCTTGCCATGTCATTAAGTTGCAAATTAAAGGTATTCATTAGCATCTCAATCCTAGCATCTAAAGTGACAAGTCATCTATCCATGTGTCAAAATTGCAGTCAATAGGGAGTTATCTTAGTTATTGAGGGATCAATGTGAGCCATAAGATTAATCAAAGGTTAAGATTGCATCATGATAACTCTATAAAAATAGAGTTATTTTACCTATTTTAGGCAACAATTAATGCATTGTCTATGAGAAAATATTTGGATTTCCTTCTAATTATTTGAATTTTCCTTGTTTATGCAGAATAATGAGATATGGAGAAGATAAGGAAAAGAATGGTAATTATCAGGAATTCAAATAAAAGCAGCAGTGGAAGATAGATATCAAATCAGAAAATTCTTGATTTTGTTCCCTAATGTTATCTGCAAGCGTTGGGAGATAGATATCTTAGATATATCCTATAAATAGAGACAGAGAGAGGTAGCTAGGGTTTTCTTTTTTTTTTTGAGAGAAGGGGGGTTAGATCGTTTTCCATTGTTCTAAGAGTTTTTCAAGTATTTTGAAGAGAAGACAAAAGTGGTGACATAATTCTTGTTCTTTGATTCAAGATGCTGGGTTTGATTTATATTTATATTTTTTCTTCTACTATGTTCTAATTTTCTTTTGTTAGGGCTACGATGTAGCCTAACCATGATGATATGAATTTCATGATTTTTATGTTTTACAATTGATTTCATTCATGTGAGTTATATTATTGCATTTAATACTTTTGAGTGACTGGCCACCACTTGAATGATCTGAAGTGCATGTTTGAGACTGAGAGGTGATAACATGCAATTGCTCATTATAATATATAACTATGAATTAAACGTGGATAGAAATATACCGCGTTATTTGTGTAGCTTTCGGTGATAAGGTGATCCAAAAGACTCATTGTAAATCGGGAATATTCATAGTTTTTAATGCACTCATGTTTATTTTAATTCACATAGAGATATAGTGGATTAATAAGCTGAGTAGGTTTGCTATACCTAGAGATAGGATAGTAAATAGATTAGGAAATTCCGCTATCACATGTTTGATATCGTTCTTGTATTCACAACAATCTGAAATTCATATCTAGTGGTTATGGTGAAATTGGATGCTCTAACATATTTATCGATTGATTTTACTGCATTTAGTCTTCAAGTTTTGTTTTTAATTTATTCTAAATTATATTTTGATTTGTTAGATAAATTTTAGAATTAATCTATTTTAGTATTTAATTAGTTTATTAATCATCGATCTCCGTGGGACGATACTTTTTCTCATCATTATATTACTTGTTCGATACGTGCACTTGCGTTTAGAATTTTACGAACAAGTTTTTGGCGCCGTTGCCGGGGATTGTTTGTTTAATACTAATTAATATTGATACCAGATAATTCTAAATTTAATCTAGCTTTCGTTTTGTTTTTATTTTTCAGGGTGTACATCAGTTTATGACACGTAGCCAACGAGAGGAACTTGTTGAGCTTGATCCAGAAATCGAGCGTACATTCAAAAGGCGACTAAGGGAACAGAAAAATCACGCTAAGATGGCAGACGGTGAGAATGAAAATCCACGTAGACTCTTAAGAGATTATGCTGCGCCAACAGTTCAAGGCACCACATCAAGTATCAGAAGACCTGTAATTCAAGCAAACAACTTTGAGATTAAGCCGTCACTTATTCAGATGCTTCAACAATCGGTGCAATTCAGTGGGCTACCAAGCGATGATCCAAATGCTCACATCGATGCTTTTCTTGAAATCGTGACACCATTAAATATAATGGAGTTACAGATGATGCTATTAGATTGAGATTATTTCCATTCTCTCTTAGAGATAAAGCTAAGAGTTGGCTTTTTTCTCTTCCTGCAGGATCAATTACTACATGGAATGATATGGCTTAGAAATTTCTTGGTAAGTTCTTTTCACCTGCAAAGTCTGCGAAGATGCGTAACGATATTATTAATTTTATGCAGATGGATAATGAATCATTATATGAAGCATGGGAAAGATTCAAAGAATTTCTTAGGAGATGCCCACATCACGGACTACCCTATGGATGCAGGTACAAACTTTTTATAATGGCTCTAGTGCAAATCTTCGTTCTATGATTGATGCAGCTGCAGGGGGACTTTAAATAATAAAACACTAGAAGAAGCCTACAATTTATTAGAAGAGATGGCGTCCAATAGTTATCAGTGGCCTACTGAGAGATTACCAATGCGAAAAGTTAGCGGAGTTCATGAAGTTGATGTTTTTGCTGCAATTGCTGCACAATTTGAAACACTCAACAAAAAGCTAGATAATATGAGTGTTTCAGCCATGAAAATTCACAATTTGACATGTGATTTTTGTGGTGGAGGACATGTTAGCACAGAGTGTCAGGTAGGTAATACTTTCAAACAACCTAGTGAAAATTCTAACTCTGTTGGGAATTTTAACAGGTCGCAGAATAATCCCTACTCCAACACATACAATCCGGGATGGCGCAATCATCCAAATTTTTCATGGAACAATCAGAATGTGACGAGACCACCGGGATTCAAACAATCAGAAGAGACAAAGTCAAATTTGGAAGACATAGTCACCAAACTTGCTAACACAACTCATGACTTCATCAAAAGCACGGATGTGAGATTTCAAAACCAAGAGGCTTCAATCAGAAATTTGGAGATGCAAGTGGGTCAGTTAGCAAGCATGATGTCAGGAAGACAACAGGGTTCTTTGCCGAGCAACACAGAGAAAAATCCAATTGAAAACATAAAGGCTATTACCCTGAGAAGTGGTAAACAAGTGGGAGAAGAATAGATTGTCAGAGACAAAGAAGAGGTAATCAATAAACAATCGAAGAAGACAAGCAAGAGTAAACTTTTTCCAGATAATCCCAAGCCATATGTGCCGCCAATTCCATTCCCTCAGCGACTCCAGCAGCACAAAATAGATAAGCAATTTTCTAAATTTCTTGATATATTTAAAAAATTGCACATTAACATTCCTTTTGCAGATGTTTTAGCGCAAATGCCTAGTTATGCAAAATTTTTGAAGGAGATTTTGGCAAACAAAAGGAAACTGGAGGATTATGAAACTGTAAAGTTAAATGAGGAGTGTTCAGCCATCCTACAAAACAAATTGCCTCCGAAATTAAAAGATCTAGGGAGTTTTACTATTCCTTGCACTATTGGGGATTCTTACTTTAAAAAAGCATTATGTGATTTAGGTGCAAGTATTAATCTGATGCCTTATTCTGTTTTCAAGAAATTAGGATTGGGCGAGGTAAAAGCAACCACAGTGTCACTTCAACTAGCTGATCGATCAATTAAATATCCGAGATATTGCGGAAGATGTTTTGGTAAAAGTTGACAAATTTATCTTTCCTGCAGATTTCATAGTTCTTGACATGGAGGAAGATTTTGAGGTACCACTTATCTTAGGTCGACCTTTTCTAGCAACAAGAAGAGCTCTTATTGATGTACAATAGGGGAAGTTGATCCTTAGAGTTCAAGATGATCTTGTTTCATTTAATGTTTTTAAAGTAATGAAATATCCATCTGATGATAATTCTTGTTTTAGAGTTGAGACAGTTGACAAGTTGGTGAATAAGGTTTTTCAGGAAAATATTTTTGAAGATCCACTTGAAGCATGTCTGATTCAACTAAGGGACAAAGATATTCAGAATGAGGAGATAAATGAGTATGCAAATTTCATGGAGGCAATTCCACCATATTCAAGGCAAAATGCAATTAAATTTGAAGAGTTGGGACAATACATTACAAAGCCTAAACCATCAATTGAAGAGCCTCCAATTCTTGAACTCAAACCCTTACCTTCTCATTTGAAATATGCTTATTTAGATGGAGTTTCTTCTTTACCGGTAATTATATCTTCTTCTTTGACAGATTTGATGGAGGAGAAATTGCTCGAGTATTAAGAGAGCATAAATGTGCAATTGGATGGAAAATAGCTGATATCAAGGGAATTAGTCCTTCAATTTGCATGCACAAAATTTTGATGGAAGAGCAATATAAACCCACTATCCAACCTCAGAGGCGTTTGAACCCGAAGATGCATGAAGTAGTGAAAGCTGAGGTAATTAAGCTACTTGATGCAGGTATCATCTATCCTATCTCTGATAGTTCTTGGGTAAGTCCTGTACAAGTTGTGCCAAAGAAAGGTGGTATGACTGTTCAGAAAAACGACAACAATGAATTGATTCCAACTAGAACAGGTTCTTGGTGGCGTGTGTGTATGGATTACAGAAAATTAAATGATGCCACTAGAAAAGATCACTTTCCTTTACCATTTATTGATTAGATGTTAGAAAGACTTGCAGGGCATGAATTTTATTGCTTTTTGAATGGATATTCGGGGTATAATCGATTCCTATTGCACCGAAGATCAAGAGAAAACTACTTTCACTTGTCCCTATGGTACTTTTGCTTTTAGAAGAATGCCCTTTGGTCTTTGTAATGCACCAGCTACTTTTCAAAGATGCATGATGGCTATTTTCTACGATATGGTTGAAAAATATATTGAGATTTTCATGGATGATTTTTCCGTTTTTGGCCTATCATTTGATTCTTGTTTAAATAATTTGGCTTTGGTCTTACAAAGATGTGAGGAGACTAACCTTGTTTTGAATTGGGAGAAGTGTCACTTTATGGTGTAGGAAGGAATAGTGCTCGGGCATAAAATTTCTCGAAACGGAATAGAAGTCGATCGAGCCAAAGTGGAGGTCATTGCAAAATTACCTCCGCCAACATCTGTGAAACTTGTCAGAGGATTTTTGGGGCATGCAGGATTTTACAGGAGATTTATAAAAGATTTTTCAAAAATTGCTAAACCTCTTTCTAATCTTTTGGAAAAAGATGCTCCTTTTAATTTTTCCGTTGAATGCATGCAGGCTTTTAACACTTTAAAGGAGAAGTTAATATCAGCACTAATTATGACAGCACCAAATTGGGATTTACCTTTTGAGCTGATGTGTGATGCTAGCGATTCTGCAGTAGGAGCTGTTTTGGGACAAAGGAAGAATAAATTTTTTCAAACCATATACTATGCCAGTCGAACCTTGTTAGGTGCACAATTGAATTATTCAACAACAGAAAAGGAACTTTTGGCGGTAGTATTTGCTTTTGATAAATTTCGTTCTTATTTAATTGGCTCAAAAGTTATAGTTTATTTTGACCACTCTGCTCTTAAGTATCTGCTTGAAAAGAAAGAATCAAAACCTAGGTTGATCAGGTGGATTCTATTGCTACAAGAATTTGATTTGGAAATCAAAGATAAGAAGGGGACTGAAAATCTAATTGCAGATCACTTATCAAGAATTCTAAATTCAAAGGAAGAGGTAAGACCAATTTTGGAAGAGTTCCCTGATGAGAAAATTTTTTCCATCAAGTCAATTCCTTGGTATGCGACTTTGTAAATTATTTGGTAAGTAATGTTCTTCCTCCCGAATTATCATATCAACAGAAGAAAAATTCTTTTCGATGTTAAAAATTATTTTTGGGAAGAACCTTTCTTGTTTAAAGTATGTGTAGATCAGGTCATAAGGAGATGTGTTCCAGATGAAGAGAAGGCAAACATTCTACATCATTGTCATGATGGAGAGACAGGTGGCCATTTTGGTGCCACAAAAACTACAGCTAAGATTTTACAATCTGGATTTTATTGGCCTACACTTTTTAAAGATGCATACTCCCATGTAGCTTCATGTGATAGGTGTCAAAGAACTGGAAATATTTCAAGAAAAAATGAGATGTCTTTAAACAACATTATTGTGTGTGAATTATTTGATGTTTGGGGTATTGATTTCATGGGACCCTTTACACCTTCTTATGGAAATTTATTATGTGTCTAAGTGGGTAGAAGCTGTAGCATTACCAACAAATAATGCTAAAGTTGTGGTGAAATTTTTGAAGAAAAATATTTTTACTCGATTTGGCACTCCTAAGGCAATCATAAGTGATAGGGGGACACATTTTTACAACAAGCAATTTGAAGCACTTTTGAGTAAATATGGAATCACACATAAGGTTGCAACCCCTTATCATCCTCAGACTAGTGGTCAAGTAGAGATTTCAAATAGGGAAATCAAGAGAATTTTAGAAAAAACAGTGAATGCCTCTAGGAAAGATTGGTCAATAAAACTTGATGATGCACTTTGGGCCTATAGAACAGCGTTCAAAACTCCAATTGGGATGTCTCCTTTTAGGCTAGTGTTTGGAAAGGCTTGTCACTTACCAGTGGAATTAGAGCATAAAGCATATTGGGCATTGAAATTTCTGAATTTTGATATGCGTCTGCAGTGAAGAAAGATTATTGCAACTAAATGAATTGGAGGAATTTCGCAATGAGGCCTATGAAAATTCTAAGTTGTACAAGGAGCGTACAAAAAGATGGCATGACAAGCACATATTCAGAAGAGAGTTTAAAATTGTTACACAGGTATTCCCATATGGAACAGTTGAAGTTGCGCACGACACTGAGGGCACATTCAAAGTGAACAGTTAACGTTTGAAGCCCTACTTTGAAGGTGGTTACAAAAAGCAGAAGACCACCATTGAACTTCATCCTCCAGAATAGCGACATCTGAGATAATTTGGCTGAAAACTATAAAGCAAGCGCTTCTTGGGAGGCAACCCAAGCATTTTAATTATGTTTTTATTTATTTTTAAGTTTACGTTTTGCAAAAAAAAAAAAAAAAAAAAAAGAGATTAACTTTTCTCTATTTTATCCAGGTTAATTTTAAGGGAGCACTTTCAAGAGTTTAATCATCAAGGTCATCTATGGACTTATCCTAAAACCAGGGGAGTTTTCTTCTTCCTATTTCTATTTTTCGCATTGAGGACATTGCTTTATTCAAGTTTGGGGGGTGCCAAATTTTTTGGATAATTTTTTCGTGATTGCATTCTTGGTTGTGAATTTTTGTGATTCTTAGGAAAATTTAAATTTTATTTAAACTTGCAATTGATGTGTGAGTTAATTTTAATTCTGATTATGTTGATCCACTTATTGAGCACTAAAAGTCCTTACATTTTAAATTATGTGTAAATCTAGAGAACATTCATGTGAAATATGTGATTTTCTTAAATTTCACCCAAATCTTAGAATTTGTTTGAATTTCTCTTGAGGCGAAATCCTAAGCTAAATCTAATTGAGAAAATGATATAGGCAGTTTTTGGATCGATTGAGCCTTTCAAGCCAACCTTATTTATTTATCCCTAGTCACCCCGTTGAGCCTTAATTATTACCCAATTTTTCAGTGGCACCCATATATTTTTAGCCTAGCTATGATCAAATTATATCCTTATCCCATGCTCTATGAACACGTTGATTTTCTTTTGGGATAAAAAAAAAATTATTTGAGCTTGATAGAAATTTGGGAGGAATGATGAAGTAAAAAGAAGAAAAAAAAGTGATTACAGTGGTTGTTTGGGGTGTATTGTCAAAAAAAAAAATTGCTTTTATGGTTCCCTATCCAACTTTCAATTGAGTGAGCCTTTTGGATACTCAGTGGGTTGGAAATTTTTATGTTATATTTGGAGGGACTTTGGGAGAAACTCCACCATAAAGCAATTCAAAAAAAAAAAAAGAAACAAAGAAAAAAAGAGAGAGAGAGAGAAAAGGAAAGAAAAGAAAAAGAATGATGATATATGGCGGCAGAAAAATTATCTTGAATGAGTGAAATTAGACAGTGACATTGGCTCTAATTAGATCCTCGAAATCAACGTGTTGATGGGTGATTTGAGCTTAAAATTCCCGTTATCTCACCTTTAGCCCAGCCTTACATTACAACCCGAGAAAAGTCCTATTGATTTTTGATTGGATAATTAGCTTACATTAGTGGAGAGAGGAATGAAAAGCAAACCTATGAGATTTGGTCATAATATTGAGAATTTTTAAGAGATTGCATGTTAATGTGAATTTATTTGGATTGCATATAATTCGAAAAAGATGAGGACCTTCACACACACACTTGGATCATATAGTTAGAATTGGTCTTAACTTATAAATTGATTTCAATGTTTGGATGAAATTTATGTTTTTCTTTGAATTGTGAATTTGAGCAATTATGGAAAGATGTCATGGAGAAGGTTGTTAGGTTGAGTATATGTTATGTCTTGATTTTGCTCGAGGACTAGCAAAATGTTAAGTTTGGGGTTTGATAACTCTATAAAAATAGAGTTATTTTACCTATTTTAGGCAACAATTAATGCATTATCTATGAGAAAATATTTGGATTTCCTTCTAATTATTTGAATTTTCCTTGTTTATGCAGAATAATGAGATATGGAGAAGATAAGGAAAAGAATGGCAATTATCAGGAATTCAAATAAAAGCAGCAGTGGAAGATAGATATCAAATCAGAAAATTCTTGATTTTGTTCCCTAATGTTATCTGCAAGCGTTGGGAGATAGATATCTTAGATATATCCTATAAATAGAGACAGAGAGAGTAGCTAGGGTTTTTTTTGAGAGAAGGGGGGTTAGATCGTTTTCCATTGTTCTAAGAGTTTTTCAAGTATTTTGAAGAGAAGACAAAAGTGGTGACAGAATTCTTGTTCTTTGATTCAAGATGCTGGGTTTGATTTATATTTATATTTTTTCTTCTACTATGTTCTAATTTTCTTTTGTTAGGGCTACGATGTAGCCTAACCATGATGATATGAATTTCATGATTTTTATATTTTACAATTGATTTCATTCATGTGAGTTATATATTATTGCGTGTAATGCTTTTGAGTGACTGGCTACCACTTGAATGATCTGAAGTGCATGTTTGAGACTGAGAGGTGATAATATGCAATTGCTCATTATAATATATAACCATGAATTAAACGTGGATAGAAATATACCGCGTTATTTGTGTAGCTTTCGGTGATAAGGTGATCCAAAAGACTCATTGTAAATCGGGAATATTCATAGTTTTTAATGCACTCATGTTTATTTTAATTCACATAGAGATATAGTGGATTAATAAGCTGAGTAGGTTTGCTATACCTAGAGATAGGATAGTAAATAGATTAGGAAATTCCGCTATCACATGTTTGATATCGTTCTTGTATTCACAACAATCTGAAATTCATATCTAGTGGTTATGGTGAAATTGGATGCTCTAACATATTTATCTGATTGATTTTACTGCATTTAGTCTTCAAGTTTTGTTTTTAATTTATTCTAAATTATATTTTGATTTGTTAGATAAATTTTAGAATTAATCTATTTTAGTATTTAATTAGTTTATTAATCATCGATCTCCGTGGGACGATACTTTTTCTCATCATGTCTATAGAAGTTGATTTGGTGGAATTGCATGTTGTTTTTATTAGAATTATCATGTTAGGATAGTTATTCTTGAGAATTTAGCCTAGTTTAATTTATTGCTTGAATTTGCATATTAATCCTCTCCTAAGTTCATGTTCAGCCAAACCACCTAGTGTAGTCCTCGATGTTCATTTTGATAATTTATTAGCTTAGTGTGGTCATGTCCTAGATGAATGTTGATTGGGAGAGATTTGGTGATGTTTTCTGGATTATTTTATTAATAGATGAGTGGACTAGGATTTGCTTGATGTTGAATGTTCGACAAAATAGAGCAATGTTCTTCATGTTGAAGAGACACTATAGTCCTAGAATAGGTCAAATGCGTTTGAATATGCTTGAATGCACTTGAATTTGAGTTTGAAGATTCAAAGCTTTTTCTAGAAAACTCAAGTCTGACAAACTTTCAAGTGTTTATCGATTTTTCTTTTTCTTTTTTTGTGTTTCAATTTTTTTTAAATATATATATACTAAAACGAAAGTTGTTGCCAATAAGATCATAAGCTTTCTCATTGTGTAAAACTTGTAAAAGTCAGAGTTTATTTGGTCCAAAAATGTTCTAGCTCAATCTAGTAAAATGTTTGATGTAAAAAATATATTCCCGTGTCCTTTGGAAGTGTTTTGCAATTTTGAGAAACTTGGATGCCTTTTTTGCAAAAACTTAAAAAATAAAAGTTGTTGAATAGGTCCTTAATTGTAAATCTGGAAAGTTTCAGATGTTTTTAATAGAATTTTTTTTTGTTGATCCTATTCTAACACTCACTCTCAGACTTTTGCCATACCTCTTTACAGGGCGTGGGAGTCAAAACTCACTCATAAAATGAAAACATCCCCACCCCAATCCCCCATGAGAATGTGGGGATTTGAACCCCCACCCCCCATCAAAGTTGGAAAGAGTGGCCACGGGGCGAACCCCCAGTGGTTGTTTTTAATAGAATTTAAGGTGTCATTTTTGCATGAGTTGGATAAGTTCCTTATTGGCGTGCAAAACTGTTTACATGTGAATCCTTGGGGAAATATTTAATTAAATCTAAGATGGGGGATTTATTTGAAAAATAGTAAAAACATGAAATTTAAATATAACATGCAAGGCTAGTTGTATGTCAAATTTGGTTTCGCTCGTTAAATAATTTTCCTGTATTTTTCAAGAGTCGATCATAACCAGGTCATGTTCAGGATAGTCGGGTTAAATTGAGAAATTTGGCTCATAATTGGGGAAAATGATCTTCATGAGCATTAAACTACACTCTCCAAGCTTTCAATTGCCACGAATTTCATTCAATTTTGACTTCACTACGGCCCTTATTAGATTAAAACATAATTAGCAAATGAGGATAAAAACTGAGAAGTGACCCTCTTGGTTCACTAATTGTTTGCTTGACTCCTAAGGCTAATTAGTCTAATTGTTTGACTTAGTTAGCCTTGCATGTGGTTGCATGTGAATGATTCGGTGTATGATAGACTACATATGCATGTCCTTTGGTAAATAGTTTAGATGGGAGATTAGAATCTAATTAGAGATTAATGACGTTAACCTACTTCTTTGTGAACACAAACGTGGGTTAATAATCATTGGCTTGAATCAATGAACCCCTAGTTTGATTAGGAGGCGGTAGGGCTAATCGAGTTGCATGGGAGAAATCAAATTCCTGAGCTAAATTTCTTCATTGATTTGTATGAGCCTATTGATGATTTGTTTTGAGTAAATGTATGAATTATATGAAATGGATGGTGAAAATGGATGATGATGGTGGCAGCGGAGAGCTTGAAGACCGACGGTTAAGAGCCAGGGTGGTGTCCCAAGGAGTTTAATTAGTGTTAGCTTGGATTTAAGTAGGCTAGTTTGGTTAATGAACTTAGGTTAGTTTAGACTTGAAACAAATATAATAAGAATGTCATAACTTTTATATGACACTTACTTGAATACCATAACTTTTTTTTTTTAGCTAACTTAAGTGTTATGTTGAAGTAAAATCGATAATTTGAGTGTCATTTCTAGCAAATTGTCTTATGTAGATTTTTTGCATTTTTTAAAATTGATTTTTTTGAGTTTTTAATTTTTTTTCTTTTTTGTGAGTTGGCCGCAAAGGCCTCACTTTTGATTGGTGAGACTGTGAAGGCTTTGGGCGAGGCCATCACCGGCTCCGGCTGAGGACCTTTACGGTGAGGTTGCGATGGCCTAACCAGCTATATGCAAGGGCACAAAGGCCCTCGCCAAATCTGGGCTAGGCCAATGGTGGATTTACTGAGTAAGCAAATTGTTGATGGTATTTAAGTGATCGACTTTTCAGATTTTTAGCGTATAAGTGAGCAAAAAAAATTACAAAAATTGTCCATGTTGACGATGGTTCCACCTAGAATGATTGATGTGTAGAAAATTTATTCACATATACAACTAATCAATCAAGAAAAACGGATCCATATATGATTGTAAAACACCAAGATCAATAAATACAGCGGAATTAAAACGTACCTGTTTGAGCCATCGCTTCAGAAGAAAACTAGATCACTCTGATAATCAGGGATCTATCGGAATACCAGATCTTCCTCTCTATGACCTATTTCGATATAGCAGCTTTCAATGGGATTAAAGCAACTGATAGGTATAACCTACCCTTTTATAGGCTAGAGAGGGGACCTAGAAAACCCTAATCAATAGCGTCCTGGGCAACGCCCTTCCCATTACGGGCTTCGATTAAACACAATTGCCTACACTTTGCCGCTCAACTAGGCCCGTTAACAATAGATGCCAATACCCAATTCAATCAGATCACTTTGGGGTTTAACAAATATTGGAATATCCATTAACTCGATTATTTAAAATAGAAAATCAATTAATTAATGTAAGCCCATATTATAGGAAATTTCCAACATTCTCCCACTTGGGCTACATTAATTAACTTATTTTATTTTGAAAAAGATTTTATATTGAAAACGACACTATCGGGTTAATAACTGGAAATTTTGTTTTATATGGCCACAATTTTTAAAAAAAAAAATAATATTCCAATAATGGCATCTTAATACCAATCCAATCCTATATAACCTCAATATAGGACTACGGAGATCAATGTGTTAAGAAAATACCACAACACAAGACCTTCCATAATCACATATAATAAGTATTATATTTTCATTGATCATGGGCCTAGTAGTGTAGTAAGAAATAGTGCCAATATGTGATCAAGATATACACTATTTCTTATCGGTCCTCAATGCAATTTCTCAACAACATGAAACTGCATTAGCGCAATTTCTAAACAATATGAAATTGCCTCAATGCGATTTCTAAACAACATGAAATTGTACAATTATGTCACAATCCAACATGAGATCTCATAATTAGTGACATCCAGTCATCTTTAAACAAAATTTGTTTAAAGATACTGTTTTATACTTCCATTTCTCAGTCAACAAGAGAAATGATAACAATATAATCAATAACAACAGTTATTAAAATAAATGCTTTAATATACTTCATAAAAGCATTATCAATTTGTATATAACTATAATATCTAGAAATACAATTTGTATAACTCCCACTAACAAAAGAAATGAAAAGAATCTAAAACACCCATATTCTTTACAAGTTCTTTAAATAAAATGGGTCGTAAGCCTTTTGTTAGAGGATCAGCCAATATGGACTTAGTTCTAATATTTTCAATTACAATGTCTCCCTTTTTGACCAAGTCCTTAAAAGTATAATGTTTGATCCAATTAACATTTCAACCATGGCATTGTTGTTATTTATAGCAAAAACAACTTTTTGTCACACATAATGCAATAAAATCAATTATGGGCAATAAGTATTTTAACAAAAATAATTAGTACATTATAAACTCCCCTTTGGGCAGAGTGTATAATGCACCATCATTTTTCACAGCATGAAGTTTATAAAGTAACAATAAGGAGAATTACATATAATTGTCAATGATCCATCCCCTTTGAGCAGATAAATCATTTAAATTATACATCTCCATGATATCAATATATAGAGATGATAAAAGAGAATTACATATAATCTTTAAGGTTCAATCCCCTTTGGGCAGACAAATCCTTTAAATTATACATATCTTCATTATCTCAACATAGAGGGGAATTACACATAACTCTAAAAAATTTATCCCATTTAGGCAGATAAATCTTTTGAGTCATACATCCCCATCATTCATCTCTAATATATCAATATAGAGGGGAATTACATATAACTTTCAAAAATTTATCCCCTTTGGGCAGATAAATCTTTTTGAGTCATACATCCCCATATTTTAATTTTGGAATTTATCTTTATGCAATTTTCAAATTAATATACACAATAACCCCCTTTGGGCAGGTAATTGTATATACTAATTTTTATCAATAGGAAACTCCAAAAGATATATGCCCAAAACTCATCTAACAATATGAAGCACTTTACGACATGTGCTTCCCAAGATCATATTGCATTTATTAAGCAACAATTTTTGCCACAATTTTTTTTAAATTATTATTTTAATATTTCGGACTCATGGCAAAATAAGAATGGATACGAATGGTTACTAGAATTAAAGAGAGCCAAAAATTTCGTAGCTATCATTAATCATTACATCAAAAAATCATGAGGATAATCTTTATCTCACACTTCCTCACTTGTCAACCCTTGGTTGGCATATTTAAATTTGGCATCTTTTAAATTTGGGAAATTTCATAGTCATGCAATAACTTAATCTCTACATATTTGATACAATCATATCATCTGAATTTAGAAGTATCCTTCATGCATGTTAGCATGAAACCCACAAGAGATCAAGCAAAATCTCTATAGAAAAGAACTTCTAAACCTCAATCATGTTAAGCCAGTCCACTTTGATAATTCGTGGTAAAACCACACAAGAAGACATGAAAGGTCCATTTGGTTCACCAGAATTTTCAATAATATTGATTAATTCGTATTTTGATGCTATAGTCTTCTGTCAGTCACCGGTCCAAAGATTACAATAAAAATAAAAATAAAACTACAAATGAATAGATTTAAAACATAATTCCCATGTAAAAAAAAAAAAAAAACCATTCATGTGCTTCTCATCATGCACCATCTATGATTTTTCCCTTTTGAACCTGGGGTTTCCACAAAGCACCGCACAGTAGACTATGGACTTTTTTTTCACTACTGAAACCTTCAGCTTTTACATCTCTCTAGCCTAATCCTAATTTTTTGATAAATAACATCCTCTTGTTTGTATCTATATACATTTGGATCTCGATTCACAAATCTCTTGGTTTCATTGTATCGCCTTCAATGGAATTTTAAACCTTAGTCAATAAAACACCAATGCATTGTAGGAGCCGTGCGAGCAATTTGCAAAAAGATTAGAATTTGGCCACATTACTTAGCAAATCAACTATGAACCCAACAAATCTAGATAGATAACTTAGCATAAAACCACTCGTACAAACAAAAATCACAGTTTGGTCTTTTGCTCACCCCACAATCAACATATTTATGGCGAAATCACAATAAAGCCTTAAAGCAGCGGTTTCATTTAGAATCTAGCAACAAGATGCACGCATTGCACGTGAAAAGCAAAAACCGACTATTTCCATCTTTAAATTTTGATATCCCGACAACTTGAGAAATCTTAACCATTGGTTCTCTTTTCCAGACTATAGGGAGCACCATAGCCCCAAAGCTTCAGCGACTCACTAACTACTTAATATAGAAATAACCCAAATCAACGAAAAATAGGGCACAAATCTCAACTTTATAACAAAGCACCCCATAAGCGTCACCCATTGCGTACGTGAATCAATTGATGTGTAATCTCGGTCCACCGAGTAAAACGGCAAAGCGGCAATCAAGGAAAAGGAAAGAGGTGCAAGAACCTAATGCGAACGCACACAAACCTCGTACGCACAATCGCACCGAAGCACGAAGCAAGAGGAAGAGAAGGCAGAAACCCTAATCACTCGTCCAAAGCAGAACAAACAATCAGCTACAATAATCTCTTAACCAACCGTTGCTATCGTCGAATAAAAATTGAAGGTAACACTAGAATCTAACTTAAAATTCTAGAACTTTTTCTATATATATACACGAGACAATCACTCCAATTGCACCATATATAGCAACCCAAAACCCAAAAATCTCGAGTAGCCAGTTAAAAATAAATAAAAAATCCTTTCTTCCAAACAAAACGATCACTACACAAGCTGCATCTGAAGAATTCTACCACAAGATTTCGGATCTCTAAAGAAAACAAGAAAATGGTGATCAAACACGGGCACTTACTCATGATTGACCCCTTTGAACACGAAAAAAGAAACAATCTTTGCCATGGGAGATGGAGCCCAAGGAACTTTCTTTATTGCAATCGAAAGATGCTAAAACATATATATAACAATGCCCATGCAACGATTTACAATGAACATCAACCAATTGCAAGTAATTTGAAAATTCTAGAACTTTTCATGTATAAACCCTAGAATTTCAAATTTAAAATTCTCTCTCAATTCTCAACGAAATTATACAAATTATATATGGTTGAAAAGATCTTGACATGTAGAACAAAAGCCCCATGGTTTCAGGATCAATCAAACAAAAAATCCACACGAAAGATAATGCCCATATTTGGCTCAAAGAGGAAAATTTCGAATTTGTCCATAAAAAGATAAAATTTGGGTTCTACAATCATATATGACAAGCTCTGATACCACATGTAGAAAATTTATTCACATATACAACTAATCAATCAAGAAAAACGGATCCATATATGATTGTAAAACACCAAGATCAATAAATACAGCGGAATTAAAGCGTACCTGTTTGAGCCATCGCTTCACTTGAAGAAAACTAGATCACTCTGATAATCAGGGATCTATCGGAATACCAGATCTTCCTCTCTATGACCTATTTCGATATAGTAGCTTTCAATGGGATTAAAGCAACTGATAGGTATAACCTACCCTTTTATAGGCTAGAGAGGGGACCTAGCAAACCCTAATCAATAGCGTGCCAACTGGGCCCTTCCCATTACGGGCTTCAGTTAAACACAATTGTCTACACTTTGCTGCTCAACTAGGCCCGTTAACAATAGATGCCAATACCCAATTCAATCAGATCACTTTGGGGTTTAACAAATATTGGAATATCCATTAACCCGATTATTTAAAATAGAAAATCAATTAATTAATGTAAGCCCATATTATAGGAAATTTCCAACATGATGTCCATGTCAAATTAGGGCAAATCGCTAATGGCACTTAAATTATCAAGTTTTCAAATTTATAGTACTTAAGTGAGCGAAAATTAATTAGAATATCTTTGATTAGTTTCATCATCATTAAATGCATAGATTTAGACTCACCCTAGATAGAATTAGTTTATAATCTCAAGTTTCTAGGGGTTCATGACCCGAGACTTAATAACAAACAAGGCATTTTTGTCATGACCCTCCCGAAAATTCAGTTTCTAGAAAGAGTTTAGAAGTATTGCTTGAAAGACGGTCCAAGCAATTCATCGAAATGATGGTCCGAATAGTCCATCAAATGTCAACCCCAAAAGACTATCAATTAAGAGTGTAGGTTCTCCAAAGCTCATTCCTAACATGACGTTATATTTTTCGTTCTTTTAATTCTTTAACAACCTAAGTAAATCTAGAAGTCGCCACTAGCCTATTTAGAGTTGGCTAGAAACCAATCAAGATATGAAAGTGTTGTCTCAATTCCTACACAATCAAAATTTGTAAGTTCGTGGACTTAATTACACTAACGTTACTAGTAGCGCCATTGTAGTACCACTACCTTGGAAGGTCTACATCTCATCTTATATTTATCCTTCCATTTGCTCGTCTTTTTCAAATTTTGGGTTTGGGACATGATTAGAGTCGGATCACATCAGGAGAGCTCACGAAGTTCCAAATCCCTCTTAATGGTTAAGATTTAGTGCCGACCGCCAATTGGGTGACAATTACTGAATACATAAAAATTAGATAAATTGATGATCATGTATTTGACTATGTGTTCACTTAAAATTTGAAGAGCATTAGCTTTTTCTAACTGAAATTTTGTAATAGAAATTTCACACTAGCCATTGCCAGCTATGTTGATATGTGTATAATTATAGTTTTAGAAATCAAGGGAATATCAAAATCAATAATGACAAGGGTGGCTCATTGACACAAAATTACATGGCTTGTATATTATCTAGACAATGTACATGTTGATAGAGATCAATGTTAATTGATAATTGACTAGATTGATTCCATCATAACTTAGTGACATTTTGAGCTCTTGAGTTGAGTTCTTTAATAAATCATAAATCAATATCACGTGTAATGAAATTGCAAGAGTTCACGCTAAATTTCAGTCCTATATATACAGACAATATAAGATTCCTTGAAAGAAGAGTTTTATTGAGCTTCGATTTGTCATTATCCACTTGAAATCACCTGACTTCACAACATTAGAAAAGATCATAAGGAACGAACAATCATTTTTCAGCATTACAAGTTTAAATTTGAACTCACCTCGCCGTCTAATTAGTGCACCAAACAAGCAAAAGAGGTGATAGACAATTGATCCACCAGCAGCAGAAATCTGATATATCCACGTAGAAAAATCGCTAAGAGAAAGCTCAAGTTTAACCTTGTCAACACATTTAGTTGAACCCACTTTCAATCAAAGTGAGCTAACTAGCATTCTTAACAATTTCATATTATATTAATCATCCAATGTGAAACTTCTCTATGAATGCATCTCGACAATAATGTTGTTTGCTATGCACTGAAGTCTGCTTACAAAATGAGTTTGGCAAACCGTATCCTTGTATTCAAGTGACACGAGTCACATCCAAAATTACCCCCAACAAAATAAACCTATCACATTACTTTTTCATAATTAGTTTTGGAAACCGCTTTTTTTTAATATAAGCATGATTTAACTGGAATAGTTTACTGACAAAAAAAAATTGGAATAATTCCGGTGCGAATACCGAACAGTAGTAGACAGATCAGTGAAGAGGAATTTTTATTTACCAACTTGTATATACAACCTGACAATTGATATTTGGATGACTCGAAGATTAACAACTTATGGGTACAAATTATACCATAATTTAATCAATTATGTAATTTGAGCACTAGTAGCTATGCTTCGAACTCAAACTATGTTGGAATTTAATCTACGACACAACTTGTTTTAAGTGTAAAACTTGAATCTAATCAACAGCAGTACTTCTGAATAAGAAACACAACACCGAAATTTAATCAATGATGCTGGGCTTGTAGAACAACACTGGAATTCAATCAACGGTGCTATACCGAATAGAGATGCACGCCGGAATTTTATCAACGACGGGAATCTAAGAAGCTACAACTAAAATGCGACAAAGTAAAGATAAAATAAAGATAATTGTTGTGTTGATCTGGGGTATCTTTTCTCAATGGTAGGGCTACAACATTTATAGAGTAGACTGATTGTTCCTCAATCGGTCGTTCTTTCTTGGGCACTGCTCTTTGCATTCTCTATGTTTTCCACTCCTTCTTGATAACCTTATCCTTTAACAACCACTTCCTGCTTTGTCAATGATGCTCGTGCAGCTTATTCCCCAAGCAAATAACCGCTCTTTATTTTTATGCGTATTTCTCATAGCAATTATTCTTGCTTGAATTCTAATGCCAATTTCGCTTTATCTTCAAATCTAATGCACTATCCCTGTAGCCCGACACGTGGCAATTAATCTCCTGACTGTCGACTCTAGAGGTTGCTTCTACAATCCCGTCGAGGGTTAGCTCAAGTAGCCTTCACGAAAGATGTTTCACCCAGCTGAAATAGTGTGTTTCACCTAGTGTTCTCTTTAGGAAATTAACTTACAAATGATTAGGCCTTGCGGGATGTTAATCCGGCCCCATGCATAAACAACTCATGGACCTAAGATCTCTAGATTATCTTTGATCAATTCCTTTAACGCGTGCAATTAGTTAGTTTGATTTCCCTTACACTACTTGAGATCCAATCAATCTAGGTTTAACTTTACTGATCGGTGGCGACTCTAGTATGATATTAAAGCTTTTAAGCATTTTGGATTTTGTAAATTACTTGAATTCAAGATTTTGGAAGATCTTAGGATCCAAGGTGCCCTAACTGGCAACTCTTGATTTGCAAAAGTAGAGGTGCTGTGTATGGTTGGAAGAGAAGAGCTAGGGTCTCTGGTGATGGCTTATTAGCTGTGGCATTTATCTTTAGCAAAGTGCCATCTTATAAATGATACAAAGACTCATGTCTAGATTGACTTGTACTTTTTACTCATTGAAAATATTATGGAGCATGCAATTTGATTTTTTTTTATTGGAGATTCCTGAAACTTTCACAATATACAAAACTTGACACGTAGACTCAATTATATTTTTTTCATGACTTTTTGGCTAAAAAAATAGAAATGGAAATCAAATGGTAATTCATTTTGAAATTTGTGTTCTTTTATGTTGTTACTTTACCCGTGAGTTTTATAGTATTTCTCTACTACATCAGAAATATGGCCTTATTTTATCTTATAAGCGTCTACAAATATCATATATCAAAGTAAAATCATTAACAATAATTATTCATAATCTCTTTAATTAATACATAGTGGGGCCGGGTCTCAAGGCTCTTGCAGAGGCCCAGCCTACCCACTCATCTAACATCGAATTTTTGTCCAGGCCCACCTCATGGTCCTAAAACTTCATCCAATATTCCAAAAATTGCGCAAGTGAATTTATCTAAATCATTTGATGGACTATCTTCTCCTAAAGGCTTTATTGTTGCCTTTTTATACCATTTCAAAATTATTTCTCTTATTTTAGATGTCGCTAATGGAGATATCTTGTATCAGTTGATAGTGTTGAGTTTGATCGATTTTTTTTAATGAAACAATTGGCTTATGATTTTGGATCTTCAATTTTTCATTTAATAAATAATCGACCCCTCTATTTGCTAGTGAAACATGCATGTGGCTCAACCATAAGATTCCATTTTAATTTCACTATCCTGTATCATTTGTTAATCGCTCATGCTTATCATAACAGTCACTTCCACTGGTTGTCAAGTAGCAAAAGTAAATTCAAAATTTGAATATCAAATTATGTCAAATAGATCAGTAACTTATATATTTTCAGTAGTTGTATTGTTCTGACACTTAACCTTTGCATACTTAAAATTTTTCATATCAACAAGCAGTCCCTAAATATACGATAACTTAAATTGTAAAAAAGTAAAAACTTCTTCAAATTAGCCAGATTATAACTATGAGAAATTTTGAAAATGCCTACAACTCCAGAATGTCATACACATAAAATGGGCAAATTTATAAACCAAAATCATAGTCAATGAGTATATTTTCTTGAAGAGTTAACCGCGGCATTTAATGAGAACTTTCAATTTTTTTGGTCGTCCTCTCTTTGATGAGTTAGAAAAAATGTCGGAGTTGGCTCCTACTTCGACCATTTCTTTAGTTGATACTTCGATATTGCGAGCGAAGAGCAACCAACCAGGCGGGGCCAATCTCGATTGGGGCAAAACGATACATTGCTAATATGCTTTGAGACTTCTTAGGGAAGCAACGCTATGGACACGTGGCGCCCGTTTTCTGTAGCCGATTCCTTGTCCATGTCCGACATCTCAAGTATCCTTATTAGGACAGCTAGCCACGTGTCAAACGAGAGACTTATCATGCGGCAGTGTGTCCACATAAGATAATCGACTGCCGCATTGTTTGATGCTGACCTAAGCTTCATACGCCTTGACCCCATATGCCCGGACATTTCAGCAAGAGTCCGCATAATAATCATTTTATTTATATGCTAAAATTATTTTTTGTTTCAAATTTATTTATAAAGTAGAAATCTGTTTGGTAAAATAATTTCATTTTTTTATTTATTTCTTGAATGAATTTCTATTTCAGAAATAGGTTTAGAACAAAAATGAAAATTAATTATTTTTTTATTTTTCTATTTCTGGAATAAAAATAAAAAATAAAAAATTTTCTCATTGCTTATCCTCGCTATTAGCTAGCCATCCACCTGCCATTGCCCACCACTAGTTGCCGACCACCGCCAACTGCCCCCCGCCATTCGTTGCCACTTGGAAGGAATTTTTTTTTCTTATTATCAAACAAATTTCTATTGTAAAAATAGAAATTTTGTGTCATTATCAAATACGTATATTTGCTCAAAACTCATTTAAGAATAGAAATAGAAAATTTTATCTTTATTCAAGAAACCAATTCCTAGCCAAAATAGTTGTCATTTGTGCTCTAAAATTAAGATCATGTTGCGAGCCTTAACAAAATCCTATTTATTTGTACGGTTTAATTGAAAGTGCAATGATGTTTTTGAGACTTATGTTGACCTACTTATTGTAAAAGAAAGCAGGTCAATCTGATGTAGATGTCATAAAGCACAGTAATTTGCTAGGCCATTACGCAAGTTCAATAATGGTTATCATTGCATGCTAGCCACCACATCAAATTTTTTGTGATATTTAGACCTGTCAATTATTAAAGCAAGTTTGTCGAAAACAAAATCAAAACTAAACTATCCATCAATAAGTTTAGTTCTCGGTTCCAATAACTAGCAAGGCAACCTAAAAGTGAGTTAAAAGCGGCAGGGACCTCCCTCATAATTTGTTCCTTTTTCTAGACATGGCGATCTATGTTTTCACGAAGTCAACATCTAAACATCAATCGAAGATATCCTCTTTTGACCATTCACAATGTAGACAATACAATCACATGCATTTAATTTTTTTCTCCTTTTTGCAAGAAACATGCATTTAATGGCGACATGCTCAAGGTTGAGCATAAGGTGCTAGATGTGGAGCGATTGATTCATTTCTCCAAAGCTCCTTAGGAAAGTTAAAACAAATGCAACCAGAAATTCTATTTCCTATTTAAATTATAAGAACCACATCTTCATGTTCACATCAAGAATCAAATGTCAACAAATATATCAAGATAGAATTTACTAAAATTGAGCAAATTTCCCAAACTCTACAAAGCAATAAAATATTTGTAATGAAACAATTAAAATCATATATCTTATTTTATAGAATAACGACAAGGGTGGGGTTATATCCACGCCAATGTTATTTAAAGCACATCTTTTCACCAAATTACTCTCCCCCCCTCCTCCCAAATCAACCGTAAAAGATTAGGGAAAAACGCATAGTAATCCCAAAACATTTTGAATTTGTGCAATCAGGTCCCTAAATCCATTTTTGAGTAATTGGGCTCTTAAATCATACTCTTTTTTCCTTGATTGAGTTAATCGGTCCATTTGAAAAAATAAATGAAAATGCCGACCTGGCTGTGAACTTGTTGTGAAGTGCTGCAATGGCATCCTACACGGCATTCCACTTGGCAAATAGAGAAAAGTTTAAAAAGAATTCAAAATAGAATGAGTGTGTTCCAATATACAGAAAATAAGAAATCAAGAGAAAAGGAAAATGAGATAAGTAAGAGAAGTGAGGCAGGAGAAGCTACTATGGTGGCGAACATCCTAGGGTCTGCATGGTAACGTTTCTGTTCCTTAGGATTTCTGTTTTTTTGTTCCCCGGAACAAAAAAAGAACAGAAATCCATTTAGTAAAAATTTTGTTCCCGGGAA
The DNA here is from genome assembly GCA_014182725.1 of Eucalyptus brandiana. Classification (NCBI taxonomy): domain Eukaryota; kingdom Viridiplantae; phylum Streptophyta; class Magnoliopsida; order Myrtales; family Myrtaceae; genus Eucalyptus; species Eucalyptus brandiana. The sequence goes on along the minus strand of CM024673.1, from coordinate 1,841,997 downwards.
TAATTTCTTTATTTTTTATGTTCCTAGGAATAGATTTGGAATAGAAATAAGAAATAAAAAAAAAAGTAGCTTCTCTATTTTTGTTATTTCCCAAATGATTCATTGCATGGCAATTTCCTTATTTCATTTCTAATCGACAATTTAATTAAATCAATGATTGACCTAGATTGTCATGGACGGATCAATAGTAAGTAAATTGCATTAGTATAAGGATAGAAGACTTACTTCACCAAGACAAATCAACGGCAATCACATAGAGATGCGCATGATAAATGGTTCGATTTCTAGTCTATAAGGCTTATCAAGGTGGAGCCAAAAGGATGATCAGACTAGCCACGGGCTTATGGACTATGTCGGGTCCTCATGACTCCGGCTTGGTCAAAGAGCCGACCTGGGTTGCGGGCATGCGGACCGAGGTGGGTACTCTTGACACCATGAAAGAAACTTCGAGATTGAGATGGGCGACTCGTACCGCGAGCATGCGGTCGGAGTGATATCCATCTCAACACCATCCTAAATAATCCTATGCAGCTCAGGTCCGGCGGCAGGTTGTGTGTTCAATAGTGTAGTGCTAAATGCAGGGCATGCACGACAGTTTATATCAAACAACACTTCAATTGTTTAAAAATAAACCATACATTCCTACACCACTTTGCAAAACAAAGGTTAGCAAACACTTCCCCTTATACCTCCTATCCTGCAAAAACATTTAATACCTTAGGGACGTACCTAGAATCCTCGTTGCCAAACAAAAATATTTTTTCAAATAAAAGAGAAAATCGGCCTAAGTTCACTAAGAGTTTTAACTCACGTCTCCAGCGAAGTCACCAAGCTGTCGCGACCTAAATTTTCGGGTGTGAACCACATAGGGTTTGGCTAATGAATTGTTAAACCTAGACTTAACTCGGGCTCTCCCAAGCCCATACCAATTTGCGACTTAGGTTTAAATTCTTAACGTGTAGATAGATTTTATCTAGGAGTCGTCACTAATCTATTTTTGGTGGGTTAATTAGAAACCCGAGCAAAGTAATTGGAGATTTACTTTACTCCTATGAACCAAAAATTTTAGATACGGGGACTTGGTTACACTAGATTTCTCTAATGCCCTTTCGGTACCATTCTTTTATTTTCAAAAATGCTTTTACATGCAGCTTAAATTGATTTTAAATCTATCTCCCTAACATGTGAGGCAATTATGCGGGTGCGCAAACCACCAATTTAACACCCAAGTAAAGCAATAAATAAATTGCAGGACTTTCCTCATAGCAACAAAAGCATCTGCGTTGTTAGATCAGAATTCACATCAACAGTCCTAGATATTATTTCTAATTAACACAAAATCATTCAATTTTTGTTTTCACTGATTTAATGAGAATATAATCCATATGCAGTGCAATGCTTTTAATCTAACATGAAATGATATGGCATAGTAGTATAGCTTGAACTATATAAATCAGTAAAGTAATTTTTTTATGTTTTCTTAATGAACATGCAATAATTAAATATGCATTCTAAATTAACCAGAATGACCTAATCTTAATGACGGGTAATTTCTAATTAAATGAACCTAGCAACAATCACTAAATGACATGCGTTTCATGAACCTAACGCTATATGACGTGCACATGATTTTTTTATTTTCTTAAAAAGCATGCAACCTATCCTAATATGCAATGATGTGCAAAGAATGCCATAATTCTAATTTTTCTTTTTCTTTTATGAAATTCGAAATTTAAAATTGCCAAATAATTAAACGTGCAATTTAAGTTAATGAGAAGAAAATATGATATCCTAAATTAATGTTTTTGGTCTTTTTATTTAAGAAATTCGAAATAAATGTCCTATCCTAAACATGCAACATAACCTTAAAACTAGTAATATCCTAACATGCATTTAACCTAACTCAAATATATATATATATATATATATATATATTGGGTTTTTCCATTGCGGGAGCAATCAAATAAAAGCATCGAGAACAGCACAGCAACAAATCAAGCAAGATATCATCCATGTCCATTTAATTTTGGAAATAAATTGACAAATCGTATCTCGCGCATGAGATTGGATCGGCCAATTTTTAAATAAAATCACGAATCGTATCTCGAGTGTGAGATCGGATTGGTGATTTTTCCATGTGATTGCAGGTCATATTTCGAGTATGAAATCGGTACGTTAATCATATACACGTTGCGAAATTATGAATATTTCCTAATTTAGAAGTCTACTCGAGTTACGGATATCATAGCGTGTTGGGAATTTCCATCATGTGCATCGACGGATATTTCAAATAGGAAACGAAATATTCAAAAATCAAATAAAACGAAATTTTTACCTAATCCGAATATTGATTTCCAAATTTGGACCTTGTGCAATTGGACCGGGATCACAATCGGCGAGCAACAGGGTGGTGGATGGCGGCTAGCAGTGGATCGTGGTGGCGATCCGCTACAACGGTGGTTCGGCTCGGACAGCAGCCGAGATGGTGGACTCACGGTGATGCCTCGATGATTTGAGATAGGTGACGGCTCACGAGGCGGTGGGGAGGTGCACAGCTAACTCCCAGCCTTTCAGCAGAGACTTCTCGAAATGCCTGCAACACTAGAAACTTGCGAAGACAATTAGGAGTAGGTATAAACCTTTCTTTGTTTTCTTTTTATATATATGCACCAAGATCTATGGTGGAGGATGATGACTCAGTGGAGATTCCCTTGCTACGTGTACCCTCCTCAAGGTCCAGACGGTGGAGAAATTTTGACTGGCTTCGCTGGGATTTAAGGCATGATAATCAGGCTTCGATGGACACGAAGAATGGCCCACCAAGGGACACACTTTGTTGGACACTCTCCTTGCTTTATGAACCTTCTGTTTCGAACGTGTCTCCCTATTGTGTTCCACAGGACCTGCAAAGAAAGACCAGTATTCGTCGTTGCTGGCGATTCCGCAGATGGCCTAATAGGCCACACAGATGCGGCTTGAGTCAGGGATGCCTGTAGAGATCTTGAACATCAACTCGTCGCTGAAGCAAAACAACAACAAAATATATGCAATCGAGGACTTGTGCGTGAATTCCCTCGAGAGAGAAAGGAGATGAAAGTGAGATGTTGATGGAGGGCATGAATCTCCACGGTAGCAAAAAGAATTTGACTTTGAAGATTTAGTGGGCAATGGGATCTTCAATTGGCCAGGGGCGGGTCTCCTTCTTCACGATTTCTCCTTCATGTGTAGAACGTCCGCTCTCTCTCCATTCTCTGCTCGTCTCAGAATTGTGGCCGTGTGTTTCTATTGTGTGTCCTCCCTCACAACCCTACGTGTATTAATCTATTTATAGGCCACGGATTAGGGTTTTTAATTTTTCAAAACCATATCCACAAAAATTTATTTTCCAAATGCGATATTTGCATTTTCAAACGCAATATTTGCTTTTGAATTGAAATCTCACAAAGATAAATCCGTAAAATCTCTCCAAGGATATGGGCTTGGGCCAATTTGCTCTCTTCGTGGGCTTAGCCCGACTCATCAAATTAAAGTTTCTGAAGCATCAATTCGAACCTATCTGTCACAAACCCAATGTAAATGCAAATTAAAAATAAATGCATCTAAAACTATATGCTATGCAATTAACTATTTTTTCAGGGATAAAATTAACCCCTAATTTTTTAATGCAATAATTAACTAAACGGGTCGCCAAAATTTAGGTGTCAACATGTCTGATGAGTATCGAGTTTTCTTTCACATACCTTACCGCAAGTCCTTATGATATTTGTGTGCCTAATGCTTGTACTTTCAATACTTAGTTGTTTTATTACCACATTGCACTTTGATAACTAGTTTGTTAATTTTCTTTCTAGAATGGTTAGGATTAGTTCAGGATTATAATAAACCCCTTGCGAATATATGCATGATCACTTGGCGACTTTGATATCTTAAGGTCATAATTGGTAAAAACGTGCTTGACTACTTAGACAATAGCCTTTCAAGTTAGTGGTACCACAAGGGTTTTAATAGTAACATTAGCATAATTAAGTCACTGAACTTAAAAATTTTGGTTGTGGAGGAATCGATATGACCCTTCCATGTCTTGATTGGTTTCTAACAGACCCCAAATAAGTTAGTGGCGACTCCAAGATTTACTTAGGCCATTAAAGAATTAAAAAATGAAAAATCTAACGTTGTGTGAGGTATGAGCTTTGGAAAGCCTACACCTTTATTGATGGTCTGGTTGGGTTTGACATTTGATGGACTATTTGGACCATCATTTTGATGAATCGTTTGGACCATCTTTCAAGCAATACTTCTAGACTCTTTCCTAGAAACTGAATTTTTGGGAGGGTCATGTAAACAATGCCCTATTATTAAGTCTTCGGTCATGCACCCCGAAAAACTAGAGATTATAAACTAATCCTATCTAGAGTGCATCTAAATCTATGCATATTATGATGATGAAACTAATCCAAGATATTCTAACCATTTACTAAAAGGTGATGCTAAGTCTAATTTGATTTTATTAATGATAATTTAAGCTAGATTATTTGTTAAAGTTTAAACTAGATAAATAAAGTAGGAGTGCCATAATTTTCATACGACATTCGCTTAAGTGCCATAATTTTTTTCGCTTATTTAAGTGCCACGGATTTGAAAAATCAATAATTTAAGTGCCATCGGCAATTGTTTTATTTGACTTGGACACTAGTCATCCTATATAGCATCGTCACCACCAACATGGACAATTTTTATAATTTTTTTGCTCACTTATATATCACAAATTTGAAAAATCGATCACTTAAGTATTATCTACAATTTGCTTACCTTTTAAATCTACTATCAGCCTACCCTAGATCTGGTGAGAGCCTTCATGCCCTCACCTGTGGTCAACTAGGCCATTGTAGCCTTACCTTGAAGGCCCTCGCCCACAGTCAATGATGTCCTTGCCTAGGGCCTTCACAACACTATTGGCTAAGACTGAGGCCTTTGCGCCCATCTCACAGAAAAGAAAAACAAGGAAAAAAAGATAAATAAAAACTAAAAAAAAATTTAATTTTTTTAAAGAAAATACAAAAAATCCACATAGGATAATTTGCCGAAAATGACACTCAAATGATCGATTTTACTTTGATGTGACACTTAAGTGAGTTAAGAAAAATTTACGACACTCAACTAAGTGCTGTGTGAAAATTATAACACTTCTATTATACTTGTCTCAAGTCTAAATTAGCCTAAGTTCATTAACTAAACTAGCCTACTTAAATCCAAGCTAACACTAATTAAACTCCTTGAGACGCCACCTTAGCTCTTAGTTGCCACTATCATCATCAGTTTCCACCATCCATTTCATATAATTCATACATTCACTCAAAATAAATCATCAATAGACTCGTACAAATCAATCAAGAAATTTGGCTTGGGAATTTGATTTCTCCCATGCAACTCGATTAGCCCCATCACCTCCTAATCAAATTAGGGGTTCATTGATTAAAGTCAATGGTTATTAACCCCATTTGTGTTCACAAAGCAGTTATAGGTTAACGTCATTAATCTCTAACTAGGTTCTAATCCCCCGTCTAAACTACCCACCGAAGGACATGCATATGTAGTCTATCATACACCTAATCATCCACATGCAAGACCAACTAAGTCATGCAATTAAGCTGATTAGCCTTAGGAGTCAAGCAAACAATTAGTGAACCAAGAGGGTCACTTCTAAATTTTTATCCTCATCTGCCTGATTTTGTTTTAATCTGATTAAGGGCCTTAATGATGTCAAAATTGAATGAAATTAGTGGCAATTGAAAGCTTAGAGAGTGCAGTTTAATGTTCATTAAGATCATTTTCCCCAATTGTGAGCTGAATTTCACAATTTAACCCAACTACGCTGAATCAGACTTGGTTATGATCTGACTTTTGAAAAATAAGGGAAATTTTTTTAAGGAGCTAAATGCTCACCAAATTTAACAAACAACTAGCCCTGCATGTTATCTTTAAATTTCATGTTTTTAAGATTTTGCAAATAAGCCCCCCATCTTAGACAAAATTAAATATTTCCCAAAGGATTCAAATGTAAATAGTTTTGTAGGCCAGTAAGGAACTTGTCCAATTCATTGCAAAAATGCCCCCCCCTAGACTCTATATATATATATGAAACTTTGTAGATTTACAATTAAGGTCTTGCTCAACAACTTTTGTTTTCTAACTTTTTGCAAAAAAGACATCCAAGTTCCTCAAAATTGCAAAATACGTCCAAAGCACACTGGAATAAATTTTTCACATCAAACATTTTACTAGATTGAGCTTGTACCTTTTTGGACCAAATAAACTTTGACTTTTACAAATTTTATATAATGAGAGAGCTTATTGGCTAAAATTGTTGTTTTAGACAATTTTTTGAAATTTGAAACACACAAAAAAAAAAAGAATAAGAAAAATAGACAAACACTTGAAAGTTTTTCAGAAAAAGCTTTGAATCTTCAAACTCAAATTCAAGTATATTCAAGCATATTCAAACGCATTCAACCTAATCACTAGAACAATAGTGTATCTTCAACTTGCTCTCAAGAACATTCATCAATTTCTTCGAACATTCAACATCAAGCAAATCCTAATCTACTCATACATTAATGAAATAATTCAGAAAACATCATCAAATCACTCCTAATCAACATTCACCTAACATGAGATCATCCTGAGCTAATAAATTATCAAAATGAACATTGAGGACTACATAAGGTCATTTGGTCGAACATGAACTTAGGATAGAATTATATAAGTTCAAGCAATAAACTAAACTAGGCTAATTTCCCAAGAATAACTATCCTAACATAATAATTCTAATAAAAACGACATGCAATTTGGTCAAACTTCTATAGACAAGTAAAGCATTCGGCTATCCTAGAAAATTATGATCTCAAAACTTCTTAACATGCAATAGAACATCTATTCTATGAAAGTAATACTAATATATGATCTAACTTCTAACTGTCAAATTTTGTCACCTCGTAGTTGGAATTGAATATAGATCAAAGATTTTCCTTCGACTTTGAACTATGTTCATCCTTTCATCTTTGGATGATCACATGAAATTGATGACTAAAGCATTATTGGACCTACCTTTGATTATTGGAATTGGGTAAGCAATCTCAAAATTGATCAAAAATTAGGGAAACAACGATGACCAAAACCTTATGGACACAATGGGAAGCTTAATTGCAAGAGTTGATTTGCAAGGAATGGTCGGAAGGAAATCAGAATTGATGAAACTGCAACGAGGAAGAGATTCTAGTGTGAAGCACAACCTTTGGTAGAGAGAGAGAGAGAGAGAGAGAGAGAGAGAGAGAGAGAGAGAGAGAGAGAGAGAGAGAGAGAGAGAGAGAGAGAGAGAGTTTGTGGAACTGAAAATTTTAGTGAGAGAGAATTGTGTGTGTAGTGAATGGCACTTAATGTGAGGGGAAGACAATGTATCTTGCATTTTGATGGGAAAAATTCGGATATATGATGCAATCTTAGCCTTTGATTGATCTTATGGCTCATGTTGATCCCTTAATGACTAAGATAACTCCCTATTGGCTGCAATTTTAACACATGGATAGATGACTTTCCACTTTAGATGGTAGGATTGAGAGGCTAATGAATGCTTTTAATTTGCAATCAAATGACATGGCAAGGGTGATTTAGTAATTTTAGGTTAATGGCAATTTTGTAACTTTTGCAATGTAAGGAGAGAGGGGGTTGGCCATGCTTGACAGTTTGGCCCAATGGGTTTGGTTTGGTTTCAGGGTCACTCGGGACCAACTGATTATTTTTTGTCTCATTTTTTGTGTTCTTTAAAAGGACAAATATACTATTTCAAATTATATATCCATCAATTATGTGACATTAAGCAGTCAAACTATGAATACCAATACATATCAAATATAAGTATAAGTAAGTAACAATGGATATTTCACACTTGCTAAAAGCAACAAATCATAAAAACGAACATATGATGCAGGGGAACAGAGGCAAGCAAAGCCAAGGTGAGTGATGAGTTTTTTTTTTTGTCAAATAAGGGCCAGGTTTCTTTCTATTTTTTAACTTACAAGGCAAATTGAACTATGAAGAGAATAGAGAAGGAGACACTAGGGGTTTAGAGTAGACAAAAGCTTATAATATAATATATCATATATCATATATTATCATATGTACAAGGTTGATCCAAATTGGACCAACCCTAAACTTCCAAGTTCGATGGCCAACTCGCATAGTGCAAGGTCCGAGGATCTTGAGATCAAGCACTAGCCCAATCCCTCTAGGAGCTGGACCGACCGAGTTGGGCTGGTCCACAGTTGACCTTGGATTGATGCTCACCGCTAATAACTATGAAACATTGATCAAACATCTTTTTTTAAAAGGAGCACTCATTTTGACAATTGTAATTATTGTGGAAAAAAAAATGTCAAACATGCAAGTTATGACTCTCGATTTTATATGTATTCATACATGGAGGAACTCGCAGCAAAGAAGCATCATCATTAACACCAACTTTTCGGGTTGTTATCAAGTTAATACCAGCATGCCCAATTACTTAATTCAATAGGAAGAATTGAGGCATGATGTAGTACCAAAAAAAAATTAGAACATGTAAACAAATGAAAAGGAACCAACGTCGTGAATGATTAGACTCGGGTCACAAGAGAGCTCACAAAGCTTCAAATCTCACTTAATGATTAAGAGTCAAGTGCCAACTGCCAATCGAGTGACAATAACTGGAAAAAAAAAAAATAGATGAATTGATGAACATGCAATAAACTATTTGTTCATTTAAAATTTGAAGAGCATTAGCTTTGTTTAACATAAATTCTTTAATTCGATTCTACACCATCACCAGCTATTTCGATATATATACTTATAATTTTAGAAATTAAGGGAATATCAAAATTAATAATGATAAAGGTGGCTCACCAAGACGAGATTACATGGCTTGTGTATTATCTAGATGATGTACACGTTAGGTGTATTGGATAGAGAAAGAGATATGATCATGGATAATTTGATGATATTAATCCCGTTTTGACTTTAATGACAAGTTGAAAATTGAGTTGTATTTTTCAATCAATCATTAATTATCTTATGATGATTTAATAGGAATACTTATAATGGGAATACTGAACACTAGGGGATGGGATCAATGAAGAAATGAGAGATATTGTTGGACTTGGAAAACTGTCTCGTGGGTCAAAACCAAATCAAGCGGGCTAATAAAATCCTATCCATAAGTTAGTGGGTCCAAAGTCAAGTCGGCCTAAATTTTTAAGCCCGGTCCAATCGAATGTTTCTTGCCAAGGGGGCTAGATACTGGCATATACGTTCGGTCTAGATTCACGCTTGCGCGCATAAGTGGAGTCACGCACCCCACATGGGAAAATGGTTCCGTTGATCGATAATGTCGCCAGATGAGTGTTTTGGCAAAATTCTTGAAAGCATCATGTGTACTTGGAAAATTAACTTACAAATGACTCATGACTAAACCAAAAGTAGGGCTGCGGTGCCGAAAAAAGGCATCTTAGGATGTTAATTTGTCCCACGCGTAACTGACTCATGGACCTAAGATTTCTAGATTGCCTTTGACCAATTCCTTCACGCATGCAATGAGTTGGTTTGATTTCCCCTACACTACTTGAGATCTAATCGGTCTAGGTTTACCTAAATTGATAAGTGGTGACTCTAGTCTAGTATTTTAGTTTGTAGTCAAATTTTATTTTGTAAATTATTCGAACTTAGGATTTTGGAAGATCATAGAATCCAAGGCAACCCTAATCGGCGACTCCTGGTTTGCAATATTAGAGGTGCTCCATCTGATTGGAAGAGAGAGGAGTTATGGTCTTTAATGACGGCTTATTAGCCATTACATTTATCTTTACCAAAGTGCCACTTTATAAATGATGAAAAGACTCGTATCTAGATTGACTTGTACTTTATGCTGAGAGAAAATATTAAGGAATATGCAATTTGATTATTATTTTTTAATTCAGACACCTGAAATTTTTGTAATATACAAAATTTGACACATAGACTTAGTTATAATTTTTTCATGACTTTCTGGCTAAAAAAATAGAAATGGAAATCAAATAAAATTCATTTTGGTGTTTGTGTTATTTTAGGTTGTTGCTTAATCCCTGAGTTCTATAGTATTTCTTTGCTATATTAGAAATTCGGGATTATTTTATCGTATCAGCGCCTACAAATATCATATATCAAAGTAAAATCATTAACAATAATTATTCATAATCGCTTTTAATTAACACATGGTCGTGCCCCGTCTCAAGGCCCTCGCCCAGGCCCAACTTGCCCACTGATTCGGCACCGAATTTTTGTCCAGGCCCACCTCATGGTCCTAAACCTTCATCCAATATTCCAAAAATCGCACCAGTTAAAACCCATCAGCCAACGTGCGAGAACAAATTCTGCAAATGCAACCTACTATCTTCTCATAAAGCCTTTTGGTCATGTTTTTATACCATTTCAAAATTATTTATCTCGTATTTTATATGTTGCTGATGGAGACATCTTGTATCAGTTGATAATATTGAGTTTGATCGATCTTTTTTATGAAAGAATTGGCTTATAATTTTGGATCTTCAATTTTTCATTTAATAAATTACCAACGCCTTCAAAGTTTGCTAATGAAACGTGCATATGATACGACCATATTTTATATTAATTTCACTATCCCGTATCGTTTGTTAAAAGTTCAGTATTATCATGACCATCACTTATGCTAGTTACCAAGCAGTGAAAGCAAAATTCAAAATTGAATATCAAATTATATCAAGTAGATTTGGCTTGTATATATTTTCAGCAATTGTATTATTTTGACACTTAACCTTCCCACACTTAAAAACTTTTCACTATTAACAATCATGCCTTTAATACACTATAACTTGAAATGTAAAAAAAGCAAAAACTACTTCAAATTAGCTAGATTATAGCTACACATTTTTTTTTTTAAAAATGTCTACGACTCGAGAACATCCTATACATCAAATGGGTAAATTTATAAATTGAAATCATGCTCAATGAGTATATTTTGCCGAATAATTAACCGCAGCGTTTAATGAGAATTTTTTTATTTTTTTTTAATTATTTTTGCCGTTCTCTCTTTGATGAGGTTAAAAAAATGACCGACTAGGCTCCAATTCTGACTATTTGTCTAATCGATACTTCGATATTGCGTGCGAAGAGCCACCGACCAGACCGGGCCAATCTCGATCGGGGCAAACAATATATTTCTAGTATGCTTTTTAACTTCTTGTGGGGAAGCGACGCATTGGAACGTGGCACCTCTTTGCCTAGACCCGATTGCGTCTTTCCTCAAGTACCCACGTTAGGAGAAGCAGCCACGTGTCAAACTGAGGGATTTATCAGGCGGCAGAGTGTCCACGTCAGGTGACTTACCGCATTGTTTGACGTTGACCTGATCTTCAGCGGCCTCGGCCCCACATCACTCTTGACTTTGACTTGTGAATCTCTCAGTGCCATTCATCGATGCAAGGGGAGACGTAGAGATGACGGTGGAGGGTGGGATGTCTTGGACGTGCAATAGTGGGAGACGAAAAAGTCTGATGGGAAGACGTAGAGAGTACGGTCCTTTCTTGTGCACAACAAGGAGGAAGGGTTTGTTCTCAAAGATGAATTGCTTGTGGCTAGTCCCGTTGTTCTCAAAGGCTTCTGATTCAACTTGGTGTTACGCATCTATGAATTTGCTAGATTCAATCCTGTCTTTGTCCTCAAGACCCAGTGCAGATTTCTTGCTGTTAAGACCCGCTATTTCTACAACTATTAACCCACAGCGCTAGAGGCAATGGTTGCGCAAAAGAAAAGGCCTTTGTTTGGGGAAGGTTGAGATATTTTTTAGATAAAAGATACTCATGCCCAGTCCCATTAGCTATAAAGTTTCTGATCATAAAGTCAAGTTAGTGCTGAGCATAGATAGGTATGCGAGCCAAAGACAAAGAGGAACTACCCTGGTCTTGAGGGGACTTTCTAGACCAAATGAGGCGTCGGATGAAGAATTCGCGGCCCCAATCTACTTGTCCAATCAATATCTCATTCTGACCTGATTAAACCTCAGGCTTTCCGGATCAATCTACTACTGTCTTCCTTCCGAATGTTGATGTTTCCATGAGGGACGACTGGGATCAACTACTCTAATGACGGAGGACCTATTCTGTCCTCCTCCTATTCAATAGAAAGGCATGAATTGCGCAAGAAATTCTTTCGATTAAAATGCCGTGCAACTCGGAGGACAGAAGACTTCTTGGTCAAGCTCAATTGCCGACAAGATGCTCCTACCCTACCATGCCTGGCCTTTCCTTAAGAAGAAAGAGGGGGGTATTAAGCGTGGAAAAGACTCCCAGAAGTGTATGAGAAAGAGGTAACCTTAAGTGTTGGAGGAGTGTGGCGTGTCCTGGACGTGCAGTGTGGGAGACGAAAATTCATAGAAAGAATAGTCTGATGGGGAGACGTAGAGAGGATGGAAGACGGTGGCATGTCTTGGACGTGTAGTAGTGGGAGACGAAAATTCATAGAAAGAAAAGGGAGACGAAAATTCATAGAAACAAAAGTCTAATGGGGGAGACGTAGAGAGGACGGTGGAGGGTGGCATGTCTTGGACATGCAATAGTGGGAGACGAATTTTTTTTTTTTTGGTAACTGAGGAACCACCAGAGACTCCCTTTCGCTTACACTATTCGGGGTCACACCGCCCTCCGATGCCCGGTGGGTGGGAGACGAAAATTCATAGAAGGAAAAGTTTGAAATTTGAGATCAATAGCGGGAGAAGAAAATTCATAGTAAGAAAAGTCTAAAATTTGAGATCTCAAGCCAAGCATAGTTACTCTAGTTTTAACACTGGAAGAGAAATTTCACAAGAAAAGAAAAAAAAAGTGAAGGGTCATCCTCAAACACTCCAATAGTGATGCATAAATGACAATGGCGAGGGAAGGCATATATGTATGTATGTATGTATGTATGTATGTATGTATGTGCTAATTAAGATTATGTCACAATCCTTAACAAAATCCTTTTCACCTGTATGGTTTAACTGAAAGTGCAATGGTGTTTTTGATACTTATGTTGACCTACTTACTGTAAAAGAAAGCGGGTCAATTTGATGTAGAAGTCAAAAAGCTGAGTAATTTGCCAGGCTATTATGCATGTTCAATAATTATTATCATTGTCATGCCAGTAGCCACACCAAATTTTTCGTGACATTTATACTTGTCGGTTATTAAACCAAGTTCATTGAAAATAAAATCAAAATGAAACTACCTATTGATAAGTTTAGTCCCCCATTTTAATAAAAAGCAACGCAACCTAAAAGTGAGTTAAAACCGATCGGGACCTCCCTCATAGTTTGCCCCTTTTTTTTGGACACGGCGATCCATATTCCACGATAATCAACGTCTAGAGATCAATCCAAAATATCCTCTTTTGACCATTCACCATGATCACATGCATTTAATGGGTGACCTTCTCAGGGTTGACCATAAGGTGCCAAACCTTTCTAGATGAGGAGCCGTTGATTCATTTTCACAGACTATTCAACTGTACACATATATATACACATGTATACATACATATATATTGGTTAACTTAATATTTCTTATCCTCTATGTAGTACCCTAGATCGTGAGGGCTATCTAGTATCAAAGCCAAGAGGGAGATATATTGGTTAACTTAATATTTTCTTTTAATATGTTTGTCCAGTTTGGCTGGAACTTTCCTTAGATAAGATGTGTCGGCAGTAAAACCCAGTAGGACAGTAAGTCCATTGGTCAGCTCTAGTTGGTAGCCTAGGAAGTATGAAAAGAAACTTATTAAAATGGATCTGTTAAGAAGATTAACATTTTTCTCTAGTTCCGTATCATGTATGTCTTCAGATCAAGGTCCTATACATAGGAAAGAAATAAACATAGAAGATTTCAATAAATCTATAGTAAAATTGGAAAATTCCTAAAGTACAACTTAATCAAATTTATAAACAATCAAAGTTTAGATTTTTGAAAAAAAAAAGGATTACATAATCACAATTGAAGAAAGAGATCTACCTCTTTCCAGATCTTTTGAAACTATTAAACTACTAAATCAAAATTCTCTTAACATATACATGCAAAAATATAATTACATTCACATGGGTTTAGTACAAGTGGGTATTAAGTCTCTTACCAAAGAAGGCTTAAAATCTTCCATTTTGCTAACCTTACGTGATGCTAGATTACTAAATTTTGAAGATTCTCTTTTAGAACAGTTGAAATAAGTCTTTCTAACAACCCAATTCATTTTGACTGTTATCCAAATTTTTCTATATCACTCAGAGATCCAAATATTTTTAAATCTCGAACTCTCCATGTCAAAACACAATTATAAAATAGCTGAAAGGTCAATTTCTTTAACTCTTGTCTACAGAGTTCACTATAAAGCTATAATTTCTTTTACTCCAATTCGATATCACTAGAGCCAACATCATTATTCATAGATCTATAAATTGGAATGATATTATTTTACCCAAACAATGGGAGCTGGAAGACCAAACTCCTCCCAAGGTTGTTTGTAATAGTGAACCAACAAATATAGTCTAACATCCTGAAGGAAAAGTAACCATTCAATTCCCAAGAAGATCATTTGATATAAGATCCATTCCTTCCTCTTCCTCTAGGAGATTAGTTGATCTCTGTCCAAACCTCCCTCCTATGATTACTCTTCCACCAAAAAATCATGATGGGGCTACAATTGTTACGAAATCGCACGTCGATTCCAGAAAAATAACACTCGCAAACAATTCTCCAGACGAGAATATAGTAATAAAAGAGCGAGAATCAGATGAACACGCCAGAAAATTTGTTATCGAAGTTCACCCAAACCCGGGCTACGTCTCGCGCGCAGAGGCACTCGCGAATCCACTAAACTTCGAAAAAGTTGGAATACAACGACGATCTTCTCTCAAGATCGGGGTACAAAGAGATTGAGAACTCTCATCAAAAAAACTCACTTTTTTCTTCTCTCTTTTTCTTGCCTCTCTATTTCCTTTTTCGGCGTCTTGACGGCTAGGGTTTTGCCATCGCTAATATATAGGTACCACTTTTAACCTAAAAGGAAATCTAATAGAAAGACAAAAAAAGCCCCTAAAAACAAATATTTGGCTTTATCTATAACAATCTCCCACTTGAAGACAAATATACCCAAGCACCAAGCAACTTTGCATCCATCTTCTTCAAAAAATAGTAGTTGTGAAACTTGTGCCTCTGCGATACTCCTCATCAATCAACATGGAGTAATACCAATGGTAGTAGTACAGAAAATATGCTTCTCTCTGTCTACTACCTTGGTCATCATGTCAGCTGGATTCTTCGAGCCATCAATCTTTTGTAGCTTTAATTCATTATCTTTCAATGCTGACTGATAAAGTGATAACGCTTCTTGATATGTCTAGTCCTTGAGTGATAAGCTGCATTCTTTGCTAAGTGCACTGCACTTTGACTATCACTCCACAGTGTACTGACTGGCTGTTTTCGATTTAACTCCTCCATATAATCTTGTAACCACATGATTTCCTTGGAGGCTTCTGTAATCGCTACATATTCTGCCTCGTTGTCGATAAAGCAACTACTTTTTGTAGTTGAGATACCCAACTCACCGCCTTTGTACCGCAACCGTAAAGACATATCCGGTGGTACTCTTACCACTATCTCGATCACCCGAATGATCCGCATCTACATAACCCCGCAACTTTAGAGATGTACCACTATAACAAAGTGAGTAATTGGAAGTACTCGCTAGATATCTCAATATCCATTTAACCGCATTCCAATGCTCTCTCCCGGGTTCGCATATATCGACTCACAACTCCCACTTTGCTTGTGCAATGTCCGGTCTCGTGCTCACCATGGCATACATCAAACTCCCCACTGCTGATGCATATGGAACTACCGCCATCTCATCTTTCAAAGCCGAGTGCTTGGACACATATCCTTGGAAAGTTTGAAGTGATTCGCTAAAGGAGTTGCAACCGGTTTTGCCTTGTCCATGTTAAATCTCTTTAACACCTTGTTCACATAGTCTTCCTGCGACAACCATAATTTCTTATTTTTCCTGTCTCTAATGATTTTCATGCCTAAAATATTCTTGGCCTCTCCCAAGTCTTTCATAGCAAACCGTGATGATAACATCTTTTTCACTTCTACGATTCTCTTCATATTGGAACTAGCCACCAGCATGTCATCCACATATAAAGATAAATACACAATGTCACCATCATCATATTTGCAAAAATAAACACGGTGATCGGACTCACGGTGTGTAAATCCTTTTCTTGCATGAAACCATCAAATTTTAAGTACCATTGTCGCGGAGCTTGTTTCAAGCCATACAAGCTTTTCTTCAAGCGACATACCATGTGCTCCTTACCTTTGACTTCAAAACCCTTAGGTTGTGCCATGTATAATTCTTCATCTAAGTCACCATGTAAAAACGCTGTTTTTACGTCTAAATGCTCAAGATAAAGATCCTCCACTGCAACTATACTTAGCAGAACTCTAATTGATGTCATTTTCACTACGGGTGAAAATATCTCGGAGTAGTCGATCCCTTCTTTTGAGAAAAGCCCTTAACTACAAGTCTCGCCTTGTATCTAATACTACCATCTGCTTCATTCTTAATCCTGTACACCCATTTGTTTAATAAAGCTTTTTTTTTTACTGTGGGCAACTTGGTCAACTCCCAAGTTTTGTTCAAGCAACGAGCTCATCTCGTCTTTCATAGCACACTCCCACTTTGCAAGTGAGACGTGTCTGCCTTTGCCTCATTGTAAGTTTCCGGTTCTCCCGAATCGTATATAAGACATGACTTAGAACAAGTATTAGGTGATGGATCAAAAATTACCTTTGGCTTTCTCACACGTGTAGACCTTCTCAAGACAGTACTTCAAGGTCATTCGTTTGTTCCGAATCACTGCGTTCTTCTTGAACTACCTCTTCACCGATAATAGGCTCATCTTGAACCTCTCTTTCAGGTGAACTTTGATCTACCGGAAACATCTTCACGGGCATTGTGTCTAATTCAACATATTCGATTGTACTACCTTCTCATGCTCTGTCTCGTCTCGACGATCCTTGTACATCTTTTCTTCATGGAATACCACATTGCGACTGCGGATAACTTTATTATTCTCATAATCCCAAAGTCTATAACCATACTCGTCGCCACCGTATCCGATAAAGACGCACTACGGGACTTAGCATCAAGCTTTTTCCTATCCTCCCCGTCAATCAAAGCATATGCAATACAACCAAACACCTTTAAATGTGAATAATTAATCTTCTTACCCGACCACCGCTCGTGGTATTTCTCCATCCAACGCACTAGATGGACTTACGTTGATAAGATAAACAGCTGCATCAACCTGTGGCAGCCCATAAGTGTAGCGGGAGACCCGCGTGTAGTCTCATGCATCTCGCACGTTCTAGAATAGTCCTGTTCATTCTTTCAGCTACACCGTTCTCTTGAGGAGTTCTAGGAACAGTCTTTAGCCCGTGTATGCCTTCTCGACTCGAGATAATTTGCAAATTCTTTACTTGTGTATTCACCACCATTATCGATTTCAAAGCTTTAATCGATAACCTTGTTTCTTTTCTACCATAGTCTTCCACATCCCGAACATCCCGAATACTTTGATTTTTCTTTAAGAGCATAGACCCAAGTCTTTCTTGTTGCATCATCAATGAAGGTGACAAAATATCTCTTACCACCATAAGAGAGTTCCGAGCGAGTCCCCATACATCGGTATGAACCAACTCTAGCTTCGGCCTTTATTTTGTTGCCCATTCAATTGAAAACTAACAGCCTTACATTTTCCATAAATGCAACTCTCACAAAAATCTAACTCAACTTTTTGTAAACCCGGAAGTAATTTCCTCGAGTGTAATTGCTTTACACCTTTTTCACCAAGATGTCCCAAACGATAATGCCAAAGAGTAGATAAATTACCTCGTAGCCATTGTAGTTGCAACTATATCACCGATATTGTCTCCTTGGAGAAGGTAAAGTGTACCGTACGCTTTCCCTTTGCTACTACTCTTATCCCCGAGGTTATCTTCCACTCTCCACAGCCAAAGGTTATTACCAAACCTTCTTGGTCAAGTTTCTTGGTTGAAATCAGATTTTTCTTTAATTCTGGAATATGCCTAGTTTCACGCAAAACTAGATGTCCTCCACCCGAGATGTTCACGAGTCACGGTTCCTTTCCCAACAATTGGACACATGTGGCCGTTTCCCACAACCACTTGTCCAAAATCTCCACTAGCATAATCATCAAATATGTCTCTTTGCGAGGTGCAATGAAAAGAAGCGCCAGAATCAATAAACCATTTATCATCATTGTCAAATCAAACCCCGTAGACAAACACAAGTTATCTAGCAAAGATTTATCGCTAACTACATTAGCACCTTGATTCTCATCTTGCTGCTTCTTTTTGTAGGCTTCACATTGAAACCTCCGGTGTCCGGTTTTGTGACAAAACCAACACTCATCTTTTGCAACCTGTCTCTTACCCCTTGATTGTGATCCGCCACGACCGCTGAAATTTCCTCTACTTTTACTTCTTCCACGGTTCTCCACTTTGCAAGTGCCGTTGAAGATGTAGATGCAAAAAGATTATCTCCACCCGAGACTTTCCTTCGCATCTCTTCATCCATGATACTACTCACAGCATCATCAAGAGTTAAATCATCCTTCATGGTGCTCGAAATTCCCGCACTGCGGTATTGTAGCTTTCTCGGAAGAGAACATAAAAATAATAAAGCTTGAAGCTTCATATCTAAATTTATGCCTGCGGATTCTAATTGACCCGTGACTGCGTGAAACTATTAATATGCTCGCCACGAGAATCTCTATCGATAACTTCATATTAACCGGTTTCTTTGCAAAAATACCGATTTGATGTGGATGGCTTCTCAAAAATATTTGTTAGAATATCCATGGCTTCTTTTGCAGTTTTTGCTTTCGCGATGTGGTACCCTGTCTTTTCGTCAACCCTAGACGAATCGCACCTAACGCCTTTCGATCAAGAATTTTCCATCCGGCTCGCCGTCGGATCCACTTCCGCCATCTCGGGTTTCCAACCCTCAAGTGGTGCATAGAGATCTTTTGATAAAGATAATCCTCTATTTGTAGTTTCCACCATCCGAAATCCTCTCCATTGAACTTATCGATTCGATTTTATCTTCGCCATCCCGTTTGCTTTCAATCGAACGTCACCGAAAACCCTCAATGTTCTCGATTAGCCAACCCAAGCTCGATACCGGTTGTTACGAAATCGCACGTCGATTCCAGAAAAATAACACTCGCAAACAATTCTCAGACAGAATATAGTAATAAAAGAGCGAATCGGATGAACACGCCAGAAAATTTGTTATCGAAGTTCACCCAAACCTGGGCTACGTCTCGCGCGAGAGGCACTCTGCGAATCCACTAGACTTCGAAAAAGTTGGAATACAACGACGATCTTCTCTCAAGATCGGGGTACAAAGAGATTGAGAACTCTCATCAAGAAAAACTCACTTTTTTTCTTCTCTCTTTTTCTTGCCTCTCTATTTCCTTTTTCGGCGTCTTGACGGCTAGGGTTTTGCCATCGCTAATATATAGGTACCACTTTTAACCTAAAAGGAAATCTAATAGAAAGACAAAAAAAGCCCCTAAAAACAAATATTTGGCTTTATCTATAACAACAATTTCTAATCAACCAAATAATCACAGTGTTATTGGTCTTGATAATCAGTCTGGAATTCTCAGGCCTATTTATCAACAAGACCAAAATAAATAAAACTTGGATAACCCAAACTCTTTTCATCACTCTCCTACTTACTTACAATTAGTACATCCCAAGGTTCTTAATCTTGAAAAGAATTTGAACCTAACCGTAAGTTTTTGAATGAAGAATTTAATTTGGAAGAAAACAAAGAAATTAGACAATGAATTTTTAATACTTTTTCATAAACAAACCAAAATAATTAAAGAAAAATATTATGATTTTTTTATGAACATAAAACCCATATCTTTTTTTTTTGATTGATTTGAAGAATATTTTCTCCACCCTAAAGAAATTTATGTTTTAAATCATCATTGTAAATGGCAACTCAATAATGTCCAGACTATAAAATTTAATCATCCTCCTTTGAAAAAGATTAGAATTTAGCATAGGGATAGTGAAATTGCTGCTATTTCTTTCCGAATCACTACTAATAATGATGATCCCCTAACCTCAAAGAAAATATGGCAAAATAATTACATCAACCAACATCTTCATACTATTGGTAATCAATTAAATAGAATAGACTGTTCTATCTAGTTATATTCTACTCAATTACCAAAAACTGAAACTCTTAAACCTCTAATTTTTAAAGACTTTGAATTTCCTAAAACTTATAGCCCAGAATTTGCTAAAACTTTAGAAAATAGAATGAGGTTTTTAGGAAAGATACCCATCTTGGACACATCTAATGTTAAGGGATCTCCTCCAACAAAAGAGACTTCTAGAATAAGAGGTCTAGTTATCAACAATACTCCCGACCAAATAAATGTCCTTGAAAAATCCAATGAAGATTTAGAAAATGAATCAATTTCTGAAATAAATAGACTTTCATAGAAAAACCCCAAAAAACTTTATTATTAAAGGGCCACTCTTCCTAATATTGTCCTTGAAGAGTCATCACAACTGGTTCAAAATAAGTATTCTCCTGATACCATTTGTGAAGGGAATATTGATGGTGTCTCAAATAAATAATACTATTAATATTTTGAATCAAATGGTTATGGTAATAAATCCTTGTAAAACCCAACAAGAAGTTTCTAATCATGCCTTTGCTAACCTTTTAGTAGCTGGATTTATAGGAAAACTAAAAGGTTGGCGGGATAATTATCTTACTGATGAACAAAGAACTTAAATCTTAAATACATATAAAATAGATAAATATGGACAACGTACTGAAGATGCCAATGGGCAAGCCATTCAAGATGCTATCTACACTCTGATCTATTTTATATTACAACATTTCATAGGAGATCATTTTTATATGAGTGACGTAAGTCAATATCTTCTTTCAAACATGAAATGCAAATCTTTGGGGAGATTCCAAGAATATAAGGATCTTTTCTGATAAAGGGTTTTGGTTAGACCAAATTGAAACCAACCTTTTTGGAATGATAAATTCTTAACCGGTTTACCTCGTTTAATAGAAGATTAGGTTCGTAATAAAATAAGAAAAGAATATGATGACCAAATTCCTTGTAATTTATTATCATATGGAGAACTAATTTCTTATGTTTATATACAAGGAACACATATGCGCAAGTCAATAAAATTACAAAAAACAACTAAAGAAAGAACAATCACTAGGCAATAAAGATTTGGAGATTTCTTTGCACAATATGATCCTTCATACACTCCATCGAAAATAAAGTGTAAAGGAAATTGCCCTTCTGAAAAAAGAAAACCTAAAAATCGTTACAAAAATAAATGACAAACCAATAAGCAAGGTAAACCCAAACAAAAACCCAAAAGGAAAATTAACAAAGACATTAAATGTTACAATTGTGGGAAAAGAGGGCATATTTCTAAATATTGCCAAATCAGCAAAAGATTAAATGAACTCTCCATAGATGAGGATACTCTCTATCAACTTAATAATATCATGGCTGCTATAGATGACGATTCTTCTTCAGAAGACTTTCTTGAAAAAGTGGGTCTTTAAATTAATGAGATAGAAACTTCATCAGAATCCGAAGAATAATTCCTCTCCTCTGACACCTAAAATTAATGTTTTAACAAATGAAGAAGAATTTTTGTTAAAAACAACTAATAATATATTAGATCCAAAAGCCAAAAAACAATATCTAGATAGACTCCAGTCTTCCATGAAGATCCCAACTAATTCTAATGCAACTTATAATCTCAAAGATATTCTTAATAGAAATAAAAAATTTCAATCTAGACCTATGAATATAAATGATCTCAATAATGAAATAACTTAGCAAAAATTAGAAATAAAAGCTCTCAAAGATACCCAAGCTCAAATACAAAAATAAATTTTGGCAATAAAATCTAAAATGGAAAAGGGGAAAAAAACAACAAAAAGCGACTGATAACACCGATCCTAATTTTTTAATGACTTTATCAGAAAAAAATCAAGAAAATGGATAAGAAATATAACAATAAGAATCGATGATGAATTCACTATTGATACCACAACACTTTTTGATACAAGAGTTGATCTTAATTGATAAAAGAAGGCTTGATACGAACAAAATATTTTCACAAAACTATAGAATCATTAAAGTTAGCCTCAGGAGACAAACTTAGAATAAGTTATAAGTTGCTTGAAGCTTCTATAATAAAAACTCAAATGTCTTCTAAAACATCCTTTCTTTTAGTTAAAGATAGGAGATAAAATGTGATATTAAAAACACCCTTTATACAATTAATCCAACCTTTTACTATCACCAATGAGGGAATTGAAACACAAGCTTTAAATAAAAAGATTACTTTTGATTTCATTACTAAACCACATCTAAACATATTACAAGAAAATTCAATTGCCAAAATTAATTTTCTCATAAAAAACAAGGAAGATCAACTTCAATATTTAAAAGATGATTTGAAGTTCAAAAGGATAGAATAAAAATTACTCAATCCAAAAATAAAAGAAAAAATTTCTTCTCTCCAAAAATATATTGAACAATATATATGTCCTACTTTGCCCAATGCATTTTGGGAAAGGAAGAAACATATTGTCAGTCTTTCTTATAAACTAGATTTCTTAGAAAAACAAATTCCAACAAAAGCTCGACCAACTCAAATAAACCAAGAAGTTTTACAATTTTGCCAAAAGGAAATTCAAGACTTATTAGACAAGAAACTAATTCGAAAAAGCTAATCACATTAGAGTTGCTTTGCTTTCTATGCCAATGAAAATGCTGAACTAGGAAGAGGATTACCCAACTACCCAAGTTAGTTATTAATTATAAACCTTTGAACAAAGCATTAAAATGGATTAGATATCCAATTCCAAATACAAAATATTTACTAAACTAACTTCATAATTCAAAAATATTTTCAAAGTTCGATATGAAATTTGGATTTTGGTAAATTCAAATAGATGAATCATATAAATATAAAATAACATTTACAGTATCATTTGGACAATATGAAAGAAATGTAATGCCTTTTGGTTTTCAAAATGCTCCTTTTGAATTTTCAAGAATAATGAATGATATTTTTAATCCTTACTCTGAATATATTTTAGTCTATATAGATGATGTTTTAATTTTTTCTACTAGTATTGATTAACAATTTAAATATATCTCAGTATCATAAGTACTATCAAGAAAAATGGCTTAGTAGTCTCCCCAGCTAAATTATTACTTTTCCAAATAAGAATTAGATTTTCAGAACATTACATTTCTCAAGAAACTATCATCCAATTGAAAGATCAATCCTTTTTGCAGAAAAATTTCCTAATGAAATTAGAGATAAAACCCAATTACAAAGATTCTTAGGAAGTCTCAATTACATTATAGATTTTTTTCCCAAATATCAATATTTTATGTAAGCCCTTACATCAAAGCTTATAGAAAAACCCTCCACCGCTTGCCTTCAGCTCACTTGCACTCTTGTGCTCTTGCCTTCCTACGTCCTAAAAGTCTTCTTTGATCACATCCTTTCACTTTCATATATCATTTACTTGTATCTTTTTCAAAACACTCGTAATCACTCCTAATCACTTGTAAAGATATCTCCAATAACTTGTAATCATATCCAATCACTTGTATCAACTATCTATAAGTTTTCTTATCACTAAATAATTTAACCAACCAAGTTTTGGTTGGCATTATCACTTCATGTTATTAGCTTCTTTTTTTTTTTTTTTTTTACTTTTATTTTAAAGTGAGATCTCTACTCTCACACGGACTACCGCCCTTATAGAAGGTCACATTATCTTTTATCATGCATATTAGTGGTATCTCTGCTTGAGTGCGGACTATCGCCGCCACGTGAGATTACATTTTTATTTTAATTACAGTTCATATCATTTTCTAATTGAAATCATAATTAACTTAATCTTCATCTATACTTCATATCTTCAGTTGGTCCGTTTCTTATTTATTATTATTATCACTCTTGAATTATTATACTTCATATTAGATAATTTCACTGGGCGTGCGTGCGTGCGTGCGTGCGCCAGACTCATGGCTCGAACTCACATGCCTAAGGGCCAACTCAATGCCAAGCGAGGATAGGAATCGATATGTCTCAATATTGATCCAAGGCCAAGCAAGGTTCAGTTCGCCACACCTCAATGCCGATTCAAGATCAAACGAGACCTATCCGTGACTTAGAGCGTGATTCAACTTATAGACACCAACACATGAGCAAACCATACAAAAATCATTCCTCATCATGCACACAACTACCCATGGGTAAGCAAACAACAAAAACCAACAACGTCACCCATTGCCTAGCCAAGGATTAGGAATTCTACTTACTTTTGATGAATCAAGGTCGATTTGCCAAGGAATGGCCAAACGGTGAGGGCGGAGGGTGAGTATGGCCAAGAGGGAGAGGGAAAGAGAGGTGTGCAAGAGGAGAGGAGAGGAAGAAGTGAGTTAAGGATGGAGAAAATTGAAGGGTGGTGCCCTATTTACAGGCTCAACCTAAAAGGCTATGTGGTGTTCTAAAGTCCTAAGGGTCCTTGGTGTATTCTTCTTATTGGTCCACTTAGCTAATGAGTCACCATATGATGATGACTTAGCCTAACTTGCTCTCTAAGGTGAATCTCCTAACCATAATTACCATATCTCTATCTTGCCACCCAAGTGGAGAAGTCATGCCTTCCTTAAATGCTCCAAGATTTGGGGTTATAATTAGTTTTGGATTTGGTCACATGTTAGGTTACTTGTTCTCCATGCCAAACCCCTATCTTGCCATCTATGATGATGAATCCTTTATATATAAGTTAACTAAGATTTAGTCATCATTAGTTTTGGATTTTGGTCACATGTTTCTTGTTACTGAAGTAGGTCGCCATTTAAGTTGTCACATGTAATCATAACCAAATCCACCTCCTTATCACCTAAGTTAATGAGCCATTCTTTTCATTTATGGACTAACTTCCAAAGAACATTTTGCAAACATGAGAAGGAAGTCAATGGAAGCGTTAACATCATCGGGAGAGAGGTTTCATGTTCATCCACGATCAATTACCCCATTCGAACCAATGTTTGTGGGGGTAATTCATGGTCGAGTGAGGCTAGTCGTGGCCTAATTTGCCTAGCGAAACTAAGTTGGTAGCTTATTTGACGAGCTTCATGGCCTGCTCTAGCTGGCAAATGGCTAGGATCGATCGAGTTCAAAGCTAAGCTGATTAGGTTCAAAGCTGGGCTGATCGAGCTTTAAGTTGGTTGACCGGGCTTGGAGCTAGCTCATGGCCTAGCACAGGGTCGGGCTCATGGCTTGATTGACTAGACTCAAGATTGGATTCATGATCAGACTAACCAGGCTCACGATTGGATCTGTGGCCTATCCATGATCTTTCACAATGGTCCATGGTCGATCCATGACCAATCCATGTTTGAGCATAGCCCATTCGTGGTCGATTCTCGATTGTCATGAGATCACAGGGGATCGATTGATTCGTGATTGATACACGATCAAATGGAATCAGTCCATGGTCATTCGTGGTTGGTGCATGACTGTGTGAAATATTTCGTGATTAGTGCTTGATGGCATGGGATCGATCCATGATCGTCCACTGATCAATCTGTAATGGTGCATGATCATCTCATGACCAACCCTTATGATCAAGTAATCGATCCATGGTAGAATAATTCTAATCAAGTTGTCTGATCGATTGATTGATGCACTGCTGATCCCTTGATCATCTCATGGCTGATCCTTCGATCGAACCATGGCTGTTCCTAAGTTGCCTTTCCCGATCGAGCCAATTGGTCCATGATCGATTTTCAGATCGGTCCATGGCCGATCCCCGTTATCGGCATACTAATCCCCTGGCCATCTCCCATGATAGAGATAGGGGTCGGAATTGTGGATTCACATTATGCATCCTTATTGGCAAGGGTTCAAGCATCCGATGAATCATCAATGAGGAGCCAACGAGGCTAGATTTAGCTACTCGCTAGTGGGTCTGGCACTAGCTAGCCTCGCTTGAGTCACGACCTCAGGCGAGGCTCACTAGTGATTAAATATGGCCGTTGATGATCTATTTCGCTCACGAGTGGCTAAGTTTCATCGGAAAGGTTCTAACTTATTTTTAAAGGAAAAAAAATTAGAAAAGTCCTCTACAAAGTGTAGTTTTTTTTCCCCACACAACATTTAAATCAAAGTTACTTCCAATGTGTTTTTGATTTACACTTTACCAAATGCAATTTGCATTTTGGATAGCCCCTTTCAACTAAAGTTTTTGTCATTTTCCTAAAGTTTTTTTCCAAAACCAATCCAAACGCACTGGTTACCTAACTGGGAAAATTACCAAAAAAGTCCTAAATCTATTGCAATAGTGCCAACTCAGTCATAAACTTATTTTTTTGACCAATTTAGTTCTAAACCTTTTACAATTATTCACGATTAGTCCATTCGGCTAAAATTGGCCGGCGTCGACGAGTTTTTTTTTTTTTTAATAATATTTTATTTATTGAAATATTTTATTAATTTTTTTATCTTTTATTTTCCTTTTTTTCCTTTTTTTTCCCCTTCTCCCTCTTCCTCCCTCCTCCCTCCTCCTTCCTTTGGCTCTAGTGATCGGCCAAGTCGCCACACCGAGGCGATCTGATGGGCTTGCCTCGCCAGATCCGGAAGGGTTTCGCCCCACAACCACGAGGTGAGCCCTTTGCAGATCCAGCGGGGGCTTGCCAAACGCGACAGCGAGCCCCCCTCGTCGGATCTGGCGAGGGCTTGCCTTGCCCGACGACCGCAATGCGAGCCCTTGCCAGATTCGACGAGGCGAGTGCCTCGCCAGATTCGGCAGGGTTTTGCCCTGTTGTTGCCGGGCATGACCTCGCCGACCGGTGGAGCTCCCCTTGCCAGACTCGACGATGGCGAGGCCCCCCTCGTCGGATCTGACAAGGGCTCACCTCGTTAGTGGCTAGGCAAGCTCGCCCTCGCCCAGTGACAGCGAGGCAAGCTAGCCCGATCACCGAAGCCAAAGGAAGAAGGAGAGAGGAGGAGGGAGGAGGGAGAGGAGAAGAAAAAGAGAAAAAGAGAAAAAAAGGAAAAAGGAAAAAATGGATTAAAAAATTAATAAATATTTCAAAAATAAAACATTATTAAAAAAAGCTCGCTAGGGCCGACTAGCCAATTTTGGTCGGATGGATTGATCGAGAATAATTGTAAAAGGTTTAGGATTCAATTGGTCGAAAAAAATAAGTTTAGGACCGAATTGGCACAATTGCAATAGGTTTATGATTTTTTTGGTAATTTTCCCTACCTAACTTGCTGCCTTTACAACAAGCATATTGGTCTAACTTTAACTTATAATCTTTCAAAGTTTAGTTCTACTTTCAATAGAGCAAATCTAATGACGAGAAAGACAGAAAATCCATTTGAAACATGATGTGACAATCTAAGTGATTGATTTTACATTTTATGAGTGTCAACAAATTTTTTTTTTTTAACACTTGTTAAGCATTTTTAGTTTGGAATAGTATATTTTTTAAAACCATGATCACGTAAATCACAAAAAGGACTCATGTATTGAGAACTGTAAAATTTCTTTAAGAGATAATACAAAAGAGAAAATTCAAATTTTCATTCTCTCACGTACTTAAGTTTTCATTCCACGACAGAATAGTTTTTATCTAATTTCAAAATAATCTTTCGTACCTAGAGACGAAACCCCGTAAGAAAAATGCCGAATTACCATCTCTTTGGAAAATCCCGAAGCCCCCAAGTCCTCTGCAAACCTTAGTCTCTTCCACAATCGATAACCATCAACCATTGGCAGTCGCCACGCTTAATAGCCTTCCATTGATGTCCCTCCCCAGTGACCGTCTCCGTCCCGTGTGCCATCAATTGTCATGTCCTACCTTAGCACCATCGATGCACTGGGAGATAAAGCAAATACAGAGATGATGGCGGATGGTGGCACATCCGAGCGACGGAAGTCCATAGAAAGAAAAGCCCGAAATCTGAGATCTCACCAGACATAGCTTACTCTAGTTTTAAGACCATTACGAAATTTCAAAGGAAAAGAAAAAAGAAAAGTGACCGGTCATCCTCGACACCACAACAGTGATTCATCCGTGGCAACGGCGAGGGGAAGCATTGAGGTTGGGCACAAAGGTGGCTGTGAGTAGAAGAGGAGGAGGTGATGGGGAGAGAGAGAGAGGTGCTAGTTAGGATCCGATGGGATTTAGGTTGAGTATGATGTGGTCTAGAATTAACTGGACACATGTAGCGATCTTAAAATGGAGATAGCAAGTGAATGCATGGTAGAAAACAATTGTTTACATCCTTGGCAAAGTGCAATTGTGTTTTTGAAATTTATGTTGAACTACCTATTGTAAAAGAAATTTGATTACCCTATTATAGAAGTCGCAAAGTCGAGTAATTTGCAGGCTACCATGCAAGTTCACTAGTTATTATCATTGTTATTCAAGTTGCCATGCCTTTGCTGAGGAAGGTTCCCTCAACAAAATCTTTCACCGAAGGGGTGAAGTTTCGGTTTTATTGTTTGAAATGGATTTTGTGTGGCTTCAAAAAGGAAACAACTGATCTAAACTATAGGCAAAAGTAAAATACAAGAAAACAGGAGAAAAGTAAATATGTGATTGAATGTGAAAGTGCAGTAAAAAAAAAGATAGCAATTGAAAAAAAAAGTGATCAATTGTTGATTTGGCAAAAAGTCCCTATATTAATGCCTCTTCAACTATTTATAGTGGTAATCTATGGGTAATTGCTCTTTAGCAGTTACCTTCTTAATATTTAAAATGTTCTAGAAGTTTCGGCTCCTTGTCAATAACCGCTCTGCCTTGCCGACATTTTCTCCGGCACCGATTCCCATAACCACTTCGGTTCTTATCTCGCCTGCTTCGGCAAGTTCTACTATCGCACCATTCAAGATCCTCATTGTCGACTGTTGGCGCTCTGCCCCACTTTCATGAATTCTCACGTGCTAGGCCTACTTTAGCCTCTTCTACTTCCGAAGCCAAACAAGCTAATCTTGGGCGCCAACACCACGTCAAATTTTTGGCGATAATCTGACCTATCGATTATTAAAGTGAGTTGGTTGAAATTAAAACCAAAACTGAAATCATCAATAAGTTTAGTCGCCGATTTAGTGACCGATCAACGCAAGTTAAAACTGGGAGTGACCTCCCTCGTAGTTTCTGGACATGGTGATCTGTGTTTCCTGATTATCAACATCTAGAGATGAATAAAAAATATTCTTTTTGAAGATGGTCCAAAATTTTATCTTTTTTGGCGTAGGTTTTGAGCAAATGATTCCAATCACAGCCTTTGTTTTCTAGTCGTGACCAACTTTATAACACACATGGCTCTTGTTGCTGCCCAAAAATAACTCAAGCCTTGATGGATGATGGAGTTCCATGTTGAGTCGTCAACAGGACAAATGGGAAGTATCATCACAAATTGGCGACTTACACGGTCTCCGTTATCGATGAAAGATGAATGGTGAAGACCAATAATCGACTTAAGGTAACTGATATGGCCGATTACTAATCGGCGAAAGGTGATCGATTAGAGCAGCTATGGATATGCGGTGGTCAATCGCAGCAGAATAACTAAAGATATAGAAGTGAGGACTGAATGGGAAGATATCCCATGGATTGCAACTGTTTATGGAAAAGAACTTGCGGTTAGAGGCTGTTCACGGGGAACGGATTCCCTGACAAATATCTTTCACCGAAGGGGGTAAATCTTCAGTTTTTTTTTTTTTTTTTTTTTTTATGTAAATCGAACTCTGTCTCATTTCAGAAAGGAAGCAACTGATTCTACTGTACAAGTGATAAAGTAAAGAATAAATATGAGATAAAAATGTGCAATAAAATGTAAACGATATGAAGAAAAAGGATAGCCAAAAGACAAGTGTCGTTGATTGTCAAAATGTCCTTTATAATTATGTCTCTTTGTCAATTTACAGCTAGTTTTACAAGTAACTGCTTTCCAACAGTTATCATCTTCAATCTCAAACTACTTCTGGAGACTTCAATACCGTGCTAATAAATGTATTGCCTTATCCACAGCATTGTCGGCACCAAACCCTTGAAGCCGTCTCCATTCTTATCGCTTTGCTCTCGAGCAATTACTAATTCTAAACCCTTGATATCTCTGATAACTGGTTGCTTTTTTGCAAATTAGGTTTAAGGGGCTTTCCTTTTATTCTAGGCCCAATAAGCCAATTTTGGTGCAAAAGAGGCAATTAAGTCCAGACATAGAATCTGGGGAGCAATCTAGTATATGATTTAAAAGATAACCTCACATCTACGATTACACTTAATAAATTTTTATTATTCAATTTATCGATTTATCATTCTTATTTATAATTCTTTATTCTTTCGGTTCAATTAGCGTTAGTAACTCATTCCATACGCATTGTTTCTTATCCAAGTCATCACGGAATCCAATTAACTCAAAAGGCCAAGATGAAATATTTGGTGAAAAGTATTTGTCAATAATCATTTTCGGCGAAACACGCGTTTTCCCATTCACCATTCACCGGGGAGACGATATCTCACCGACCGAATTGACGCGTGTGAGTGTACCAGCATGGACGGACGGTGGACGCCGTGGTCAATGTTGACCACAAGGCGACAAACCTTTCTAGATGCGGAGCCGTCAACATTCTCACACACTATTCTGCCGTGTGTATGTGTACATGTGTGTGTGTATATATAACATATATCCTCGCCGAGATTCACTGCACCGGCCATTCGCCCCCGAGTCCTAATGGCTCCGCCATCCTCGCTCCTTCTCCCTCTCTTCCTCTTCCTCTTCCTCCAATCTTGTCGGCTCTCCACCTCGGCGCTGCCCAGCCTCGCCAAACGCGCGTCCCTCTCCGTGGACAACCCCGACGACCTCCTCGTCTCCCCCTCTGGCGCCTTCTCCGCTGGCTTCTTCCCCGTCGGCCTCAACGCCTACGGCTTCGCCGTCTGGTTCAGCGACCCCCCCTGCACCGGCGCCGCCTGCACGCCCGTCTGGATGGCTAATCGTCAGGCCCCTGTTAACGGCCGCCGCTCTGCCTTATCCCTCCTGGACTCGGGCAACCTTGTCCTCACCGACGCCGGCGCCGAGGTCTGGTCTTCCGGCACCAGCTCCCCCTCTGCCGAGCTCTGCCTCAACGACACCGGGAACCTCTTCCTCACGGATGACTGGGGCGGCGTCCTGTGGCAGAGCTTTGACTCGCCGACCGACACCCTGCTCCCTCAGCAGCCACTCGCCAGAGACAGGTTCTTGATCTCCGCTCGGAGCCGGCACAACTACTCGACCGGGTTCTACAAGCTTGCCTTCGGGCTCAACGGTGTCCTCAGCCTCATCTTCGATATCCCGTCACCGTTGGACCCGTACTGGCCGAACGCGTGGGTCCTGGGCAATCAGTCTCACCGATCCCTTTACAACAGCAGCCACGTCACTGTGCTCGACCCCCTCGGCCGCTTCCAGTCCTCCGACAACTACTCGTTCTACACCTCCGATTACGGCGTCGCGGCTACGCAGAGAAGGATGACCCTCGATTTCGATGGCAACTTGCGGGTCTACAGCCGCGAGCCGGGCTCAACTGTCTGGGCCGTAACGTGGGAGGCAATCAGCAGAATGCCCTGCTTCATCCACGGCGTGTGCGGCAACAACAGCCTCTGCAGCTACGACCCGGCCAAGGGTCGGAGCTGCTCCTGCTTGCCTGGGTACGTCCCCAAGGTCCCGGGCGACTGGTCGGCCGGTTGCGTGCCTGATTTCACCTTCTCCGACGGGTGCGTCCCCGACGAGTTCAGTTTCGTGAAGCTCCAGCACGTCGATTTCTATGGCTACAACTACAACATCATCAATAACACCACTCTCGCGAACTGCCGGAAGACTTGCCTGAGCCTGTGCGACTGCCGAGGATTCCTGTACTGCGGGGGCTCCTTCGGCACGTCCGATTGCTACACCAAGATCGAGCTCCTGAATGGCCACAACTTGTCCAGATTCAACGGCGAGTTCTTCATCAAGTTCCCCAAGAATATGACCTTCCCCGTGGACCAGCTGGTGAAGAGGAGTCAGTACAGTTGCCCTCCCACCCCGGCGGTGAAGGTCTTGGACAGGAGCAAAGACGGTGGATTGAGCTTCATGCTCTGGTTCGCCTGTGTTGTTGGGGGGATTGAGATCGTGGTGGTGTTCTTGGTGTGGTGCTTCCTGATCAGGAACCAGCAGGACGTCACTTCTGCGCACCAGAGCTACCTCAACACCGCAGCCGGGTTCAAGTGGTTCACCTATGATGAGCTCAAAAAGGCAACGAGGAATTTCAGCAAGGAGATTGGAAGAGGCGCAGCCGGGATCGTGTACAAGGCCTTATTGCCGGATGATCGGGTCGTCGCGGTGAAGGTGCTCAGCAATGCCACAACTGGAGAGGCCGATTTTCTCGCCGAGGCTAGCACGATCGGGAGGGTGAACCACATGAATTTGATCGGGATGTTGGGTTACTGTGCCGAGGGAAAGCGCAGGCTATTAGTATACGAGTTCATGGAACATGGATCGCTGGCACAGAACTTGTCGTCACCTGAGCTTCATTGGAAGAGGCGGTTTGACATTGCGGTGGGCACCGCGAAGGGTTTAGCTTATCTCCACGAGGAGTGCTTGGAGTGGGTTCTGCATTGCGACGTGAAGCCTCAGAACATACTCTTAGACTCCGACTACCAACCCAAAGTTGCGGATTTTGGGCTTTCCAAGCTAGTGGACCGGGGGAAGGTGAGGAATTCCAACTTCTCGAGGATTAGAGGAACCCGAGGATACATGGCTCCCGATTGGGTCTCAAATCGGCCCATCACGTCCAAGGTGGATGTCTATAGCTATGGGATCGTCATGTTAGAGATGGTGACTGGAATTTGCCCGACGACGAGTGTCGATTCATTGGAGAGCAGAGAGGATGCCAAGCAAATCCAACTTGTCCCGTGGGCGAGGAATAAGATGAAGGGACCGGGGAGGACGGGGTCCCGTCTGGAAGAGATGGTGCATCCTGCGCTCAGGGGCGATTACAACTTGAAGCAAATGGAGGTCTTGATCGAGGTCGCGCTCAAGTGCGTGGAGGAGGATAAAAACACCAGACCCACCATGAGCCAAGTGGTGGAAATGCTTCTTAGGCACGAGAATGATGGTTAGATTAGGGTGCAAGTGAAGTGAGATTGATTCAGGTGCTATTTCTGTGGTCACATGTCATGGCTGCTTCCTAAAATTTTTAAATCTGCCATGGCTTGCCATTATCTCGTTCCTTGAAAATATGAAATTTATTAACACCTCATTTTAGCCGACAAGTCACATAATAAAAACTTGAGGGATTCTTGATTGCGACATGGCTCATTTATGGGGCAAAAAGAGTGATTTAAGTGCATTTCAACATTTTTCAAGTTTCATCCCGTTTTGTGTTTAAATGTAGACATTAATTTCTTCGAAAATTCGAAGTTGACCTTTGAGGTGATTTTGGTCAACCCCTAATGTCAACCCGTCAACATTTTTTTTCAAAAATTTGAAAACTTCGAAAAATCATCAATTCAATCCTTATTAAGATTACTCTTCCGAAGGTTAGATGTGTTTATTCAATCTATTTTAGTTGCCTTTGTATGGCGATGGTGTAGAGGAAGCCAAACCGAGGTGCGCACTGCAAATGACAACACTGTAGTTATTAGAGAAGAAATTTCCAACATATGCTCATCATTGACAACAATACGACATCTAGTGATTGGCCACCAATTATTTTGCTTGAAAATCTGTTTTTTTGGAACGATCATATGCTTAACCTTGTTGATGCTTTGCTAATCCTCTTTATTTTCTAAATTTGGCTTTATTTGTAGTGTTCTGGCTTTTGCTCTGCTTTGATTTGCTTTACTATGAAAGTGTATGTGCTTTTCATATACCCTTTTAAGTCATGAAAAAAAAAATTTCGACCAAAAAAAATCCCTTTCAACTTTAGGGCAAGTTTGTTTCATGTAAAACATTTTCCTTATTTGCTTAGAAAAATAATTTAACGAAAAAAATTTTCTACTCAACAAATTTTTTTTTCCTACAATACTTAAGTTTAGGAAGACAATTTCCTCTTTGAAAGAATTGGAAAATATTTTTCAAAATGTTCTCCTAATCTTAGGTCCCTGGTTAATAAAAAGTTTACTATTATAAAATAGGGAAAAAATCACGAAAAACCCCAAATTTTGCCCAAAATGAAAGATTTACCCCAAACTTTTTTCTTGTGATGTGAAAAACCCTGAACTTTGCCAACTGTGACATATTTAAAGCAAATTTTTTTGTGACACTAAAAACCCTAAACTTATGCTTTGTGAAACATTTACCCCAAAATTATAGGGCATTTTGGTCTTTTTACTTTTTAAATTATTTTACTTTTTTCTTTACTTTTTCTTTTTTTCTTCTTCTTTCACCGGCCATGCGGAGGGAAGCCGACATCCAGCGAGAGCTGAGCCCTCGCCCCCGCCACCGGGAAGGGCCAGCGATGGAGGGGGAGGGTCGGCCAGGGTCGCCAAGCCTTAGCCAGGGGCCAACGACCCCAACTGACCCTCCCCCCTCTGTCGCCAGCCCTTCTCGGTGATGGTGGGGAGGCAGCAGCAACGAGGGCTCAACCCTCAACTGCCTCCATTTTTAAAAAATATATATGTTTTTTAATTTTTCTAATATTTGTATTTTTATTATTAAATGTTTTAAATAAATTTAGTTTTAAATTATATTTAATTAATTTTTTATTGCGTCAGCACCAAAGCGACGCGATTTTGCACTTACTTCGCCGGAAATTGCACACATCACCATTTTGACTGGATTGGCACTTAAGTGATCCATTTTACTCTGATTTTGGTACTTAAGTGTTACTTTCGTAACTTTTGGCACTTAAGTATTCATTTATACCAACTTTTGGCACTTGAAGCGTACTTTTACCGCATTTTCTTATATCATTGACTTTTTATGAAAAAAACACGCCCTTAATTAGACTTGTAATTCATAGTTTTTTGAGAAAACGACTGGGAACTGAGTTGCCTATCAAACCAAGAATTTTGACCATCAATCAGCCAATTCCAAATCATTTTTTAGAATAATTTCCTTCATGGCATTTTATCCAGAGTGCAACACATTGAAATTCAAGCAAATTCTAAGAAATTAGGCTTGAGACGGGTGGACTAATTCTCCAATGCCAATTTAGGACCTCTATCGGTCCTTCATAAGTAACACTAATTCAATTTGGCAATTTTAAATCCGATATTGAACCCAGTCAAGTGTGATGACCAAACCCATGTGCCTAATTTGAGAGAATTTAAGGCAATTAGAAGGCCTCGAGCTGACTTGGACAACGTCAACTCAATTAGACCCCCGAATTGGCTTGATCCATTAGGTAATCCTTAATTTGGTTCACCCAACCCACTTAACCAATACATCAAGTCCAATTAGAAAAATTAGGAGCAAAATTAACAATTGAAGGATCTTGGATCAACTTAGGCCAACTTTGATTAGGCTCGGCCCATTGGGTCGAAAATGTCAAGCATGGTGGTGCCCTCTCTCCTTACATTGCAAAAATTACAAAATTGCTATTAGCCTAAAATTACTAAATTTTCCTTGCCATGTCATTAAGTTGCAAATTAAAGGTATTCATTAGCATCCCAATCCTAGCATCTAAAGTGACAAGTCATCTATCCATGTGTCAAAATTGCAGTCAATAGGGAGTTATCTTAGTTATTGAGGGATCAATGTGAGCCATAAGATTAATCAAAGGTTAAGATTGCATCATATATTCGAATTTTTCCTGAGATACACTCTCTTCCTCTCAAATTAGGTGTGTGCTTCATGCTAGAATCTCTTCCTCATTGGAGTTTCATCAATATCGGTTTCCTTTTGGCCATTCCTTGCCGATCAACTCTTGCGATTGAGCTTCCCATTGTGTCCATGAGGTTTTGGTGATTGTTGTTTCCTTGATTGATCACTAGAAGTCCATAAGTTTTGGCCAATTTTGAAATTGCTTACCCAATTCCAATGATCAAAGGTAGGTTCAATAATGCTTTAATAGTCAATTTCATGTGATTTTTCAAAGATGAAAAAATGAACATAGTTCAAAGTCAAAGGAAAATCTTTGATCTATGTTCAATTCCAACTAAGATGTGATGAAATTTGATAGTCAGAAGTTAGATCATGTATTAGGATTAGTTTTATACAATAAATGTTCTATTGCATGTTAAGAAGTTTCGAGATCATAATTTTCTAGGATAGTAGAACTCTTTACATGTCTATAGAAGTTGATTTGGTGGAATTGCATGTTGTTTTTATTAGAATTATCATGTTAGGATAGTTATTCTTGAGAATTTAGCCTAGTTTAATATATTGCTTGAATTTGCATATTAATCCTCTCCTAAGTTCATGTTCGGCCAAACCACCTAGTGTAGTCCTCGATGTTCATTTTGATAATTTATTAGCTTAGTGTGGTCATGTCCT
Source organism: Eucalyptus brandiana (assembly GCA_014182725.1). NCBI lineage: Eukaryota > Viridiplantae > Streptophyta > Magnoliopsida > Myrtales > Myrtaceae > Eucalyptus > Eucalyptus brandiana. Next base: position 1,805,275 of record CM024673.1, on the reverse strand, counting down.
AGATGAATGTTGATTGGGAGAGATTTGGTGATGTTTTCTGGTTATTTTATTAATAGATGAGTGGACTAGGATTTGCTTGATGTTGAATGTTCGACAAAATAGAGCAATGTTCTTCATGTTGAAGAGACACTATAGTCCTAGAATAGGTTGAATGCGTTTGAATATGCTTGAATGTACTTGAATTTGAGTTTGAAGATTCAAAGCTTTTTCTAGAAAACTCAAGTCTGACAAACTTTCAAGTGTTTATCGATTTTTCTTTTTCTTTTTTGTGTTTCAATTTTTTTTTTAAATATATATATACTAAAACGAAAGTTGTTGCCAATAAGATCATAAGCTTTATCATTGTGTAAAACTTGTAAAAGTCAGAGTTTATTTGGTCCAAAAATGTTCTAGCTCAATCTAGTAAAATGTTTGATGTAAAAAATATATTCCCGTGTCCTTTGGAAGTGTTTTGCAATTTTGAGAAACTTGGATGCCTTTTTGCAAAAACTTTAAAAATAAAAGTTGTTGAATAGGTCCTTAATTGTAAATCTGGAAAGTTTCAGATGTTTTTAATAGAATTTTTTTTTGTCGGTCCTATTCTAACACTCACTCTCAGACTTTTGCCATACCTCTTTACAGGGCGTGGGAGTCAAAACTCACTCATAAAATGAAATCATCCCCACCCCAATCCCCCCTGAGAATGTGGGGATTTGAACCCCTCACCTCTCCCATCAAAGTTGGAAGGGTGGCCATTGGGGCGAACCCCCAGTAGTTGTTTTTAATAGAATTTAGGGGGTCATTTTTGCATGAGTTGGATAAGTTCCTTATTGACGTGCAAAACTGTTTACATGTGAATCCTTGGGGAAATATTTAATTAAATCTAAGATGGGGGATTTATTTGAAAAATAGTAAAAACATGAAATTTAAATATAACATGCAAGGCTAGTTGTATGTCAAATTTGGTTTAGCTCGCTAAATAATTTTCCTGTATTTTTCAAGAGTTGATCATAACCAGGTCATGTTCAGGATAGTCAGGTTAAATTGAGAAATTTGGCTCATAATTGGGGAAAATGATCTTCATGAACATTAAACTATACTCTCCAAGCTTTCAATTGCCACGAATTTCATTCAATTTTGACTTCATACGGCCCTTATTAGATTAAAACATAATTAGCAAATGAGGATAAAAACTGAGAAGTGACCCTCTTGGTTCACTAATTGTTTGCTTGACTCCTAAGGCTAATTAGTCTAATTGTTTGACTTAGTTAGCCTTGCATGTGGTTGCATGTGAATGATTCGGTGTATGATAGACTACATATGCATGTCCTTTGGTAAATAGTTTAGATGGGAGATTAGAATCTAATTAGAGATTAATGACGTTAACCTACTTCTTTGTGAACACAAACGTGGGTTAATAATCATTGGCTTGAATCAATGAACCCCTAGTTTGATTAGGAGGCGGTGGGGCTAATCGAGTTGCATGGGAGAAATCAAATTCCTGAGCCGAATTTCTTCATTGATTTGTATGAACCTATTGATGATTTGTTTTGAGTAAATGTATGAATTATATGAAATGGATGGTGAAAATTGATGATGATGGTGGCAGCGGAGAGCTTGAAGACCGACGGTTAAGAGCCGGGTGGTGTCCCAAGGAGTTTAATTAGTGTTAGCTTGGATTTAAGTAGGCTAGTTTGGTTAATGAACTTAGGTTAGTTTAGACTTGAAACAAATATAATAAGAATGTCATAACTTTTATATGACACTTACTTGAATACCATAACTTTTTTTTTTAGCTAACTTAAGTGTTACATTGAAGTAAAATCAATAATTTGAGTGTCATTTCTAGCAAATTGTCTTATATAGATTTTTTGCATTTTTTAAAATTGATTTTTTTGAGTTTTTAATTTTTTTTTCTTTTTTGTGAGTTGGCCGCAAAGGCCTCACTTTTGATTGGTGAGACTGTGAAGGCTTTGGGCGAGGCCATCACTGGCTCCGGCTGAGGACCTTTACGGTGAGGTTCACAAAGGCCCTCGCCAAATCTGGGCTAGGCTAATGGTGGATTTACCTTGTAAGCAAATTGTTGATGGTATTTAAGTGATCGACTTTTCAGATTTTTAGTGTATAAGTGAGCAAAAAAAATTACAAAAATTGTCCATGTTGACGATGGTTCCACGTAGAATGACTGATGTCCATGTCAAATTAGGGCAAATCGCTAATGGCACTTGAATTATCAAGTTTTCAAATTTATAGTACTTAAGTGAGCGAAAATTAATCAGAATATCTTTGATTAGTTTCATCATCATTAAATGCATAGATTTAGATTCACCCTAGATAGAATTAGCTTATAATCTCAAGTTTCTAGGGGTTCATGACCCGAGACTTAATAAAAAAAAGAACAGAAATCCATTTAGTAAAAATTTTGTTCCCGAGAATAATTTCTTTATTTTTTATGTTCCTAGGAATAGATTTGGAATAGAAATAAGAAATAAAAAAAAAGTAGCTTCTCTATTTTTGTTATTTCCCAAATGATTCATTGCATGGCAATTTCCTTATTTCATTTCTAATCGACAATTTAATTAAATCAATGATTGACCTAGATTGTCATGGACGGATCAATAGTAAGTAAATTGCATTAGTATAAGGATAGAAGACTTACTTCACCAAGACAAATCAACGGCAATCACATAGACATGCGCATGATAAATGGTTCGATTTCTAGTCTATAAGGCTTATCAAGGTGGAGCCAAAAGGATGATCAGACTAGCCACGGGCTTATGGACTATGTCGGGTCCTCATGACTCCGGCTTGGTCAAAGAGCCGACCTGGGTTGCGGGCATGCGGACCGAGGTGGGTACTCTTGACACCATGAAAGAAACTTCGAGATTGAGATGGGCGACTCGAACGGCGAGCATGCTTTGTTACTTTACCCGTGAGTTTTATAGTATTTCTCTACTACATAAGAAATATGGCCTTATTTTATCTTATAAGCGTCTACAAATATCATATATCAAAGTAAAATCATTAACAATAATTATTCATAATCTCTTTAATTAATACATAGTGGGGCCGGGTCTCAAGGCTCTTGCAGAGGCCCAGCCTACCCACTCATCTAACATCGAATTTTTGTCCAGGCCCACCTCATGGTCCTAAAACTTCATCCAATATTCAAAAATTGCGCAAGTGAATTTATCTAAATCATTTGATGGACTATCTTCTCCTAAAGGCTTTATTGTTGCCTTTTTATACCATTTCAAAATTATTTCTCTTATTTTAGATGTCGCTAATGGAGATATCTTGTATCAGTTGATAGTGTTGAGTTTGATCGATTTTTTTTAATGAAACAATTGGCTTATGATTTTGGATCTTCAATTTTTCATTTAATAAATAATCGACCCCTCTCTTTGCTAGTGAAACATGCATGTGGCTCAACCATAAGATTCCATTTTAATTTCACTATCCTGTATCATTTGTTAATCGCTCATGCTTATCATAACAGTCACTTCCACTAGTTGTCAAGTAGCAAAAGTAAATTCAAAACTTGAATATCAAATTATGTCAAATAGATCAGTAACTTATATATTTTCAGTAGTTGTATTGTTCTGACACTTAACCTTTGCATACTTAAAATTTTTCATATCAACAAGCAGTCCCTAAATATACGATAACTTAAATTGTAAAAAAGTAAAAACTTCTTCAAATTAGCCAGATTATAACTATGAGAAATTTCGAAAATGCCTACAACTCCAGAATGTCATCCACATAAAATGGGCAAATTTATAAACCAAAATCATAGTCAATGAGTATATTTTCTTGAAGAGTTAACCGCAGTGTTTAATGAGAACTTTCAATTTTTTTGGTCGTCCTCTCTTTGATGAGTTAGAAAAAATGTCGGAGTTGGCTCCTACTTCGACCATTTCTTTAGTTGATACTTCGATATCGCGAGCGAAGAGCAACCAACCAGGCCGGGCCAATCTCGATTGGGGCAAAACGATACATTTCTAATATGCTTTGAGACTTCTTAGGGAAGCAACGCTATGGACACGTGGCGCCCGTTTTTCTGTAGCCGATTCCTTGTCCATGTCCGACATCTCAAGTATCCTTATTAGGACAGCTAGCCACGTGTCAAACGAGAGACTTATCATGCGGCAGTGTGTCCACATAAGATAATCGACTGCCGCATTGTTTGATGCTGACCTAAGCTTGATACGCCTCGACCCCATATGCCCGGACTTTTCAGCAAGAGCCCACATAATAATCATTTTATTTATATGTTAAAATTATTTTTTGTTTCAAATTTATTTATAAAGTATAAATTTGTTTGGTAAAATAATTTCATTTTTTTATTTATTTCTAGAACGAATTTCTATTTTAGAAATAGGTTTAGAACAAAAATAAAAAATAATTTTTTTTATTTTTCTATTTCTTGAATAGAAATAAAAAATAATTTTATTTTTATTTTTCTATTTCTTGAATAGAAATTAAAAAAAAAAAAAAAAAAAATTCATTGCTTATCCTCGCTATTAGCTAGCCATCCACTCGCCATTGCCCACCACTGGTTGCCGGCCACCGCCAATCGCCCCCCACCACTTGCTGCCACCTGGGAGGAAAAAAATTTCTCATTATCAAACGAATTTTTATTGTAAAAATAGAAATTTTGTGTCATTATCAAATGCGTATTTTTGCTCAAAAATCATTTAAGAATAGAAATAGAAAAATTTATCTTTATTCAAGAAACCAATTCCTAGCCAAAATAGTTGTCATTTGTGCTCTAAACATTGCAGCTGTTGCCTAACTTTTGCTACCTTTAGGACAATCAAATCATATCTCTCTCTCTCTCTCTCTCTCTCTCTCACACACACACATATATGCTAATTAAGATCATGTTGCGAGCCTTAACAAAATCCTATTTATTTGTACGGTTTAATTGAAAGTGTAATGATGTTTTTGAGACTTATGTTGACCTACTTATTGTAAAAGAAAGCAGGTCAATTTGATGTAGATGTCATAACGCACAGTAATTGCTAGGCCATTACACAAGTTCAATAATGGTTATCATTGCATGCTAGCCGCCACATCAAATTTTTTGTGATATTTAGACCTGTCAATTATTAAAGCAAGTTTGTCGAAAACAAAATCAAAACTAAACTATCCATCGATAAGTTTAGTTCTCGGTTCCAATAACTAGCAAGGCAACCTAAAAGTGAGTTAAAAGCGGCAGGGACCTCCCTCTAATTTGTTCCTTTTTCTAGACATGGCGATCTATGTTTTCACGATAGTCAACATCTAGACATCAATCGAAGATATCCTCTTTTGACCATTCACAATGTAGACAATACAATCACACGCATTTAATTTTTTTCTCCTTTTTGCAAGAAACATGCATTTAATGGCGACATGCTCAAGGTTGAGCATAAGGTGCTAGATGTGGAGCGATTGATTGATTTCTTCAAAGCCCCTTAGGAAAGTTAAAACAAATGCAACCAGAAATTCTAGTTCCTATTTAAATTATAAGAACCACATCTTAATGTTCACATCAAGAATCAAATGTCAACATATATATCAAAATAGAATTTACTAAAATTGAGCAAATTTCCCAAACTCTACAGCAATAAAATATTTGTAATGAAACAATTAAAATCATATATCTTATTTTATAGAATAACAACAAGGGTGGGGTTATATCCACGCCAATGTTATTTAAAGCACATCTTTTCACCAAATTACTCCCCCCTCCTCCCAAATCAACCGTAAAAGATTAGGGAAAAATTATTTCCATTGGATTTACACAAGTTGTATGGTAAATTTTATTAAGTTTTCTCTTCTCTAGTTGCTATATATTTAGTCATATTTACTCAGACGCAAATTTACAGGTAAAATATATAACTAAATATCTTTTTCTTAAGGGTTAATACCCTGAAAAATCACAAACTGGTACACTTGTAACAAATTTACCTCAAACTGGTATACCTTTGACAAATTTACCCCGAACTAGTAAATTACATTTGTGACAAATTTACCCTCTGTTAGTTTTCGTTAAATGTTACTGTCAAATTATTAAGTTAAATTACACGTGATAGTTGACTAGTATATTGATTTGGGATTTTATGCGTCGTTTGTCACAGTTTACAATTTTTGTGATTTTTTTGTGCTATTAATCTAATTTAGCGAAGGGTATATTTGTCACAAATTTATCAGTTTGGGGTTTTTTGCAGTCGAATAAATTAGTTTAGGGTAAATTTGTCATAAATGTACCAGTTTAGAGTTTTTTTTATGGTCAGTCGGGATAATTTGTCACAAATCTACCAATTTTGGGGTTTTCATGGTAAAAAAAATAGTTTGGGGTAAATTTATCACAAGTGTATTAGTTTGGGGCTTTTTTAGGGTATTAACCCTTTTCTTAAAGATGATAGTTGATTATAATTTGTCGTCGGTATCTATACGTATTTTAAACTAGCATAAGCATGCGATGCGCACACACTCTTGACCACTGTAAGTTTACTTGAAACTCTATTTTGATGTTACAATATTTTAAAATAAATCCAAATAAAATTCCCTTGCTTCTTTTTTTTCTTTTTACTTGTATGATGCTCATTAAGATGAATTGCAATCAATAGGCTAACGAATTGCAATCAATAGGCTATTGGAATCTTACTCAACAAAAGTTTGGGTTTTGTAATGTAACTAGGAACAATGGCTCTCTGTCAGCTTAGTTGAAGTGCAAAATAATTGGATGTCACAAATTGCTCTCTTGCTAGAGCCATGTTTAGTCAGATGCAAGCAACGCCGTTGCTTTGGTGGGTGAATAAGGTGGTATAGCTTTCGGGTTCAACCTTCTAGGATGTGGCAATTTGAGGATATGTATCGATGCTCAATGTGTGTAGTAGGTGCTATCCCAATATGCCTCATATAATTAGTGTCACTTAATCTCAATCACGTAACTTGTTTGCTTTGGAGGTGCAAATTCTTCTGTATTACTCTTTTTGTGGCTTACTACTTTCATTATATTTTAAGGAAAAACGCATAGTAATCCCAAAACATTTTGAATTTGCGCAATCAGGTCCCTAAATCCATTTTTTGAGTAATTCGGCTCTTAAATCATACTCTTTTTTCCTTGATCGAGTTAATCGATCCATTTGAAAAAATAAATGAAAATGCCCACCTAGCTGTGAACTTGTTGTGAAGTGCTGCAATGGCATCCTACACGGCATTTCACTTGGCAAATAGAGAAAAGTTTAAAAAGAATTCAAAATAGAATGAGTGTGCTCCAATATACAGAAAATAAGAAATCAAGAGAAAAGGAAAATGAGATAAGTAAGAGAAGTGAGGCAAGAGAAGCTATTATGGTGGTGGACATTCTAGGGTCTGCATGGTAACATTTTTGTTCCTTAGAATTTCTGTTTTTTTGTTCTCCTAACAAAAAAAAAGTAAATCCGTTTAGTAAAAATTTTGTTCCCGGAATAATTTCTTTATTTTTTATGTTCACAGGAATAAATTTTGAATAGAAATAAGAAAAAAAAAAGTAGTTTAGCTTGTTCCTTGTTAAGAACAATTTTAGAAATAAGCCAATTTTCTTTTTTTATTTTTCTTTTGTTCCTCTCTCTTGCCGTGGCCACCTCCAACTGCTCAGAGTCACCGGCGGCGGCAGCGGCGGGCAATGGCAGGCGATGGTCGGCAATCCGTGAGCAAAAATAAAAAAAACAAATAAATACAAAAAATACAAAATCTTATGTAGTTACTGAACAAATTTTTATTTTTTTTTTCTATTTCAAGAATAAAAATTTTGGATGATTCTTAAACACATTATTTTATTCGAAATTGTTTAGAATAGAAATAAAAAGAATTATTTCGAAAAAAAGTTAAATGTTTCTCCGGTCGAAGTTCGTTACCATATGCATCCCTAGCTTTCACGTCAAATGGCCACTTTCTTATAGGATAATTCAGAGTATTAACGATAGATTCAAGTCTAATAATTGAGACACTTGAAGTCAACATCCCAATAATTGGGCTTCCCCTGCTTTCCACCCAGAGAGCACCGGTGAAAAGTTATGGGACCGGACTGCTGCGATTGATCCAAACCGTACGATGGGCTCAACCCAAAAGCAAAAAACACTGGATTGTTTGGTCAGGAAAACCAAAATACATAAAGGATTAGCAATGGAGAATAGAGGGGATGAATATATGTAAGTGTATCTTATATTAACTGTGAAAGGGACTTGGTGGTAAATTCAATATATAGTCCTCGGCGAGAGTCACTGCAACTCTTTCCCCGCCGAGTCCTAATGGCTCCGCCGCCCTCGCTCCTCCTCCCTCTCTTCCTCTTCCTTTTCCTCCAATCTTGTCGACTCTCCACCTCAGCGTTGCCCAGCCTCGCCAAACGCGCGTCCCTTTCCGTCGAGGACCTCGGCGACGTCCTCGTCTCCCCCTCCGGCGCCTTCTCCGCTGGCTTCTTCCCCGTTGGCGACAACGCCTACGGCTTCGCCGTCTGGTTTAGCGACCCCCCATGCTCCGGCGCCGCCTGCACCCCTGTCTGGATGGCCAACCGCGAGGCCCCCATCAACGGCCGACGATCCGCTTTATCCCTCCTCGACTCGGGCAACCTCGTCCTCACCGACGCCGGCGATGCCGGCACCGAGGTCTGGTCTTCCGACACCAGCTCCCCCTCCGCCACTGAGCTCCACCTCAATGACACTGGGAACCTCTTCCTCACCGACGGCAGCGACGGCGTCCTGTGGCAGAGCTTCAACTCGCCGACCGACACCCTCCTCCCTCAGCAGCCCTTCACTGGAAAAACATGCCTGATCTCTACTCGGAGCCGGTACAACTACTCGACCGGGTTCTACAAGCTTTACTGCGACAACGACAATGTCCTCCACCTCCTCTTCGATGGCCCGTTGATCTCGGGCGTCTACTGGCCGTACCCGTGGCTCCTAAGCAATCAGCTTGGCCGATTCCTTTACAACAGCAGCCGCATCGCTGTGCTCGACCCGCTTGGCCGCTTCCAGTCCTCCAACAACTACTCGTTCTACACCTCCGATTACGGCGTCGCGGCTACGCAGAGAAGGATGACCCTTAACTTTGATGGCAACTTGCGGGTCTACAACCGCGAGCTGGGCTCGACCGTCTGGGCCGTGACGTGGGAAGCGTTCAGCATCCCCTGCTTCATCCTCGGCGTGTGCGGCAACAACAGCCTCTGCAGCTACGACCCGACCAAGGGTCGGAGCTGCTCCTGCGTGCCTGGGTACGTTCCCAAGGTCCCGGGCGACTGGTCGGCCGGTCGCATGCCCGATTTCACCTTCTCCGACGGGTGCATCGCCGACGAGATCGAGTTCGTGAAGCTCCAGTACGTCAATTTCTATGGCTACGACTACAACATCATCTCTAACGCCACTCTCGCGAAGTGCCGGCAGACTTGCCTGAGCCTGTGCAACTACCGAGGATTCCAGTACAGCGCGTTGGGCTCCGGTGGCACGTCCGATTGCTACCCCAAGATCGAGCTCCTGAATGGCCACAACTCGCCTAGCTTCATCGGCGAGTTCTTCATCAAGGTCCCCAAGAATAAGACCTTCACCGTGGACCAGCTGGTGAAGAGGACTCAGTACACTTGCCCTCCCACCCCGGAGGTGAAGGTCTTGGACAGGACTTACTCCAAGAAACGCAAAAACGGGCCGTTGAACTTCATGCTCCGGTTTGCCTGCGTGGTGGGAGGAATCGAGATCGTGGTGGTGTTCTTGGTGTGGTTCTTCCTGATCAAGAACCAACAGGACGTCACTTCCGTGCACCAAAGCCACCTCAATGCCACAACCGGGTTCAAGCGGTTCACCTACAACGAACTCAAGAAGGCAACGAGGAATTTCAGCAAGGAGATCGGGAGAGGTGCAGGCGGGATCGCGTACAAGGCCGTATTGCTAGAAGATCGGGTCGTCGCAGTGAAGGTGCTCAGCAATGCCACAACTGGAGAGGCCAATTTTCTGGCCGAGGCTAGCACGATCGGGAGGGTGAACCACATAAATTTGATCGGGATGTGGGGTTACTGTGCCGAGGGAAATCACAGGCTATTGGTGTACAAGTTCATGGAATGCGGATCACTGGCACAGAACTTGTCGTCACCTGTGCTTCATTGGAAGAGATCGCGGTAAGCACCGCAAAGGGTTTAGCTTATCTCCATGAGGAGTGCTTGGAGTGGGTTCTGCATTGCGACTTGAAGCCTCAGAACATACTCCTAGACTCCGACTACCAACCCAAAGTTGCGGATTTTGGGCTTTCCAAGCTATGGACCGAGGGAAGGTCATGAATTCCAGATTGTCAAGAATTAGAGGAACCGGAGGGTACATGGCTCCCGATTGGGTCTCAAATCTGCCCATCACATCCAAGGTGGACGTCTATAGCTACGGGATCGTCTTGTTAAAGATGGTGACCGGAATTAGCCCGACGACAAATGTCGACTCACTGGAGAGCGGAGGGGATGCCAAGCAAATCCAGCTTGTCCCGTGGGTGAGGAATAAGATAAAGGGACTCGGGAGGACAGGGTCCCGTCTGGAAGAGATGGTGCATCCTGCGCTCAGGGGTGATTACAACTTGAAGCAAATGGAGGTCTTGATCGAGGTCGCGCTCAAGTGCGTGGAGGAAGATAAAAATGCCAGACCCAACATGAGCCAAGTGGTGGAAATGCTTCTCAGGCATGAGAATGATAGTTAGATTAGGGTGCAAGTGAAGTGAGATTGATTCAGGTGCTATTTCTCCGGTCACATGTGATGGGCTTCTTACAATTTTTAAATTTGCAATGGCTTGGCATTATCTCATTCTTTGAAATTATGAAATTTGTTAACACCTGATTTTAGCTGGTAGGTCACATAATAAAAATTTGAGATCATGGATTTTTGATTGTGACATGACCCATTTCCTAGGGTAAAAAGAGTTATTTAAGTGTTTTTCCACATTTTTCAAGCTTCATCACATTTTATTTAAACTTAGACATTAATTCCTTGGTTTACCTTTGAATTGATTTTGGTCAACGCTAATATCAACCTGTCAACATTTTTTCAAAAATTTGAAAACTTCGAAAGATCATCAATTTCATTATTTTCAAGCTTAGAGTGGATTCGTTTTGCGGAAAACGTTTTCCTTATTTTCTTGTATTTAGTTCGTTTAGAAAAATGAGTCAACAAAGAATGTTTTCCTAGTCAACAAAAAAAAAATATTTTCCTACCAAAACTTGTGCTCTCAGTCTACGGGTCATTGATCAATGAAAAGTTTACTCTTATAAATTAATTTTTCTAAAAATCAAATATTTACTTATTTATGTTTGATTTTGATTTTGATTTTGATTTTTTTTCTTTTCTTTCCTTTCCTTTCCTTTTCTTTTTCCTTCTTTTCTCTTTTCTTTATTTTCCTTTCTCCTTCTTCCCCCTTCTTCCTCCATTGGGTGTGTGCCTCTTCGTCTATCAGCAGCCCGACAAGTGGCCAAGACACGGGCCAGCAAGCTCGAGCCTTGGCCGATCTAGGCAACCCCAAGCTCACCAGTTCGAGCTCCGTCAAGATCGACAAGCTCACGACTCGCCCTATCTCGACAAGGCAAAGCTTGCTTGTGGCTGTTGCTACTCGATAGCAATAGAGGATGAGAGAAATTGAAAATGGAAAGAAAAGAAAAAATTTTAAAAAATTTAAAAATCAATTTTTTGAAAACATAAAATAAAAATAAAAAGAGAAAAATAAAATAGTTAAAAATTTGAATTTTTTTAGAAATTTAAAATTTAAAAATTCGAACTTGTTTTTGCCTAAAATAAAGTAATGAGATTAAGATCATCTTCCAATAATATTTAAACATCATAAAATATTTTTAATCATATATTACTAAACAAAGGAAAATTAATTGAATTCCTAGAAAATGTTTTACCATAAGGTATTTTCATATATCATTGAGTTTTTCGTTATAAAACCGCACCCTTAATTAGACTTGTAATCAATAGTTTTCACAAAAAATGACTAGGAACTGACTTTTGAAACAAATCAAGAATTTTGACCATCAATTAGCAAATTTTATATCATTTTTTAGAATAATTTCCTTCATGACATTTGATCTAAAGTCGTAACACATTGAAATTCAAGCCAATTTTAAGAAATCGGGCTTGAGATAGGTGGACCAATTCTCAAGGAGCCCTATCAGTCCTTCATAAATAATGCTAATTAGACCAATTGAAATTCGATTAAACCAAATCAACTCAATTCCAAAGTCAATTTTGGCAAAATCATGGAAATTTGGCATAATTTGACTGAAACCACGAACTGGCACCAATAGGGTCAAGCCAAAAAAGAAACTAGGCCTTGATCCAACTGGGCTCGATTTAGGAGCCCAGTCATGATCACGGCCTAGGATAGGACTTGGTCTCTATTCTCAGGTTGGGTTCAAGAACTTGGCCCGACCTAGGTCTAGTTTTTAATATTTAAAAAATAATAAATGTTAAAGATAATAATATTAATGTCTTTTTAATAAATCCAAAGGTAGAAATTTTAGGAATTTGGTTGGGAAAATGCTACTTCTTCTCTTCTTAGTGGATTCATGCCATTGCTTGGTTGATCACTAGTTGACTTGTGTGCTAAAATCGAAATGTTCAATTACCCTTGTTTGTGGATGCTTTGATTGCCTTTCAATTACATATATGCATGTTCTTCAGCGGTTAGCTTAGGTAGGAAATTATAATTTAATTAGGGATAATGATATTAGTCTATTGCTTTACGAACACAAATGGAGGTTAATGATAATTATTATGTTTCCCCAGTCATATATGCATGTTCTTCAGCGGTTAGCTTAGGCAGGAAATTATAATTTAATTAGGGATAATGATATTAGTCTATTGCTTTACGAACACAAATGGAGGTTAATGATAATTATTATTTTCCCCAGTTTGATTAGGAGGTGATCGAATTGGTGATGAAATGTTTTTTTTTTTTCAATCTTGATTAGGAAGACATGATCTTTTAACGAGTAGATTAGAAGGATAATTATAGTTTAATTAGGAATCAAGGATGTTATCTTCCTGCTTTGCAAACACAAAATATTCATTCCCTTCAATTAATAAATCCCTAGTTTGATTAGGAAGTGGCTGGAGTTAATCGATTGCTTGTTGGTTTGTTGAATAGTGAGTGAACTAGGCTTACCTTAAATAGAATCTAGTCCCTAATTTTAGACTTATGGTGGTTCATGTCCCGAGGCTTAAAAATGTGGCCATGTATTTTATTTGTTTGATGAGTATCGAGTTTCCTTTCTCATACCTTATCGCAAGTCCTTATGATATTTGTGTGCCTAATGCTTGCACTTTCAATACTTAGTTGTTTTATTACCACATTGCACTTTGATAACTTGTTTGTTAGTATTTCTAGAATGGTTAGGATTAGTTCAGGATTATAATAAACCCCTTGCGAATATATGCACGATCACTTGGTGACTTTGATATCTTAAGGTCATAATTGGTAAAAACGCACTTGACTACTTAGACAATAACCTTTCAAGTTAGTGGTACCACAAGGGTTTTAATAGTAACATTAGCATAATTAAGTCCCTAAACTTAAAAATTTTGGTTGTGGAGGAATAGATATGACCCTTCCATGTCTTGATTGGTTTCTAACATACCCCAAATAAGTTAGTGGCTGTTGACACCTAATTTTTAGCAAACCTAGGGAAATAAGGAAAATAAAAATTGCATTTTGAACAAATAAAAGGAAAAAATGAAAGAAAATGGAAGCCAAACCCAAAATCGGTGAGGATAATGATTAGATTGATAAATCAAAGGGAAAGTATCAAAAATTATACTCATCAGGTGAGCTATTTGCAAAAATCAAAACGAACTTAGATGCGTTTCTGGTAACGTGAGTGAAAAACCAAAATGTTAATTTACGATGGCAAATCGAGGCTGAAATTTTGTAATTCCCGCAATCAAGGGAGCACAACTTTCTAAAGATCAATAGAGGTTTTCACTATAAAAGAGCTACGGTTCATGAGAAATGGGGGGGGGGGATCGAGAAGCAAAAAAAAAAAATTTCGAGAGAAAACTAGTGCGAGAAAAACAGTCTTCGTCCATCTTAGTCAAAGAGAAAACCCTTTCCCTCTACTTTCTTTGACAAGAAAAAGAAAAAGTTAGCAGCAAAGAGAAGAGACAGAGGAGTACGTGCGACAAGTAAAAAAAAGAAGAAAAGAAAAGACAAAAAAACAGCAACATTTCGTCTTCCTTGCGTGGGCGTCTACGCCCCTTTGCCGACCTCTATCCGTGAGCACCCACGCCAGCCCCGTCGTTGGTGCTCGCAGCCAGGCCTCCACCGTGCCTTCGCCTCCCATCCTCGCGCCAACCGCCATGCTCCAATGCCACCCAACATCAGCAATCGAGCCTCAAATCACCTCCGCCTCCTAGTTAATGATAATTATTATTTTACTTAGGTGCCTAATCGACCTACCATAAACCGATTAGTGATGACTCGTAGTTAATAATCTTTTGCATGTTAAATATTTGAACCTTAAGTCGCGAATTGGTATGGGCTTGGGAGAGCTCGAGCTAAGTTTAAAAACTTAGTAGTCCATTAACCTAGTTTTAGGTGGTGCACCCAAAAATTAGGTCGCGACAACTTGGCAACTCTGCTAGGGACTTGTGTTAAAACACTTAGTGGACTTAGGCCAATTTTTTCTTTTCTTTTAAAAATATTTTTGTTTGGTAGCGAGGATCCCAGGTACGTCCTTAACATTTCTAATGCAGATGGGAGGTATAAGGGGAGTGGTCTATGCTAACTTTTGTCTTGCAAGTTGGAGTGTGGGATTAATGATTTATTTTTCCATGATTAGAAGTGTTGTTTGCATTTAAATTGTTGTGCATGTTTTATTGTTTTTAGCACTACACTATTACACATACAACCTGTGGCCGTACTTGGGTTACGATAGGATTTCTAGGATGGTGTTGAGAATGATACTTCCTCCAAAGCAAGACTACTATGTAGAGGTTGACATTCTCTTCCCCGAAAGTCTTTTCATGGTGTCGAATGTGTTTATCCATTTCCGCGAGACTGCGTGACTATTGGACATTCCATTCGACTGAACCGAAGTTAGGGGGACCCAACACATTAATACGAGATTGCAACGGTTAGATCATCCTCTTAGCTCCATTTTGTTAAGCCATTTAGATAGAAATCGAGCCTCACATTTCATGCGTGTGTCTATGTGCTTGTCATCCCTTCCGGTGAAAGTAAGTTGTCTAAATTCTTACTTCGCAATTTACTTACTTTATTGCAATTTTGTCAGTCCATGACATTAGGTTTTGTCGTCAGTTTTATTTTATATGCAATGGGGAGAACCGACGTATAATTCATTTCCACTCCCAAAAAAGAGCTCAAGATGTGGCTGGATCAACTAGATCAAGAGGGCCAGAGGTATGTGAAAGCTAGGATTGCTCAACTTCTCCCACTATCGGAGATCAACATCCACTCTAGTGTGATACAAGCATTCCCTCACTTTTGGTGTCCACAAACTTCGACCTTCATATTTGGTGAGTATGAATTGACTCCAACACTTGAAGAATATAGTGTTGCCATTGGAATGCCATTGGAAAAGGAACTTATTAGACCGCCTATCGATATAGATTCTATTTCTGAATTATCACAGTTTTTAGAAATCGAAGCCGAAAGAGTAAGGAAAGTTGTCAAGACCAATTGTTTTGCATGCCCATTTTTGTTTTTGGAAGACTGTTTTGCAAGTCAATCAATGATGTCAAAAGCTAGGATCTTCATGTTAGCATTTTTCGGGCTAATTGTTTTTCCTTATCGAAGAAATGTCATTAATCCTTCAATTTCATGGATGGTTAATCGTGTTTGTGATAGGTTAAATTATGTCAATATGGTTTTAGCTAAAACATTTTTGTTATTAAACCGTTTCAAACAAAATGAAAAAAAGACCATGCGTGCCCTCCCTGAACTTTTACAAATATGATTTTTCTCACACATAAGGGGTTTTGGGCACCTCATGAAACAATTTAAGACTAACGATTTTAGGCACCCCATACAAAAATTTGCAGTCCTAGAACGTTTTTCTCCGAATAAACAGTATGCTCATTGGATTAATTTTTTGAAAGATCCTAATCCTAAGGCATTTCTATGGCATACTAAATGGTTCCGAGTTGAGGAGGCTCGTTTTTCACACAAGCATGATGAGCCAATCCCATTTCTGGGCCTTTCTGGTGCGACTTCTTATTACCCATTGTTGACACCCGAAATTTTATCGTTTTTTTTTTTAACGTCCATCTAGTTTGCATATAAATAAAAAAAAAAGAAGAAAGAAAAAAAAGAGATAGAAAGCCAAAAAGATTAAAAAATGAATGAATGAAAACATAAAAAAAAAGTAAAAATGAAAAGAAAACAAAAACAAAAGAAAAAAGGGAGAGAAAAAGAAAAAAATAAAAGAAAGAAAGAATAATAGAAAAGGGGATGACGATTCTCTCTCAAGGGGGCTCTTTTTCTCTCTCGGTGGGGCTCTCTCAAAAATTTTTTTTTTTTTGGCCGAACAGACTCTCTGATTCTCTCGGGGATTCTCTCACTCACGGGTTCTCTCTCGCTCCTCCCTCTCTCTGTAACTGCTGGATGGAACTTCCATGGAGATCTCGAAACCCTAGCCTCGGGCAATCTCGGTAGAAATCCACCATTCCTCGGGGCAAAATCCCGGCCTCGCGTGCCGTCCACCAGAGGAAGCTTCCGCCTCCGTCTGCAGTGTTTCTCCGTCGAGCGAGTCGAAGGCTAGAGTTTTCTCTCATGAGCAAAGATCGGAGATCAAAGGCCGGCAGTCGGGGATTGCAAGAGAAGTTTAGTTTCGTTCTCGTTCTACCGGTTCTCACTCGGCAGATCCCTCTTTTTCTCTCAATCGCTCGCTCTCTGGAAGTCAATCGAAGGTAGGATTGCTCGATCAAAGGAGGTTTTCTCTTAGTTCTGGCTCTCGCTCTCTCTCTAGAGTTCGATCGGTGACTCTCGATCGGGGATTCTCTCGCTGGATTTGACCGGCCGGATCGGTGTCTCTCCCTCTCAATTGCTCTCTCGCGCGCCGGATCTTACTCGTTGGGCGGTTGCTCAAAGTACAGGGCTTAGATTTGTGTCGACAGCGGCGGCATTGACGATTCCGGGATATACATTCTTCAATCCCATCACTCGACATCTACACTTTCGAGGTGAGAAAGATGAAGAACTCAAACAAGACCAAGCGGTCGACTCTGAAGATCATTTGTATTTCAGTATGGTGATTGTATCATTGTAACTCAGTACAATTGAATGGCAGAAAACGAATACAATCACTCTTGTTCTATCTTCTAAGATCAATCTTACTTGATTTGCTTCAGCACTTTGAACTTGAGCTGTTAATCATTCTTCGAATCTTCTTCTTCTTCAATACAAGGATTGCTTCAGCATCTGTTGATGATCTTGATTTACTTCTCTCTATTCTTCTTACCTTCTCTATATTTGTTCTATCTGTTTTCCATATCTCTTATGTAGAGTAAAGCAGAGTATTTATATCAAGGAATGTAACAGAACTCGGTTACAAGGGAAAACTGAATACAGCAACTACTTTTAACAGAAAAACCTAATTGACTACACTTATGACTTAGCGATCCGAGTCATTGATTCTTTGAGCATCTCATTCATCGATTGTCGATCAAGGTTGGTCTTCCTTATAAGATCTTTGCCGTTGATTTAACCCTATGACTTGGCGATCCAAGTCATTTGCTGTAACGCCAAGTCCTCTGCTTTTGCTGTATTGCCAAGTCCTCTGTTTTCGTTTTTCTGCAGCATATTTTGTTCCTTTATACTTAACACGAGGTACGTGTTTCTGTGCTCTGTTTGAACGACTCTGATGGCATAGATTAGGATGTGCTTAAATAGCATGATCGACCTAAAATAAGCTTGCTCTGATGTTGTTGTGATGGAAATAAAAGTGAATCGTCGATTCATATTCTTGTATAAACTCCTTGATGGAAATGCATATCACATGTTTGGGGAAATGCCTGAGTAAAATCTACGCTTTTGTTCTTAGTCCTCTATGTGTTTCTGGGTTTGTAGTTTGTCAGATAAGTTCTGATAGATGTCTACCGCCTCCTTTTGCTTTGTATGTTTTTGTTTCAACGTCTTTTGTGCGCATGCTATGGTTCTGCGTAACTGGTTCTTAGCTGTCAAAGTTGAAGGTTGGTGGTATTCGTGGCCATGAATGGCATTCGCATGGTAGGCAAGTTGCAATTTTTTGATTTGGTTGTGTGTATCCCCAATCGTGATTTGTTCATTTCTTTTTGTGCCTCTTTCGATTTGATTTGTGTAAATGAGGTGTATATGTAATGCATGAATGTTATATAGTCTCAATGTAAGACATGAAGAATCAGCATTGTTTGTATCACTGTGCTTGCTGCTATCTATGATCATCTAGCTCATCACGAATATACATGTTACATTGTGGTCACCTTGTTGTGTTTGTACTGATGTGTGATGAGCTGTGTTGCGAATTGTGTCAATTCTTTGTGTGTTTGCTGTTTTGACTTACTGCAACTTTCTATTTTGGCTGAAATGAGGTGTTAGATAAGGTTTTTTGACTTCGAGCCCTTCTAGATATATAAAATACACTTCTAGAGCTTCGATTTGATATGTTGTACGCCCTGAACAGACGTCATTTGGTCACTGAAAAACACCTACAAAGTCTGTCAATTCTGCAGTAGTTTTCGGTTGATTTGCTGTTCTGCGATTTTCTGTTTTAACTGGACTGAGCTGGTAGATGATGTTATTAGAGCTTAATGTCTTCTAGAGATTTGTAATAGACTTCTCAAGCTTTCCATAGACATATTATATGTGCAATTTGGCCATCATTTGCCCTGCCTGATGCTTCTTGCAAAGAGCACTAATCTGCTGATGTGTTCTGTTTCTTTCGCTGATCTGACCTTCTGTGCAAATAACTTGATATGAGCTGGTTATTGTGTTTTTCTGTGTTCGAAGTTTTCATGAAAGTCGAAGATGGTTCGAATATCTTTCCAATGAGCTGTAGAATGCCCTGATTGAATCTCATTTGATATGGTTTTCACATGTCCAAATTTCAGTCTGATGCGTGTGCTCAAATTTGAGTTAGTGAACATGTTTTGCTTGATTGAATCTTTCATGAGAGTCATTGGAAATTTCATAAACTTTCTGACAAGGTATAGCTTGAATCAAGTGATCATCGTTAGCAAGGTCAATGACTTCCATAAAGTCACGTTTGAGTTGCTGCAATCTATAATGTTGGATTTTTGCCCTGTTTCTTTTCTGTTTTTCATATAGATTTTTGTGAACAAAGTAGGACTTCGATGTCTCATGATAGATGATCGGGAAATTTCCTTCTATATACCTGGACTTTCATAGATTTTCTTTATGTCTTCATTTCAATGAACATCATTCATGTTTTGTGCAATCCCTGCTGTGATTTTAATTGATTGCGTTTCTATGAAAATGTCTTCAATCAAGTTCCTTAAGAGCATATTTGATGCTTGATGCTTGCTAGACATACTTAGAGCATATCATAAGCTTCGCAATGATGTATGGCATGCCTCATTTGAAGATCATTGACCATGTAAAAACCATGCATCAAGTCGATATACCACAACTGAAATTGTCATGCATTTTGCTTCTAATGACAAGTCACATATCAATGTTAATGGATTTGTGTGGCCTTTTACATATGGATTTAGGGTTGAATGTCTAAATCAAACTTTTTCTTCACATTTAACCTTACATCATGTTCAAATTTCATGATTTTCATGCATTGATTAGGTGGCTTAACAAATCAGTTATCATGCATCATTCTTTGATTTGCTTATGATTGATTTGCATGCTTTAGCAATTGTTGCTTTTCGGCCATGAATTTGACTTTACTTGAACTCGATATGCCTCAGGAGATTCCATTCATGAAAGTTGCTCTTTATAAAGTGCTTGATTTCTGTGCTTTTTTCTTAGAGCCAATCATACA
Organism: Eucalyptus brandiana; assembly: GCA_014182725.1. Classification (NCBI taxonomy): domain Eukaryota; kingdom Viridiplantae; phylum Streptophyta; class Magnoliopsida; order Myrtales; family Myrtaceae; genus Eucalyptus; species Eucalyptus brandiana. The sequence continues at coordinate 1,785,297 of CM024673.1, read as the reverse complement.
TGGGTTTTACCCCAATTGCTTTGATCTTAGTTGTGATGATTGTTTCTTTCACTTGTATGCACCTAGTCATAAATTTCTTAGATTAGGTTTAGATTAGGACCTTGAAGATGGAGAAGGCGTGAAGATGGTGGAGGTCGATGTCCATTCCGACCATTTTCATGTAATACCCATTTTCCCGACATATGTCTCGGGCTCCATTTGTTGTATAAGACCCGACGAGTTGCGGGTTTTTCTCTCTTTTTTTCCATATATTTCTCTTTTATACTTTCTTTTAGGTTTGCATGATAGATTTACTGCTTTTCTTGATTGTTTACTTCATGTCTTGCAATTTCGATTTCATTGATTGTTTTCTTTTCATTTTTTAGAAATAGAATAGAATGAAAGTAATCCACCACGCATGATCATTTAGTATAGAATTGATGATCCTGAAAATATAAAAAGAAATGTATGGACATGTTAGGAAAAACACAACATACTGTTTAGGTACCGAAAGGGCGCTAATAGCAATATTAGCGTAACCCAAGTCCCCGAACCTAGATATCTGGTTGCGTAGGAATCGAGGGAATACTCCTGACCCTCGATTGGGTTTCTAGCCGACCCCCAAAAATGAGGCTAGTGGCGACTCCTGTATATTTTTAAGTTGTTAAATACTCAGATCGTATAAATAAATCCGCCGTCACGCGGGGTACGAGCTTGGGAGAGCTTGCGATCTTGAGATCAAGTACCTCTAAACCCGACCTTTCCCACCTTGGACACTTTTCGAGGGGCGGCGAGATCGGGTCGCGACACCCATATAGGGTGGCCCGTTAGTACAAAGCTCTTCAGGAAGTTCCTCCACCACTCAAGACAGAGTTATTCCAAGTTCGTTTTATTTGAACATACTATAACTACTTCAACGAAATCCAAATGATCATTGCCGCATGGAATGAATGCCACCCAGAGAAGATTTTGGTGCCCAAGAGACTGAAAGGCGAAGAGGAAGTCCACAACGCGTCGGCATTTTACATTCAACAACACCGGATTCCTATGGCCTTACGTCCAGTTGCCCCTGATGTGACTGAGAAGCCAACTCAAAGAGCACAAATTGAGCATCTTAAACGAAAAGTGGAAATGATTGGAGCTGAAAATAAGAAATTTCGCAAAGCGTTGGAATCCCGAAAGCATATAAAATGAGATGTTTTCAATGCTTTTAATTTTTAGTTCAATGTTTAGGGACTTGAATTTCAATTCTTAGTTTATTGTTTGGTTTAATGTTTTTAGTGAATTTTGAATAAAATCGGGCGATTAAACCGTTGTCATGAGCCATTTTCTATCTTGTCACCAGTTCTTACATTACCTCTTTTTCCATTAGGTAAGAACGGATCCACCGCACTCGCCTATTATTACGAGGTCAAAGGCTAAAATGGCTGATCAAAACGAGATGCGCGATCGTATGTCCACCAAGGAAAGTCAACTCCAACAGTTAGTTGATTCTATGCAGCTTATAACAGCTCAACTTCAATCCCTTTGAGTGAACCTGAATCCTCCACTCGCTCTCCCTAAGATAGTAGCCTCGAGGCCGGCAAACAGGGCCCAAATGAGTGATGACGAAATGCTCGGGCTGGAAGATGACATGGTCCTTGTTGGAAAGGCCAAGCTTGACAGTGTTCCCAAGACAGATCAGGATGAGCGTGTTACAAAGCTGGGGGAGAAAGCGAGACATCTGCAGGAGTCACAAAGCTCACTCCGTTTGACCTCTCGGTGTATGAGAATGTCAAGATGCCAAGCAAGTTCAAAATGCCAGAATTTGAGAAGTACGACGGGACATCTTGTCCGAAATCTCATTTGCAGATGTATCATGTGCGCATGGCCCAGCACGTAAAAAATGAGCCCCTCATGATCCAATCGTTTCATGCGAGTTTGACCAGGCCTGCACTAAACTGGTACGTGATGAAGAACGTAAACCTCCTCGAAACCTGGAATGAGGTGGCGGACGCGTTCCTCAAACAGTACAAGTTCAACATGGACATCGCGCCTTCCCTAGAAGACTTGGAACGGATAGAAAAGAAAAGGAGCGAGTCATTTAAAGAGTATGCTGTGAAATGGAGAAACCTGGCGGCCCAAATTACTCCTGAGCCTACCAACAAAGAGTTGATGAAGTTGTTCATGAAGACCCTTCCATCTGAGTTCCATAACCGAATGGCCAGTACGTATGTTGAGAGTTTCAATCAGCTTATTTCTGTAGGAGAACGGATCGAGATGGGGATAAGGGAATGATGATTTTCTAAGCCATCTACTAAAAGATTCTCTGCCAGGAAGGAGAAGGAAGCGGCCGTGGATGTGAACATGGCTTATAGCCAAGAAAGTGCCAAACGTGCCCCGACTATCTAGGTGAACCCAAGACAGCAACAACCCACTGGCCGTCAATCATTCACCCAAGTGAATAATAGAAGGCATTTCTCCCCTCTCCCTGGGTCTCTATCCCAAGTGCTGACAGTCCTTTGAAAGAAGGGTTTGCTTACTAGTGAACCAAAGCATCCTAATCGCATAGGTATTCGCGGTTACGACTCGACGAAGAAATGTGACTACCATAACGGTGAACTGGGGCATTCAACTGATGAATGTTTCACCCTCAAGCACAAGATCCAAAATCTCCTAGACACAAAAGCCTTTTCATTCCAAACTGCTCGACCGAACGTCCAGAAAAATCTGCTACCAAAGCATGAGGGTACGGTGAATACTATCCTGGAACCTAAAGTCGAATGGATCAAGAACTCAAATGTGCACATGGCAGATGCCTACAACGGGCTAGTGAGAGCTGGGTATTACCAAGGTCAGGAAGATGTCCCTCTATCGGTGATGAGAGAAAGAGTTGCCGAAATGGTGGATGACGGCATCATTGTGTATGCTAATCATAACTGTATAGTTTCTACTATCTCCCACCTCACCATTGATTGGGAGGAGGAGCAAGCTGCACTTGATGCTGACAAGAAAGAGGTTGATCCTTCGCTTGTGGACATGCCCCCATTAGAGGATGCATCCGACGAAGAGATAGTGATAGAGGTGCCTCAGTTATATGAGTATGTCAATGACAAGGCAATGCCTTGGTCCTATGACTTGGATGTGGACCTTGTTACAAGGTCTGGTCGGACCTATGGTCAAGCCAGTGCTCAACTTGCAAAGCCGGTCACCGATGAAGAGACTAAAGAGTTTCTGGCCGTAATCAAAGCAAGCGAGTATAACGTGGTTGACCAACTACGAAAGATGCCTGCTCAGATCTCCTTACTCGAGCTCCTGATGACGTCCCTCGTGCATCAAAAGTCGCTAATGAAAGTGTTGAGTGAAATTCATGTGCCAGAGACCGTGGAAGCAGAAAAGTTGGAAGAATTCGTGGGATTAGTCATTCTCAAGGATTTGATTGCCTTCTCTGATAAGGAATTCCCTCTCGAAGGCAGGGGACATAACAAAGCACTCTACATATCCGTTAAGCACAAGTCTTCCCATGTGTCCTGAGTGCTCATCGATAATGGGTCCGCTCTGAACATTTGTCTGTTGGCCACTCTTCACCGCCTCAAGGTAGATCCGTCGAGGATACATGCCGCGAAGACTTCGGTGTGAGCTTTCGATGGAACAAAAAAGGAGGTGATCAGGGAAGTCCACCTCGATGTACAAATAGGGCCGGTCGTCTTCAACATTCCTTTCCAAGTGCTGGACATCCCTATTGCATTCAATTTCCTGCTAGGTCATCCCTGGATACATACTACTGGAGCAATGCCTTCAAGTCTACATCAAGCTGTGAAATTTGTGATCAAAAGGAAGTTGGTCACTATGTATGGTGAGGAAGACCATTGGATCTATCATGAGACGACTATCCCTATGTAGAGCCGGATTCCCAATTTGAATCAAGTTACCACTCATTCGAGTTGGTGTCCACCATACATGCTTCTTGTGGTTCATCACTGCCTATCTCTAAAGTATCAACTGCTGCCTTCATGGTGGGAAGAGTAATGGTTGGAAATGACTTCGTCCCAAGCAATGGTTTTGGGAGAAATGGTCAGGGCATTCGAAGTCCCATTGAAGCCCCTCGGAGGTCCCATTCTATTGGTTTAGGGTACCATGGAAGAGGTGGGGGAAGTTCTAAAGGACGAAGACAAGAAAGGCGGAGCTCGCCACCTGACCAAGGGCGAGGGAGGCAAAACCCACTACCCCTGAGCATTCACGAGACATTCCCTGGTCCTCCAAGAATGATGCAAGATGAAGCGGAAGTGATAGACACTCTGGGGCAGCCTAGTGGCAAGTTTGATTACTTGGTGAAGTATTCGGCCCTTCCCAACTACTACATTGATCCTAGCGAGATAGTTCCAGATGGATAGGGTGTCATGGATGATTTGACACCCCCGAAGATAGAGAACCCTGATGATGAGCTTGAAGGAGTTGCAAGCTTATTCGAAGACCTCATCATAGGAGCCATTGATGAAGGACCCCTTGAAGAGATGAGCCTTAGCCCACAAGAGTAATTCTTTTACTGCTTTTGTACATTTCCTTGCGTGGGAATTTTTATTATTTTTTTAATGATGTTTTCAGTTTCTTCTTTCTTTTAGTGATTGAGTGTTGCATTTTTTCCATTTAATAAATGTAATTGATTAATGAATTTCAATGAAATTACAAATTTTATTTTGAGGGCATGATGAGGTACACCAAACTAGCCCAGTGATGATATACAACCAATAAAAGAAAAGAAAAATCCAAGGAGAACTCTGAGGCCTGGATTTCATCATGTTTCCTCATGTCAAAATGTTTCAAAAAATGTTTTTGCCAAAGATTTTTTTTAAAAAAAGAAAACAAAAGCAAAAATGTAGAGTACTCTGTTTGTCTTTCTGATTTATCTACTTCATGTTTCAGGAACAATCCTATGGCATGCAAAGGTGTGGAAATGGTCCAATCCATTGCAACAAATGCTGATAATAATGATCCTGAAGACTCGATTGAAGACTCCATTGAAGTGCAACGTAGCTGGGAACAACATGAAAAAGCTAAGGCTCTTATATCTAAGCAAACCGTCACTATTAATTTAAGTGACAATGAAGAAACCAAAGAGGTGAAAATTGGGACAAGTCTCCCCAAAGACGAGGCTGAGCGCCTAATTTAGTTACTAAAGGAATATCAATATATCTTTGCATGGACCTACGCTATCATGCCTGGGCTAGACTCGTCAATCGTGGAGCATTGCCTACCTACTAATCCGGACGTGCCACCTAAGAAGCAAAGGCTGCGGAGGACTAAGCTCGAGCTCTCGAAGAAGATAGAGAAAGATGTGATGAAGCTTTTGAATGTGGGATTTATTGAAGTCTCACAGTACCTCGAATGGGTGGCTAATATCGTGTCGGTGATGAAGAAGGATGGTCGAGTTCGAGTTTATGTTGACTATCGGGACCTGAACAAAGCTAGTCCAAAGGATGATTTCCCATTACCACACATAGATGTCCTTATGGATAGTACTGCTGGCTTTGAACTATTCTCATTTATGGATGGTTTTTCTAGGTACAATCAGATAAGGATGAAGGAGGAAGACAAGGAGAAGACTGCATTTATTACCTTGTGGGGAACCTTTCATTATAAGGTCATGCCCTTTGGACTCAAGAATACAGGGGCAACCTACTAGCGAGCCATGGTCGCATTATTTCATGACATGATGCACTGGAAGATTGAAGTCTATGTTGATGATATGATTGCAAAGACCCGACCAGGAAGAAGTCACATTGAAACCTTGAAGAAGTTGTTCGATCGACCTTGTGAGTTCAAGCTTCGTTTAAATCCCGCTAAATGCGTGTTCAGAGCAACATCTAGTAAATTGCTCGGATTTGTTATGAGTAGTAAAGGGATTGAGATCGACATTTCCAAGGTTAAGGCCATATGTGAATTGCAACCTCCGTCAACGGTGAAAGAAGTCCGGAGCCTTTTAGGGAGATTGAATTACATAGCGAGGTTCATTTCTCAACTCTCTGAAACTGCCAAGTGTTGACACCTAAATTTTTGCATAATTTTTAGGGTTAATTTTTACTAACAAAAAAAAATCACATGGCATATAGTTTAGGAACATTTTTGTTTATTGGACCGACGGCGAGTGCAAAATTTTTCACATATTCCGTTGGGATTTTCATATATTTAGGCAGTCCCGCATCTCTGGTCGGCCTCTGCCTGCGACAACCTGACCCCTAAGTCTTTGATCGCCGAAAGCTCCGCCTCTCATCGAGATCCCCTGCTGCTGGGTTTTCCTCTGTCCTGCCCACTGCCGCAGCTGCAACCCGAGTGCCTCCTGTAGCAGATCTCTCTCCGTCGTAACGACCCAGTCCCGCCTCGCCCGAGATTCGCGACCCGCAGATCTCGTGCCTGCATCAAGTAGCCAGGCCCGCGATTCTCCTCTGCACCGACGTCCAGTAGGCTCGATTCGCCGTTCCTGCTCCGCTCGCGAAGTCGCCGTCGTTGCCGAACCGAGATCTAGACGCCAGAGCTCCTCGCCGCATAGCCCCGCGACGCCTGCTCCCAGATCCGACGCCGCCCCGTGCTGATTCGCGACGCCCGCACCCAGATCCGACGTCAGTCGTGCTGACGCACGACAACCCCCTCGCCAGAGCCCACGCCGGAACCCTAGCCAGCGATCTCCCCTCGCCGGACCGGCCACCGGCTTTATTTTTCTTTTTCTTTTTCAGAAAAAAAAGAAAAAAGAGAAAAGCAAAAGAAAATTTAGGTATTTTCTTTATCTTATTTTTGTTTTATTATTTTTGCTATTTTATTTTATCTTTTTAGTGTAATTATTCCTTTAATTTGAAATTGATATTCCATGATATGAAATTGCCTTGAAATTAGTGATTGTCAGTCCGATTTTCGTGCCCGAAATCCGACTCGCAATTACTTAAAAAAATTGCCAATCCGATCTCCCACCCGAGATTCGATTTGTGATTTATGTGAAATTGGCCAACCCGATTTCATGCACGAGATATGGTTCGTCAATTTAGGTATCAATATTGCTTGATTTGCTGTGGTGTTACTTAGATTAGTTTCCTCAAAAAAAAAAAAATCAAAAAATGTAGTTTTAGGGTTTGCATGCTCACAATAAGAATTTTATTTCTAATTTTCAAAAAATAAAAAAATCAAATTAATTAATTTAGGTTGCTAGTTCATTTTTTAACTTGGATTGCATGTTTAATTATTTGGCAATTATTAATTTCGAAATTTAGAAAAAAAAAAGAAAGAAAACAAAAACACAAAAAAAAAAAATCATCATGCATATATCATGTAGAGTTAGGGTACATTTTGCACCTCATTGCATATTAGGATAAAAATTGCACTTAGTTTAATTTAGATAATTTTTTAACTTATTATAAGTTTAGGTACTTTTTTAGATATATTGCATTTTAGGATTATTTTGGTTAAGATAATATTTTGGTTTAGATTAGGATTTGGCTCAACCTAATTCCTAATATAAATTAATTAGGATCTTAATCTAATTAGGTAATTTTCACATTTCACCTAATTTCGAATTTCATGAAAAATACAAAAAGTCATGGGTTAAATTAGTTTTATTATTTAGGATAAAATGCATTCTTTTAGGAAAAAAAAAAAATTGTCATATGCATGTCATTAGGGTTAGATTTATTGAGATGTATCTCATTTAGTATTTTTGCTAGGCCCATTTAATTAGAAATTACATGTCATTAGAATTAGGTCATTTAGTTAATATTGCATTACATATTGCATGATTTTCATTAATTAAGCGAAAAAAATAAAAAATTGCGTGTTAATTAGAAACCATATCTAGGGTTATTGATGTGGATTTTAATTTGACATTGCAGATGCTTTCGTTACTTGGAGGTAAATTTTTTTTTTTTGCAATTTATTTTTTATTTATCTAGGTGTTAAATTGGTGGATTGCGCACCCGCATGATCACCTCACATGTTAAGGAAATAAATTTAAAATCAATCCAAACCGCTTGCCAAATATTTTTTTTCAAAATAAAAAGAAAGGTACCGAAAGGGCGTTAGAGAAATCTAGCGTAACCAAGTCCCCGTATCCTTAGTCTCTGGTTCATAGGAGTAAAGTGAAACTCCCGTTACTTTACTTGGGTTTCTAATCGACCCATAAAAAATAGATTAATGGCGACTCCTAATTGAAAATCAATTGCATGTTAAGAACTTGCATCTTAGTCGCGAATTGGTATGGCTTGGGAGAGCCCGCATTAAATCTAGGCTTAATATCCATTAGCCAAACCCTAGGTGGTTCACACCCCGAAAAAATTGGTCGCGACAGCTTGGCGACTCCGCTAGGGACTTGAGTTGAAACTCTTAGTGGACTTAGGCCGATTTTCTCTTTTATTTGAAAAAATATTTTTGTTTGGCAGCGAGGATTCCAGGTACGCCCCTAACATTTAAGGTGTTAAATGTTTTTGCAGGATAAGAGGTCTAAGGGCAAGTGTTTGCTAACCTTTGTTTTGTAGGGAGGTGTAGGAACGTATGGTTTATTTTCATAAATGAAGTGCTGCTTGATATAAACTATTGTGCATGCTTTACATTTTGCACTACACTATTGCACACACAACTTGCCACCGGACCTGGGCCGCATAGGATCATTTAGGATGGTGTTGAGATTGATACCACTCCGACCGCATGCTTGCGGTACGAGTCGCCCATCTCAATCCCGAAGTTTCTTTCATGGTGTCAAGAGTACCCACCTCGGTCCTTATGCCCGCGACCCAGGTTGGCTCTTTGACCAAGCCGGAGTCATGAGGACCCGACATAGTCTACAAGCCCGTGGCTAGTCTGATCATCCTTGTGGCTCCACCTTGATAAGCCTTATAGATTAGAAATCGAACCACTTACCATGCGCATGTCTATGTGATTGCCCATCATTGGTAAAGTAAGTTCTCTAAATTTTTGGCCTTTGCAATTTACTTATTTTATCGCATTGTTTTGTCGGTCCATGGCATTAGGATTGTCTTGAGTCTTGATCAATATACAATGGGGACACCGGACATTCGAATTATTCTCCCTCCAAAGGAAGAGCTTAGCGCTTGGTGGGACAAGTTAGATCAAAATGGCCGTCAGTTCGTAGAGTCACATATTGGTCGACTGCTTCAATTGCTGCGTATCAACATCCATGGCGGCCTCGTCCAAGCACTCGCCCACTGTTGGTGCCCCGAGACCTCTACCTTTATCTTCGACAGTAAGCACGAGCTCACTCCCACCTTGGAAGAGTATAGCATTGCCATAGGAAAGTCCTTGAAAGCTGAATTGATTAGTCCGCCTATTGGAATAGATCCTGTTATGGCCTTATCTAATTTTCTGAGAATTAAGGAAGACGATATAATAAAGGTTTTAAAGGCTAACCGTAATGCATGTCCTTTATCTTTTCTGAAACAATGTTTTGAGAAAGGCACTTCATCTCAAATGCGAAGGGTTTTCCTTTTAGCTTTCTTTGGGTTTATAGTTTTTCCTTATTGCGAGAATGTTGTTAACCCTTTGATCGCTCAATTAGTTAAACAAGTGTTGGAATGAAAGAATTTTGTAAACACTGTTCTAACTGAAACTTTCCTTTCCCTCACTCGGTTTAAAGGAGGCGGTGATAAGACTCTCCATTCCTCTCCTGAACTTTTGCAAATTTGGTTTCTTTCACGTATAAAAGGGTTTGGTGGTCTAATGACTATACATGATGTTAGTAATTCCAATCACCCTATTATGAGATTTGAGAATAACCAAAAACATGTACCGGATTATCATTATTCTAGGTGGCTAGCTTTCATGAAAAAACCAACTCTCAAGGGTTTCCTATGGCATGCTAAATGGTTCCAAGTTCGGGTAGCGGGACTCTCGTGTGGAGGAGTTGGCCCAATCCCTCTATTGGGATTCATCGGAGCATTGGAGTACTATCTGACTAGAGTGACTCGTCAGTATCAAGTCGTGCAAGAGCTTCCCCCAGTGTTACAAGCAGAGCCACTCCAAATCAGTTTTGTTGATGGAAGCCGAGGCCATGAAGATTCCATTCTCACTATCAAATCGATGTGGGACATGTGCCGTCCACAAAAACTCAAATGGCCCGAGGAGGAGTTGAAAGGCAAGGAAATGAAGTACTATACCTCGATTAAGTATATCCAACAACACAAGATTCCTGAGGAGTTGCTTCCGAAGATACCGGAGGCGCCGTTGAAGATCACGAATCGTGCTGAGAATAAACGCCTCAAAAGAGTTGCTGAAAGAGCTCAAGAAGAGAATAAACGATTGCGCCGAATGGTGTCCCAAGTGTATATTGATCAAGCCAAATGAAATGCTTGAATCAATCTTGCTATTTTTATTTTTAGATTAATGTTTAGGAAGTTGAGTCATTTACTTTCCTAGTTCATTTGTTTAGGACATTTCGAATTTCTATTTTGATAGGCTTGTCAAAAGCTCCATTGATGAATAAAAGTTCTAGATCATTGCCATGGACCAGCATTTTCATATGAGATGCTTATTTTTGTTCATTTCTTCAATATTAGGTGATAACAGATCCTCCACGCTCGCCTATTATCACGTGATCAAGAGCTAGAATGGCCGACCAAACCGAAATGCGTGATCGTATCTCCGCTATGGAAGACCAACTCCGACAGTTGCTCGCCTCTATGCAATTCATGACAGCTCAAATCCAATCCCTCTAAACGGATTTGACTCTTGCACCTGCTCTCCCTGAGACAGTAGTCCTGAAGCAGTCAGGTAAGACCCAAATGGGCAATGGTGACATGCCTGACCTGGAAGATGACCCACTGTTGGTCACTGAAAAACCTAAACCTGACAATGTCCCTAAGATGGGACAAGATGAAGTGGAAGTGATGGACACTCTGGGGCAGCCTAGTGGCAAGTTTGATTACCTAGTGAAGTATTCAGCTCCTCCCAGCTTTTACTTTGACTCCCGCAACATAGTTCCAAGTGGATGGGATGACATGGACGATCTGACGCCTCCAAAGACAGAGAACTCTGATGATGCCCTGAAAGGAATCACAAGTCTGTTCGATGACCTCTTCATGGGAGCCAATGATGAAGGATCTTCAGAAGACATGGACGTTAGCCTGCAGGAGTAACTTGTTACTGTTGCACATTCCCCTACACGGGAATTTTTATCTCCTTCTAGGAATTTTTATCACTTTTTAGGATTGGTTTTCGCTTTTTAGGAATCATTTTCGATTTTTTCTCTTTTTAGGGGTTTAGGAATCACAATTTCCATTCTAATAATGTAATTCATTTGATTCTATTCAATGAAATTACAATTTTATTTCCAATTTTGAGGACATGATGGAGTATACCAAACCAGTCCAATGACGATATCCAACCATGAAAAAGAAAAATATCATCCACGGAGAAATTCTGAGGGCTGGACTTTCTCATGTTTCCTCCCAAAAACTTTTTCAAAAACAAAAGCATTTCATTGCTAAAAAAAAAAAAAATTCCCAAAACTTGTAGCAAATTAAACTTGTTTGTTTATTTGACTCATTTGCTTCTTGTCTCAGAGCATAATTCTATAACTTGTTATGACAAGGGATATCTGAGAATAGCGTATCAAGTTTCAATGATCATATACTTGACTTGTGATCAACAAGTTTAGAGCGCACTTGCAATGAAAAAAGATTTGGGGCAAGTAAAAGAGAACCATCATTCTTCGGTGGAAGATCCTAGGGGCAAGTTTGCTCCAAATTACAGCCTATATGTGGTAAAGAAGGTATTTTCAGGAGGTGCCGTCCTAGCATAAATGGGTAGTCATGAGTTTTCTACTCCAATTAATTCTGATGCTGTCAAGAAGTATTACCCATGATAGAATTTGCCATGTCATGTTTTGAATTGCAAACATTTTATGATGAATAAATTGCCTCATTGAGTTGCAAATTCAATTGTCTAAACTTGTTGCAAATCTTGCATTTTTCTTCATTGATGAATTGTGTGAGATTGATTGAATTGTGTGAAATGGGATACTTTGGAATGATGAAAGGCAAACCCTATTCCATACATTGACCCCCAGTGAGTTGTGTGGAAAAATTCCATGCCGATGAGGAAAATGGTGATCTCGCAAAGGGTACGTCAACCGAGGTGATGAGAGGCAGTTTCTTCTACTATCGAAACACTACAGGTAAATCCATTGTTCAGCCCTTTGAGCCCACACACATGAAGAGCTTTTTAAATTATCCCTATCAAGAATCGTCTCATACTGGGATAAGATTTGAAATGAATGATAGGAATTTTCTTACTCGTACTTACATCAATCTTCGAGTATTGCTTTTACAGTGTAACTTGTATGATAATTTAAAGTGCCTTAGGACAACGAAGAGCAGTTATTTCTCTATCCTATACACTTTTATCCATTGCATAGCTCACTTGAGCTTATGAATTCATTTCATTTTAAACCCAATTGGTGATCATCCTCCACACTGGGGCAAGACAAAAACATTCAAGTGGCATGAACTAGGATGCCAACAAAAATGGAGATTTTGTCCAAAGAAAAGAGTACAAAAATGGGGCATGAAAAAGCAGTATGCCTGGTAAAAGCAAGGCCGAATGCCCAAAGAAAAATAAAACACCTGATATGGTGAGTCGTACCCTGAACAAGGCGATACTTAAAAAAAAAAAAACTCAAATGCTGTTGCAATCAATGAGTGCAAAGAAAATCTTCGACATTGAAGAAGGAAATTTGTGGAAATGTCAAGATGATCACCAACTTTTACCCTCTAAACACTTTTTGAGCCTAATGATCCATTCATTTCTCAATCCATGAACCGAGCCTACGTTACGTCCCTTACAAAGTCTCTTCAGATTATGGCACTTAAATTAACGTAAAGGTTCATATGTCCAAAAGCATCGCTTGAAGAAGTGCGAGTAAGATAATTTCTGCGTCGTTTCTTGTGTTTCTTGACTTGTAAACCCCAAGATGATTGCAGAATATCACTCATTTTTCAAATAACCTCAATTCAAAGAGTCCCCTTTGTTAAGCCGTTGACCAAGCCCACATTACGGTCCCTCTTAAAGACCTCTTAGATTGGTGAGATCGTACCACTTGAGAGATTGTTCAGACCCTTGTTTGGCATGACGATGGTGAGATAGAGTGATTGACAAAATCCTGCATCAAAGGTCAGGATGAAATGGCCATTTTAATGAGGATGAGAGAAAAATTCCTTTTAGACCAAAGGATCCCTCATTTGACACATTCATGACACTCATGTGTTCAGAATGGGAATTAAGTGATGCGAGATTAATAGAAACCAACATGAACCTCCATTATATTGATGCATGTTTATGATTACAAATGCATGTTGCCTCTCCTATGACCATGTTTTGCAGGAGACGTATCCCCGAAGATCGGAGATGTTACCAGGTAAGTATATTTCTATCCATACCTTGAATATTTATCATTGCACGGGTATTCCCTTTTAAGCATACCGACACTCAATTGAGTTGTCCCCCAAAGATTTTTCTTCTAGATTCAATCTAATTAAGGCGATTGAAGAATGGTTCGGGTCTTGGTCGGATGATTTTTGTCGCAAGGCTGGGCGATCGAAGAATGGTTCGGGTCCTAGCCAAGCAAAACCTCAGTTTAGGCGACCGTAGAATGGTACGAGTCCTAGACAACATTTATTGCTCTAACAGGCGACCGTAGAATGGTACGGGTCCTGGAAAAGCAATTTCCTCATTCAGGCGACCGTAGAATGGTACGGGTCATTGACAACACCTATTCCTTATTCAGGCAATCGTAGAATGGTACGGGTCCTGGAAAATGAATCCCGTTTAGGCGACCGTAAAATGGTACAGGTCCTAGACAAAACCTTTCTGCCGTACTGGGCGACCGTAGAATGGTACGGGTCCTGGGAAAGCAGTTCCTTACAAAACATTTCTGCCGTATTGGGCAACCGTAAAATGGTACAGGTCCTGAGAAAGCAGTTCCTTTCTGCCATACTAGGCGACCGTAGAATAGTACGGGTCCTAGGAAAGCAGCATCTTCACAAAGTCATGTTACTATTCTAGGCGACCGTAGAATGGTACGGGTCCTGGACAGGTAACACCCACTACCTCGAATTACTCTATCCTCCTCGAAAGTAAGTCATTTCAAGTAGGTTCATCTATCATTTGCATTAGTATTTTCATGCATCATATAATTTGCATTAAAAAATGGAATTCATTTTCCAACAAAAATCATTCATTGAATGTGCATGACCAAAATTTAGGTCTCAATTTGTCTTTGAAGGCAACCACTTCGAGCTCACCTTCAAAGAGGGGCAGCTGTTGATACCTAAATTTTTGCATAATTTTTAAGGTTAATTTTTACCAAAAAAAAAAATCACATGGCATATAGTTTAGGAACATTTTTGTTTATTGGACCGATGGTGAGTGCAAAATTTTTCACATATTCCGTTGGGATTTTCATATATTTAGGCAATATACATCGAGGGATGTATTTTTGACGGAAAGGAAATTCTTGAATGAAATATTGAAAAAAAACACAACAAATATTGCGCGTGGTGGGATGATATATTCAATAGTATTTTGCATGAGCAAAGTTGGCAATGAAATATACCATGGAGATACAATTTTTTGGTGTATAAAAGGAGTCGTGTACGGTGGGAGCAGGGGGTCCATTCCGTCAGCAAATTTTGAGAGCAAGATAGGTGAAAAAATTGATTTTTTAGAGTAGAATTTCGAAAAAGGAGGGAGTGTACGGCGCCGAGCCGAAAAAAAAAAACAAAAAAAAAAAAAGAGATCGGCACTGTTCATCATCTTCGCGGGTGAACCCCTACCGGCACCAACGCTGCGCTCGGTCAGCCTCCACCTGCGACAACCTTACCCTCGAGTCTCTGACTGCCGAAAGCTCCGCCTCTCGCCGAGATCCCTTGCTGCTGGGTTTTCCTCTATCCTGCCCACTGCCGTAGCTACAACCCGAGCGCCTCCTGTAGTAGATCTCTCTCTGTCGTCGCGACCCAGTCTCGCCTCGCCCGAGATCCGCGACCCACAGATCTTGCGCCTGCATCCAGTAGCCAGGCCCGCGATCCTCCTCTGCGCCAACATCCAGTAGGCTTGATTCGCCGCTCCTGCTCCGCTCGCGAAGTCGCCATCGTTGCTGAACCGAGATCCAGACGCCAGAGCTCCTCGCGGCACAGCCCCGCGATGCTTGCTCCCAGATCCGACACCGCCCCGTGCCGATCCGCGACGCCCGCACCCAGATCAAACGTCAGCCGTGCCGACGCGCGACAACCCCCTCGCCGGAGCCCGCACCGGAACCCTAGCCGGCGATCTCCCCTCGCCGGACCGGCCACCAGCTTTATTTTTCTTTTTCTTTTTCAGAACAAAAAAAAAGAAAAGCAAAAAAGAGAAAAGCAAAAGAAAATTTAGGTATTTTCTTTATCTTATTTTTGTTTTATTATTTTTGCTATTTTATTTTATCTTTTTAGTGTAATTATTCCTTTAATGTGAAATTGATATTCCATGATATGAAATTGCCTTGAAATTAGTGATTGTCAGTCCGATTTTCGCGCCCGAAATCCTGACTTGCAATTACTTAAAAAAATTGCCAATCCGATCTCTCGCCCGAGATTCGATTTATGATTTATGTAAAATTGGCCAACCCGATCTCATGCGCGAGATATGGTTCGTCAATTTGGGTATCAATATTGCTTGATTTGATGTGGTGTTACTTAGATTAGTTTCCTTAAAAAAAAAAATCAAAAAATGTAGTTTTAGGGTTTGCATGCTCACAATAAGAATTTTATTTCGAATTTTCAAAAAATAAAAAAATCAAATCAATTAATTTAGGTTGCTAGTTCATTTTTTAACTTGGATTGCATGTTTAATTGTTTGGCAATTATTAATTTCGAAATTTAGAAAAAAAGAAAGAAAACAAAAACACAAAAAAAAAAAATTCATCATGCATATATCATGTAGAGTTAGGGTACATTTTGCACCTCATTACATATTAGGATAAAAATTGCACTTAGTTTAATTTAGATCATTTTTTAATTTACTATAAGTTTAGGTACTTTTTTAGATATATTGCATTTTAGGATTATTTTGGTTAAGATAATATTTTGGTTTAGATTAGGATTTGGCTCAACCTAATTCCTAATATAAATTAATTAGGATCTTAATCTAATTAGGTAATTTTCACATTTCACCTAATTTCGAATTTCATGAAAAATACAAAAAAGTCATGGGTTAAATTAGTTTTATTATTTAGGATAAAATGCATTCTTTTAGGAAAAAGAAAAAATTGTCATATGCATGTCATTAGGGTTAGATTTATTGAGATGTATCTCATTTAGTATTTTTGCTAGGTCCATTTAATTAGAAATTACATGTCATTAGAATTAGATCATTTAGTTAATATTGCATTACATATTGCATGATTTTCATTAATTAAGCGAAAAAAAATAAAAAATTGCGTGTTAATTAGAAACAATATCTAGGGTTGTTGATGTGGATTTTAATTTAACATTGCAGATGCTTTCGTTGCTTGGAGGTAAGTTTTTTTTTTTTTTTTTTTTGCAATTTATTTGTTATTTATCTTGGTGTTAAATTGGTGGATTGCGCACCCACATGATCACCTCACATGTTAAGGAAATAAATTTAAAATTAATCCAAACCGCTTGCCAAATATTTTTTTTCAAAATAAAAAGAAATGTACCAAAAGGGCATTAGAGAAATCTAGCGTAACCAAGTCCCCGTATCCTAAGTCTCTGGTTCGTAGGAGTAAAGTGAAACTCCGTTACTTTACTTGGGTTTCTAATCGACCCACCAAAAATAGATTAGTAGCGACTCCTAATTGAAAATCAATTGCATTTAAGAATTTGAATTTAAGTCGCGAATTGGTATGGGCTTGGGAGAGCCCGCGTTAAGTCTAGGTTTAATAATCCATTAGCCAAACCCTAGGTGGTTCAAACCCCAAAAAAATTGGTCGCGACATCAAGCCATTCTTCAAGCTTCTAAAGAAGAATGCACAAGTCAACTGGGATGATGAGTGCCGATATGCATTCAACAAGCTGAAGCAATACTTAATGAATCCACCAGTTCTTGTCCCACCCTCAACGGGGCATCCTTTGATTCTCTACCTCACTATTCATAGTGAGTCATTGGGTGCAATGTTGGCTCAAGAAAGTCCTGTTGATAGAAAAGAACGGGCCATTTATTACCTAAGTAAGAAGTTCACTGTATCAGAGTTGAAGTATTCTGATGTTGAAAAGACTTGTGTGGCATTGGTGTGGGTATTGCATAGGTTGCGACAATATACACTACATTACCAGACATTCCTCGTGACTGAGAATGACCCTATGAAGTACTTACTTGATTGGCCAGCTTTGGTGGGTAAGTTGGCTAAATGGCAAATCTTGATTTCATGCCACAAAAGTCGATTAAGGGCTGAGTGATCGCTGATCTATTGGCCAAGAATTCAGGAGTCCCTAATGATGATGACAGTTTCCTTGATGACCGTGTCTTGAGTGTAAATGAAGACTCATAGAAGATGTTCTTTGATGGAGCTGTAAACCTATCTGGTTCGGGTACTGGAGTAGTTCTGATATCTCCAGATGGACAACACCATCCAGTAGCTGCAAAATTAATATTTTCGTGCACTAATAATGTGGCCGAGTATGAAGCTTGCATCCTCGGGCTTTAGGCCGCAATTGAGATGGGTGTGGCTAAGTTAAAAGTGTTCGGAGATTCTGCACTAACCATACTGCAAATCGTGGAGAATGGAAGATCAATGATGCCAAGTTACTCATACCACAAGTATTTAGAAAATCTGGTGAAAGAGTTCGAGGAAGTTTCATTCGAATACTTGTCAAGGTCTCATAATCAATTTGCAGATGCACTTGCAACGTTGTCCTCTATGCTGCAAGTCACTGATGGGTTGGAGGTTGAGCCTCTGAAAATAGAAGTTTTGCCGAAGCCAGTTTATTGTATGATTGTGATTGAAGAACCTGATGGAAAATCATGGTATTACGATATCATGAATTACATTAAAAAACAGGAATTTCCCAAAGGAAGCACTCAGGCTGATAGGAAGTACATCATGAAGATAGCCTCAAAATTTTTCGTCAATGGTGAGAATTTGTACAAGAGATCTTATGATTCTGTCTTGTTGAGATGTATAGATGCAGTCGAAGCCACCCAAATCATGCAAGAAGTGCACGAGGGAGTATGTGGCCCCCATATGAATGGACACATGTTAGCCAAGAAGATTATGAGATTAGGCTACTACTGGCTCACACTGGAAAGTGACTGCATTCTGCATGTTCAGAGTTGTCACCACTGCCTGATTCATGGAAATAAGATAAATGTTCCTCCAACTGAGCTACATTAGTTTTCCGAGCCATGGCCTTTCTTGATGTGGGGTATTGATGTGATTGGCCCAATCAATCCTAAGGCTTCAAATGGGCATCAATTCATTTTGGTGGCGATACACTATTTCTCCAAATGGATTGAAGCTACATCATTTGCAAGTGTCACTGCTCGTAATGTTGTGAAGTTTGTTAAACGTGATATAATTGCCCGCTATGGTGTCCCTAAAGCAATCATCACTAACAACGGGACCAATTTGAACAACAAACTTGTTAATGGGTTGTTCAACGAGTTCAAAATCAAGTATTTGAATTCGTCTCCTTACCGCCCTCAAATGAACGGGGCTATTGAAACGGCCAATAAGAATATTAAGAAGATCTTGGCTAAGACAGTCGAGAATTATTGAGATTGGCATGACAGGTTGCCCTTCACACTGATGGCGTATAGGACATCGATCCGCACTTCCACTAGGGCAACCCCTTTTGCTCTGGTATACGGCATGGAGGCAGTTTTACCTGTGGAAGTGGAGATTCCTTCTCTGAGACTTTTATCCCAAGTGGATTTGTCTGAGGTTGAATGGTCACAACAAAGATTCGAGCAGTTGAACTTGATCGACGAGAAAAGACTAAAGGCTCTCTGCCATGGCCAAGCATATCAACAGAGAGTAGCCAGATCTTTCAACCAGAAGGTGCGGCCGAGACATTTCGAGGTAAATGACCTAGTTCTAAGGAAGCTGTTACCGATCTTTCTGGATCATGGAGGTAAGTTTGCTCCAAACTACAGCGGCTCATATGTGGTAAATAAGGTACTTCCTGGCGGTGCCTTGATCTTGGCAGAAATGGATGGTCGTGAGTTTTCCACTTCTGTTAATTCAGATGTTGTCAAGAAGTATTACCCATGATAGAATTTGCCATGTCATGTTTTGAACTGCAAGTATTTCAATGATCAATAAATTGCTTCAATGAGATCAATTGTTCAAATTTGTTACAAATCTTGCTTTTTTCTTCCTTGATGAATTGTGTGAGATAAATTGAATGTGTCAAATGTGATACTTTGGAATGATGAAAGGCAAACATTGTTGCATACACTATTTCATACACCAATCCCTAGTGAGTCGTGTGAAAAATTCCGTGCTTGCAAGGAAAAGTTGATCTCGCAAAAGGGTACGCCAACTGAAGTGATGAGAGGCATTCTTTTCTTTATCCCAAACACTATAGGTGATCTATTGCTTAACCCCTTTGAGCCCCATACGTTTATGGAGATTCTTTTTAAATTATCCCTGTCAAGAATCATCCCACATTGGGACAACTTTGAAATGAATGGTAGGAATCTTCTTACTCCCACTTGCATCAATCCTCGAATATTGCTTTTGCAATGTAACTCGTACGGTAATTTGAAGTGCCTTAGGATGACGAAGAGCAGTTCTTTCTTTATCCTATACACTTTCATCCATTGCATAGCCCACTTGAGCCTATGAATTCATTTCATATTAAACCCAGTTGGTGATCATCCCCCACACTAGGGCAAGGCAAAAAGAACCATTCAAGTAACATGGCTTAGAATGCTGACAAATGATGGTTGTGCAAGTTCAAAAAAATAAGTGCAAAAATAATGGGACATGAAAAAGCAGTGTGCCTGGTAAAAGCAAAGCTAATGCTTAGAAAAGAAAAAAAAATCAAACTCTTGATATAATGAGTTGTGCCCCCAACGAGGTGATACTAAAAAACTCAAATGCTGTTACAATCAATGGAGTTGTGATATGAAAAAAAAAAATCGATAATAGAGAAGGAAAGTGGTAGAAATGTCAAGATGATCACCAACTTTAACCCCACTAAACATTTTTTTGAGCCTAATGATCATTTCATTTCTCAACCCATAAGTCAAGCCTACGTTACGTCCCTTGCAAAGTCTCTTCAGATTGGGGCACTTGAATTAACCTAGGGGTTCGCATGTTTTAAGCATCACTCGAAAAAGTGCGAGCAATATTATTTCTTTCTCATTTTGTAGGGTTCTTGACTTGTAAACCCAAAGATGATTACAGAATATCACTCATTCTTTCAAAAGCCTTAACTCAAAAAGTCCATTTTGTTAAGCCATTGACCAGGCCCACATTACGATCCCTGTTAAAGACCTCTTAGATTGGTAAAGTCGTACCACTTATGAAATTGTATAAAACCTTGTTTGGCATGACGACAGTGAGATAGAGTGATTACCAAAATCCTGCATCAAATGTCAGGATGAAACGACCCTTTTAATGAGGATGAGAGAAAAGTCATTTAAGACCAAAAGATCCATCATTTGACACATCCATGACACTCATGTGTTCATATTGGAATATTCTTTTGAGATATTTCCAATGGAAATTAGGAGATGCAAGATTGATAGAAATCATCACGCATGAATTTCATTTAAATTAATGCATGTCTGTGAATGCATATTGCCTTTCCTACAACTGTGATTTGCAGGAAACGTATCCCCAAGGAACAGAGATGTCCCAAAGTAAGTCTATCTCTATCCATATCTTAAATACTTGTCATTGTACAGGTATTCCTTTTCAAGCACCGACGCTCGATGGAGTCGCCCCCCAGAGATTTTTCCCAGATTCATCAGGCGACCGTAAAATGGTATGGGTCTTGGAAAATGAATCCAAGTTTAGGTGACTGTAGAATGGTATGGGTCCTAGACAGCATTCAGGCAACTGTAGAATGGTACGGGTCCTAGACAGCATATAGGCGACCATAGAATGGTACGGATCCTAGACATGTAACACCAATCTATCTAGAGTTACTCTCCCCGAAGGCAAGTAATTCCAGGTAAGTTCCTTTATCCTTTGCATTAGCATTTCCACGCATCATATAAATTTCATTTCAAAATGGGATTCATTTTCCCAAAAAAAAAAAAAAAGGGGTCATTCAATACATGTGCATGATAAGAATTTAGGTCTCAACTTGTCTTTGAATGCAACCTCTACGAGCTCACTTTCAAAGAGGGGTAGCTGTTGACACCTAATTTTTAGCAAACCTAGGAAAATAAGGAAAATAAAAATTGCATTTTGAACAAATAAAAGGAAAAAATGAAAGAAAATGGAAGCCAAACCCATAATCGGTGAGGATAATAATCAGATTGATAAATCAAAGGGAAAGTATCAAAAATTATACTCATTAGGTGAGCCGTTTGCAAAAATCAAAACGAACTTGGATGCGTTTCTGGTAACGTGAGTGAAAAACCGAAATGTTAATTTACGATGGCAAATCGAGGCTGAAATTCTGTAATTCCCGCAATCAAGGGAGCACAACTTTCTAAAGATCAATAGAGGTTTTCACTATAAAAGGGCTACAGTTCATGAGAAATGGGGGGGATCGAGAAGCAAAAAAAAAAAAAAAATTTCGAGAGAAAACTCATGCGAGAAAAACAGTCTTTGTCCATCTTAGTCAAAGAGAAAACCCTTTCTCTCTCCTTTCTCTGACAAGAAAAAGAAAAAGTCAGCAGCAGAGAGAAGAGACAGAGGAGTACGTGCGAATAGCAACAATTCGTCTTCCTCGTGTGGGTGTTTGCGCCCCTTTGCTGGCCTCTGTCCATGAGCACCCACGCCAGCCCTGTCGCTGGTGCTCGCAGCTGGGCCTCCACCGCGCCATCGCCTCCCATCCTTGTGCCAATCGTCGTGCTCCAGCGCCACCCAACGCTAGCAACCGAGCCTCCGATCACCTCCACATCTCTGTGCTCGCATTAGCAACGCCATTGCCCCCCAGCAGCTCGCAATCCAACATCTGACACTGCCACCTGCCCTTTGCCTGATACTCACCTGTTGCCGCACCTGGTGCCTGACGCTTGGCCACCGACACTGTCGCCCGAGCGCCACCCGCCACTGCACCAGCGCCCGACACCCTCTTCGCTTGTTGCCTGAGCGTCGCTCTTCTCTGGGCGACGCCTCCTTCGCCGTTCGTCGCCGTTGGTCACAACGCGAGTGCCTCCCAGCAGCCCGCACCCAACTCCCCTGCCGCTGCTTCTGTTATGTGTTCCCTTTATAGGTCATCGTCCTGCCCTCAACAACGCTCGCGCCCGAGTTCAGCCATTGACCCTGCACCTCAGCCCGACGTTGACGCCACAGCAGCTCGCCACCGTGCCTGAGCACCGCCCGATCTGACGCACCGCTGCTGCTCAAGTCCTGTGCCCAACTCCACCAATTGTCCTCGTTCGTCCATGCCTACTCCTGCCAACGCTGCTACAAGTCCTCCCATTTATGTAGTTTAGTTTATTTTTATTTTATTTTATGTTATTTTATTTTTATTTTTTTAAAAGTTTGGTTATTATGTGGTTTTTATTTTATAAATATTATAGGCATTATTCATAGGGTTTTACCCAAATTTATCTTAATTAATAATTTGATCGTAAGAATTCGGATCATTTTTTTTTAATTATATTAATTTTTGTGTATTTTGGTAGAATTTTAATTGTTAAATCATTATAATTATTAATTTGATTCGTAAGACTTCGGATCAAATCTTTAATTATTTTGATATCTTTGTCATGATAATTAGGGTTATGATAATCGTTAATTTGACTTGTGAGACAACATGTTATTTTTTCGATTATTTTAATCATTTATTTTGTTGATAGTTTAGATTTAATACTTATTTAATAATTACTTATCTTAAAAAAACTAAAAAAATCAAAAATCAAAATTCCGCATGAGGATATAGGTTTAGTAAATCAGACATCTAGGTTTAGTAAATTAGAAATTTTTTAGGATTACATTTTTAGGATTGCATTTTTAGAAATAAGTTAGGGTGGACCTAAATAATTTTTTTAGGGTTTTAGATAATGTTGCACATTTTAATTATCTCATTTTTCCAAAAAAAAAAATAGTTTTCTAAGATAGGATAGGGTTTAAGTCAAATTAATCCCTAGAATAAATTAGAAAATTATCCCTTTTTAGATAGATTAATTAGGATCTTTATAAATTTTGAATTTCAATAAAAAAAAATCCAAAAATACTAGGTGCATGTTAACTAGTTTGCATAATAGGATTATTTAATTAGAATTTGTTCATTAGTGAAGTTAGGTCATGAGGTGCATAATAGCTAGTTTGCATAATAGGCCCATTTAATTAGAATTTGCATATTGATAAAATTAAGTCATTGTCGCGACCTATTTTTTTTCAGGTGCACCACCTAAAACTAGGTTAATGGACTGCTAAGTTTTTTAAACTTAGCTCGGGCTCTCCCAAGCCCATACCAATTCGCAACTTAAAGTTTAAAGTTTTAAACATGCAAAAGGTTATTAATTAGGAGTCGCCACTAATCGATTTATGGTAGGTCGATTAGACACCTAAGCAAAATAAATGGAGATTTATTTTACTCCTACGAAAGCAGAGGCCCTAAAGGGTACGGGGACTTGGTTACACTAGAATTTTCTAATGCCCTTTCGGTACCATTTCTTTTTAATTTTTCAAAATGTTTTTTTTTTTTTTTGCAAGCGGTGATTTATTTTAACTTAAATTACTATCGTGCAAATGTGGTGACCACACGGGTCTCATCCATTATTTAAAACATTCAAATAATAAATTGCGTCACGCAAAGCAAGCAATGATTTTTTTTTTTTTGGGTTTTCTTAAAAATTAGAATTCTTTTATGAAAATGCACTTTTAAACTAAATGACTTAATCTTATTAATATGCAAGTTTTAATTAAATGGGCCTATTATGCAAACTAATTATTATGCACCTCATGACCTAATTTCACTAATTAACAAGCTCGATTTAAATAATCTTATTATGCAAACTAGTTAAAATGCACCTAGTATTTTTGTATTTTTTTATTGAAATTCAGAATTTATAAAGATACTAATTAATCTATCTAAAAAGGGATAATTTTCTAATTTAATCTAGGGATTAATTTGACTTAAACCCTATCCGGTCTTAGAAAAACTATTTTTATTTTTATTTTAAAAAAGGGATGAGAATATGAAAATGTGCTAATTAAGACTCTAAAAAAGGCTATTTAAGTCTAATCCTAACCTTTTTTTAAAATATCTAAAAATGCAGTCCTAAAAATATTATCTAAAAATGCAATCCTAGAAATATAATCCTAAAAGTTTGATTAATTAAACTTACGTGTCTATTATATTAAACCTTAATGTCCTATATGCTCATGCAAATTTTTTGAATATTTTGATTTTTTTGATTTTTAGTTTCTTTTTAGTTTTTTTTAAGCTGAATAATTGTTAAATTAGGGTTAAATCCAAAAAATTAATATAATCACTAAATAAAGGATCAAAATAATTGAAAAAATAACCCGTCGTCTCACAGGTTAAATTAACAATTATTCTAACCCTAATCATCACAATAACTTAAAATAATTAAAAAATCTGGTCCGAAGTCTTACGAACCAAATTAAATAATTATTATGATTTAACAATTGAGATTCTATCAAAAAGCCCAAAAATTAAAAATAATTAGAAAAATGATCCGATGTCTCTCGGATCAAATTAATAATTATATTAATTTCGGACAAAATTCCTACGAGTAATGCATACTAAATTCACAAATATTAACATCCAACATTACAACTTAAATAGATAAACTAAAATGAGATAAAATAGAACAAAATAAATATTAAAATAGAACAAAATAAATAAAAGAAAAAGCTAAACCACCTAAAGAAAGAGGGGCTTGCTACAGCGTTGATGGGCGTGCTGGACGGACAATGGCAGGCTTCGGGACTCCGACGAGTGTCAGCGCGATGGCGCGAGGGGACCGGCGGTGCAAGGGCGGAGCAGCAATGGCGAGTTGCGGGCCGGCGCGGACGTGTTGGGCGGAGCGGCGGCTATGCGGGGGTTGGTGATGCTGGGGGGTTCACCGGTGCGGCACGGCGGTGAAGGCGCGGCGGTGGTGCGGGTTGCTGCGGGTCATAGGTTGCTGCGCGGCGACGCTCGCAGGTGCTGGTGCGCGGAGGGAGCGGGGCGTGGCGATGAACTCAAGCTATCGGCGAAGGGAGAGCAACGAACAGGTGAGCTACTTCGGGGTAGGCGTTCGCGAGTCACTAGCAGAGGCGGGAGCAGCAGATCTGGACAAAGACGGGGCCGGCGGCGCCGAGGGTTGAGGCGCGGTGCTACACGTCGAGGGGCAGAGCCGGCAGGATGATGATGGCGGAGGGGCAAGCCGCGGGTTGAGCGGGCGCTTCGCAGGCGAAGGGGAAGCTCCGGTGGTAATGGGCGGCAGGCGTTCCGGCGTCGGGTTGCAGGCGGGGCCACAGCCGTGAAGCTGTAGACGTCGGTTCAGTGCAACGATGGGCAGGGGCCTCGGCTAGGGCGCGGGTTGTTGCAGGTGGAGAACGGCGTGCGGCTTCGTGGAGAAGAACCTACGAAGAAGAAGCACAGTGCACGTCTTTTTCTTTTTTTTCTTTTTTGTTTTTCTCTCTCTCACCTGTCCACTCGCACGTCCCTCTCTCTCTGGCGTACTTTCTCTGCTGACTTTTGACTATTATTTTTTAACTCAAAAACCGTAGGAGAAAAGTCCCCCTGACATGAAATTTTTTCAATTTTTTTTGAATTCCCCTCCTTTCTCATGAAAATTATGGCTTCTTTTATAGTGATTTTCAGATGGCCACTTTTATAGCAAATTTCGACTTTCCATCTTATGTTGCATTAAATCAAGCCTGCAAATCGGAACGTGATTTCGCAATCAGTTCGATCCTGCTAAGATTTCTTCCGTTTTATAAAAATTCTTGCCATTTGTTCACTTTTTGATTTTAAAATTGTTCTTTGCGCATTTAACAAAATCCGGACATCCATCAGAATTCCATATTTCCTTGCATACTTCAATCAAATCAATTTCCCCCATTTTCATTTTTTTCTTTTTATTTGTTCAAAATGCAATTTTATTTTTCCAAATTTAGGTGTCAACAGTCATTTAGTTAAAAAATGCACTTTTGTAAAAGAATTCTAATTTTCAAGAAAACCCAAAAAAAAAAAAAAAAAAAAAAAATTGTTTGCTTTGTGTGATGCAATTTATTTATTCATTTATTATTATCATTTTTTTAAAGATTGGTTGAGCATCTGTGTGGCCACCATATTTGCATGATAGTAACTTAGGTTAAAATAAATCCAAGTTGCTTGCAAAAACATTTTTAAAAATAAAAAATAAAAAAGAAATAGTACCGAAAGGGCATTAGAATATTCTAGTGTAACCAAGTCCTCGTATCCTTAATTTCTGGTTCATAGGAGTAAAATAAATCTTCCTTTATTTTAATTAGGTGTCTAATCAACCTATCATAAACCGATTAGTGGCGACTCCTAGTTAATAATCTTTTGCATGTTAAATATTTGAACCTTAAGTCGTGAATTGGTATGTGCTTGGGAGAACCCAAGCTAAGTTTAAAAACTTATTAGTCCATTAACCTAGTTTTAGGTGATGCACTCAAAAATTAGGTCGTGACAGTGGCGACTCCAAGATTTACTTAGGCCATTAAAGAATTAAAAAATGAAAATTCTAACATCGCGTGAGGTATGAGCTTTGGAAAGCCTACACTTTTATTGATGGTTTGGTTGGGTTTGACATTTGATGGACTATTTGGACCATCATTCTGATGAATCGTTTGGACCGTCTTTCGAGCAATACTTCTAGACTCTTTCCTAGAAACTAAATTTTTGGGAGGGTCACGTAAACAATGCCTTGTTATTAAGTCTTCGGTCATGCACCCCGAGAAAGTAGAGATTATAAATTAATCCTATCTAGGGTGCATCTAAATCTATGCATATTATGATGATGAAACTAATCCAAGATATTCTAACCATTTATTAAAAGGTGATGCTAAGTCTAATTTGATTTTATTAATTAGAATTTAAGCTAGATTATTTGTTAAAGTTTAAACCGGATAAGTAAAGTAGGAGTGCCATAATTTTCATATGACATTCGCTTGAATGCCATAATTTTTTTCGCTTATTTAAGTGCCACAGATTTGAAAAATCGATAATTTAAGTGTCATCGATGATTATTTTATTTGATATGAACACCAGTCATCTTATATAGCATCGTCACCGCCAACATGGGCAATTTTTATAATTTTTTTGGCTCACTTGTATATCACAAATTTGAAAAATCGATCACTTAAGTATTACCTATAATTTGCTTACCCTGTAAATCTATTGTCAACCTACCCTAGATCCGATGAGAGCCTTCATGCCCTCGCCTATGGTCAGCTGTGTTAGGAAAATCCCTTATGATGTTTTGAAGATGACAAAATAAATCAAAAGCTACTAATGTGTTAATTGGTTAAGTAATAGATTATGCAGATGATAAAACATGTAAATGATATTGTCAAAGTCTGAAGATTGCCAGAAGACTGAACATAACACATGTCCAAAGTATATTTTGAAGATTTTCAGACTTCTGTGTCAAAGTTTGAAGACTACCAGACTTTAGTATCAAAGTCTATTCTACATCAAAAGTCTGCCAACTCTGCCAAATTCCAGACTGAACGTGAATGAAGAACCAGAAGACAGACTCTATGCTGAAGCTGAACCAGAAGACAGACTCTATGTTAAAGCTAAACTTATTCAGACTGTGGTCAGACCTTAAAGTTAAATCTGTTCAAAAGCATAATATGTTCAAACCCAGATTGTAAAGTCTATTGCACTCAGACTTTACATCCAGATTCGACAAAACGTAACTCAAGCCCCAATCATATAACGGCTAGTGATTTTGTTTGGATTCTATATCAAGATAGATTTGATTGACTTAATCTAATTGATTGACGATTGGATCTTGAAGACAAGAACTTTCTATACGAAGAAGCTCTACTTATGAAAACCAAGATTCTATTTGTATAGGCGATCAGAATCAATTTGGGCTTCTACTTCTATCACTCAACGGCTACCAAATCTTCTAGATACAGATCTGTCCAATGCGTATATTGGAATACGATCCTCAAGATACTGTTCAACGGCTAGTTTGGAAGTGGAGGAGTATTTAAGGAGATGAAGAACCGATGAGCAAGTAAGAGACGGAGCGTATAATTTATAATTCTAAAGTCTGAGCGACCTTCATACACTTGTCTCTTATGAGCTTAAATGTTTGTAATCATGAGAGAAATACCAAAATAGTGATTTAGTAAGATAGTGTGATCTACTACTAAGTGTTTGCACTCAAAGTATCTATTGTTGATTACATAGTGGAATCTAGCCAAGAAGGCTGTTAGCGTGGGAGAATAAACGTAGACTTGGATTAAGCCGAACCACTATAAATCTTGTGTTTTTCATTCTCTTCCCCGAATCTCTTTATTTTGTTCGTAATTATATTTAACTACTAAAGTCTGATCTCGCTCAAAGTTTGCTGCTCTTCAAACTCAGGTTAAAAGTAAAAGTTTTCACAGCATTTTGCAGAATCTATTTTTACATCTATTCACCCCCTTTAGGTGTTCATACTAGCACTTTCAAGCCAGGCCATCATAGCCTTACCTTGAAGGCCCTCGCCCACAGTCAATGATGGCCTTGCCTAGGGCCTTCACAACACTATTGGCTGAGATTGAGGCCTTTGCACCCATCTCACAAAAATGAAAAAACACGGAAAAAAGATAAATAAAAACTAAAAAAGTTTTAAAAAATTATTTTAAGAAAGTACAAAAAATCCACATAGGATAATTTGCCGGAAATGACATTCAAATGATTGATTTTACTTTGATGTGACACTTAAGTGAGTCAAGAAAAATTTATGACACTCAACTAAGTGCTGTGTAAAAATTATAACACTTCTGTTATACTTGTCTCAAGTCTAAATTAGCCTAAGTTCATTAACTAAACTAGCCTACTTAAATCCACGCTAACACTAATTAAACTCCTTGAGACGCCGCCTTAGCTCTTAGCTGCCAATCTTAAAGCTCTCGGCCGCCACTATCATCATTAGTTTCCACCATCCATTTCATATAATTCATACATTCACTCAAAATAAATCATCAATAGACTCGTACAAATCAATCAAGAAATTTGGCTTGGGAATTTGATTTCTCCCATGCAACTCGATTAGCCCCATCACCTCCAAATCAAATTAGGGGTTCATTGATTAAAGTCAATGGTTATTAACCCCATTTGTGTTCACAAAGCAATTATAGGTTAACGTCATTAATCTCTAACTAGGTTCTAATCCCCCGTCTAAACTACCCGCCAAAGGACATGCATTATGTAGTCTATCATACACCTAATCATCCACATGCAAGACCAACTAAGTCATGCAATTAGGCTAATTAGCCTTAGGAGTCAAGCAAATAATTAGTGAACCAAGAGGGTCACTTCTAAATTTTTATCCTCATCTGCCTGAATATGTTTTAATCTGATTAAGAGCCTTAATTATGTCAAAATTGAATGAAATCAGTGGCAATTGAAAGCTTAGAGAGTGTAGTTTAATGTTCATTAAGATCATTTTCCCCAATTGTGAGCTGAATTTCTCAATTTAACCCACCTACCTTGAATCAGACTCGGTTATGATCCGACTTTTGAAAAATAAAGGAAAACTTTTTAAGGAGCTAAATGCTCACCAAATTTAACAAACAACTAGCCCTGCATGTTATCTTCAAATTTCATGTTTTTAAGATTTTGCAAATAAGCCCCCCATCTTAGACAAAATTAAATACTTCCCAAAGGATTCAAATGTAAACAGTTTTGTAGGCCAGTAAGGAACTTGTAGATTTACAATTAAGGTCCTGCTCAACAATGTAGACTTACAATTAAGGTCTTGCTTAACAACTTTTGTTTTTTAACTTTTTGCAAAAAAAAGACATCCAAGTTCCTCAAAATTGCAAAATACGTCCAAAGCACATGGGAAGAAATTTTTCACATCAAACATTTTACTAGATTGAGCTTGTACCTTTTTGGACCAAATAAACTTTGACTTTTAC
Source organism: Eucalyptus brandiana (assembly GCA_014182725.1). Lineage (NCBI taxonomy): Eukaryota > Viridiplantae > Streptophyta > Magnoliopsida > Myrtales > Myrtaceae > Eucalyptus > Eucalyptus brandiana. The sequence continues at coordinate 1,755,095 of CM024673.1, read as the reverse complement.
AAATTTTATAGAATGAGAAAGCTTATTGGCTAAAACTGTTGTTTTAGACAATTTTTTGAAATTTGAAACACACAAAAAAAAAAAGAATAAGAAAAATAGACAAACACTTGAAAGTTTTTCAGAAAAAGCTTTGAATCTTCAAACTCATATTCAAGTATATTCAAGCATATTCAAACGCATTCAACCTATTCTCCAGAACAATAGTGTATCTTCAACATGCTCTCAAGAACATTCATCAATTTCTTCGAACATTCAACATCGAGCAAATCCTAATCTACTCATACATTAATGAAATAATTCAGAAAACATCATCAAATCACTCCTAATCAACATTCACCTAACATGAGATCATCCTAAGCTAATAAATTATCAAAATGAACATTGAGGACTACATAAGGTCATTTGGTCGAACATGAACTTAGGATAGAATTATATAAATTCAAACAATAAAGTAAACTAGGCTAATTTCCCAAGAATAACTATCCTAACATAATAATTCTAATAAAAACGGCATGCAATTTGTCCAAATCAACTTCTATAGACAAGTAAAGCATTCAGCTATCCTAGAAAATTATGATCTCAAAACTTCTTAACATGCAATAGAACATCTATTCTATGAAAGTAATATTAATATACGATCTAACTTCTAACTGTCAAAATTTGTCACCTTGTAGTTGGAATTGAATATAGATCGAAGATTTTCCTTCAACTTTGAACTATGTTCATCCTTTCATCTTTGGATGATCACATGAAATTGATGACTAAAGCATTATTGGACTTACCTTTGATTATTGGAATTGGGTAAGCAATCTCAAAATTGATCAAAACTTAGGGAAACAACGATCACCAAAACCTTATGGACATAATGGGAAGCTTAATTGCAAGAGTTGATTTGCAAGGAATGGTCGGAAGGAAATCATAATTGATGAAACTGCAATGAGGAAGAGATTCCAATGTGAAGCACAACCTTTGGCATAGAGAGAGAGAGAGAGAGAGAGAGAGAGAGTTTGTGGAACTTTTGATCTTATGGATGATGTTGATCCCTTAATGACTAAGATAACTCCCTATTGGCCGCAATTTTAACACATGGATAGATGACTTTCCACTTTAGATGCTAGGATTGAGAGGCTAATGAATGCTTTTAATTTGCAATCAAATGACATGGCAAGGGTGATTTAGTAATTTTAGGTTAATGGCAATTTTGTAACTTTTGCAATGTAAGGAGAGAGGGGGCTAGCCATGCTTGATAGTTTGGCCCAATGGGCCAAACCCAAAGGTTTGGTTTGGTTTCAAGGTCACTCAGGACCAATTGATTATTTTTTGTCTCATTTTTTGTGTTCTTTAAAAGGACAAATATACTATTTCAAATTATATATCCATCAATTATGTGACATTAAGCAGTCAAACTATGAATACCAATAAATATCAAATATAAGTATAATTAAGTAACAATGGATATTTCACACTTGCTAAAAGCAACAAATCATAAAAACGAACATATGATGTAGGGGAACAGAGGCAAGCAAAGCTAAGGTGAGTGATGAGTTTTTTTTTTGTCAAATAAGGGCTGGGTTTCTTTCTATTTTCTAACTTACAAGGCAAATTGAACTATGAAGAGAATAAAGAAGGAGGCACTAGGGGTTTAGAGTAGCCAAAAGCTTATAATATAATATATTATCATATGTACAAGGTTGATCCGAATTGGACCAACCCTAAACTTCCAAGTTCAATGACTAACTAGCATAGTGCAACGTCCGAGGATCTTGAGATCAAGCACTAGCCCAATCCCTCTAGGAACTGGACTGGTCGAGTTAAGCGATTCACGTTGACCTTGGATCGATGCTCACCGCTAATAACTATGAAACATTGATCAAACATCTTTTTTAAAAGGAGCACTCATTTTGACAACTGTAATTACTGTGGAAAAAAATATGTCAAACATGCAAGTTATGTCTCTCAATTTTATATGCATTCATACACGGAGGAACTCACAGCAAAGAAGCATCATCACTAACACCAACTTTTCGAATTGTTAGCATGCCCAATAACTTAATTAGATAGGAAAAATCGAGGCATGATGTAGTACAGAAAAAAAATTAGAACATGTAAACAAATGAAAATGAGCCAATGTCGTGAATGATTAGACTTAAGTCACAGGAAAGCTTACAAAGTTTCAAATCTCACTTAATGATTAAGAGTCAAGTGCCAACCACCAATCGAGTGACAATAACTGGAAAAAAAAAATTAGATGAATTGATGAACATGCAATAAACTATTTGTTCATTTAAGATTTGAAGAGCATTAGCTTTGTTTAACATAAATTCTTTAATTCGATTCTACACTAGCCATCGCCAGCTATGTCGATATATGTACTTATAATTTTAGAAATTAAGGGAATATCAAAATTAATAATGATAAAGGTGGCTCACCAAGACGAGATTGCATGGTTTGTATATTATCTAGATGATGTACACGTTAGGTGCATTGGATAGAGAAAGAGATATGATCATGGATAATTGATGATATTAACCCCATTTTGACTTTAATGACAAGTTGAAAATTGAGTTGTATTTTTCAATAAATCATTAATTATCTTATGATGATTTAATAGGAATACTTATAATGGGAATACTGAACACTAGTGGATGGGATCAATGAAGAAACGAGAGATAGAGTTGGACTTGGAAAACTGTCTCGCGGGTCAAAACAAAATCAAACGGGCTAATAAAATCCTATCCATAAGTTAGTGGATCCAAAGTCAAGTCGGCCTAAATTTTTAAGTCCGGTCCAATCGAATGTTTCTTGCCAAGGGGACTAGATATTGGTATATACGTTCGGTCTAGGTTCACACTTGCGCGCATAAGTGGAGTCATGCACCCCACATGGGAAAATGGTTTCGTTGATCGATAATGTCGCCAGATAAGTGTTTTGGCAAAATTCTTGAAAGCATCATGTGTACTTGGAAAATTAACTTACAAATGACTCCTGACTACACCAAAAGTAGGGTTGCGGTGCCCAAAAAAGGCATCTTAGGATGTTAATCTATCCCACGCGTAACTGACTCATGGACCTAAGATTTCTAGATTGCCTTTGACCAATTCCTTCACGCATGCAATGAGTTGGTTTGATTTCCCCTACACTACTTGAGATCTAATTGGTCTAGGTTTACCTAAATTGATCAGTGGCAACTCTAGTCTAGTATTTAAGTTTTAGTCAAATTTTATTTTGTAAATTATTCGAACTTAGGATTTTGGAAGATCATAGAATCCAAGGCAACCCTAACTGGCGACTCCTGGTTTGCAATATTAGAGATGCTCCATCTGATTGGAAGAGAGAGGAGTTAGGGTCTTTAATGATGGCTTATTAGCCATTACATTTATCTTTACCAAAGTGCCACTTTATAAACGATGAAAAGACTCGTATTTAGATTGACTTGTACTTTATGCTGAGAGAAAATATTAATGAATATGCAATTTGATTATTATTTTTTAATTCGAGACACCTGAAATTTTCGTAATATACAAAATTTGACACATAGACTCAGTTATAATTTTTTCATGACTTTCTGGCTAAAAAAATAGAAATGGAAATCAAATAAAATTCATTTTGGTGTTTGTGTTATTTTAGGTTGTTGCTTAATCCCTGAGTTCTATAGTATTTCTTTGCTATAATCGAAATTCGGGATTATCTTATCTTATCAGCGCCTACAAATATCATATATCAAAGTAAAAGCATTAACAATGATTATTCATAATCGCTTTTAATTAACACATGGTCGTGCCCCGTCTCAAGGCTCTCTCGCCCGGGCCCAACTTGCCCACTGATTCGGCACCGAATTTTTGTCCAGGCCCACCTCAGGGTCCTAAACCTTCATCCAATATTCCAAACATCGCACCAGCTAAAATTCATCAGCCAACGTGCGAGAACAAATTCTGCAATTGCAACCTACTATCTTCTCATAAAGGCTTTTGGTCATGTTTTTATACCATTTCAAAATTATTTATCTCGTATTTTATATGTTGCTGATGGAGACATCTTGTATCAATTGATAATATTGAGTTTGATCGATCTTTTTTATGAAAGAATTGGCTTATAATTTTGGATCTTCAATTTTTCATTTAATAAATTACCAATGCCTTTAAAGTTTGCTAATGAAACATGCCTTTATACGACCATAAGATTTTATATTAATTTCACTATCCTGTATTGTTTGTTAAAAGTTCAGTATTATCATGACCATCACTTATGCTAGTTACCAAGCAATGAAAGCAAAATTCAAAATTGAATATAAAATTATATCAAGTAGATTCGACTTGTATATATTTTCGACAATTGTATTATTTTGACACTTAACATTCCATACTTAAAAACTTTTCACTATCAATTATCTGGCCTTTAATATACTATAACTTGAAATGTAAAAAAAGCAAAAACTACTTCAAATTTGCTAGATTATAGCTACAATTTTTTTTTTTAAAATGCCTGCAACTCAAGAACATCCTCCACATCAAATGGGTAAATTTATAAATTGAAATCATGCTCAATGAGTATATTTTGCCGAATAATTAACCGCAGCGTTTAATGAGAATTTTTTTTTTTTTTTGGCCGTTCGCTCTTTGGTGAGGTTAAAAAAATGACCGAATAGGCTCGAATTTTGACTATTTTTCTAATCGATACTTCGATATTGCGTGCGAAGAGCCACCGACCAGACCGGGCCAATCTCGATCGGAGCAAACAATATATTTCTAGTATGCTTTTTAAATTATTGGGGAGAAGCGACGCAGTGGACACGTTGCACCCCTTTGTCTAGACCCGATTGCGTCTCTCCTCAAGTACCCACGTTAGGAGAAGCAGCGACGTGTCAAAATGAGGGATTTATCATGCGGCTGACTGCTGCATTGTTCGGCGTTGACCTGATCTTCAGACGCCTCGGCCCCATAATGCCCGGATCTTCCATTAAACATTGCAGTTGTTACTTGACTTTTGCTGCCTTCACGACAGTCATATCACTCTTGACTTTGACTTGTGAATCTCTTAGTGCCATCCATCGATGCATGGGGAGGGAGACGAAAATTCATAGAAAATTCATGGAAAGAAAAGTCTGATGGGGAGCCGTAGAGAGGACGGTGGAGGGTGGCCTGTCTTGGACGTGCAATAGTGGGCGAAAATTCCTAGAAAGAAAAGGGAGACGAAAATCCATAGAAACAAAGTCTGATGAGGAGACGTAGAGAGGACAGTGGAGGGTGGCATGTCTTGGACATGCAATAGTGGGCGAAAATTCCTAGAAAGAAAAAGGTGACGAAAATCCATAGAAACAAAAGTCTGATGGGGAGACGTAGAGAGGACGGTGGAGGGTGCCATGTCTTGGAAGTGCAATAGTGGGAGAGGAAAATTCATAGAAAGAAAAGTCTGAAATTTGAGATCAATAGTGGGAGACAAAAATTCATAGTAAGAAAAGTCTGAAATTTGAGATCTCAAGCCAAGCATAGTTACTCTAGTTTTAACACTGGAAGAGAAATTTCATAAGAAAAGAAAAAAAAAGTGACGGGTCATCCTCAAACACTCTAATAGTGATCCATAAATGACAATGGTGAGGGGAGGCATATATGTATGTATGTATGTATGTATGTATGTATGTATGTATGTATGTATGTATGTATGTATGTATGTATATGCTAATTAAGATTATGTTGCAAGCCTTAACAAAATCCTTTTCACTTGTATGGTTTAACTGAAAGTGCAATGGTGTTTTTGAGACTTATGTTGACCTACTTACTATAAAATAAAGCGGGTCAATTTGATGTAGAAGTCAAAAAGCTAAGTAATTTGCTAGGCTATTATGCAAGTTCAATAATTATTATCATTGTCATGCCAGTAGCCACACCAAATTTTTCGTGTGACATTTATACTTGTCGGTTATTAAAGCGAGTTCGTTGAAAATAAAATCAAAATGAAACTATCTATTGATAAGTTTAGTCTCCTATTTTAATAGAAAGCAACGCGACCGAAAAGCGAGTTAAAACCAGTCGGGACCTCCCTCATAGTTTGCCCCTTTTTTTTTTCTGGACACCGCGATCCATATTTCACGATAATCAACGTTTAGAGATCAATCCAAAATATCCTCTTTTGACCATTCACCATGATCACATGCATTTAATGGGTGACATGCTTAGGGTTGACCATAAGGCGCCAAACCTTTCTAGATGAGGAGCCGTTGATTCATTTTCACACACTATTCAACTGTACATGTATATATATATATATATATATATATATATATATATATATATATATATATATATATATATATAGATACATACATGCATACATACATATATATATATATATATATATATATATATATATATATATATATATATATATATAATATACATACATATATATGCACATGTATACATACATATATAGTGGTTAACTTAATATTTCTTATCCTCTATGCAGTACCCTAGATCCTGAGGGCTATCTAGTATCAAAGCCAAGAGGGATGTATATTGGTTAACTTAATATTTTCTTTTAATATGTTTGTCCAATTTGGCTAGAACTTTCCTTAGATAAGATGTATCGGCAGTAAAACCCAATAGGGTAGTAAGTCCATTGGTCAGCTCTAGTTGGTAGCCTAGTAAGTCCATTGGTCAATTTCTTTAACTCTTGCCTACAAAAGTTCACTATAAAGCCATAATCTCATGTTTTGGGATTAATGCTTTTAAACATAGTCCAAAAGGAGAAACTCTTTTACTCCAATCCGATATCACTAAAGCCAACATCATTATTCCTAGATCTATAAATTGGAATGATATTATTTTACCCAAACAATGGGAGCTAGAAGACCAAACTCCTCCCAAGGTTGTTCGTAATAGTGAACCAACAAATATAGTCCAACATCCTGAAGGAAAAGTAACCATTCAATTCTCAGGCCTATTTATCAACAAGACCAAAATGAACAAAACTTGGATAACCTAGACTCTTTTCATCACTCTCCTACTTACTCACAATTAGTAGATCCCAAGGTTCTTGTTCTTGAAAAGAATTTGAACCTAACCGTGAGTTTTTAAATGACGAATTTAATTCAGAAGAAAACAAAGAAATTAGACAATGATTTTTTAATACTTTTCATAAACAAGCCAAAAGAATTAAAGAAAAATATTATGATTTTCTTTATGAACATGAAACCCATATCTTCTTTTTTGACTGATTTGAAGAGTATTTTCTCCAACCTAAAGAAATTTATGTTTTAGATCATGATTATAAATGGCAACTCGATAATGGCCAGACTATAGAATTTAATCATCTTCCCTTGAGAAAGATTAGAATCCAGCATAGGGACAATGAAATTGCCGCTACTTCTTTTCAAATCACTGCTAATAATGATGATCCCCTAACCTCAAAGAAAATATAGCAAAATAATTACACCAACCAACGTCTCCATACTATTGGTAATCAATTAAATAGAATAGAATCTTCCATCTAGTTATATTCTACTTAGTTACCAAAAGCCGAAACTCTTAAACCTCCGATTTTTAAAGACTTTGAATTTCCTAAAGCTTATAGCCCATAATTTGCTAAAACTTTAGAAAATAGAAGGAGGTTTTTAGGAACGATACCCATCTTGGACACAGCTAATGTTAAGGGATCTCCTCCAACAAAAGAGACTTCTAGAATAAGAGGTCTAGTTATCAACGATACTCCTGACCAAATAAATGTCCTTGAAAAATCCAATGAAGATTTTGAAAATGAATCAATTCATGAAATAAATAGACTTTCATAGAAAAACCCCCCAAAAACTTTACTATTAAAGGGCCACTCTTCCTAATATTGTCCTTGAAGAGTCATCACAAAGGGTTCAAAATAAGTATTCTCTCGATACCATTTACGAATGGAATATTGATGGTGTCTCAAAAAATAATACCATTAATATTCTGAATCAAATGGTCATTGTAACAAATGCTTGTAAAACCCAACAAGAAGTTTATAATCATGCCGTTGCTAACCTTTTAGTAGCTGGATTTACAGGAAAACTAAAAGGTTGGTGAGATAATTATCTTACTGATGAACAAAAAACTTAAATCTTAAATGCATATAAAATAGATAAATATGGACAGCGTATTGAAGATGCCAATGGGCAAGCCATTCAAGATATATCTATACTCTCATCTATTTTATATTACAACATTTCATAGGAGATCCTTCCTATATAAGTGACATAAATCAACATCTTCTTTCAAACATGAAATGCAAATCTTTAGGGAGATTTCGAGAATATAAGGATATTTTCTTATAAGAGGTTTTGGTTAGACCAAAATGTAACCAACTTTTTTGGAAGGAAAAATTCTTAACCGGTGTACCTCGTTTAATAGGAGATTAGGTTCGTAATAAAATAAAAGAAGAATAGGATGACCAAATTCCTTTAACTTATTATCATATGGAGAACTAATTTCTTATGTTTATATACAAGGAACACATATGTGCAATTCAATAAAATTACAAAAACAACTAAAGAAAGAACAATTACTAGGCAATAAAGATTTAGGAGATTTTTGTGCACAATATGATCCTTCATACACTCCATCGAAAATAAAGTGTAAAGGAAATTGCCCTTCTGAAAAAAGAAAACCTAAAAATTATTACAAAAATAAATGACAAACCAATAAGCAAGATAAACCCAAACAAAAACCCAAAAGGAAAATTAACAAAGACATTAAATGTTACAAGTGTGGGAAAAAGGGGGCATATTTCTAAATATTGCCAAATAAACAAAAGATTAAATGAACTCTCCATAGATGAGGAGACTCTCTATCAACTTAATGATATCATGGTTGCTATAGATGACGATTCTTCTTCAGAAGACTTTCTTGAAAAAGTGGGTCTTCAAATTAATGAGATAGAAACTTCATCAAAATCCGAAGAGAATAATTACTCTCCTAAAGAACTAACACCTAAAATTAATGTTTTAACAAAGGAAGAAGAATTTTTGTTAGAAACGGCTAATAATATATTAGATCCAGAAACCAAAAAACAATATGTAGATAGACTCTAGTCTTCCATGAAGATCCCAACTAATTCTAATGCAACTTATAATCTCCAAGATATTCTTAATAGAAATAAGAAAATTCAATCTAGACCTATGAATATAAATGATCTCAATAATGAAATAAATCAGCAAAAATTATAAATAAAAGGTCTCAAAGATACCCAAGCTCAAATACAAAAATAAAATTTGGCAATAAAATCTAAAATAGAAAAGGGAAAAAAAAAAAGGAACAACAAAATGCGATTGATAACACTGATCCTAATTTTTTAATGACTTTATCAGAAAAAAAAAACATCGAGAAAATGGATAATAAATATAACAATAAGAATCAATAATGAATTCACTATTGATACCACAACACTTTTTGATACAAGAGCAAATCTTAATTGCATAAGAGAAGGCTTGATACTAACAAAATATTTTCACAAAATTACATAATCATTAAAGTTAGCCTTAGGAGACAAACTTAGAATAAGTTATAAGTTGCTTGAACTGTAATAAAAACTCAAATGTCTTATAAAACATAATTTCTTTTAGTTAAAGATATGAGATAAAATGTGATATTAGGAACACCCTTTATTCAATTAATCCAACATTTTACTGTCACCAATGAGGGAATTGAAACACAAGCTTTAAATAAAAAGATTACTTTTGATTTCATTACTAAACCATAGACAAGAAATCTAAACATATTACAGGAAAATTCAATTGCCGAAATTAATTGTCTCATAAAAAACAAGGAAGATGAACTTCAATATTTAAAAGATGATTTGGAGTTCAAAAGGATAGAACAAAAATTACTCAATCCAAAAATAAAAGAAAAAAAAATTCTTCTCTCCAAAAACATATTGAACAATACATATGTTCTACTTTGCCCAATGCATTTTGGGAAAGGAAGGAACATATTGTCAATCTTTCTTATAAACTAGATTTCTTAGAAAAACAAATTCCAACTAAAGCTCAACCAACTCAAATAAACCGAGAAGTTTTACAATTTTGCCAAAAGGAAATTCAAGACTTATAAGACAAGAAACTAATTAGAAAAAGCTAATCACCTTGGAGTTGCTCTGCTTTCTATGTCAATAAAAATGTTGAACTAGAAAGAGGAATACCCATGTTAGTTATCAATTATAAACCTTTGAACAAATCATTAAAATGGATTAGATATCCAATTCCAAATAAAAAAGATTTACTAACCTGACTTCATAATTCAAAAATATTTTCAAAGTTCGATATGAAATTTGGGTTTTGGCAAATGCAAATAGATGAATTAGATAGATATAAAATAACATTTACAGTATCATTTGGACAATATGAATGGAATGTAATGCCTTTTGGTTTAAAAATTGCTCCTTCTGAATTTACAAGAATAATGAATGATATTTTTAGTCCTTACTCTGAATATATTTTAGTCTATATTTATCATGTTTTAAATTTTGTCTACTAGTATAGATCAACAATATAAATATATCTCAATATTCATAAGTATTATTAAGATAAATGGCTTAGTAGTCTCTCCAACTAAAATATTATTTTTCCAAATAAGAATTAGATTTTTAGAACATTACATTTCTCAAGAAACTATCATCCCAATTGAAAGATCAATCCTTTTTGCTGAAAAATTTCTTGATGAAATTAGAGATAAAACCCAATTACAAAGATTCTTAGGAAGTCTCAATTACATTATAGATTTTTTTCCCAGATATTAATATTTTATGTAAGCCCTTACATCAAAGCTTACAAAAAAAACCCTCCACCGCTTGCCTTCAGCTCACTTGCACTATTGTGCTCTTGCCTTCCTGTGTCCTAAAAGTCTTCTTTGATCACATCCTTTCACTTTCATATATCATTCACTTGTATCTTTTCCAAAATACTCATAATCACTCCTAATCACTTGTAAATATATCTCCAATAACTTGTAATCATATCCAATCACTTGTATCAATTATCTGTAAGTTTTCTTATCACTAAATAATATACCAACCAAGTTTTGGTTGGAATTATCACTTCATGTTATTAGCTTCTTCTTTTTTTTACTTTTATTTTAAAGTGAGATCTCTACTTGCACGCGGACTACCGCCCTTGTAGAAGGTCACATTATCTTTTATCATGCATATCAATGGTATCTCTGCTCAAGTGCAAACTACTACCCCTACGTGAGATTACATTGTTATTTTAATTACATTTCATATCATTTTATGATTGAAATCATAATTCACTTAATCTTCATCTATACTTCATTTCTTCACCACTCTTGAATTATTATACTTTATATTAGATAATTTCACAGAATTAGCAAATTTTTCCTTAGTGTAGCCAAGACATGTCGACGACATTTATCTTTCCTTTATGTGACCACACATTATGCATCACACAATCCGGGTCATTATCTTTTTATCTTAGCTGATGCAAACAAGGCCCTACGACATGCTCATGCAAGTGTATGTGTGTGTGTGTGTGTGTTATAACCTATAGCATCATAACTACTAATATGCCGAGCGCGGCAAAAGACTCATGGCTAGAACCGACATGCCTAAGGGCCAACTCAACACCAAGTGAGGATAGGAATCGATATGTCTCAATATTGATCCAAAGCCAAGCGAGGTTCGGTTCGCCAGATTTTAGATCAAACGAGACCCGTGTGACTTAGAGTGTGATTCAACTTATAGACACCAACACATGAGCAAACCATACAAAAATCAATCCTCATCATGCACACAACTACACATGGGCAAGCAAACGACTACAACCAACAACGTCACCCATTGCATAGCCAAGGATTAGGAATTCTACTTACTTTTGATGAATCAAGGTCAGTTTGCCAAGGAATGGCCAAACGGTGAGGGCGGCGGGCGAGTATGGCCAAGAGGGAGAGGGAGAGGGAGAGAGAGGCGTGCAAGAGGAGAGGAGAGGAAGAAGTGAGTTAAGGATGGTGAAAATTGAAGGGTGGTGCCCCATTTACAAGCTCAACCTAAAAGGCTATGTGGCGTTCTGAAGTCCTAAGGGTCCTTGGTGTATTCTTCTTATTGGTCCACTTAGCTAATGAATCACCATATGATGATGACTTAGCCTAACTTGCTCTCCAAGGTGAATCTCCTAATTATCATTACCATATCTCTATCTTGCCACCCAAGTGGAGAAGTCAAGCCTTCCTTAAAATGCTCCAAGATTTGGGGTTATAATTAGTTTTGGATTTGGTCACATGTTAGGTTACTTGTTCTCCAAGCCAAACCTCTATCTTGCCATCTAGGATGATGAATCCTTCATATATATGTTAACTAAGATTTGGTCATCATTAGTTTTGGATTTTGGTCACATGTTTCTTGTTACTCAAGTAGGTCGCCATTTAAGTTGTCACATGTAATCATAACCAAATCCACCTCCTTATCACCTAAGTTGATAAGCCATTCTTTTCATTCATGGAATAACTTCCAAAGAACATTTTGCAAACATGAGAAGGAAGCCGATAGAAGCGCTAACATCATTGAGTGAGAGGTTTTATGTTCATCCACGATCAATTACCCCATCCAAACCAATGTTTGTAGGGGTATTTCATGGTCGGGTGAGGCTAGTTGTGGCCTAATCTGCCTAGCAAAACTAAGTTGGTAGCTTGTTTGAAGGGCTTCATGGCCTGCTCTAGCCGGCATATGGCCAGGATCGATCGAGTTCAAAGCTAAGCTAATAAGGTTCAAAGTTGGGCTGATCGGGCTTTAAGTCGGTTGATCAAGCTTGGAGCCAGCTCATGGCTTGGCACAGGGTCAAGCTCATGGCTTGACTGACTAGACTCAAGATTGGATTCGTGATCAAACTAACCAGGCTCACGATTGGATCTATGGCTGATCCATGATCTTTCACAAAGGTCCATGATCGGTTCGTGACCAATCCATGTTCAAGCATAGCCGATTCATGGTCAATTCTCGGTTGTTATGAGATCACAGGGGATTGATTGATCCGCAATTGATACACGGTCGAATGGAATCAATCCATGGTCATTCGCGATTGGTGCATGACCGTGTGGAATATTCCGTGATTGGTGCTTGATGGCATGGTATCAATCCATGACCATCCACTGATCAATCTATAATGGTGCATGATCGTCTCATGACCGGCCTTTATGGTCAAGTAGCCAATCCATGGTCGAATAACTCTAATCAAGTTGTCTGATCGATTGATCGATCACTGCTGATCCCTTGATCATCTCATGGCTGATCCCTCGATTGAACCATGGCTGTTCCTTAGTCGTCTTTCTCAATCGGGCCAATTGGTCCATGATCGATTTTCAGATCGATCCATGGCTAATCCCCGTTATCGACATACTAATCCCCTGGTTATCTCCCATGATCAAGATAGGGGTCAGAACTGTGGATGTCACATTATGCATCCTTATTGGTGAGGGTTCAGGCATTCGACAAATCATTAATGAGGGGCTAATGAGGCTAGATTTAGCTGCTCACAAGTGGGTATGGCACTAGCTAGCCTTGCTTGAGCCACGACCTCAGGCGAGGCTCGCCAGTGCTTAAATATGGCCGTTGACGATCTATTTGGCTCATGAGTGGCTAAGTTTCATCGAAAAGGTTCTAACTTTTTTTTAAAGGAAAAAAATTAGAAAAGTCCTCTATGAAGTGTAGTTTTTTTTTTCCCAAACAACATTTAAATCAAAGTTGTTTTCAATGTGTTTTTGAATTATACTTTACCAAATGCTATTTGCATTTTGGATAGTCCCTTTCACCTAAAGTTTTTGTCATTTTCCTAAAGTTTTTTCCCAAAACCAAACCAAACACATTGGTTACCCAACTTGCTGCCTTTACAACAAGCATATTTGTCTAACTTTAACTTATAATCTCTCAAAGTTTAGTTCTACTTTCAATAGAGTAAATCTAATGACGAGAAAGACGGAAAATCCATTTGAAACATGATGTGACAACCTAAGTGATTGATTTTATATTTTATGAGTGTCAACAAGTTTTTTTTTTTTTTGAACACTTGTTAAGCATATTTAGTTTGGAATAGTGTAGTTCCTAAAACCATAATCACGTAAACCACAAAAAGGACTCATGTATTGAGAACTGTAAAATTTCTTTAAGAGAGATACAAAAGAGAAAATTCAAATTTTCATTCTCTCACATACTTAAGTTTTCATTCCACAATAGAATAGCTTTTATCTAATTTCAAAATAATCTTTCGAACCTGGAGACGAAACCCCAAAAGAAAAATACCAAATTACCATCCCTTTGGAAAATCCCAAAGGCCCCGAGTCCTCTGCAAACCTTAGTCTCTTCCACAATCAATAACCATCAACCGCTGGTAGTCGCCACAATTAATAGCCTTCCATTGATGTCCCACCCCAGTGACCGTCTCCGTCCCATCTACCATCAATTGTCATGTCCTACCTTAGCGCCATCGATGCACTAGGAGATAAAGCAAATATATAGATTATGGTGGATGGTGGCACATCCGACAGATGGAAATCCATAGAAAGAAAAGCCCGAAATCTGAGATCTCACCAGACATAGCTTACTCTAGTATTAAGACCATTACAAAATTTCAAAGGAAAAGAAAAAAAAAGTGACCAGCCATCCTCGACATCGCAACAGTGATTCATCCATGGCGACGGTGAGGGGAAGCATTGAGGTTGGGCTCAAAGGTGGCTGTGAGTAGAAGAGGAGGAGGTGATGGGGAGAGAGAGAGAGGTGCTAGTTAGGATCTGATGGGATTTAGGTTGAGTATGATGTGGTCTAGAATTAACTGGACACGTGTAGCGATCTTAAAATGGAGATAGCAAGTGAATGCATGGTAGAAAACAATTGTTTACATCCTTGGCAAAGTGCAATTGTGTTTTTGAAATTTATGTTTTTTTTTTCGGTCGGTTGAACTACCTTTTCTTTTTTTGGTCAGGGTTGAACTACCTATTGTAAAAGAAATTTGATTACCCTATGGTCAATGTTGACCACAAGGTGACAAACCTTTCTAGACGCGGAGCCGTCAACATTTTCGCCACCAAGTCCTAATCTATGTAGCATAGACACGGCGACACAACACGTGACACGACACGACACGACACGCGACACGTCATTTTTCAAAAGGTAGAGAATTTCGACACGTTCCGACACGTTAAATATTAAATAAATTTTTTTAATTTTAATTAATTTTATTCAAATTTACAAATAAATAAATAAAGAGTTTACAATGAATTTATACTAATAATATTAATAAATCTTACACTTTTTTTTTTTATTTCATTATCCCAAATTTACATTATTTTTCAAAATTCCCCCCTCTCCCAAATTTACTTTTATTTTTCAAAACCACCCCCTGCGCCCAAACTTCCCTCGTCCCTTTTCCCCCACAAATTTTTTTCACTTCTTTTTCCCTCCCCACCACCTAACAGCCCATCACTTCCTATGTAGCACAGACACAGCGACACGACACGTGACACGACATGACACGACACGCGACACGTCATTTTTCAAAAAGTAGAGAATTTCGACACGTTCCGACACGTTAAATATTAAATAAATATTTTTAATTTTAATTAATTTTATTCAAATTTACAAATAAATAAATAAAGAGTTTACAATGAATTTATACTGATAATATTAATAAATCTTACACTTTTTTTTTTTATTTCATTATCCCAAATTTACATTATTTTTCGAAATTCCCCCTCTCCCAATTTTACTTTTATTTTTCGAAACCACCCCCTGCGCCCAAACTTCCCTTGTCTCTTTTTCCCCCAAATTTTTTTTTCATTTCTTTTTCCCTCCCCACCACCTGATAGTCCATCACTTCCCCCTCCCTCCTGTCACTTTCCCCTCCCTCCAACACGCCAAGTCCTTTTTTATTCTTTTCAAAACCCTAGCAGCGCGGTACGGCGCCTTCTTCTCCTCCTCCTCGCATCCTTTTTTATTATTTTCCTTCTCAAAAGTTCAAAACCCTAGCAACACGGCGCCTTCTTCTCCTCCTCCTCGCCGCACGATGCCTATCTCCGAAAGCATCGAAGACTTGATCAAGAAAAGCACCAGCATTCGCCGAAGGAGCGGAAAATGGAGTAACCCAGAAAAAGTTTCAGTGAAAAGGAATCGGAAAAGAAGGCGGAACGCGCGGTCCCTGTGCGCCGAGAGGCTGCACGCCGCCGCAAACTCCTCCTCCTCCTCCCACTCGACGATGCCGCCCCACTCGACGACGCCGCCCTCCCCCACGCGCGCCTCCCTCCTAAAGTTTCTCCTCACGGCCCTCGACCTCTTTCTCTGGCCCTCTCTCGCCATCACGGGCTGGCCCTCGCTCGCGGCCTCATCTCTACTCCCTCGCCCTCACCTCCGCCCTCCATTCTCTTCTGGACACGTGTGTCGAAGCGTGTCGACAAAAGTTGACCACGTGTCGACAAATCCGACACGCGGTCAACGCGTGTCCGAGCGTGTCGACGTGTCCGACACGACACGGAGGCATGTGGGATGTGTCCGTGCATCATAGATCACTTCCCCCTCCCTCCTGTCACTTTCCCCTCCCTCCAACACGCCAAGTCCTATTTTATTCTTTTCAAAACCCTAGCAGCACGGCATGGCGCCTTCTTCTCCTCCTCCTCGCGTCCTTTTTTATTATTTTCCTTCTCAAAAGTTCAAAACCCTAGCAGCACGGCACGGCGCCTTCTTCTCCTCCTCCTCGCCTCCTCCTCCTCGCCGCACGACGCCTATCTCCGAAAGCATCGAAGACTTGATCAAGAAAAGCACCAGCATTTGCCGAAGGAGCGGAAAAGGGCGTAACCCAGAAAAAGTTTCAGTGAAAAGGAATCGGAAAAGAAGGCGGAACGCGCGGTCCCTGTGCGCCGAGAGGCTGCACACCGCCGCGAACTCCTCCTCCTCCTCCTCCTCCCACTCGACGACGCCGCCCTCCCCCACGCGCGCCTCCCTCCTAAAGTTTCTCCTCACGGCCCTCGCCCTCTTTCTCTGGCCGTCTCTCACCGTCACGGGCTCGCCCTCGCCTCCGCCCTCCATTCTCTTTTGGACATGCGTGTCGAAGCGTGTTGACAAAAGTTGACCACGTGTCGACAAATCCGACATGCGGTCAACGCGTGTCCAAGCGTGTCCGAGCGTGTCGACGTGTCCGACACGCTCCGACACGTGTCGGACACGACACGGAGGCATGTGGGATGTGTCCGTGCATCATAGGTGCTAATGGCTCCGCCATCCTCGCTCCTCCTCCCTCTCTTCCTCTCCCTCTTCCTCCAATCTTGTCGGCTCTCCACGTCGGCGTTGCCCAGCCTCGCCAAACACGCGTCACTCTCTGTCAAGAACCCCGACGACGTCCTCGTCTCTTCCTCTGGCGCCTTCTCCGCCGGCTTCTTACCTGTCGACTACAATGCCTACGGCTTCGCCGTCTGGTTCAGCGACCCCCCCTGCTCTGTCGCCGCCTGCACCCCCGTCTGGATGGCCAACCGCGAGGCTCTCGTCAACGGCCAACGCTCCACCTTATCCTTCCTCGACTCGGGCAACCTCGTCCTCACCGACGCCGGCACCGAAGTCTGGTCTTCCGGCACCAACTCCCCCTCCGCCGCTGAGCTCCGCCTCAATGACACCGGGAACCTCTTCCTCACCAACGGCGGCGGCGGCGTCCTGTGGCAGAGCTTCGACTCGCCGACCGACACCCTCCTCCCTCAGCAGCCACTCACCAGAAACACATTCCTAATCTCCGCTCGGAGCCGGAACAACTACTCGATCGGGTTCTACAAGCTTTACTTCGGCAACGACAATGTCCTCCGCCTCCTCTTCGACGGCCCGTCGATTTCGGGCGTGTACTGGCCATACCCGTGGCTTTCGAACTATGACCTTCAACGATTCCTCTACAACAGCAGCCGCATCGCTGTGCTCGACCCGCTCGGCCACTTCCAGTCCTCCGACAACTACTCGTTCTACACCTCTGACTACGGCGTCGCGGCTATGCAGAGAAGGATGACCCTTGGCTTTGACGGCAACTTGCGGGTCTACAGCCGGAAGCGGGGCTCGGCTGTCTGGGCCGTGACGTGGGAAGCGCTCAGCAGCACCCCCTGCTTCATCCATGGCGTGTGCGGCAACAACAGGCTCTGCAGCTACGACCCGGCCAAGGGTCGGTGCTGCTCTTGCGTGCCTGGGTACGTCCCCAAGGTCCCGGGCGACTGGTCGGCCGGTTGCGTGCCCGATTTCACCTTCTCTGACGGGTGTGTCGCCAACGAGATCGGGTTCGTGAAGCTCCTATACGTCGATTTCTGGGGCTACGACTACAACACCATCCTTAACACCACTCTTAAGAAGTGCTGGGAGACTTGCCTGAACCTGTGCGACTGCCGAGGATTCCAGTACAAGGTGTCGGACAACATGGCCACGTTCAATTGCTACCCCAAGATCGAGCTCCTGAATGGCCACAACCTGCCCAGCTTCAACGGCGAGTTCTTCATAAAGATCCCCAAGAATAAGACCTTCACCGTGGACCAGCTGGTGAAGAGGACTCAGTACAGTTGCCCTTCCACCACGAAGGTGAAGGTCTTGGACAGGACTTACTCCAAGAAAGGCAAAAACGGGGCGTTGAACTTCATGCTCTGGTTCGCCTGCGTGGTCGGAGGGATCGAGATCGTGGTGTTGCTCTTGGTGTGGTTCTTCCTGATCAGGAACCAGCAGGATGTCACTTCCGCGCACCTGAGCTACCTCCTCATCGCGACCGGGTTCAAGCGGTTCACCTACGACAAGCTCAAGAAGGCAACGAGGAATTTCAGCAAGGAGATCGGGAGAGGCGCAGGCGGGATCGTGTACAGGGCCCTGTTGTCCGATGATCGGGTTGCGGCAGTGAAGGTGCTCAACAATGCCACGACTGGTGAGGCCGATTTTCTGGCGGAGGCCAGCACGATCGGGAGGGTGAACCACATGAATTTGATCGAGATGTGGGGTTACTGCGCCGAGGGAAAGCACAGGCTATTGGTGTACGAGTTCATGGAACACGGGTCGTTGGCACAGAACCTTTCGTCGCCGGAGCTCCACTGGAAGAGGCGGTTTGACATCGCGCTAGGCACCGCAAAGGGTCTAGCTTATCTCCACGAGGAGTGCCTGGAGTGGGTTCTGCATTGCGACGTGAAGCCTCATAACATTCTTCTAGACTCCGATTACCAACCCAAAGTCGCGGACTTTGGGCTTTCCAAGCTCATGGACCGAGGGAAGGTGACGAATTCGGACTTCTCGAGGATCAGAGGAACCCGAGGCTACATGGCTCCCGAATGGGTCTTAAATAGGTCCATCACGTCCAAAGTGGATGTCTACAGCTACGGGATCGTCATGCTAGAGATGGTGACGGGAATCAGCCCGACGACAAGCGTCCACTCGTTGGAGAGCGGAGGGGGCGCCAAGCAACTCCAGCTCATCCCGTGGGCAAGGAACAAGGTGAACGAAACAGGGAGGACAGGGTCACGCGTGGAAGAGATGGTGAATCCGGCGCTCAGGGGTGACTACGACCCGAAGAAGATGGAGGTCTTGATCGAGGTCGCGCTCAAGTGCGTGGAGGAAGATAAAGACGAAAGACCCACCATGAGCCAAGTGGTGGAAATGCTTCTTAGGCATGAGAATGATAGTTAGATTAGGGTGCAAGTGAAGTGAGATTGATTCAGGTGCTATTTCTCCGGTCACACGTGATGGCCTTCTTAAAATTTTTAAATTTGCAATGGCTTGGCATTATCTCATTCTTTGAAGTTATGAAATTTGTTGACACCTGATTTTAGCTAGTAGATCACATAATAAAAATTCAAGATTATAGATTTTTGATTGCGACATTGTTGACACCTAATTTTAGCAAATTTAGGAAAATAAAGAAAATAAAATTTGCATTGAAACAAATAAAAAAAAAAATGGGGGAAATTGATTTGATTAATTATGCATGGAAATTTGAAATTCGACAAATATTCGGATTTTATTAAATGCAGAAACAATTTAAAAATCAAGTGAATAAGGGACAAGAATTTTGCAAAATGAAAGAAATTTGAGCAAAATCGAGCTGATTGCGAAATTATACTTTAATTTATAGATTTAATTTAATGTGGCAAGAGATGGAAACTTGAAAAATGCCATAAAAATACAGCCGTCTAGAACCACTATAAAAGAGTTGTGCATTTTTCAAGAAAGGTGGGGAGAATTGAAAAAATTGGAAAGCAAATACGTGAGGAGGTTGTTTTCGTATGAGAGTTGAAAATTCAAAAAGAAAATTTTGGGAAGAGTCAACTCTGGTTTGCCTTGTTCGAAGAAACATTGGGCAGAGACCGTACAGAGTGACGTGAGAGAGAGAGAGAGAGAGAGAGAAAAAAAAGGATACAGCGTCGTCTTCTTCGCGAGGACTCCCCTGCCCGCGCCAGCCCGCGCCCACGCCGGACACTGCCTCGCCTCGCCACCTCGCCAGTTCGCTCGCCTCCGCCACGCCGCGCCGCCAGTCTCGCCGCGTCGTCTACACATCAGCCCGAGCCGACCGCGATCTGCTTGCGACCCAGCCCCGACGTCGACCACCGCCGCGCTCTGCCTCGCCTCCAGCCCATGCCGATCCTCACCGCCGCTGTCTCGATCTCGCCACTTGGTTGTCTGACGCCGGCAGATCTGAGACCCCCGCAGCAGCTAAGACCCGAACGCCCTTGCTCCGCTCTTTGCCGTCACCGATCTGCAGCACCAGAAGTCTCGAGCGCCCTTGCTCGCCTCCACCTGACGCTCGGTTGCTGCCGCGCCACTTTCCCTGCCGCGACCCGACGCCACCAGCATCCCCCCTTGCACCAGCAAGGCCTCGTCCAATGCTGCTTCTTGACTTAACAGCAGCCCTCATCGCAGCTTAGCAGTCCCTGGCATCCATCTACCGCGTCCACCGAGCTCCAGTCGCCGTCTATCTGAATCACTGTTTCTCGTGTTCCTCATCCAGCATCTTCATCTATTTAATTTTCAGTGGCTACCTCCGACGAGCAGATGGCATTCTCATCCCATGCATAATGTAAGGGAAAATTAGGGTACCAAGGCATCTGGCACGCCCACATGAAGAATTCTGGGTTGTGATGTAGGGGAAGTGGTGGAATTTGTCTCTCCTTGAGGGTGAGATTTGGAGAACCGGCTGTGAGTTCTCAAGAGAGACCACGTGGAATTGAAGCAAGAGGAGATCGTGACTTTGTGGCTCAATCAAGGAGTCCCGCCAAGCATCACTCATCACGGCCGAGCCATCGTAGGCCGTGAATTCATTGATCATCGAACCATACCAGCTGTGGATTCTGTCTTTGCAGGTTCCCTTGGCGTTCCTCGCGGCCTTGCCGAGCCCTATCCTTAGCCGTGGCCGAGCTTCTATCGTGATCCACCTCACCGTTCGGATTTGAAAAAACATTCGAATTTAGGTAGAGATTTATTTTATTTTATTAGGTAGGTATATTCAGTAGATTTGTTTTATCTTATTTAAGTTTTTGATATTTTATCTCATTGTTTGAAATATTTTCCAATGCATGATTGAAATTCCATGATATAGCATCTAATTCGCAATCACACGAATTTTTATTCTATCTATAAGGCTTTAGATGTAATAATTATTCACGCGGGAATAAAATTGATATCTTGATATTTAAGGCTTAAGATTAATTTATCGATTTTATTAAACAAAATAATCAAACTTGAATTTCAATTCGAGTGGTGGATAACATCTTTGATGGCCATGGATGATTTAATGTTTATCTTTTAATTGTTCTATTTATCCCGAAAATACAAAAAAAAAAAATTGCATTTGCATCCCATGTAGATTAGAACTAATTGCATGATAGGTTAGTTAGATTTTTAAAAATATAAATAAATGCATATTTAGAATAGGGATTTTATTTCGAATTTAGAAAAATAAAAAAATAAAAAAATATGCATTAATTTAGTATCTTAGTTTTTTTTTTTAAATTTGAATTGCACGTTTAATTATTTGGCAATTTTAATTTCGAATTTCATAAAAGAAAAAGAAAAAAATTAGAATTAGGGCATTCTTTGCACGTCATTGCATATTAGGATAGACCGCATGCTCATTTAGAAAAAAAATAAAAATTGTCATGTGTATGTCATATAGGATTACATTCATGAAATGCATGTCATTTAGTGATTGTTGCTAGGTTCATTTAATTAGAAATTGCATGTTATTAGAATTAGGTCATTTAGTTATATTGCATTGCATGACTCTCATTAAATCAATGAAAACAAAAAACAGAAAATTGCTTGTTAATTAGAAATCATATCTAGGGTTGGTGATATGAATTCAGATCTAACAACGCAGATGCTTTCATTACTATGAGGTAAGTCCTACAATTTATTCATTGCTTTCTTGGATTTTAAATTGGTGGTTTGCATACCCGCATGATCGTCTCACATGTTAGGGAAATAGATTTAAAATCAATTCAAACTGCCTGCAAAAACATTTTTGAAAATTAAAAAGAAGTGGTACCGAAAGAGCATTAGAGAAATTTAGTGTAACCAAGTCCCTATACCCATAGTCTCTAGTTCGTAGAGTAAAGTAAAACTCCCGTTACTTTACTGGGTTTCTAATCGACCCACCAAAAATAAATTAGTGGCGACTCCTAATTAATAATATTTTGCATGTTAAATATGTGAACCTTAAGTTGCGAATTGGTATAGGCTTGGGAGAGTCCGAGTTATAATTTTAGGTGGTGCACCCGAAATTTAGGTCACGACAGACATGACCCATTTCCTAGGGTAAAAAGAGTGATTTAAGTGTTTTTCAACATTTTTCAAGTTTCATCACATTTTATTTAAACTTGGACATTAATACCTTTGAATTGATTTTGGTCAACCCCTAATATCAACCTGTCAACATTTTTTTAAAAATTTGAAAACTTCGAAAAATCATCAATTCCATTATTTTCAAGCTTAGAGTAGGTTCGTTTTGCGGAAAATGTTTTCCTTGTTTTCTTGCATTTAGTTCGTTCAGAAAAATGAGTCAACAAATAATGTTTTCCTAGTCAACAAAAAAATATTTTCCTATCAAAACTTGTGCTCTCAGTCTAAGGGTCATTGATCAATGAAAAGTTTATTCTTATAAATTAATTTTTCTAAAAAATCGAATATTTACTTATTTATGTTTGATTTTATTTTTATTTTTTATTTTCTTTCATTTCCTTTTTCTTTTTCTTTCCTTTTATTTTTATTTTCTTTTCCCTTCTTTTCTCTTTTCTTTCTTTTCCTTTCTCCTTCTTCCCCCTTCTTCCTCTATCAGCCGTGTGCCTCCGCATCTATCAACAACCCAGCAAGTGGCCAAGACACGGGCTAGCAAGCTCAAGCTCACTAGTTCGAGCTCCGTCAAGATCGACAAGCTCACGGCTCACCCTATCTCGGCGAGGCAAAGCTTGCTTGTGGTTGTCACTACTCGGTAGCGATAGAGGATGAGAGAATTGAAAAAGGAAAGAAAAGAAAAAGAAATTTAAAAATAATTTAAAAAATCAATTTTTTGAAAAAATAAAATAAAAAGAGAAAAATAAAATAGTTAAAATTTTGAATTTTTTTAGAAATTTAAAATTTAAAAATTCGAACTTGTTTTTGCCTAAAATAAGGTAATGAGATTGAGATCACCTTCCAATAATATTTAAACATCATAAAATATTTTTAATCATATATTACTAAACAAAGGAAAATTAATCGTATTCCTAGAAAATGTTTTACCAAAAGGTATTTTTCATATATCATTGAGTTTTTCGCGATAAAAACACACCTTGTAATCAATAGTTTTCACAAAAAATGACTAGGAACTGACTTTTCAATCAAATCGAGAATTTTGACCATTAATCAGCAAATTTTAAATCATTTTTTAGAATAATTTCCTCCATGACATTTGATCTAAAGTTGTAACATATTGAAATTCAAGCCAATTTTAAGAAATCGAGCTTGAGACAGGTGGAACAATTCTCAAGGAGCCCTATCGGTCCTTCATAAATAATGCTAATTAGACCTATTGAAATTCGATTAAACCAAATCCACTCAATTCCAAAGTCAATTCTAGCAAAATCATGGAAATTTGACATAATTTGACTGAAACCATGAATTTACATCAATAGGGTCAAGCCAAAAAAGAAACTAGGCCTTGATCCAACTAGGCTCGATTTAGGAGCCCAGTCATGATCACGGCCTAGGATAGGACTCGGTCTCTATTCTCGGGTTGGGTTCAAGTACTCGGCCCGACCTAGGTCTGGTTTTTAATATTTAAAAAATAATAAATATTAAAAATAATAATAATAATAATAATAATAATATCTTTTAATAAATCCAAAGGTAGAAATTTTAGGAATTTGGTTGGGAAAATGCTACTTCTTCTCTTCTTAGTGGATTCATGCCATTGCTTGGTTGATCACTAGTTGACTTGTGTGCTAAAATTGAAATGTTCAATTACCCTTGTTCATGGATGCTTTGATTGCCTTTCAATTACATATATGCATGTTCTTCAGCGGTTAGCTTAGGTAGGAAATTATAATTTAATTAGGGATAATGATATTAGTCTACTGCTTTATGAACACAAATGGAGGTTAATGATAATTATTATGTTTCCCCAGTTTGATTAGGAGGTGATCGAATTGATGATGAAATGTTTTTTTCAATCTTGATTAGGAAGGCATGATCTTTTAGCGAGTAGATTTGAAGGATAATTATAGTATAATTAGGAATCAATGATGTTATCTTACTGCTTTGCAAACACAAAATATTCATTCCCTTCAATTAATAAATCCCTAGTTTGATTAGGAAGTGGTTGGAGTTAATCGATTGCTTGTTGGTTTGTTGAATAGTGAGTGAACTAGGATTACCTTAAATAGAATCTAGTCCCTAATTTCAGACTTATGGTGGTTCATGTCCCAAGACTTAAAAATGTGGCCATGTATATTATTTGCATGATGAGTATCGAGATTTCTTTCTCATACCTTACCGCAAGTCCTTATGATATTTGTGTGCCTAATGCTTGCACTTTCAATACTTAGTTGTTATATTACCACATTGCACTTCAATAACTCGTTTGTTAATTTTCTTTCTAGAATGGTTAGGATTAGTTTAGAATTATAATAAACCCCTCGCGAATATATGCATGATCACTTGGCGACTTTGATATCTTAAGGTCATAATTGGTAAAAACGCGCTTGACTAAGTTAGTGGTACCACAAGGGTTTTAATAGTAACATTAGCATAATTAAGTCCCCGAACTTAAAAATTTTGTTGTAGAGGAATCGATATGACCTTTTCATGTCTTCATTGGTTTCTAACAGACCCCAAATAAGTTAGTGGCGACTCCAAGATTTACTTTGGCCATTAAAGAATTAAAACATGAAAAATCTAACGTCGGGTGAGGTATGAGCTTTGGAAAGCCTACACTTTTTTGATGGTCTGGTTGGATTTGACATTTGATGGACTATTTGGACCATCATTTTGATGAATCATTTGGACCATCTTTCAAGCAATACTTCTAGACTCTTTCCCAGAAACTGAATTTTTGGGAGGGTCACGTAAACAATGCCTTGTTATTAAGTCTTTGGTCATGCACCCCCAAAAGCTAGAGATTATAAACAAATCCTATCTAGGGTGCATCTAAATCTATGCATATTATGATGATGAAACTAATCCAAGATATTCTAACCATTTATTAAAAGGTGATGCTAAGTCTAATTTGATTTTATTAATTAGAATTTAAGTTAGATTATTTGTTAAAGTTTGTCGCGACCTAAATTTCAGGTGCACCACCTAGGTTTTAGGCTAATGGACTACTAAGTTTCAAACTTAGCTCGGGTTCTCCCAAGCCCATACCAATTCGCGACTTAGTTCAAATTTTTTAAATGGATTTTTATATAAGAGTCGCCACTAATCAGTTTACGGTAGGTCGATTAGACA
Organism: Eucalyptus brandiana; assembly: GCA_014182725.1. Taxonomy (NCBI): domain Eukaryota; kingdom Viridiplantae; phylum Streptophyta; class Magnoliopsida; order Myrtales; family Myrtaceae; genus Eucalyptus; species Eucalyptus brandiana. Next base: position 1,729,163 of record CM024673.1, on the reverse strand, counting down.
CCTATGTAAAATAATGGGAGAATTATTTTACTCCTACAAACTAGAGACTAAAGGTATGGGGACTTGATTACACTAAACTTCTCTAATGCCCTTTCGGTACCATTTCTTTTTTATTTTTAAAAATATATATTTTTGCAGGCAACTAAGATTTATTTTAATCTAAATTACTATCATGCAAATATGGTGACCACACGGGTGCTCTTCCACTATTAAACATTGAATAAAAATAAATAAATAAATAAATTGTATCAAAAAAAATAAACCCACAAAACAAGCAATTATTTTTTGGGTTTTCTTGAAATTAGAATTTTATCATAAAACATGCATTTAAACTATATGACCTAATTTTACTAATAATGAATCTAACATGCAAACTAATTGACATTGTCACGACCCGATCTCGCCGCCCCTCGAAAAGTATCCAAGGAAGGGAAAGGTCGAGTTTAGGGGTATTTGATCTCAAGATCGCGAGCTCTCCCAAGCTCATACCCCGCGTGACAGCGGATTTATTTATACGATCTAGGTATTTAACAACCTAAAAAAATATACAGGAGTCGCCACTAGCCTCAACTTTGGGGGTCGGCTAGAAACCCAATCGAGGGTCGGGAGTATTCCCTCGATTCCTATGCAATCAAATATCTAGGTTCGGGGACTTGGGTTACGCTAATATTGCTATTAGCGCCCTTTCGGTACCTAAACAGTAGGTTGTGTTTTTCCTAACATTTTCATGCATTTCTTTTTATATTTTCAGGATCGTCAATTCTATACTAAGTGATCATGCGCGGTGGATTACTTTCATTCTTATTCTATTCCTAAGAAATGAAAAGAAAACAAACAATGAAATTGAAATTGCAAAACATGAAGTAAACAATCAAGAAAAGCAGTAAATCTATCATGCAAACCTAAAAGAAAATATAAAAGAGAAATATATGGGAAAAAGAGAGAAAAACCCGCAACTCGTCGGGTTTTATACAATGCATGGAACCCGAGACATATGTCGGGAGAAAAACGAATATTACAGAATAACGGTCGGAGTGGACATCGACCTCCACCATCTTCACTTCTCCTCCACTTTTTGGATCCTATTCTAAACCTAATCTAGAAAATCTGGATGCTTAGATGCATACAAATGAAAGAAACAATCATCACGTATCGAAACAATCAAAAGCAAGACATTCTTTTATGTTCACAAAGAGTGACTAAAGTCACAAAGTCTTCTAGATCAAATTCTAAGTGAAATCCCAAGATTTAGCATCATTATGTATTACACCTAAATCATCCATATAACGATCACACACAAAGCATATAACATGACAAACATTCAAGCCATATGACCTTGGTCCTCAATCAACCCAAAACGATGAATGGACCAACTAAAGATCACTTATTCCAAAACATGCACCATTGAATTCACTTAACATATGTATTTAAGGCAAACGGAGTAATCAATGTGTAACCCACATGATACCTAAAACCGTTTTGTAGACAATTGATAAAGGATGTCATTCCATGAAGGAAGCACCTCAAGATTCCTAACGCATGAATTTCTAAAAATATTAAGAACATGAACAAGTCAATCAAGAATAGATCATAGTAGCATGTCACACCGTCATTCTACCACATATTGAAAGCAATTTGGACAAATCTACTATCTCATCTTAAGACTAACAGCAACTAGCCACAGAAAAGACAGCATTTCTATAATTGAATCAACTTCAAAAATCAAAGACAGCATTTGATTATATATTGTAACTAAAAGCACGTGAATTTACAAAATCCTAGAAGAGATCAAGGTCCATCAAAAGTAGAACAGAGCAGCAAGGCAAACATACAACTATTTTTTCTGCGGATGATGGAAGTGTGGATCTTCAGGTAAATCATTTTTATCAATGGCTGCCATCTAAGGGAACATCTGCAAAAGTGTCTTCATCTTATAGATATTCCTGTATAACTGTGACAGTTTTTTTTTAGGCATCTGGAGCTTATATCTTTTGGCCGAATGGTACATACCCTATTGAGTTATGACAAGAATGCACATTTTCTTCCAGAATATTTCACTCAGGACAGCTCATGACTGATGACAGTTTATAATTATAAGTCCTTACAATATCTAGGTTCCTTTGACTATTTTGCGGGACCACTGCTGGATGAAGTACATCAAAGGATCAATTCATGGACATAGCAGGCGGTTTGTCATGCACTCAGTTTTCTCGCCAGATTGCTAAAATGCATTCATGACACTGCATCACTATTAGATTGTTTCATCATGTTCCTAATGTTGACTAAGCTTTTAGAGGTTTGAGGCCATTAAGGGCGACCGTAATGAAGTATTTGTATTGACAACTGCAATTGTGGAAACTCACACATGAATCAACAGAGTAGTATCTAACATTATCTCCATATTGAACCACAATGATGTCCAACTGATGATGGGATTGAGGAAACAAGCAGCACATAGGAGTATTGTGTATTTACCTAGCTCGCGGCACCAGACAGGAGATAAGACCCGAGAAATCGTCCAAAGAGCGAGCCTCCGATCGAGAGAGTTATTAATCTCCGAGAGCGATCCTCAACCAGTCGGAACAGAGAGAATCTCCGATCCTGATGAAGCTAGATCCGGGCGAGAGCGATCGAGTGTCTGTAAGAAAAAGAGAATTAGAGCAGGAAAGAGAATTCCCGAGCGAAAGAGTCGCCTTGAGTCCCGAGAGAGCGTGTGAGATCTGGAGAACGTCCTCGAGAGAGAGAAACCGTTCGGCCGTTTTTCCTCCGAGAGAGAGTCTGAGCCGAGAGCGTTCGTCCGTTCCGTCACACTCGCGGCTGCACTGACCGATATAGGAAATTTAGCTACGGCTGTCACAGATCGGGGATGGGAATACGCCGAGCGCGAAGATGATCAGCATAGCGAGGCCAACGACCGCTTCAAGCTCTTCATCTTCGAAGCCAGAAACATCACCAACGATTTCTTCTCATTCTCCATCTTCTTCGACTCTATCTATCCAGAAGCACAAACCTCCGAGCGGCGGAACTCCCGACGGAAGAAATGAAAACCGATCGCGAGTGGAGATCAACTCCGAATCTCAGTACCGGAGGCAACAGGCCAAAGCAATGGTGGAGACGAAGGATGCGACGGTTGGTGACCGGATTGCGGTAGCGGCGGCGCGCGAATCGAATCTCCGCCGCGATGGGAAGAACTTGAAGATTTGGGATCCGAGTCAAGTGCCGAGAAAGAGAGAAAGCTTCACGATGGAGGATCCTCGATCTAGGGTTTTTTTTTTTGGGTCTGGTGACCCCAAAGAAAAATATCGAAAGAGAGAAAACCCCCTTTTCCGCTCCGCGGGAGAGAGAGATCCTGATGAAGCGAGTGCGGGAGCCCGAAAAAAATCCCCTCCGCCAGAGAATCCCCCTTTTTATATTCTTTTTTTCTTCTTTCTTTGTTTTATTTTTGTTTTCTCTCTTTGTTTTCTTTTTGTTTTCTTTTTATTTCTAATTTTTCTTTTGCTTTTCATTTCGTTCCATTTTTTCTTTTTGTTTAGTTTTGTTTTCTCTCTTTTTTTTTTTTTGTTTTCTTTTCTTTGTTTTCTTTTTGGCTCTTTTTTTTTTTTATATTTTTGCAAACAATGGACGTAAAAAAAAAAAAAAAAAAAAAGATAAAATTTCGGGTGTCACAGACATGCACCTTATGTTTTTGTATTTTTTATTTGAAAGTCGGAATTAATAAAAACCCTAATTAAACTATCTAAAATGAATAATTTTATAATATGTTTTAGGGGTTAATTTGACTTAAACCTTATCCTATCTTAGAAAACTATTTTTTTTAAAGGAAGAGATTAATAAAGTGTGCAAAGATTATCTAAGCCCTTATCTTTTAAAAAAATATTTAAATCCAATCCTAACCTATTCCAAAAATTATCTAAATATGCAATCTAAAAAATGCAATCCTAATTTACTAAACCAACACACTCTAATGCAAGATTTGATTTTTTATTTTTATTTTTTATTTTTTTTCAAGATAAGCAAGTATATCTAAACAATCAAGATATTCATCAAATGAGAATTAAAATAACCGAGAAATAATCCATTGTCTCACGGGTTAAATTAACGGCTATTTTAACCCTAAACATCACAACATAAGATTCAAAATAATTAAAAATATGATCCGAAGTCTTACAGATCAAATTAATAACTATAATGACTTAACAATTAAAATACTTTCAACATGCCCGAAAATTAATATAATTAAAAAATGATCCGATGTATTACGGATCAAATTAATTATTATAATAATTTTGGACAAAACCCCTGCGGTTAATGCCTACATGAATATTGACATCCAATGCTACAAAAATAACTAAACTTTAAAAAATAAGATAAGATAACATAAAATAAGTGACAAATAAAAATTAAAAATAAGCTACCTAAGGGGGAGGACAGCAACGTTGATGGGTAGCCGGAGAGAGGGTAGCTGACGTCGGACCTCCAGCGAGGGAACCAGCGAAGGTATGGTGTCCGGCGCAGGCTGCTGCGCAGCAGAGTGGATCGGTCAGGCGCGGAGGTGACGCGGGCGCAGCAACAGCGTCAAGCAACGGATCCGAAGTTGTAGGCATTGGCCAGGCAGTGCTCAGCACTGGGTCGCAGGTTGTAGAGGCGCGACAGCGTCGAGAGGGAAGCAGCAACAGCGGCGTCGGGATCTGGTGGTGCTCGGGCGGAGCAATGGAGCGGATCGGTCATACGACATTCACTTGAGTGCCATAACTTTTTTTGCTTATTTAAGTGCCACGGATTTGAAAAATCAATAATTTAAGTGCCATTGGCAATTTATGTAATTTGACATGGATACCAGTCATCCTATATATCATCGTCACCGCCAACATGGACAATTTTTATAATTTTTTTGCTCACTTATATATCATAAATTTGAAAAATCGATCATTTAAGTATTATCTACAATTTGCTTACCCCATAAATCTACTGTCGGCCTACCCTAGATCTAGTGAGAACCTTCATGCCCTCGCCTGTGGTCAACTAGGCCATCGTAGCCTTACCTCGAAGGCCTTCGCCCACAGTTAATGATGGCCTTGCCTAGGGCCTTCGCAACACTACTGGCCGAGAGTGAGGCCTTTACACCTAGCTCAAAAAAAGAAAAAACATGGAAAAAAGATAAATAAAAACTAAAAAAAAATTAAAAAATTATTTAAAGAAAATACAAAAAATCCACATAGGATAATTTGCCGGAAATGACACTCAAATGATCGATTTTACTTTGATGTGACATTTAAGTGAGCCAAGAAAAATTTATGACACTCAACTAAGTGTTGTGTGAAAATTATAACACTTCTGTTATACTTGTCTCAAGTCTAAATTAACCTAAGTTCATTAACTAAACTAGCCTACTTAAATCCAAGCTAACACTAATTAAACTCCTTGAGACGCTACCTTAGCTCTCGGCTGCCACTATCATCATCAGTTTCCACCATCCATTTCATATAATTCATACATTCACTCAATATAAATCATCAATAGACTCGTACAAATCAATCAAGAAATTTGGCTTGGGAATTTGATTTCTCCCATGCAACACGATTAGCCCCACCACCTCCTAATCAAATTAGGGGTTCATTGATTAAAGTCAATGGTTATTAACCCCATTTGTGTTCACAAAGCAGTTATAGGTTAACGTCATTAATCTCTAACTAGGTTCTAATCCCCCGTCTAAACTACCCGCCGAAGGACATGCATATGTAGTCTATCATACACCTAATCATCCACACGCAAGGCCAACTAAGTCATAAATTAGGCTAATTAGCCTTAGGAGTCAAGCAAACAATTAGTGAACCAAGAGGGTCACTTCTAAATTTTTATCCTCATCTGCCTGATTATGTTTTAATCTGATTAAGGGCCTTAATGATGTCAAAATTGAATGAAATTAGTGGTAATCGAAAGCTTAGAGAGTGTAGTTTAATGTTCATTAAGATCATTTTCCCTAATTGTGAGCCGAATTTCTCAATTTAACCCAACTACCTTGAATTAGACTCGGTTATGATCCAACTTTTGAAAAATAAGGGAAAACTTTTTAAGGAGCTAAATGCTCACCAAATTCAATAAACAACTAGCCCTGCATGTTATCTTCAAATTTCATGTTTCGAAGATTTTGCAAATAAGCCCCCATCTTAGACAAAATTAAATATTTCCCCAAGGATTCAAATGTAAATAGTTTTGTAGGCCAGTAAGGAACTTGTCCAATTCATTGCAAAAACGACCCCCCCTACACTCTATATATATATATATGAAACTTTACAAATATACAATTAAGGTCCTCCTCAACAACTTTTGTTTTTTAACTTTTTGCAAAAAAGACATCCAAGTTCCTCAAAATTGCAAAATACGTCCAAAGCACACAGGAATAAATTTTTCACATCAAACATTTTACTAGATTGAGCTTGTACCTTTTTGGACCAAATAAACTTTGACTTTTACAAATTTTATATAATGAGAAAGCTTATGATCTTATTAGCTAAAACTGTTGTTTTAGACAATTTTTTGAAATTTGAAAAAAAAAAATAAACACTTGAAAGTTTTTCAGACTTGAGTTTTTAAGAAAAAGCTTTGAATCTTCAAACTCAAATTCAAGTATATTCAAGCATATTCAAACACATTCAACCTATTCTCTAGACCAATAGTGTATCTTCAACATGCTCTCAAGAACATTCATCAATTTCTTCGAACATTCAACATCAAGCAAATCCTAGGCTACTCATATATTGATGAAATCATTCATAAAACATCATCAAATCACTCCTAATCAACATTCACCTAACATGAAATCATCCTAAGCTAATAAATTATCAAAATGAACATTGAGGACTATATAAGGTCATTTAGTTGAACATGAACTTAGGATAGAATTATATATATTCAAGCAATAAACTAAACTAGGCTAATTTCCCAAGAATACCTATCCTAACATAATAATTCTAATAAAAACGACATGCAATTTGGCTAAATCAACTTCTATAGACAAGTAAAGCATTTGGCTATCCTAGAAAATTATGATCTCAAAACTTCTTAACATGCAATAGAACATCTATTCTATGAAACTAAATACTAATATATGATCTAACTTCTAACTGTCAAATTTTGTCACCTCGTAGTTGGAATTGAATATAGATTGAAGATTTTCCTTCAACTTTGAACTATGTTCATCCTTTCATCTTTGGATGATCACATGAAATTGATGACTAAAGCATTTTGGACCTACCTTTGATTATTGGAATTGGGTAAACAATCGCAAAATTGATCGAAACTCAGGGAAACAACAATCACCAAAACCTTATGGACACAATGGGAAGCTCAATTGCAAGAGTTGATTTGCAAGGAATGGTCGGAAGGAAATCAATTTTTTTTTTTTCGTCGGTCCTACTCTAATCTTATTCTAACACTCACTCTCAGACTTTTGCCATTGCCTCCTTGCAAGGCGTGGGAGTCGAAACCCATTCCTGAAATGAAATCGTCCCCACCCCAATCCCCCTGAGAAGGTGGGGATTTGAACTCCCAAGGAAGGAAATCAATTGAAGCACAACCTTTGGCAGAGAGAGAGAGAGAGTTTGTGGAACTGAAAATTTTAGTGAGAGAGAGTTGTGTGTGTAGTGAATGGCACTTAATGTGAGAGGAAGACAAGACAATGTATCTTGCATTTTGATGCGAAAAATTCGGATATATGATGCAATCTTGGCCTTTGATTGATCTTATGGCTCATGTTGATCCCTTAATGACTAAGATAACTCCCTATTGGCCGCAATTTTAACACATGGATAGATGACTTTCCACTTTAGATGCTAGGATTGAGAGGCTAATGCATGCTTTTAATTTCCAATCCAATGACATGGCAAGGGTGATTTAGTAATATTAGGTTAATGGCAATTTTGTAACTTTTGCAATGTAATGAGAGAGGGGCTGGCCATGCTAGATATTTTGGTCCAATGGGCCAAACCCAATGGGTTTGGTTTGGTTTTAGGGTCACTCGAGACCAACTAATTATTTTTTGTCTCATTTTTTGTGTTCTTTAAAAGGACAAATATACTATTTCAAATTATATATCCATCAATTATGTGACATTAAGCAGTCAAACTATGAATATCAATACATATCAAATATAAATATAAGTAAGTAACAATGGATAGTTCACACTTGCTAAAAGCAACAAATCATAAAAACAAACATACGATGTAGAGGAACAGAGGCAAGCAAAGCCAAGGCGAGTGATGAGTTTTTTTTTTTGGGTCAAATAAGGGCTGGGTTTCTTTCTATTTTCTAACTTACAAGGCAAATTGAACCATGAAGAGAATAGAGAAGGGGTTTAGACTAGACAAAAGCTTATAATATAATATATAATATATCATAAATTATCATATGTACAAGGTTGATCCGAATTGGACCAACCCTAGACTTCCAAGTTCGATGGCTAACTAGCATAGTGCAACGTCCGAGGATCTTGAGATCAAGCGCTAGCCCAATCTCTCTAGGAACTGGACCGGCCGAGTTGGGCGGGTCCACAATTGACCTTGGATCGATGCTCACTGCTAATAACTATGAAACATTGATCATACATCTTTTTTAAAAGGAGCACTCATTTTGACAACTGTAATTACTGTGGAAAAAAATATGTCAAACATGCAAGTTATGTCTCTTGATTTTATATGTATTCATACATGGAGGAACTCACAGCAAAGAAACATCATCACTAACACCAACTTTTTGAATTGTTATCAGGTCAGTACCAGCATGCGCAATTACTTAATTCGATAGGAAGAATCGAGGCATGATGTAGTACAAAAAAAATTAGGACATGTAAACAAATGAAAAGGAGCCAATGTCGTGAATGATTAGACTCGGGTCACAGGAACGCTCACAAAGTTTCAAATCTCACTTAATGATTAAGAGTCAAGTGCCAACCGCCAATTGAGTGACAATAACTGGAAAAAATTAAAATTAGATGAATTGATTAACATGCAATAAACTATTTGTTCATTTAAGATTTGAAGAGCATTAGCTTTGTTTAACAGAAATTCTTTAATTCGATTTTACACTAGCCATCGCCAGCTATGTCGATATATGTACTTACAATTTTAGAAATTAAGGGAATATCAAAATTAATAATGATAAAGGTGGCTCACCAAGACGAGATTACGTGGCTTGTATATTATCTAGATGATGTACATGTTAAGTGCATTGGATAGAGAAAGAGATATGATTATGGATAATTGATGATATTAACCCCGTTTTGACTTTAATGACAAGTTGAAAATTGAGTTGTATTTTTCTATGAATCATTAATTATCTTATGATGACTTTAATGACAAGTTGAAAATGGTTCCGTTGATTGATAACGTCGCCAGATAAGTGTTTTGGCAAAATTCTTGAAAGCATCATGTGTACTTGGAAAATTAACTTACAAATGACTCGTGACTAAACCAAAAGTAGGGCTGTGGTGCCGGAAAAAGGCATCTTAGGATGTTAATCCGTTCCATGTGTAACTAACTCATGGACCTAAGATCTCTAGATTGCCTTTGACCAATTCCTTCACGCATGCAATGAGTTGGTTTGATTTCCCCTACACTACTTGAGATCCTATCGGTCTAGGTTTACCTAAACTGATCGATGGCGACTCTAGTCTAGTATTTTAGTTTGTAGTCAAATTGGATTTTGTAAATTATTCAAACTTAGGATTTTGGGAGATCTTAGAATCCAAGGCAATCCTAACTAGCAACTCCTGCTTTGCAAAATTAGAGGTGCTCTATCTGATTGGAAGATAAAGGAGCTAGGTTCTTTAATGATGGCTTATTAGCCGTTACATTTATCTTTACCAAAGTGCCACCTTATAAATGATGAAAAGACTTGTATCTAGATTGACTTGTACTTTATGCTCAAAGAAAATATTAAGGAATATGCAATTTGATTATTATTTTTTAATTCAAGACACCTGAAATTTTCGTAATATACAAAATTTGACACATAGACTTAGCTATAATTTTTTCATGACTTTTTGACTAAAAAAATAGAAATGGAAATCAAATAAAATTCATTTTGGTATTTGTGTTATTTTAGGTTGTTGCTTAACCCCTGAGTTCTATAGTATTTCTCTGCTATATTATAAATTCGGGATTATTTTATCTTATCAGCGCCTACAAATATCATATATCAAAGTAACATCATTAACAATAATTATTCATAATCGCTTTTAATTAACACATGGTCGTGCCGCGTCCCAAGGCCCTCGCCCAGGCCCAACTTGCCCACTGATTCGGCACCGAATTTTTGTCTTGGCCCACCTCATGCTCCTAAACCTTCATCCAATATTCCAAAATCGCAAAAGTTAAACCCTATCAGCCAACGTGCGAGAACAAATTCTGCAAGTGCAAGCTACTATCTTCTCATAAAGGCTTTTTGGTCACGTTTTTATACCATTTCAAAATTATTTATCTCGTATTTTATATGTCACCGATGGAGACATCTTGTATCAATTGATAACGTTGAATTTGATCGAACTTTTTATGAAAGAATTGGCTCATGATTTTGGATCTTCCATTTTCTATTTAATAAATGACCAACACCTCTAAAGTTTGCTAATGAAACATGCATATGATACGATCATAAGATTCCATAGTAATTTCACTATCCCATATCATTTGTTAAAAGTTCATTGTTATCATGACCATCACTTACTCTAGTTACCAAGTAGTGAAAGCAAAATTCAAAATTGAATATCAAATTATATCAAGTAGATTCGACCGGTATATATTTTCAGCAATTGTATTATTTTGACACTTAACCTTCCACACTTAAAAACTTTTCACTATCAACGATTAGGCCTTAAATATACTATAACTTGAAATGTAAAAAAAGGAAAAACTACTTATTAGCTAGATTGTAGCTATAAAAAAAAAAATCCAAAATGCCCCCAACTCAAGAACATCCTACACGTCAAATGGGCAAATTTATAAATTGAAATCATGCTCAATGAGTATATTTTGCCGAATAGTTAACCGCAGCATTTAATGAGAACTTTTTATATTTTACTTTTTTTGGCCATCTGCTCTTTGATAGTTGAAAAAAAAAAAAAAAGACCGAATAGGCTCCAATTTTGACAAGTTTTCTAATTGATACTTCGATATTGCGTGCAAAGAGCAACCAACCAGACCGGGCCACTCTCGATCGGGGCAAACAATATATTTCTAATATGCTTTTTAACTTCTCGGGGGAAGCGACGCATGGACACGCGGCACCCGTTTGTCTAGACCTGGTTCCGTCTCCCCTCAATTATCCACGTTAGGACAAGCAGCCACTTGTCAAAACGAGGGATTTTTTAATAATGCGGCAGAGTGTCCACGTTCGGCGGCTGCCGCATCGTTTGACGTTGACCTGATCTTCATCCGCCTCGGCGCCGTAATGCCTGAGCCTCCCATTACACATTGTAGTTGTTACCTAACTTTTGCTGCCTTCACGACAATCATATCAGTCTTGACTTTGACTTATGAATGTCTCGGTGCCATCCATCGACGCATGGGGAGATAAATGCAAATGTAGAGATGACGGTGGAGGGTGGCATGTCTTGGACGTGCAAAAGTGGGCGCCGAAAATCCATAGAAAGAAAAGTCTGATTTTAACACCGGAAGAGAAATTTCAAAAGAAAAAAGAAAAAAGAAAAAGTGAAGGGTCATCCTCAAACACTTTAACAGATTGGTGACAACGGCGAGGGAGGCATGGAAGTCGGGCTCAAAGGTGGCTATCAATAGCAAGAGAGAGAGAGAGAGAGAGATAGATAAATGCTAAATAAGATTACTTCGCAAGCCTTAACAATATCCTGTACAGGTCAATTGAAAAATATAAGTGTTTTTGATACTTATGTTGACCTACCTATTTTAAAAGAAAGTTACTATGAAATGGAAGTCGAGTAATTTATTGGTTAATATATGAGTCTACTAGCTATTATTGTTGTTACACAGGTCACCATGTCAATTTTTTTTGTAACATTCAGATTAGTTAGTTATCAAAGTGAGTTCGTCGAAAACAAAATCAGAACCAACATATCCATCGATGAGTTAGTCCTCGATCTTAATAACTAGCAACGCGATCTAAAAGCGAGTTAAAACCGGCAGGACCTCCCTCATAATTTGTCCCTTTTCTGGACATGCCGATCCATATTTCACGATAAGCAACGTCCAGAGATCAATCCAAAATATCCTCTTTTGACCATTTACCATGTGGACAATCCAATGCATTTAATGGGCGGCATGCCTTTCGCCGCGTACACACACACACACAAATATATATATATATATATGTATATCGTCCTCTCTATATCGTCCTCGGCGAGATTCACTGCAACTCGCCTTTCGCCGCCGAGTCCTAATGGCTCCGCCAACCTCGCTCCTCCTCCCTCTCTTCCTCTTCCTCTTCCTCCAGTCTTGTCGGCTCTCCACCTCGGCGCTGCCCAGCCTCGCCAAACGCGCGTCCCTTTCCGTCGAGGACCCCGGCGACGTCCTTGTCTCTCCCTCCGGCGTCTTCTCCGCTGGCTTCTTCCCCGTTGGCGACAACGCCTATGGCTTCGCCGTCTGGTTCAGCGACCACTCCTGCTCCGGTGCCAACTGCACCCCCGTCTGGATGGCCAACCGCGAGGCCCCCGTCAACGGCCGACGCTCCGCCTTGTCCCTCCTCGACTCGGGCAACCTCGTCCTCACCGACGCGGGCGATGCCGGCGCCGAGGTCTGGTCTTCCGGCACCAGATCCGGCTCCGCCGCCGAGCTCCGCCTCAACGATACCGGGAATCTCTTCCTCGCCGACGGTAGCGGCGGCGTCCTGTGGCAGAGCTTCGACTCGCCGACCAACACCCTACTGCCTCAGCAGCCACTCACCAGAAACACGTTCCTGATCTCTGCTCGGAGCCGGTACAACTACTCGAGCGGTTTCTACAAGCTTTACTTCGACAACGACAATGTCCTCCGCCTCCTCTTCGACGGCCCGTCGATCTCGGGCGTCTACTGGCCGTACCCGTGGGTCCCGAGTAATCAGCTTGGCCGATTCCTCTACAACAGCAGCCGCATCGCTGTGCTCGACCCCCTCGGCCGCTTCCAGTCCTCCGACAACTACTCGTTCTCCACCTCTGACTACGGCGCGGCTAAGCAGAGAAGGATGACCCTCGACTTTGACGGCAACTTGCGGGTCTACAGCCGCGAGCGGGGCTCGGCTGTCTGGGCCGTGACGTGGGAAGCGCTCAGCAGCATCCCCTGCTTCATCCACGGCGTGTGCGGCAACAACAGCCTCTGCAGCTACGACCCGGCCAAGGGTCGGAGCTGCTCCTGCGTGCCTGGGTTTGTCCCCAAGGTCCCGGGCGACTGGTCGGCCGGTTGCGTGCCCGATTTCACCTTCTCCGACGGGTGCGTCACCGACGAGATTCGGTTCGTGAAGCTCCTGTACATCGATTTCTATGGCTACGACTACAACACCATCTTTAACACCACTCTCGAGACGTGCCGGCAGACTTGCCTGAACCTGTGCAACTGCCGAGGATTCCAGTACAGCAAGTCGAGCTCCGGGGGCACGTTCGATTGCTACCCCAAGATCGAGCTCCTGAATGGTCACAACCTGCCCAGCTTCACTGGCGAGTTCTTCATCAAGGTCCCCAAGAATAAGACCTTCACTGTGGACCAACTGGTGAAGAGGACTCAGTACAGTTGCCCTCCCAAGCCAGAGTTGAAGATCTTGGACAGGACTTACTCCAAGAAAGGAAAAAACGGGGCGTTGAACTTCATGCTCTGGTTCGCCTGCGTGGTGGGAGGGATCGAGATCGTGGTGGTGTTCTTGGTGTGGTTCTTCCTGATTAGGAACCAGCAGGATGTCACTTCTGCACACCAGAGCTACCTCCTCGCCGCGACCGGGTTCAAGCGGTTCACCTATGACGAGCTCAAGAAGGCAACGCGGAATTTCAGCAAGGAGATTGGGAGAGGCGCAGGCGGGATCGTGTACAAAGCCCTGTTGCCTGATGATCGGATCGCAGCAGTGAAGGTGCTCAACAATGCCACGACCGGAGAGGCCGATTTTCTGGCGGAGGCCAGCACGATCGGGAGGGTGAACCACATGAATTTGATCGAGATGTGGGGTTACTGTGCCGAGGGAAAGCACAGGCTATTGGTGTACGAGTTCATGGAACACGGGTCTTTGGCACAGAACCTGTCGTCGCTAGAGCTCCACTGGAAGAGGCGGTTCAATATCGCGGTAGGCACCGCGAAGGGCCTAGCTTATCTCCACGAGGAGTGCCTGGAGTGGGTTCTGCATTGTGACGTGAAGCCTCAGAACATTCTCCTAGACTCCGATTACCAACCCAAAGTCGCAGACTTTGGGCTATCCAAGCTTATGGACCGAGGGAAGGTGACGAATTCCGACTTCTCGAGGATCAGAGGAACCCGAGGCTATATGGCTCCCGAATGGGTCTCAAATCTGTCCATCACGTCCAAGGTGGATGTCTACAGCTATGGGATCGTCATGCTAGAGATGGTGACAGGAATCAGCCCGACGACGAGTGTCCACTCATTGGAGAGCGGAGGGGACGCGAAGCAAGTCCAGCTCGTCCCGTGGGCAAGGAACAAGGTGAACGAACCGGGGAGGACGGCGTCCCGCCTCAAAGAGATGGTGGATCCAGCGCTCAAGGGTGACTACGACCCGAAGAAGATGGAGGTCTTGATTGAGGTCGCGCTCAGGTGCGTGGAGGAAGATAAAGACGCCAGACCCACCATGAGCCAAGTGGTGGAAATGCTCCTGAGGCACGAGAACGACGGTTGATTTCGGTGCAGTGTGAAGTGGATTTGATTCAGGTGCTTCTGAAAGTATTTAAATCTGCAGCGTTGGCTTCGCATAGTCTCGTTGCTTAAAGATATGGAGTCCAACGAGAATTTAGCGAAGGTTAACTTATATTTTTGAACGAGGTTCAGTCACAGTTTTCGTTCTTGAGAATAACCAGAGATTATGTCCCCGTTTGTTTGTCGGCTGGTTACACAGATCTCGCAGGCGAAAGCGGGTTCGATGCTCTTCTACTTGTCCGCCGAAAGCGATTTATCCCTAGGGAATTGGTATCTATTTGCTGGATTCGAGTTCACGTGGATCCGATCCATCATACCCGTTACATGAGTTTAATTAATTATCGACGATCGAGAGAAATCCAAACTAGTCGACTCGAATGTCGGCAAGTTTCTGCAACGTGTCCATACTATACTTGAACTCGCTCAATGATAAGGTAGAAACTATGCTTTTTAGGGCTGCGGACAAATTATATCCATCTGCTCAAGGGCACATGCATGATCATAGTAGGTGGGGATCAAATTAATTTGGGTTTTGGATGAGAAGAGCTGTAGATCTGGTCAATCTGGCACCTCTCTCTCTCTCTCAAGTTGACCTTGTTTATGTGATAAAAGAGAGAGGGAATGAGTCCTATCTTGGAGGAATCGACCGGAATGTTAATGGGTTCTCCTTTTAGGATGAAGTAAAATATAATGGGGGACAACTAACAATTGATTGAGAGCAGCACGGCCCGCAAACAAATCCGTATACATAATTCTTTTCTGTCAAGGACGTGGAGTCGTCCAAAGGGCATCTCTATGATGAATCGCTCGAGCTCACACTTTCTTTGACCTTCTAATTTTATTTTCAAAAGTATTGTTAAAGTCGACAATAGACTAGACGCTCTCATTTTATTAAGGCGATGTCCACGTCCCACGGGCAAGACAGGCTAATCACAAGAGGACGCTATAGCGATAGTGTCTATATGAAGTTTACCTCGAGAAAATGCATGATTATCATTTTGAAACGGTCTTGAGTGAGGAATAAATATGCTTCCGGCTTGGAATTTGAGTCTCCTTTCTTCTATTGAACTACTTATACTTTTTTGAGTCTAGAAAAATGATTAAGTGACCGTCTTTAATTCATTGTAAGATTAATAACTTGTTCTGAAATAAATAAATAAATAAAAATTTGTTATGAGATTCACTCATTCAAATTTCCTTTGGTTTTGTGTTCTTCATCCAAATTTCCTTTGATTCTTCCGTTGATCCTTTAATTTCTGGCTGTTGCATTTTATTTCTCGAGCAATATATTTGTTTGTTCTATCGTTCATATCAAATTAGAAAAATCTTTTTCAATTTTGCTCTAAGGAGCTGGCGCGCATTATTCACGTACTCACAAGTTGATAAAGATTTTGAAAAACTTGATTTATAAAGAGCTGAAGACTTCGTGGCTGAGCTAGAGCCATAAACCAAACCTTTGTTTAATTTATAATCACCCGTTTGTCAAATTTATTTTAGGGTTCCAATCAGCACCAACCAGTACAAAACAAAACATTATGTCTCACGGGCGACATTTTCCTCCATCCCTTCCTTTTTCTAAGGAAGTAAATAAAGATTGAGTAGCGATTCTTCCAAAGGGCAGTACGCAGTTGGTAGACAAGTCATTCGGGGAACAAGACAGAAGAGCTAGAGGACACTCCGCCTCCTGAATTTGTATCCGGGGATGCGTGTTTGAAGAAAATTCAATCGATCGTCGCCAGTAATTCCCTGCAACCAACTACAATAGGTTCGATTGCGGCGTTAACTGAGATGCAATGATGTTCAGATATATATAATCCCATCCCTTAGCTCATGGTAGAGCGTTGGGAAGATGCTGAAATGCCAAAACACCATTGTGGTCCCTATCACTTGCTAAACTCGAAGACCCGTATGCGACAAGAGTCTTCGATCACTTCCTCCGCACCTGCCCGTCCCGGATCGCCATCGCCGGATCTGTCAGTAATATAGCTAGAACCTCACAAAGAGGGGGTTAGCTTGCTTCATGTAGAAGCTACAGTGAGGGTGTCAACAGTACGGTTCGGTTCAGTTCAGTTCGATTTTTCAAAAAACCGAACCGAACCAAATCGTTAGAAAAATCTTCCGAATCGAATCAAATGAAACCCGAACTGAATACGAACCGAACCGGAATTTCGGTTCGGATCGGCTTTTCAATTTTTCGGTTTTCGGTTTTCAACTTTTAGTTTTCGGTTTTTTTTTTTTTTTTCAACTCAAAATAATCTAAATTCAATATGTTACTGCACTTCAAGCTTAGAGGATTTTGCAATTTAAATCATATACTTCATTCCCTTTTTTAAGCATTGGTCAAATAATGATGAGAAAAGATTAGGTCCATCAAGCAACTTATCAAATTTGTGTCAAAAAAAATTAGAACACGGACTCTATTAAAACAGCACTTACTCACATAGACTTCAGCATCATCTTCTAGATACTCATCTTCAAAAGTCCCATCCTCATACTCATCCTCCAATGCATCTGCACATGAAACTAAGACGTCATCAAGTTTAAATGAAAAGCACACCTTACTGTCCATTGAAGTCGTTTCAGAATATTTCAGTTTTCACAACAATTCCCCTGTTCTTCTTCACTCAATATGAACAATCCACAATCTGCAAAACTGGGAAAGGCAAAAACAGGGGAGTAAAGGATGAGAAATCGAGCAAACAATCACTTCACCCACCATCATCAAAACTGTCGAAGATGACCGCGTCCTCCTCTTCGTCGACACCCGCCGACACTTCTTCGACGATGGTCGGCTTCAGGACCGGCTCGGGCTGCGAGTCCCGCTTCCTGGCGAGCGACGCGAATGCCCTGTTCGGAGACGGGCACTCACCAACTGAACTCCGCCGTCCACAATGTGCTGCAATTGCCCAGCAACTATCAGCCGGCACCCACCATTCCTCGTCACTTCATCGGGCACCACGCCGCACCACAATTATCATAAAACAGCGAGAGAAAACGATACGAACGAAGCTTCAATGTCCCGAGAGGCGAAACAAGAGCAGACAAACTCTACTCCCCATTCACCAATTCCCCAGCCACGAAGAAACCCACGACCCAAAATCCGACCACGACTCCGAAAAAGGCACGGAGAGAAAGAAAAGCCGATCGAGTACCGTTTCGGCGTGAACCAAGGAGACGGGGGCGAAGCTGCCTCGCCATCTCCTCCGCGTCGGCGGGCTTCCACGGCTGCTCGGCGGCAGCGGGGGCTGCTCCGGCGACTGCAGCCATTGGGATCGTGGCGGTGGTGGGCCAGGAGATTCGGCCATAAGGGCCGAAAGTTGACGTGAATTTATAGCTTTCTTTATCGGTTTATGGTTCGGTTTGATACGGTTAATCAAATTAATAAAAAAAATATTGATTTTTAATGAGTTCGGTTCGATTCTGACACCTAGCTGCAGCGTCGGTGGAAGTGGGAGTGCTTTTTGCGGTCCTATCGGTCCACATCAGATGACTACCGCCTTGTTTGACGCCGACATAGTTCTCATCCGCCTCGGCCCCATACGCGCGGACCTCCCATAAAGCGTTGCACTTGTTACATAACTTTTTCCGCTTTTACAACAATCATATCAAGTCTTGACTTTGACTTACGAATCTCTTCGTGCCATCGATCGATGCACGGGGAGATCAAAACAAATGTAGAGATGGCGGTGGAGGTGGCATGTCTTGAACGTGCAATAGTGGGAGACAATTTTTTTTTTTTGTGCTGAAAAAACCGCTTTGGTTGACAACCATTACGTAAACCCTTAGGTGATGCTAGCCCATGACCTACCATCAGGGCGCCACGCGTAATACACCTAATGGTCTACCAATCTCCCTACAACTTGCATTGCAGGAATTTCGAACACCTAACATTTCTCTTCAAAAGCAGGAGCCTACCCAGAGCCACCACGGTCGGTGGTGTGGGAGACAGAAATTCATAGAAAGAATAGTCTTAAATTTGAGATCAATAATGGGAGATGAAAATTCATAGAAAGAAAAGTCTAAAATTTGAGATCTCAGAATCAGTATAGTTACTCTAATTTTAAGATTGAAAGAGAAATTGTAAAGGAAAAGGAAAAAAAAAAGTGAAGGGTTGTCCTCAAACACTCCAATAGTGATCCATCGATGATGATGGCAAAGGAAGGCATAGAGGTTGGGCTCAGAGGTGGCCATGAGTAGAGGAGGAGGGGGAGATATATATATATATATAAATGCTAATTAAGATTATGTCACGAGACTTGACAAAATGGTATTTACTTGTAGGGTTTAGATGGAAGTGCAGTGGTGTTTTTGAGATTTGTGTTGACTTATTTATTGTAAAAGAAAGCAGGCCAATCTAATGTAGAAGTCATAAAGCTAAGTAATTTACTAGGCTATTACGCAAGCTCACTGATTATTAGCATTGTCATGCCAGCCGCCACATAAAATTTTTCGTGATATTTAGACCTGTTAATTATTAAAGCAAATTCGTTGAAAACAAAGTCAAAACTAAACTATCCATCGATTAGTTTAGTTCCCGGCTCGAATAACTAGCGAGGCGACCCAAAAGTGAGTTAAAACCGGAGGGACCTCCCGCTCCTCACTCTGGTTTGTCCCTATTGCTGGACATGGCGAGATTCAAAAGGCTGATTCATTTTCACACACTATTCAACTGTACACACACACACACACACACACACACACGTGATATTGTCCTTGGCGAGATTCACCGCAACTCGCCTTTCGCCGCCGAGTCCTAATGGCTACGCCACCCTCTTTCCTCCTCCATCTCTTCCTCTTCCTCTTCCTCTTCCTCTTCCTCCAATCTTGTCGGCTCTCCACGTCGGCGCTGCCCAGCCTCGCCAAACACGCGTCACTCTCTGTCGAGAACCCCGGCGACGTCCTCGTCTCCCCCTCCGGCGCCTTCTCCGCCGGCTTCTTCCCCGTCGGCTACAATGCCTACGGCTTCGCCGTCTGGTTCAGCGACCCCCCCTACTCCGTTGCCGCCTGCACCCCCGTCTGGATGGCCAACCGCGAGGCTCCCGTCAACGGCCGACGCTCCACCTTATCCCTCCTCGACTCGGGCAACCTCGTCCTCACCGACGCCGGCGACGCCGGCAATGAAGTCTGGTCTTCCGGCACCAGCTCCCCCTCCGCCGCTGAGCTCCGCCTCAATGACACCGGGAATCTCTTCCTCACCGACGGCGGCGGCGGCGTCCTGTGGCAGAGCTTCGACTCGCCGACCGACACCCTCCTCCCTCAGCAGCCATTCACCAGAAACACGTTCCTGATCTCCGCTCGGAGCCGGTACAACTACTCGACCGGGTTCTACAAGTTTTACTTCGGCAACGACAATGTCCTCCGCCTCATCTTCGACGGCCCATCAATCTCGGGCGTGTACTAGCCGTACCCGTGGATTTCGAACTATGACCTTAAACGATTCCTCTACAACAGCAGCCGCATCGCTGTGCTCGACCCGCTCGGCCGCTTCCAATCCTCCGACGACTTCTCGTTCTACACCTCTGACTACGGCGTCGCGGCTATGCAGAGAAGGATGACCCTCGGCTTTGACGGCAACTTGCGGGTCTACAGCCGCGAGCGGGGCTCGGCTGTCTGGGCCGTGACGTGGGAAGCGCTCAGCAGCATCCCCTGCTTCATCCACGGCGTGTGCGGCAACAACAGCCTCTGCAGCTACGACCCGGCCAAGGGACGGAGCTGCTCCTGCCTGCCTGGGTACGTCCCCAGCGTCCTGGGCGACTGGTCGGCCGGTTGCGTGCCCAATTTCACCTTCTCCGACGGGTGCGCCGCTGACGAGATCGGGTTCGTGAAGCTCCTGTACGTCGATTTCTATGGCTACGACTACCACACCATCTATAACACCACTCTTGAGAAGTGCCGGCAGACTTGCCTGAGCCTGTGCGACTGCCGAGGATTCCAGTACAGCGGGTCGGCCACCTTCACCACGTTCGATTGCTTCCCCAAGATCGAGCTCCTCAATGGGCACAACCGGCCCAGCTTCACCGGCCAGTTCTTCGTCAAGGTCCCCAAGAATAAGACCTTCACCGAGGACCAGCTCGTGAAGAGGACTCAGTACGGTTGCCCTCCCACCCCGGAGGTGAAGGTCTTGGACAGGACTTACTCCAAGAAAGGCACAAACGGGGCGTTGAACTTCATGCTCTGGTTCGCCTGCGTGTTTGGAGGGATCGAGATCGTGGTGGTGCTCTTGGTGTGGTTCTTCCTGATTAGGAACCAGCAGGATGTCACTTCCGCGCACCAGAGCTACCTCCTCATCGCGACCGGGTTCAAGCGGTTCACCTACGACGAGCTCAAGAAGGCAACGCGGAATTTCAGCAAGGAGATCGGGAGAGGCGCAGGCGGGATCGTGTACAAGGCCCTGTTGTCCGATCATCGGGTTGCGGCAGTGAAGGTGCTCAACAATGCCACGACTGGTGAGGCCGATTTTCTGGCGGAGGCCAGCACGATCGGGAGGGTGAACCACATGAATTTGATCGAGATGTGGGGTTACTGTGCCGAGGGAAAGCACAGGCTATTGGTGTACGAGTTCATGGAACACGGGTCGCTGGCACAGAACCTGTCGTCGCCGGAGCTCCACTGGAAGAGGCGGTTTGACATCGCGGTAGGCACCGCAAAGGGTCTTGCTTATCTCCACGAGGAGTGCATGGAGTGGGTTCTGCATTGCGACGTGAAGCCTCAGAACATTCTTCTAGACTCCGATTACCAACCCAAAGTCGCGGACTTCGGGCTTTCCAAGCTCATGGACCGAGGGAAGGTGACGAATTCCGACTTCTCGAGGATCAGAGGAACCCGAGGCTACATGGCTCCCGAATGGGTCTCGAATCTGTCCATCACGTCCAAGGTGGATGTCTACAGCTACGGGATCGTCATGCTAGAGATGGTGACGGGAATCAGCCCCACGACGAGCGTCCACTCGCTGGAGAGCGGAGGGGACGCCAAGCAACTCCAGCTCATCCCGTGGGCAAGGAACAAGGTGAACGAACCGGGGAGGACGGGGTCCCGCGGGGAAGAGATGGTGGATCCGGCGCTCAGGGGTGACTACGACCCGAAGAAGATGGAGGTCTTGATTGAGGTCGCGCTCAGGTGCGTGGAGGAAGATAAAGACGCCAGACCCACCATGAGCCAAGTGGTGGAAATGCTCCTGAGGCAGGAGAATGATGGTTAGATTTCGGTGCAGAGTGAAGTGGAATTGATTCGGGTGCTTCTGAAAGTATTTAAATCTGCAGTGGTGGCTTGGCATGGTCTCGTTTCTTAAAAATATGGAGTCCAACGAGAACTTAGCGAAGGTTAACTTATATTTTTGAACGAGGTTCAGTCACAGCTTGCGTTCTTGAGAATAACCAGAGATTCTGTCCCCCGTTCATTTTTCGGCCGGTTACACAGATCTTGCAAGCGAAAGCGGGTTCGATGCTCTTCTACTTGTCCTCCGAAAGCGATTCATCCCTAGCGAATTTGTATCTAATTCCTGGACTCGAGTTCATATGGATCCGATCCATCACACCCGTTACACGAGTTTAATAAATTATCCAACCTAGTCGGCTCATATGAAGTTTCTGCAACTTGTCCATACAATACGTGAACTCGCTCAATAATAAGGTAGAAACTATGCTTTTTAGGGCGGTGGTCAAATTATATCCATCTGCTCAAGGGCACATGCATGATCATAGAAGGTAAGGATCAAATTAATTTGGGTTTTGGTTGAGAAGAGCTGTAGATCTGGTCAATGCTGGCAGCTCTCTCTCTCTCTCTCTCTCTCTCTCTCTCTCTCTCTCAAGTTGACCTTGTTTATGTGATAAAAGAGAGAGGAATGAATCCTATCTTGGAGGAATCGACCGGAATGTTAATGGGTTCTCCTTTTAGGATGAAGTAAAATATAATGGGGGACAACTAACAATTGATTGAGAGCAGCACGGTCCGCAAACAAATCCGTATACATAATTCTTTTCTGTCAATACAAAATGACGTAGAGTCGTCCAAAGGGCATCTCTATGATGAATCGCTCGAGTTCACGCTTTCTTTGACCTTCTAATTTTATTTTCAAAAGTATCGTTAAAGTCGACCGCACAGATTGACAATAGACTAGACGCTCTCATTTTATTAAGGCGATGTCCATGCCCCACGGGCGAGACAGGCTAATCACAAGAGGACGCTATAGCAATAGTGTCTATATGAAGTTTACCTCGAGAAAAAGCATGATTATCATTTTGAAACGGTCTTAAGTGAGGAATAAATATGCTTCCGACTTGGATTTTGAGTCTCCTTTCTTCTATTGAACTACTTATACTTTTTTGAGTCTAGAAAAATGATTAAGTGACCGTCTTTAATTCATTGTAAGATTAATAACTTGTTCTGAAATAAATAAATAAATAAATAAATAATTTATTATGAGATTCACTCATTCAAATTTCCTTTGATTCTTCCGTTGATCCTTTAATTTCTGGCTGTTGCATTTTATTTCTCGAGCAATATATTTATTTGTTCTATCGTTCATATCAAATTAGAAAAATCTTTTTCAACCTTGCTCTAAGGAGCTGGCACGCATTATTCACGTACTCACAAGTTGATAAAGATTTTGAAAAACTTGATTTATAAAGAGCTGAAGACTTCGTGGCTGAGTACCAAAAAAAAAAAAAAGACTTCGTGGCTGAGCTAGAACCCTAAACCAAACCTTTGTTTAATTTATAATCACCCGTTTGTCAAATTTATTTTAGGGTTCCAATCAGCACCAACTAGTAAAAAACAAAACATTATGCCTCACGCGCTACATTTTCCTCCATCCCTTCCTTTTTCTAAGGAAGTGAATAAACGTCGAGTAGCGATTGGTCCAAAGGGCAGTACGCAGTTGGTAGACAAGTCATTCGAGGAACAAGATAGAAGAGCTAGAGGACACTCCGCCACCTGAATTTGCATCCGGGGAAGTGTGTTCGAAGAAAATTCAATCGACCGTCGCCAGTAATTCCCTTCAATCGACTACAATAGGCGCGATTGCGGCGTTAACGGAAATGCAATGATGAGCTTTAGATATATAATTCCATTCCTTAGCTCATGGTAGAGCGTTGGGAAGACGCTGAAATACCGGAACACCATTGTAGTCCCTATCACTTGCTAAACTCGAAGACCCATCTGCAACAAGAGTCGCCGATCACTCCCTCCGCACTTGCCCGTCCAGGATCGCCATCGCCGGATCCATTAGTATTATAGCTTGAACCTCCCAAAGAGGGGGTTAGCCCGCTTCATGTAGAAGCTGCAGCATCGGTGGAAGGGGGCGTGCTTTTTGCCATAGGGCCCAGATGGCAAATAACAGTTCGCTCTTTCAGGGGCCCTGACACAATACTTATCACATGACTTCGAGTAATGCAAATTAAATTCATTCCGAGTTATCATATTAGAAGAATCTCCATATTAT
The DNA here is from genome assembly GCA_014182725.1 of Eucalyptus brandiana. Taxonomy (NCBI): domain Eukaryota; kingdom Viridiplantae; phylum Streptophyta; class Magnoliopsida; order Myrtales; family Myrtaceae; genus Eucalyptus; species Eucalyptus brandiana. The sequence goes on along the minus strand of CM024673.1, from coordinate 1,704,875 downwards.
AATCTTTTGGGAGATTAAATTTAGTCCATAATTATTTAGGGATGCTAAAGCTGTACACTACTTAAATTTTTCATGTCATATTTAAACCCCTCATTTTGCAATGTTTTGGACATCCCTTGTCTATCTGCGAATTCCATCAAACTCTCTTTTTGGAACGGATTTCAACAAGTCATGGTAACTCAGTATGCCAGGCCAACTATTTCAGTTACCGGTGCAACAACAAATGCCTGAAATAGAGAGAGAGAGGCATGAACAATGTTGCTAGTATCTATATAAACCAGCATTTTTCTCCTAAGAGAGAGGCCTAAAGCTGCATTGACCTCCTCAGGATGCTACTGATGCTCACGACCACTTCTAAAACTGCACTGGCCTAAAGCTACATAGTCACTCCTATTGTCTATTTGATTATTCAAAAACATTGGAGATACATGACCAAAGACCTTCTCAAAGCTGCGCAAGAACATTGGCTATCATGCATTCACGCACTTTACACATAGCCTCCAATGGCTCTCTCTTTGGCATTGTGAGTCCCGTCCCCTCAGACAAGTCCATCAGCTCTTCGCCGACTCGTTTCCACTCCAAACATTGAATAAGCACCGCCAAAGCCAAGCTCACCACTCGATTGGCAAGGCCAGCACCGGGACAACTCCTCCTCCCCATCCCAAACGGCAACAATCGGTACGCATGATCACCTTCCAATCCCTCATACCTCTCCGGTTTAAAACTTGTGGGATCATCCCACACTTTTGGGTCTCTTTGAATTGCCCACGCATTAACCAAGATCATGGTTCCTCGGGGCACGTCGAACCCGCTAACCGTGCAATCCTCGGCAGACTCATGCGGCACTAGGAGTGGCCCTGGCGGAAACAATCGAAGTGCCTCGTTGATGATGTTACGAAGGCAAGGTAGCTTGTGGGTGTCAACTTCGTCAACTAGACGGTCTCGACCAACGACATCGTCTAGTTCTGCTTGAGCTTTTTTCATGACATCCGGATGATTGAGCAGGAGGGACATGGCCCATTCTATCGTTACCGCGGATGTGTCCGTGCCTGCACTTAACATTGACTGCCGCAAATTGTGTTTAAAAATTGAGTAAGTATATGCTCAATTCTTTCAAAAATAGATCAAACTAGCTTTTGAAATCAAAGAACCATCACGTTCAAGCATAAAGAGGCAAATGTAAAAGGAATAGATTCAGTTTATGTAAAGTGCAAACTCTATCTGTTTCATGCATCATGTAGACATAGAAGTATTTCGAATAGCTGCTGCCTATCCTCCACGAGTTTTCCTGATCAAATCATTTAACTTGCATAAATTTTCTAATTAGGTCGATTAATCCCAATTTCTATTAATTCGAGCTAATGTCAACCTCTGCCAGAGTATGGGGTGGAAAAGATCTTGCCTCCATGGACAAGCCACCATTATAAAAAGAAATTTGCCACCGAACGGCATGACTTTTAGCCATGTCAATTTTCCACGGTGGTTTGTCGATGATGGCAAGTTATTTTAGACAACATACTCTTCTATGGTTCGAACAGCTTGAATCCATCGGAGTTGGCAAACATGCGTAAGTTCAAGGAAAAGAAAATGAGGATCCCAGTTAAGCCATTTACTGCACACATGATTAAAAATCCATGGACTTGACTAATCAACATTTTCACACATATTACCTTATACGAGCTCTTTCTTTCTGACCTCTCTCCTCTTTCATCTCTTTAATGAACAACAATCTAGATAGCGGCTACCATTGAAGAAAGAAAAATTCAGACATAATCCTGGTTCATGTGAATCATTAGATGTGAGCGCAACTCACATGTACTGTTGGATGAGATGAACCCCACACGAGATCCACGTGATTTCGTATAAGTATTGGATTCACATTGTTCAAATCATATAATAAAGGGTAAGAAACAAGACCCTATTACTCAAAATAGAAAAGAAAAATAAAACCTTTCGGGGGATAGACAATATAGAAGGACACGATGACTATACTTTGTGAAACTGGTTTCGAATTCTATCGAGCAAAGTCCAATACATTTAAATTAATATCGATCATTAGATTTGTGGTATCCAAACAAAACAAGTCATTGCTAACGATCTTAATTCATATAGGTATATGTATACTTCGATTCTAAACCATCTTCCAAGCACAGGGATTAAATAAAAATCTTTGCTTGAGAAGGAGTCAAATTTTTGTTCACTTCTTGGTATACCCATGAAAAACTAAAATTTGCTTGCCTCTCATTTTTTATATAATCAACATGCTATTTTTTAATTATATTAATTTTTTTAATCTTATTTATTAAGTAATTTTATTTTTTAAAATGAAGGGTATGAGTCAGATTCAACCGAATCCAATAATTAAGAAACATGGCACTGTGTATGCATAAATCAAAGGAATAGAATATGTACATTGATCTGGCCTTTGATGATGTCGTCCGTGTAGCCCTCCGACAGCATGGTGTCGATCATCGTCTTGCTCTCGTCCTCTCGGCCGCCGTTGGCATCACTTCTCTTCCTTCTCGACCTGTGCTCGTCTATCATCCCCTGCAAGATCACATCGCACCTCTTGGCCACGTCCACCATCCTCCGCTCCCTCCCCTTGAAGTCCACCACCTTCCTCAGCACTGGCAAGTAATCGCCCGGGTCCGTCCCGCTCAACTCGAATTGCTCCTCTATTACCTCCCCGAACCGCCTGGCCACCTCGGCGTCGCCTGAGTTCACAGCGGCGCCGGAGTAGCGCTTCCCAGAGATCATCCTCATGATGATGTTGAAGGACAGCTGCTGCAGCTTCGACCTCATCTCCACCCTCACGAAACCGCCACCCGGGCCAGAGGAGGTCGCCTTGTAGAGGCTCCTCACGAGGTGCCTGACTTCCTCCTGCCGGATGGCGAGGGAGCTGGCGAGACAATGCGGCGAAAGGATCTCGAGGGCTGTGAGGCGGCGGAGGTTGCGCCAGTGGGGACCGTAGGGGGCGGTGCCGATGGTAGTGTTGCCGTAGGCCATGATCTTGCCCGCAAGCATGCAGGGGCGGTTGGCGAGGATGACGTCATTCCTGGTGAAGCACTCCTCGGCGGCGGACGGGGAGGATACGACGACCACAGGCCGAGAGCCGAATGAGAGGGAAAGGACAGGGCCATAGCGGTCGGAGAGGGACTGGAGGGTCCGGTGGACGGGTTCTTTTATGAGGAGGAGGTGGCCGATGATGGGGAGGGAAGGCGGGCCCGGCGGGAGATTTCTCTTGCCGCTTCTCTGCAATTTGAACAGGAAGAGAAGAAAGAGGAAGGAGGATGCTGAGAGGATATACACCCACGCGTCCTCCATCGACAACATGGGTTGGAGGCCGCGCTGGGGAGAGAGAGAGAGAGAGAGAGAATGGGAAGAGAGACGTGATAGGATTGAGGTTTTAAAGGGTACGTGGGGTCAAGCTAGAATAGGAAGAGAGACGTGAGAGAGTGGAGGTTTTAAAGGGTACGTGGGGTCAAGCTTTTCACATTTTCTGACCATTTCTAGGTATTAACTATTAAGTAATGCTGCGCATTATCAAAATTATTAGCAGAAATGTACCCAAAAAATCATAAATCTATTATATTAGTATCAATTCAGTTATAAACATTTCAATTAAACCAATTTAGTTTTAAATATTTTTACATTGATACAAATTTGGTCAATTTGACAAATTTAGATTGAAAACTACTGACATAACGTCAATCGACCTTTGTAGCAGTTTATATTAAATCTCATGCACTTATCATATATATTGCTTATCTTCTTCTTCATCAACACCTATCACCTTCTATTAATTAGTCATACTAATTGGACTTGATTTTGTTTAGTTGATGACTTTACTTTATCGATACTGTCCAACTTAGGAAATTTTATGGTCTTAACACTATCTCGTCAATAGTGGACTGGGTTAATATATATTTCAAAGCCATCGTTCATGTACGGCGAATGGCAATCAATCATCTTAACTTAAGAGTCTTCGGCATTGAAATTGACTTTTTTAGAGTGCTGAAGCCTATAAAAATCTATAGATTAGAGTTGGCTGAGATCTGAACTTCAACGAAGTGTCCCGGAAACATTATGTACCGAAAGAGAAAAGAATTCTAACCCTAACTCCGACTGGAAATGCGATATGAGTTTATTTCTTCTTTGTCATTTGTTTATTCTTTTTCTAGTATCGTTTGTCCATGTGCGTTTGTCCATGTGCGAGCGCTTTCTTTTTGGACAAGCAAAAGGAGAGGGGGCGCTGTCTGCGAATTTTTAATTAGACCCCTTTAGGAAATTCATATATTGAATAACACGATACCATTTTATTGGATATTAAATGTGATCTGCTAGATATGTGAATATATTTTTAATATAAACTCTGTTTTTACCTTTTATCATAAAGATCGAAGGATGCTTGGATGCAAGTGCCGTCTTGGTCCATGGGAAAGTGACCTGCGCTAGATGGCGCGCGCGCGCTGGACACCACGACTTTTTTTTTTTAATATTTGGTCGGTAGACACCACGACTTAATTAACTGCGCTTTTATATACGAATCGTTCGTTCGTAAGGTTTCCCCAGTCCCACTCATGATGAGAAAAAAGAAGATGAAATCCAAGGGTTATGGTCAAAGATGATGTTCCGTTGCTTCGTGGCAGTCGATCGTGGAAAGAAGCGTGCGAACGCAGGAGCCACCGGATCAGACCGAGGACCCTTCTTTTGTCTGACCAGGCCTGAAGGTCAAAACGCAGAAACACGAAACTAATCAAAACTAAAAAAAAGGAAAATTTCAAATAGAGCCTCCTTTTCTCGAAAGAATATCTAAGTGAAGTTTGCCTAAGATTCGAAGTAGTAATTTAGTTTCAAATAAAGGGCATGATCAGGGTATTTTCGTCCAAAAGCATTTATTTATTTTTTTAACCCTTCATCCATGTTCATCTTCTTTTTCATTTGACCGAAAAAAAAAAAAAAAAAAATCTTCTTCTTCATTAGGCATTAAATTTTTGCCATACAAATCGGGGCACTAGAAGATGGTGAGCTCGAGGGTGAAGGGCTAGTCGGAGAAGCCGTCAATCTGGGAGCGGTGGTGGGAGAAAGGGATGAGGAAGGCTGCTTGGGCATCTCAGTTGTAGTCCTAGTAGAGGACAAGGTTGTTGGTGGAGCAGCAGGCGGAGGTGAGGGAGAAGAGGTTGGCAGAGTGGACTTGGTGGTCGCAGAGAAGGCAGAACTTGGCCTCTCGCTCTCATACTTTTCTTTCTTTCTTTCTTCGTTTCTTGTTCATTTTTTCCCCTTTACTCATCTTCTTCTTCTTCTTTTGGTTCCAAGCCATGGATCTTCTTTCTCCCCATTTTGCTTCACCATGATACAGTCGAGGGCATTCTCTCTTGTCCTATGCGGCCTCAGATTCAACCCCTTCACAAACACCAGGGCCGTCTCTTACATTCACGCTCGTGCTAAAACCTCCGCTCGATTCAGAATCTTTCGCGTTAAGGATGAGTTTCGCCAGATACGTAAAACACTCCGGAAAAGAGAGATGTCATGTTTCGCATTTCTCATGTGCCAATTTGAAACGATCCTAGCAATCCTTACCCAAAAATTGGTGAACCCCAATTTTGCCTTTCATCTCACAGAACACCACAGTCACAAGTAGATGGCTCTCTCTGTTTGACTGCTCGAGAGAACATAGAAAATGGTGCGCCCCAATTATGGTGTTCTTGATCTTGGCAATGCCTATCTTCAACATTGATGAAGAAAACGATGGACAGGGACAACCATAGGTGGAATCAAGAAGGAGATGAAAGGGGAAAGAGAAACGAAGAAAGAATATTTTTGGATGAAAATACCCTTGATCAGGTCATTGGAATACGCATTAGAGATGCATCTGTTCGTCGACTAGCGAGTCAGGCTCTTATTTGAGACTAAATGACTAATTTGAGTTATTATTTAAGACAAACTCCACTTTAAGTCTCATTTTGAGAAAAAATGAGGGTACGTTAGATCCCTATTCGAAATTTCCCAACTAAAAATAGGACTACGGAGGATGTGTCATCAATCATAACAGGTCTAGAGAAGATTCACCTTATTCTTAGGGAGGAGGACATTAGCCAACACGTCCTCCTCCTCCTCCTCGAAAGTGCCATTACAAAACAATTCCATCGCTCTTGTTTCCTGGAGAATTATGACCTTCTTCAGCAGGTATTCTCTCTCTCTCTCTCTCTCTCTCTCTCTCTCTCTCTCTCTCTCTCTCTCTCTCTCTCTCTCTCTCTCTCTTTCTGTCCGGCAGATGATGAGATTTGATGAGGAGCAGTTGGTTGCTTTTCTTTTCTTTTCTTGCTGAATTCGATTGGCGTTCGACTGATGAATTAGTTCGTGCGGGTTTCGTTGTATATAATGGGACTTTTATGATGGTGGGTTGCTTATTCGTCTCGCCTCTGGATGGGTCTTTGGGGAAGGGTGTTGGGGGATCTCTCCTCCTCCTCCCAAAAAACCAGCACCAACCAGTACAGAACGCAGCATTATTTCTCACGGCCACATTTTCCTCCGTCTCTCGCTTTTTCTATAGAAGGAAGTAAATAAAGATCGAGTTGTGATTGGTACATAGGGCAGTACAGAGTTGGCAGACTAGTCATTCGAGTAAACAGGATAAAACGACTACAGGATGAGAAAATATTGACTACATCTAGTGCTCTAACATGACAAATAAAAAGACACCTCAAATCGCATCACGTGTCCAACGTCAGCCCACGTTGTCAGGCCAATTTTTAAAATTTGGTCAGCTCTTTCTCTTGAGAGAGGAGAAAATATTAGCAACATCTAGTGCTAAGGCACTTCGAATTGCGCCACCGAACAAATATCAAAAATTGGCCTGATAACATGGCCCATGTTGGACACATGGCACAATTTTTTGAGGTGCTTCTTATTTGTTATGTTGGAGTACCAAACGTAGCCAATATTTTTCTCCTCTTTCAATAGGAAGAGTCAAACAAATTTCAAAAATTGGCCTAACAACGTGGGCTTCAGAAATTGGCCTAACAATGTGGACCCATGTTGGACACGTGGCGTGATTTGAGGTGCCTTCTTATTTGTCACGTTGGAGCACTAGATGTAGCCAATATTATCTCCTAGAGGACATTACGCCACCTGAATATGCATCTGGGGAAGCATGTTTGAAGAAAACTCAATCCATCATCGCTAGTAATTCCCTTCAATCGAGTACGAAGATGCAATAGTTGAACTCCAGCGCTAGCATCCGACTCAATAATGAGGTTTAGACATATAATTCAATCCCTTAGTGTTGGAAATATGGTTTGATAACTTGGGAAACACCGATCCTAAGTATCAATAATTGTTTCGTTCAATCGGTAATTGACTTGGTAAAATAGGAATTATAATCAATGTATATTTCTTTCCTGTTTTACACTTTAGTCTTGTATTACAAATAGTGTAATGAATTTGTACAAGAAACATACTAAAATACAAAGCTGCGGTTCTTCCTCTCCACTTTATTCCAATTTCTGTCATGATATCAGAGCACTCTTTTTTGGCCTAAGCTTGCGCATCTTCAAATTGCTTTTCGGTTCTTTTTCCGATTTGCTATTGCGACTTCAACCTACAAAACAAACCAGCCACCGAATAGAATTTTTTACTCTGCTCAGAAAAACTTTGACAAAACCAACAAATGGAAGAAGCCTCCAACTCACCTCAACAGATCCCGGATCCCGCACTTGTCAACCCAACAAAAGAAGGAGCAATACCTGCTCGATTATCAACCATTGCTTCATCAATACCTGCTCAATCATCTTCCAAACACAGGGACCGATCTAGTGGCCTTACCTCAGCTGGTACCCCCTTTAAGGCGGACCTTCTGGGGAGAATTACCCAAATGACAGGTCGGGCTAGACGAGAATAGCGCTTGGATCCATCCCTACAAATCCCCACCCGGTTCCACAACTCGGGTTTCTGCCCTAGGCATTCCCAGTCAATGGCGGCTGTCCCGAGCCCGGAGATCCTCTTCACATGACGACAGCTGACGGACCGGAGCTCCGACTTATCAACATGCAGCTCACCGAACATGACAACTACAACGCCTGGGCTCAAGACCTTCGGCGAGCACTTGTAACCAAGGATAAGGACGGTTTCCTTGACGGCACCATCCCCTATCTAACCAACGAACGACTGCAACGTTTCTGGAAAAAATGCAACCAATTAGTTGGTACCTGGATCGGAAATTGCCTTGCTCCGGACGTTGCAACTGGGCTACCACTGACCGAGGACTTGAAGACTTTTTGGGCAAACATCCAAAAGATGTATGGGCGTCTCGATCCGACGAAGATCTTCACTATTACCCAGGACATTTCAGAACTGAAACAAGGAAATCAATCAGTCACTACCTACTTCAATCGGCTCTCGGCTCTCTGGAATGAGCTCAAGGAGGCTGAAGAACGCCTTGAGGGACCCGAAGCAACACTACAACAATACCGAAAAATTAAGGAACGGGAGAAAGTGACTAGATTTCTACTTATCTTGAACGACACATACTCACCATTTCGATCGCAAATCTTAGCGATGGATCCATTACCTTCGCTCGACCGGATCTACCAATTGGCAGTCCAAAAGGAAAGCTAGCGGCAAGCCGCGACCGAGCATGGTAGAACTAGCGAAGAAGTCGCCTTTGCTGCTCTTTTAGACCAGCTTCAGATCTGGAGAAATGTCGCATGGAGTCCATGGCGGTCGTGGGATTATTGGAGGAATGGCTAGAGGAATCGAAGGCTTCGGGCAAGGAGAGGGCGGACGAATTGGGGCTACACCTAGTTTAGGTGAAAACCCTACAATGAACGGCTAGGATGGAAGTAAGATGGACGGCTGTGGTTTGATCCAAGATTTAGGATCCAACAGTCCATATCAGAGGAGATCAGACGGCTCTTATTTGCTCGCCAATCCGACTGAATCAAACGGCCCTTATTTGGCCATGACAACGCCCGCATATAGGGCATTCGGAGGCCCACGAAATGCCACAACATCCACAAAAAATACTGGGCAAAATTCAAAAATTTAGGGTAAATATTGTAAATATTGTAGACGTCCTCATCATACTATTGATACGTGCTGGAAATTACATGGAAAGCCAGGTGATAAGAAGGAAAAAGAAATTGCTGCTTACCAAGTTTCGGCATGAAGGACTGATGGGACAAATCAGATAATTACCCAAGACTAGTATCAGAATATAATGAAGGCATTAAATCAGCTAGCAACCAATGATAAGGCTGCGAATTTCTCGGGTACTTCTTCATACAAAGAAAATTCAATATCAGTTGATACATGGATAGTTGATTTAGGTGCCAGCGATCATATAGTTTACAATGAGCGGTTATTTTCTAGTATTCAAAAGAGGCCATATTCTTCAGTATCTGTACGCTTCCCAAATGGAAATACCACTCATGTTACCAAAATTGGTACTGTCCACCTTATTTCAGGTATTATTCTAAAAAATGTTCTATTCATTCCTAATTTCGAGTTCAATCTCTTATCAGTCTCAAGAGCTTGTGAGGATAATTCTTGTCATGCTATATTCAATCGCAATGATTGTTTCTTTCAAGACCTTTTGACTGGCAGACTGATGGGCTTGGGTAGTGTTGCAGAAGGGCTATATTTTTGGATTGATCCTCAAAGAAATTTTGAATTATTCAATAAGAGCATTTCTTGTAATGCCATTGCTAGTAATAAAAATCTTATTTTTCATCAACGTTTGGGTCATACCGCAAAATTCCTTATCCTAAATGTCCAATCTGCCCATTGGCAAAACAGTCTCGGACACATTTTCCTATTAGCACATCTAGATCCACAAGTGTTTTTTCCTTACTCCATATGGATATTTGGGGACCTTATCAAACTCCACATCATGATGGATCCCGTTTCTTCTTGACCATTGTTGATGACTATACTAGAGCTACTTGGGTTTTTCTTATGCAATCCAAGAGTTAGACTTTTTCAACATTGTTGAATTTTCTATCTCTCATTAAAAATCAATTTGACAAACTTGTCCAAAAGATTCGCACTGATAATGGACGTAAGTTTTTTTCTGTAGAATGTAACTCTTTCTTGTCTTCTTGAGGAATCCTACATGAGAGTTCTTGTAATTATACACCCCAACAAAATGGAATTGTTGAAAGAAAATATCGCCACCTCTTAGAGGTAGCTCAAGCTTTAAAATATCAAGCTTCCATACCTGAAGATTTTTGGGGTAATTGTGTAGTTACAGCAGCTTATTTGATCAATTGCATGCCTACTAGAATTCTCAATGGGCGAACCCCTTTTGAATTGCTTCATGGAAAGCAACTAGTAATTGATCATCTTCGAGTTTTCGGATGTTTGTGTTATGCGGCAAATGTGGGTCATCGAAGTAAAATGGATCCTCATGCCATTCGATGTATTTTTATGGGATATCCCCCACTGCAGAAAGGCTACCGCGTCATGAAAATTTCTACATGACATTTTTTTGTTAGTAGGGATGTTATCTTCCACGAAGATATTTTTCCTTTTCAGGAGACTACGTCAATGTCTTCTACTTCAAAGTCTTATCATCAACCCTTCTTTTTAGAAGAAAATCTCATTGTTCCGCATCAGTATGTCTTTATTGCATCAAAACAGCATATGCCGATGATGACAAATGATTCCAATCGAGCCACCGACTCACCAGTTTCTTCACTTGAGAAAGATCCTTCATTAAATTCTCCATCAGTAGCCTCTTTACCGGTGACTCAACAAAGCCCTTCTCCCGTATTATCAAAAGAAACTAGAATTGAGCAGCCTCGACGTTCTGGATGTCACATTTGACCCCCTACGTGGACAAAAGATTATATATGTCCTACGTTGGATTGTCCAGGTATGTAGTATCTAGTATCATCTTATGTTTCCTTTAGTAGATTGTCATCAGAACACATGTGCCGCATCAGTAGAATTTCCGAAGAACAATAACCGTCCTCATACTCTGAAGCAGCGCATGATCCTAAATGGCAGCATGCTATGGAAGCTGAACTCAAGGCTCTCAATGAGAACCACACTTGGGACATTATTCCATCACCGGTAGGACGGAAACCTATTGACTGCAAATGGGTTTTTTAAATCAAATTTAAGGCAGATGGATATGTTGAGCAATACAAGGCTCGTTTAGTTGCGAACAGGTTCATGCAACGGGAAGGATTTGATTATCATGAAACATTCTCTCATGTAGCCAAAGAAATTACTGTTTGCTCATTCTTATCCATTGTTGCTTCTCGCAATTGGTCACTGCATCAAATGGATGTCAATAATGCTTTCTTGCATGGAGATCTGGATGAAGAGATTTATAGGGAACTTCCACAGGGATTACGTAGACAGGGGGAGTCTCGTGTGTGTCGTCTTCGGAAATCCCTATATGGACTCAAGCAGGCCTCTAGCCAATGGTATGCCAAGTTCACTGCTGCTTTAACCAGCACAGGTTTTCAGCATTCCAGACATGATTATGCACTGTTCACATGGACTGAAGGTACTTCATCAATTTACCTTTTAATATATGTTGATGACATTCTTATCATGGGGAATAATGAACTGGCCATTCCAAAATTCAAAAGCTATATGCATTCCACTTTTCATATAAAAGACTTGGGATCTCCTAAGTATTTTCTCAGCATTGAGATAGCTCGGTCTAACAAAGGAATATCTCTCAGTCAAAGAAAGTTTATTCTGGAAATAGTCTCAGAAGCAGGATTGTCAGGATGCAAACTGGCAATTATCCCGATTGAGCATAATACAAAGTTAACAACACATGAATATGATTCAAGCTCATCTTCTTCCATTGATGATTCACTACTTGAAGATCCATCAGTATACCAATGACTTGTTGGAAAACTGATTTATCTCACGATGATAAGACGAGATATATGTTATGTTGTCCAAATACTTAGTCAATTTATGTACAAGCCGAAGCAGTCTCACATGAATGCAGCCTTGAAAGTGGTAAAATACTTGAAGGGGTGTCTAGGACTTGGCATTTTTTTATCTCGAGATTGCGACATGAAAATGATGGCATATTATGATACAGATTATGCCACTTGTCCGATGACGAGAAGATCCATCACTAGTTTTTGCATCAAATTTGGAAAATATCTTATCTTGTGGAAAACAAATAAGCAGTCAACCGTATCATTATCATCAGCATAATCAAAATATCAGGCTATGGCAAAAACTGTTTTTGAAATAATATGGATTCGAGGATTGCTTGCGGATCTTGGAGTACAAGTCGATGAACCCAGTAAATTATTTTGTGACAATGATGTTGCACTCAAGTTAGCAACCAATCTAGTGTTTCATGAAAGGACTAAATATATAGAGGTCGATTGTCATTTCACTCGAGATAAGATTCAAGAAGGAATCATCACAACAAGAGGAATAGGAACTACGGAGCAACTTGCGGATATTTTTACCAAGCCATTATGCCATAGACAACATGCATACTTATTGAGCAAGCTTGGTGTCCCAGATATATATAGGCCACCAGCTTGAGGGGGAGTGTTGGAAATATGGTTTGATAACTTGGGAAACACCGATCCTGAGTATCAATGATTGTTTCATTCAATTAGTAATTGACTTGGTAAAATAGGAATTAGAATCAATGTATATTTCTTTCCTGTTTTACACTTTAGTCTTGTATTACAAATAGTGTAATGAATGTGTACAAGAAACATACTGAAATACAAAGCTGCAGTTCTTCCTCTCCACTTTATTCCAATTTCTGTCACTTAGCTCATGGTAGATCGTTGAGAATTGCCTAGAATGTCAAAACACCTTTGCCGTCCCTATCGTTTGCTAAACTCAGAGATCTAGCTGCCACAGGAATCCTTGGTCACTCCCTCCGCACCTGCCCATCCTGTATCGCCATCACCAGATCCGTCAATATTATAGCTTGATCCTCCCAAAGAGGGGCTTTAGCCCATTGATTTCGAAGGAGGAGGAGCTAGTCTGCTTCATGTTGAGGGATGCGAGGGGCGAGCCACCCTGCTGTAGAAGCTGCAACGTTGGTGGAAGTGGGAGTGCTTTTTGCAGTCCCATTATGAGACGCTCCGTTGTTCATGCGACGCCATAAGGCTCAAATGGCAAATAATATTACGCTCTATCAAGGGCCTTGATCGGTGTAAACTTAACTAAAATTCAAATCTGGTGTTAAAAAGAATTTCGAACTCAATCTATGAGTCAATCACTGAACACCCAAATTTTTTAATCAACATACACACAAGTGAGACAATACTTATTACATGACTGCGAGTAATGCTAATCAAATTCAGTCAAATAATCATATTAAAAGGATCTCCATACTATAATCTTTCGGGGGATTAAACTTAGTCCATTAATTATTTAGGGATGCTAAAGTTGTACACTTCTTAAGTTTTTTATGTCATATTTAAACCCTTCATTTTGTGATGTTTTGGACATCCTTTGTCTATTTGCGAATTCCATCAACTCTCATTTTGGAATGGATTTCAACAAGCCATGGTGACTCAGTATGCCAGGCCAGCCATATTAGTCACCGGTGCACCACGAAATAGAGAGAGAGAAGCATGAACCTGCATTGGCCTCCTTAGTATGCTTCTAAAGCTCGCGATCATTCCTAAAGCTGCACTAGCCTAAAACTGCATAATCACTCCTATTTTTCGTTTATTTGATCATTCAAAAACATTGGAGATACATGACCAAAATGAGTTCACTAGACAACGATTGTCTCAAAGCTGCCCAAGAACATTAGCTATCACGCATTCATGCACTTTGCACATAGCCTTCAATGGCTCTCTCTTGGGCATTGTGAGTACCATCCCCTTAGACAAGTCCACTAGCTCTTCGCAAACTCGTTCCCACTCCAAGCATTGAATAAGCGCCGCCAGAGCCAAGCTCACCACTCTATCAGCAAGTCCAGCACCAGGACACCCCCTCTTCCCCATCCCAAATGGCAACAACCAGTACGTATGACCATCTTCCAATCCCTCGTACCTTTCCAGTTTAAAACTTGTGGGATCGTCCCACACTTTTGGATCTCTTTGAATTCCCCACTCGTTAACTAGGATCATGGTGCTTCGAGGCACATCAAACCCGCCGATTGTGCAATCCTTAGTAGACTCATGAGCCACTAGGAGTGGCACCGACAAAAACAATTGGAGTGCCTCGTTGCTGATGTTTTGAAGGCAAGGCAGCCTGTGGATGTCACCTTCGTCAACTAGAGAATCTCGGCCCACAACGTTGTCTATTTCTACCTGAGCTTTTTTCATGACGTCTAGCTAAGAATTATTGATACTCTCCAAGAGCCTTCATGGCATGTTCGACACATGGTCAATGAGTATCGGAAAATCTAACATGTGATCAACTCTTCCCAACACCCTCTGACATGCGAGTCCAAAATTTCGACACGTGATTCCGACATTCTCGGTGTCAATTTTAAAAATTTTCAATACTTGAGGAATCAAAGTGAAAAAAAAAATATATATATATATATATGAAAAAAAAAAAAAGAGGTAGGGATGGTGGCTCGGCACTCCTAACGCTACCACTATCATCGTCGAAGGGGACCATCAACCTTGTCAGCCCTAGGTGACGAAGGGGGGCAACCCTTGCCGGCCCAAGCGAGTCTCACCCAAATCTGGGTGACACTAGCCCCTTAAATGGGCCTAACGAGGGTCGCTGGTCCTCGCTTAGGGCTGGGGAGCCTCGCCGGCCACAAGCAAGGGCTAGTGTCAACCAGATCTAGGCAAGCCTCACCAACCCTAGCAGAGGCGTCGCCCAGATTTGGGCAAGTCTTGCCCAAGCATCACTTGGGCCGACGACGGCCGCCACCTAAGGTCAACAACCTCATCGGCATCATGCCTCTTTTGTTCAATTTTGTTTTTTTTAGAATTATTTTAGCTTTTTTAAAGGTTTTCAACAATGAAAAAGTAATATAAAAAAATGCCACATAGGATAAATAAACAAATTTAAAAATACCACTTCAATATTTTTTGTTAAATAAATTGATAGTATTAATGGAATGACTCAATTATATCAATTTGATAAGTTTTAGGACTCAAATGCACTTTTGTACGATAAGTTTTAAGACTTGTAGTGCACTTATCCCTAAATTTAATAGTGGAATGTGGATTGTTTGTTTTTTTCCTCAAGTTTTATGGATTATTGCAATGGAATGCGATTGAATTTATCAAATTAAAACAATGGATGATGTTAACAAATATTTGATTAATATTTTTAGTGTAAATTAATTTTAGGGTCTTTTTATTATTCAATTATTTATTTGTACATTTATATTAAAAACATATTTAATATATAGCATGTCAAAACGTATTGGAATTCTCTATTTTTTGAAAAATGACGTGTCGACGTATTGTGCCATGTTGTATCGCGTATCCATGTCAGTGCTACATAAATGTCTGAGTGGTTGAGTAGGAGGGATACGGCCCATTCTATTGTTATCACAGATGTCTATGACTACACTTAGCAATATCTGCCACAAATTGTACTTAAGAAATTAAATAAGTATATGCTCAATTCTTTCAAAAATAGATGAAACTTGCTTTCGAAATTGAAGAATAATCATGTTCAGATGTAAAGAGGCAAATGTAAAAGGAATAGATTCAGTTTAAGTAAGACTCAATAACCGGCCGGTATTATAGTCTTGTTCATGTAAAGCGCAAAATTTACCTATTTTATGCATCACGTAGACATGGAAGAGTTTCAAATAGCTACTATCTTTCCATGAGTTTCCTTGATCAAATCATTTAACTTGCATGGACTTTCTAGTTAGGTTTATCAATGCCCATTTGATCAGTTCGAGCGAACATCAATCTCAGCCAGAGTATGGCGTGAAAATGTATCTTGCCTCCGTGGGCACGCCACCATTGAACAAAAATGTGCCTCCGATTGATGTGGCTTTTCACCATGTCAATTTTCCATGGTGGCTTGTCGATGGTGGAAAATTATTTTTGACAAGTCCTAAATTTATTATATTGATATGAATTTAGTCATAAATTTTTAATTGAACTAATTTAACCCTAAATATTTTTTCCACTTATATCAATTCAATTAATCTGGCTAATTTAAATCCGAAATCACTAAGATGGATGCTGGCCATCCTACATAACACAGTCACACCGAGATTAACATTTTTAAATAATTTTTAATATTTGTTGGATTTTTAAATTTTTGTCCTTTTTTTAATTTTCATATTTTTCTTTATTTTTTTTCCTATTCTTTCTCCTTTGCACTATGATTGATCCCAGCCACAGCCAAGGGTTGGTGAGGACATTGCGGCCCTCGCCAGCCAAAGGCGAGGGTCGCCCTCACCCAAGTTGTGACGCACTTGTGGGCCCTTGGCTATGGCTGATTGCTGGCCATGGCTGATACAGGCCAAAGGGCAAAGGAGAAAGAACAGAAAAAAATTAAAAAAATTATTAAAATAGAAAAAAATTAACAAATTATTTGAAAATGTCAACATTAGCATTGGTCGTGCCACGTAGGACGGCCGGTATCCACGTCAGCAAATTTTTTTATATCTAAATTGGCCGAACAGACTAAATTGATACCAATACAAAAAGATTTAAGATTAAATTGGTCAAATTGAAAAGTTTAAGACTGAATTGGTGCAAATACAATAGGTTTAAGGCTTTTTTGTACTTTTCCCTATTTTAAACTGACATACTTTTCTATCATTTGAGCAACTTGAATCCAATGGAGTTGGATAACATGCAAAGTTCAAGGAAAAGAAAATGAGAATTCTACTTAAGCCATTCACTACACACATGACCAAAGATCCATGGACTCGTGTAATTGATATTTTTATGCACATTACCTTATACGAGCTCTTTCTTTCTGACCTTTCTCCTCCTTCATCTTTTTAATGAACGACAATCTACATAACGGCTTCCATTCAAGAAAGAAAAAATTCAAGCATAATCATGTTACACGTGAGTCGTTAGATGTGAGTTCAACTCACATATACCGTTGGATAAGATAGATTTCACATGAGATCCACATGATTTAGCATTAGCATTGGGTTTGCATCAATTTGAGTCATATAATAATGGCTAAGAAACAAGACCCTATTACTTGAAATAGAAAAGTTAAATAAGACCTTTAACAGAATATACAATACAAAAGGAGGCAATTCCTCGGTACCTTGTGAAACTGGTTTCAAACTCTATGGAGCAAAGTAAAATATATTTAAATTAATATAGATCGTTAAATTTTTGGTATCCAAAGAAAACACGTCATTGCCAACAATCCTAATTCATATAGGTATATGTATACTTTAACTCTTAACAATCTTTCAAGCGCCAAGGGTTTAAGGGCCCGTTTGGTTCGGCTTTTGGGAAATGCCTTTGGCTAAATGCAAATACCTTTGGAGTAAAGGGGTTTTTAGGAATACTTGAATGTTTGAGAAATTATAATTTAAAGGGCATTGGAAAGTGACTTTGGCATAAATACTGTTTGGTAAACCCAACATTTGCAAATGGCTTTTATTATATTTTAAAAAAATAAAAATAAAATCCAATGAAACTCTGTCGCCAACCACCGGCGACCAGATCTGGCTGCCGGTGAGGCTGCTGAGGTCACGCGACCTCAGGTGGCGCCGCCTAGGCCTCTCCGACGGCTAGATCTGGGTTTGCATGACCCGAGTAAGGTCGCCTGGGTCGCGCGACCTTAGGTGGCGTCGCCTGGGTTCCCCCGACCTTAGGCTGACGCCACCTAGGTTCCCCCAACCTTAGGCTAGCGTCACCTAGGTTCCCCTGACCTCAGGTGGTGTCACCTGGGTCGCGCGAACCAAAGGGACGCCTACCTAGGTTGCACTCTGCCTAACCTTAGGCGACATTGCTTGGGTCGCGTGACCTCAGGTGACGCCTGCCTAGGTCACGCAAGCTTAGATCTGGCCACCAGCAAGACCCAGGCAGCAACGCTTAAGGTCATGCGACCACAAGTAGCTTGGCCGGTGACCAAATCTAGGTTCCTTAGACCTCAGGCAGCCTCGTTGGTGGCCAGATCTGGCCGCCAGTAGTTGGGGTATGGGGAAGATGACTGCTTAGTAAAAAAAAAAAAATCAACAAATGAACAGTAGAAGTGGACTCGCATTTCCAAAATGCTTACAGCCCAAAGCAAGTCTGAACTTGCTTTGGGTTTTCAGCATTCCCAATGTTGACATTAATGGACTTCCAAAAATGCTTGTCAAACCCTTAATATTTTCCCCAAGGAGCTTTAGGGGCTCAAAGCCCATTGGAAAAGTTGACCCAAACGGGACCTAAGAACAATCTTTGCCTTGAAAGGAGTCAAATTTTTGTCCATTTTAGGGTATCCTCATGATAAACTAAAATTTGCTTGCCTGTACATGCGTAAAGAATCACAATCCCCCAGTCATAAAGAATCAAGAAACATAGCACTGTTTATGTGTAAATGAAGTCAATAGAACATGTGTTATACACGTACCAGGATATGGCCTTTGATGATGTCATCCAAGTAGCCCTTTGACAACATAGAATTGATCATCGTCTTGCTCTCCACCTCTCAACCACTGTCGCTTTTCTTCATTCTCAACCTGAGTTCGTCTATCATCCATGCAAGATCACATTGCACCTCTTGGCCGCGTCCACCAACCTCAGCTTCCTCCCCTTGAAGTCTGCCACTTTCCTTGGCACTAACAAGAAATCAGCCGAGCCTGTCCCACTTAGCTTGAATTCCTCCTTTATCACCTCCCTAAGCCTCCTGGCCACCTTGGCATCGCCCACATTGATGGCGACCCTAGAGTAGCGTTTCCCAAAGATCATCCTCATGATGATGTTGAATGACAGCTCCTGTAGCCTTGACCGCATCTTTACCCTTGTGAAACCACCGCTCCATGTGGAGGAGGCCGCCTCATAGAGGTTCCTCACAAGGATTCCGACTTCCTCCTATTGGCCAGCAAGGGAGCCAGCAAGGTGGTGTGGCGAAAGGATCTCGAGGACCTTGAGGCAACAAAGGGTGCACCATTAGGGACCGTAGGGGGGGTGCCAATGGTGGTGTTGTCGTAGGCGATGATCTTGCCCGTGAACATGTGGGGTGGTTGGCGAGGATGACATCGTTCCTGGTGAAGCACTCCTTAGCCGTGGATTGCGAGGATACGACAATGACAGGTTGAGAACTAAAGGAGAGGGAAAAGACAAAGCCGTGGCGGTTGGAGAGGGATTAAAGGGTTCAATGGATAGGCTCTTCTATGAGGAGGAGGTGGCCGATGATAAGGAGTGAAGGTGGGGCTGGCGAGAGGTTTCTCTTGCTGCTTCTCTACAATTTGAATAGGAAGAGAAGGAAGAAGAAGGAGGATGCTAAGAGGATGAACACCCACCCATCTTCCATCAATAATATGTGATGGAGGCCAACGTTGTGGAGAAAGATAGAGAGAGTTAGAGAGAGAGAATGGGGAGAGATGTAAGCAAGAAGAGGTTTTATAGGTCGGCTCTAACTTTTTGTGCTAGAAAGTTACTAAATAAGTTTTAGGCCTATTGTAACTATTGTAGAAAAATGGCAATCAAAGATGTATCAATCTAAGAACAAATAGCAAAGAATGAAAGAAAATCGAAATTACACAAGACGCAAAATTTACATGGAATTCCCAAAATAGAAAAACCAAGGAGAGAGAAAGGGATTTCGCTATCTTCAAAAATACGCACAAAAGTACAATTCTAAAAGCTCTAAAAATCACTTGGTGAGCCACAAGATCTAAATATCCAAGAAGAAAATAGGAAAAAACAAAACATGAAATTATATGGAGGCTAGGATTGGAGATGTGTTATAAACACTTTCCTTTTGAAATTTCCCTTCAAAAATTCCTGAAATAAAAGGTGCATGATATAAAATACTCTTATCTCTTAATTTGAAAGCCAAAACTCAACAAATCTCTACCTTGACTTCAAATCTACAAAAGAGCACTATGCCAAACATTACAAGAACTCTCTCCCTCATCACCAAAAGTGACCATACAAAGCCACCCCCAAAACGGGGGAATCGACGATGCACACCCCTAAGCCTACGTGAGCATACTCAATGTAGGAAACATGGGATGAAATGCCACCAACTCCACCTAAGGAACTCAAATGGGAAAAACACAAATCAAGTCCAAGCAATGCTTGAACTTGATTAAATGAACTAGTTTAGTCAACATATATGTCAGATTATCCACTATAAACACTTTATTTCATTGTAACCGTACCCTTAGTAACCTTATCACGTACAAAGTAATATCCTATGTCGATGTGTTTTGTCTTCTCACGATATATTGTGTTTCTGGTCAACTGGATTGCATTTTGATTTTTGCAAAAGATAACGGAGGCTCCCTCTTACTTCACACCAATTTCTATAACCAAACGGTTCAACAAAGAGCTTCATTTACCACTTCCACTGCTGCCATGTATTTTGCTTCGATGGTAGACAAAACAACTGTGTTATGCAAAATTGCTCTCCAACTAATTACGGAACCACCAAGCGTAAGAACACAACTTGTCAAAGATCTCCTTTTGTCGAGATCGCTTGCATAGTCAAAATCAATGAAGCCAACAACCAAATGTCCTATGTCAAAACCTCTAGTACAGACCAAACCTACATATGAGGTATCTCAAATGTACCGAAGAATTCATTTCACGACTTACCAATAAGCTTTACTCGGATGTGCCATATACCTACTCACAACACTAATAGCCTATGAAATATCTAGACGAGTACAAACCATATACACGAAACTATCCACAGCACTAGAATATAAAACTCGAGACATCCCATCTTCCTCTTCTTTAGTTTTTAGATGACAAAGAAGCAAAAGGCATAAAATGGGATGCCAAAGGAGTGCTTACTAGTTTAGCATTCTTCATGCCAAGTGCTCAAGCATTTTCTCAATATACTTCTTCTACAAGAGGTATAGGGTCTATTTAGTAACGCTTCTGTTTCGAAAAACAATTTTTTTTTTTCAGAAATAGTATTTTTCTATTTCTATTCCCTGGAATAATTTTCAAATAAAAGAATGTATTTAGTAACTATACAAAATTTCTATTCTCGAAATGGAAAAAGAATAGTAATATATTTGGTATGATCCATAAAATTTCTATTTCCTTTCATTTTGTAAGATTTTTTTTCTTTTTGTCTTTTCTTATTCTTCCTTGCCAACTACCAGCGACCACGGACCGACAGTTGATGACTGCCGACCGCTCGCCAATGGCGGAGGGTGGTAAAGGTGGTCGACCAGTGGTGGTGGGCAAGCTGCTATGGTGGTAGGCGGTTGATGGTCAACCAACGGGCGGTTGCCATGGTAGGTAGTTAGTTGGTCGACCGTCAACGATAGCAATCAGAGGTCGGCCGGCAGCCGACAGCAATGGCCGAACAACAGGGGGCAACGATGAGGGGCGAGGGGTAGCAAGGAAGAAGAAAAGAAAAAATAGCTTATTTCTAAAAAATTGTTCCTAGGAACAAGAAACTACTTTTTTTTTTTCACTTCTTGTTTCTATTTCAAATTTATTCTCTAGCTATAAAAATTAATTGACATTACCAAATAAATTTTTATTCTTTTTTTTTTTTTTTGTTCCAAGGAAACAAAAGAATAGAAATTTGGAGAAATAGAAACGTTACTAAACAAGTCCATAACTTCCCAACTTGTCTGTCTCTATGAATTTTCATATCTAAAATTTTCTTGGTAGCTTCAAAATCTTTCTTCTCAAATTTCCAGCTAAGTTACCTCTTCAAATTTTGTATCTCTAATATGTTTTTCGTTGAAATAAGCATGTCATCCACATATAATAATAAATAAATAAAAGAACCATCATACAGTCTCTTATAGTACATACAACTGTCATGCCCACTGCATGAGTAGCCATAACTCAACATAAAGCTATCAAACCTCTTGTATCATTGCCGCGGAGATTACTTGAGACCATAAAAAGAATATTTCAACCTGTACACGTGATCTTCATTACCCTCAACAACGAATCCCTTTGGTTGAGACATATAGATTGTCTCCTCAAGCTCGCTAGCAAAAAAGCAGTCTTCACGTCAAGTTGCTCAAGTTCTAGATCGTTAATGGTTACTAACAAACAACACACGAATGGAACTATGTTTCACAATTAGAGAGAACACTTCATTGAAATTGATCCTCTCCTTAAATCCCTCCACTATTAAACGTGCCTTAAATCTTTTATCTTCAACCCCTAGAATTACCTCTTTTCTTTTGAAGATCCATTTGCATCTAACAGCTCTTTTGCCTTCAAGCAATTTCATAAGATCCCAAGTTTGATTCTTATGAAGAGACTCCATCTCTTCATTCATCACAACAAGTAATTTCTTAGATTTAGAACAAATAGTAACTTTGTGGAATGTAGAAGGTTCTTCAATACCAAACTCTTCAACAACTGTAAAAGCATATTCTATCAAATCAACGATACCATTCTTTTGGAGAGGCTTAATTTGTCATTTAGCCTTCCTTGTAGCCAAACTTAGAGATTGCTCAATTTCTTATACTTCTTCTTTAATAGAATCTAAATGTTGTTGCTCCTTGTTACTTTCTGACTAAGCAAGAACATCTACAACTATTTTATGTGGATCCTCTACATGAAGTTCCACATCTTTCCGAACATTCTCCTCATGAATATCTATAAACTCAATAACAACCTTTATTTTTTCAAGTATAGGATTTTCATCAAAGGTAACATCCTTACTAACTATAAACTTTGACAATTGAAGGTTAGAGCACCATAACTATATCATTTAACCTTGGACTCACGGACTCCTGAAGTGCCATAACTTGGCACAAGAGGACACTCAAGTGCCATAACTTACGCAAGTGACACTTGAGTGCCAAAATCGGAGAGAAATGGATCATTTAAGTGCCACTCCGGCCAAAATCCAGCCAAAACGCTAACGTGTCAATTTTCCGGCAAAGTGAGTGCAAAACAACGTTATTTTGCACGTTGACATGGCCAAATAATGCAAAAATGGTGTCGTTTTTGGGCTGACGTGATAAAAAAAATAATATAAAAATTAATTAATTTATTTAAAATATTTAAAAATAATAATTTTAATATTAAAGAATGGGGGAGGGGGAGGCGCGCCGCCGCCGGGAAGGGCCGACAACAAAGGGGAGAGGGTCGGCAGCCCTCGCCCGGCCAGGCGAAGGGCCACCGCCCGGGGTGACCCCAATAGGTGGCGGCCCTTGTCCTGGGCCGAGTGAGGGCCACCGACCCTCGTTGGACCTAGGCGAGGGCCGTGACCCTTGCCCAGATCCCCAATGGGCGGCGGCCCTTAGCCCGGTCGGGCGAGGGCCGGCGACCCTGCCGGCCCTCCCCCCTCCGTCACCGGCCCTTCTCGGCGATGGCGGGGAGGCGGCGGCGGCGGCTCGTGGCCGAGCCCTCGTTGCCTCCCCCTCCCCCTTTATTTTTCTTTTTTTTTTTTTTTAAATTTTGTAATATTAAAAGTATTATTTTTAAATATTTTAATTAAGTTTAATTTTAAATTTAATTTAATTAATTTTTATATTTTTTTTACCACATCAGCCCAAAATGATGCTGTTTTTGCATTATTTGGCCACATCAGCATGCAAAACGGCGTCGTTTTGCACTCATTTCCCCGGAAAATTGACAAGTCAGCGTTTTAGCCAGACTTTGGCTAGAGTGGCACTTAAGTGATCCGTCTTTCTTCGAATATGACACTTAAGTGCCACTTTCGTAAGTTATGGCACTTAAATGTTCCTTTGTGCCAAGTTAAGCCACTTGAAGCGTTCTTATGCCTTTAACCTTGTCTGCTTAACCAATGAAGATACACTTCTTGATCCTAAATTTAAACTTACCCTCTTTTACATGATAATAAGCAGGACATCCAAATATTTTTAAATCAGAATAATCAGAAGGTTTACTTGACGATTCCTCCTTAGGGGTCTTACATTCAATTGCGGTTGAAGGAGTACAATTCACTTAATAACATGCCATGTTCAAGCTTCAGCCCAAAAATCTTTCCCAAGTTCAGTATCAAAGAGCATACACCTAGCTCTCTATAAAAGTGTCCAATCCATGCACTCTACTACCCCATTCTGTTGAAGTGTGTACTTGACTATTCAATGTTGAACAATCCCCAAATCTTCACAATACTTGTTGAAATCACCTTTGGAAAACTCAAGACCATTATCCGTTCTGAGATACTTTATCTTCTTTCCAATTTGATTTTTTATTAACTTCTTCCACTTTTTAAATATATAAAAAATGTCACTTTTACACTTCAATATATATAAATCTAAAATTTCCTAGAAAAATCATCAATAAATGTCAGAAGATAAATTGCACCACTCTTAGATGTTATCTATGTCGATCCCCACAAATCAAAGTGAATATAGTCAACTATGCCCTTTGTCGAGTGCACCCCGGTACTAAAACTAATTCTATACTGCTTTTTGAAAACACAATATTCGCAAAAGTCAAGTGAAAACCATGTTTACTCAAGATAGTCATTCTTCTTTCGCTCATGTGGCCTAACCGTATATGCCACACAATTGATTTTTCAGAATCTAAAATAGATGATATATTTAAAGAACGCACAATGATACTTCTTTGCATAACGTAAAGATTTTTCTTTATGTTATCTCTCATCATAATCAAGGAGCTACCTGAAATTTTCAAAACTCCACCTTCACCTATGTACATGTATCCAATACAATCTAAAGTGCTCAATGAAATAATGTTTTTCTTCAAATCTAGGATGTGCCTAATGTTTGTCAAAATCCTTACTACATTATCATGGCATTTAATATGCACCATACAAATACCTACAATCCTACAAATTGTATTGTCACCCATCAAAACTGAACCACTATTAATTTTCTCAACCCAATCCATACCCAATCCATACCCGACCTAACTCAACCCATATTATCAAAAAACATTAATATTCTAGAAAAATCCATGCCTACCTATTTAACCAAATTTAGGCTCTTCACATGTATATGTTACTTTGATAAAAAAATTCATATTGAATTAAAAAAGCAAGTTAAACAAAAATAAAAATTAGTAAATAAAAATAAAAGTTGCAAAAACTATAATTCGAAATACTTGTAGATTTGAGAGCTTGAAATACGGGTTCTATACCATTTTGTGAGTTTCTAATAGGTTATAAATGGGTTAAAGAAAAAATTGAAGAAATTGACAAATTTTAAAACTCATTCTGTAATTATCCTCCTTTTTGACTATTTAGACTCTAGGGCAATGACTTTGAGGGTTTTTTTTTAATCAATTAATGACTTTGAAATCCATCGATTCATACATATATAAAACGTTTAGATAATTTACAAATTGAGCTAAAAAATAAAGGAGATTGCATATAATCGCTACTCAAGAATGTTTCAACGTAGAGATATCGCATACTTTTCCAACAAACTAATATAAAACATAAAAAATTTATTAAAAAAAGAAATTGAAAATTAGAAATCCAATTCATTGAAAAATGAAAATAAAAAACAAAAATAAAATATCTTCATCTTTTTCCCCATTTAGAACATCAGCCGCAATCCCTCTTTCTCTCTCTTTGAAAAAAAAATTACTCTCTCTCTACTGCAAAAAAAAAAAAAAAAAAAATGACGGCGACAACTAGAAGGACCTAGCCCAAGCTAAGGAAGCCTGTGCTCCGCTCCCTCTCCCCCTTCGACCACTTCACACACTGCCATCCTCCGCCGCCTCCTCCTCCTCCTCCTCCACCTTCGCATCCCACACCTCCACCACCCTCTTCATCTATAGATCCGCCACCCCAAGTGCGTCAACCACCAATCCCCTGCGCAGCCCTTTCCTTCCATCCGCTTCACCCTCAAGCGAGCCGGCCGATCTCCTTCTCGTTAAGTGGGTCCTCGAGCGTGAGTGTCGGCACTGTTCTCGAGTAGTGTTTTCTTTTTAAACGATTTAAGACCGAGTAAAGCGAAAACAAAAAAATTGGCTATATGGGTTGGAGTTGGTAAACTAAGGGTCCATTCGGTAACGATTCTACTCTAAGAAATATATTTTTTTTTTCAGAAATAGTCTTTTTCTATTTTTATTCTCGGAAACAATTTCTCAATAAAAGAACACATTTGGTAATTACATAAAATTTATATTCTCTGAATGAAAAAAAAAATAGAAATGTGTTTGGTATGATTCACAATGTACAATTTCTTTTAAAATTTTTCTTATTCTTCCTTACTGTCGCCGACCCCCGCCGTCGCCGACCCCCGCCGCCGCCAACCGTTGTCGCCCGCCGCGACATCGACAGCAATGGTCGATGGCCACAAGCGACAATCAGCGTCATCAACAGTCATCAGCGATGAGCGGCGGCGATGGTTGGCGGCGACAATAATCGATGGCAACAATTGGTGGTGGTCATCGATGGGTGACGGCAACAATCGTCGACGATGGTCGGTCAATCTGCTAGCCAGCGGGCAATGTCGTCAACAATCATCAGCGATGGGTAGCAACAGCCAACAAGCAGTGGCCTCAATGGTCATCGATGATAGGTCGCGGTGGGCCATGGTGAGTGACGGTGATGGCGACGACAGCCGGCCAACAACGATGGCGACAATGCTTGGCGGATGGCGACGATTGATCGGCAGGCAGCGAGAGGCAATTGGCTATTGACTGACAGGCAGCGGGTGGTAGTCTGTGATGCTCGACCGGCAAGGGCAGGAGCTCAGCGGCAGTGGCCAGACAATAGGGGCAACGGCGAGGGGCGAAGGGCAGCAAGGAAGAAGAAAAGAACAAATAATTTATTTCTAAAAATTGTTCCGAAAAACAAAAGGTTATTTTTTTTTAACTAATTGTTTTTGTTCTAAATCTATTCCCCAATCACATTTCTATTTCGGTAAATAGAAAAATTAGTTGATGTTACAAAACGAATTTCTATTCTTTATTTGTTCCCGGGAACAAAAAAAAAAAAACAGAAATTGAGAGGAATAAAAACATTACCAAATAGAGCCTAAATGGGTTTGAATCTAGGTCTTGTGTAAACCCATATCAAGTTAGACCCAAATATCTTAAACCCATTTTAATCTATTTATAAAATATGGGTTTCTAACCCAATCTAGAGAGAGCGTCCTCACGCAGCAAAAAAAAATAAAAATAGACTCTCCATTCAAAACTGGATGCACCTAATTTGCACTCTTATCTTTTTTAAAGTTAATTATATAAAAAGCCTCCAACCATTACATTGGTGACAAATTTAACACAAATTAATTTTTAACCATAAAAAATTCAAAATGATACATTTTTAATAAATTTACCCTATATTAGTTTTTATTCAATACCCAAAAATCACAAGCCGGTAGACCTATGACAAACGAAAAGCAAAATTTCAAATTGGTACATCTCGTTGGTTAGCACATATTATCCAATTCAGTAATTTGATTATAAAACTTTATGAAAACTAACGGAGAGTAAATTTGTCATGTGTACAAATTTAGGATTTTTAGTGGTCAAAAAATTATTATGAATAAATTTATTACAAATATATCAATTAAAAAATTTTCGTGGTATTAACAATCATATTTGTTATACGAGCAAAGATTGGAACATTTTTTGTTTTGAGATATGGACAATCACATGGGCCGTAATTTTCATACCTCCAAGAGTTATGACATATTTAGTCGGGAATAGAAAATGATAAGTCAAAGTTTGATTAAGCCATTTGGTCCCAAATAGAAAACGCTAATGGTGATTTTATAGGCACGCACAAGCGTGCGCATAAAATCAGGTAAAAAAGAAAAGAAAGGGAAGAGCAGAAGAGACAAGTACGGCAAAACTGGTATCTCCATGTATTTATCTTTGCGGCTAGCAATCCATTGGGTGCAAACGGGCATAAATTGGCCGTGAAACCTTTGACGTTTTCCACTTTTGTGATTGGGTCTTATAATTATCGTGGGAGCAAAAGTTATGGCTCCTCTAACATCAAAATCCGTCATTGATATTGGAGCGAGCATTTGATTGTTTCCTGTGCATCGTATCCAATAATTTGCATGGTAATGGTATACGGCTTTTGAGTGAAATACCACGAATTAGACATTACGGATGCAAATAGGACGCTTTTTCAAAACGATCTTCTTTTTGCACAATATTTGTATCGATCGTAGCCCATTCGTCATTTATCGTATCCGGAAAGTTTGGCTATTTACACAACCCTTTACGAGAAATTTCCACCCGAACTTGACAAGGTCAGGATATGCCAAGGCTTATATTATATTTTTATGGAATAAGAATTATACCATTTGAAAAAAAAAAAAAAAAAAAAATCAGAACAAGCTTTCCATCGACATATTATTCTCTCTCTTTGTTTTGGAGGTCCGTAGAATATTTTGTGAACTCTGTAAGTTGGGCTAAATCTGTAAGTGAAGAAAAAGATGCTGGCATAAGCAGTGGAGTCAGCGTAGGGTCATCACCAGGGGCTAATGTGAGACTTTTGAAGATATTAATCCCTCATACGGTACTTTAGAGAACTTTCAATTGGGATATTTCGGAAAACTCATTTACCTTAAAGGTATTTACATTCTCCTAAGAGCATTTCCCCAAAGTCGAACCAAATGGGTCCCTAGAGACCTTGCTTTTAGCATGTTTCCTCTGGTTAAGATTGATAGGGCCTTTGGTGCATGTTAAGAATGCCCCTAGTCTAACATTGAGAGATTCAAGTAGGAAAGATGATCGATTTGTATTTACATCAACACGTGTATTCTTTGGCCGGACTATCATGTCTACCTCAGATGTTTTTGATCTGATTATGAGTGCATAATGGAAGTCAAACATGCTTTTACAAGGGAATTAAGAGTCTTTTTGATGTGATAAATTGTGTTTAAAGTACAATGAGATTGTTTACCTTTTAGCCTTTTTTATCCGTAACCGGTGCATAGAAAGTTCGATGCATGTGTACTCTCTAGTTACACGATCAAAATTGCTAATACAATTGGATCCACAACGAATTTTTGTACTTCATGGGGCTCTAAATATGAAGGAATCGATTGTAAGAATGTGTCGCGATTCACATAATACCCTTGTCACTAGAGTTGCAAAAAAGAGGGCGAGACTCCTCAGCCCTGGCATGGAAACCCTAGCAATGAAAGAGGCTCTACTGTGTCTGATCGAAGAAGCTGAACTAAAGTGTTTTAACTGGGGTGAGGACTAAGAGCGCATGAGTGGTGGAGTTCTTATCAGGCGCAGACCATGGTCCATGGGCTCTCCAAAACCTCATTAGGGAATGCAAAACCTACTTGACCCAATTTTATTTTTTTTGTTCGGTTTGTGACCATGGCCCATAGCCCATGATGGTTGGGACCCAAAGCCGGCCCATAATATTCTGATAGTTCCCATGGAGGGAACGGATGAGGAAGTTCTTCATCTCAATTTATAGGCACTTACAAGAGTGTGCATAAAAATAAATAAAGAAATCCCGGTATGAAAGAGTGGTTTTTTTAACTCCCATGCTTTGAGTCTCCGTTGATAAGAATTCTTCTTCTTCACGTCTACAAATTCCAGAAAAATTACCAAAAAATATATAAATCCATTGTACATATATCAATTCAGTTTTAAATTTTTTTAATTTGGTCAAATTAATTATAAACATTTTAATAAGTTGCCAATATAATCATTCTAGACAAATTTTCATTGAGATTCATTGACATGGACACGGCTGTCCTATGTGACATAAACACTGATATGGACAATAAATTTTTACCTCCAATTATAGTAAGTGATTCTAGAGAAGTGCATATGCAAGAAGGAAGCTCGAGCTTAATGCAAATAGCTAAAATATCTACTGCTTTACATAATTATCAATATCATAAAAAGTTTTTCTATCACGCCCCGATCCTCGGGCACGCACACTTCCTTCTCTTTCGGTCGATTTTATAATGTGATATCCTAGGACTATGTATCGCCGACCCTTTCCTTTATTAAGCACATGCGGAAGTAATTAAAATCCCCAAACAATAAAATGATGGGATAGAAAAGTAGGGCCATATTTTTCATATTGAAATTTATAACCAAACTTTTATACAAAACACAAACCAGAGCACTTCACAACTTTTTAATCTAAACTCTATTCACATCAAAAAGAAGATCTCAAAAGAAGATAAACTCTCAGTCCATCTGGGCCGTACTCAAGGCCCCTCTTGGGATTATCTTTTTCTTCCAAAAATCCTTCTCCTCCAATTTCACCTCAGACTCCTCCTCCTCAGACTCCTCCTCCTCAGCTTCTCAGCGGGGTCTTGAAATGTTTTCCCCAAACCGGGATGAGACTACGTCTCAGCGAGTTCTACCCCACTAAGGCCCAATTAGTAAACCATTATACTATAGGTTGCTTAAACACGCACAGGTCAGAAGACGTACCTTGGCATCAGTCTCAACCTGCAATTCAAGGTTATATACAGATACTTCATATATCTCCATGCATTCTCAGTCAAATCACAGATCAATCGACTTAGTCGATTACATATCAGTCAGACCATTTCTAGGTCGATTCGATCATTCCATCTCAATCCCCAATTACGAACTACGATCCTCAGATCACATCTTAAGCAAAGGTGGAAGACACAGTCCACCACTCGACAACATTTAATATTTAATGGCTTTACGGTCCCACTCGACCACTTTCGATACTCGATGGCTTTACGGTCCCACTCGACCACTTTCGATATTCAATGGCTTTACGGTCCCACTCAACCACTTTCGATATTCAATGGCTTTACGATCCCACTCGACCACTTTCAATACTCAATGGCTTTACGGTCCCACTCGACCACTTTCAATATTCAATGGCTTTACGGTCCCACTCGACCACTTTCGATACTCACCCGCTTTACTGGCCCCACTCGACCACTTTCAATATTCAATGGCTTTACGGTCCCACTCGACCACTTTCGATACTCAATGGCTTTACGGTCCCACTCGACCACTTTCGATATCGACAATTAATACTCAACGATTTTTCAATGAAATAATTAACCACAACCATTTAGGAATATATCCTAAATTCCACATTCAATTCAACTTGACACAATTCAAAGCTCAAATAAATAAACGGATCGCGCCATGACAATCGGCACGAGATTTCGGTCGTCGGCCATCTCAATCTTAATTTCCGAAAAATAATTAATTAATTAATTCCGAAAAATAATATTTAAATACCAAAAATTTCACTTAGGCCCGAATCGTCAAATTGAAGCCCGATTAGGGGTCAGAAAATTCCCGAGACGCTTCCAATAATTAGTAGACCACGTCTACTTGCTAATTGCGCAATCAACTTATCTAAATCGCATAACATTTGACTAATAATTGCTAATATATTCTAATCTAACAACCTAAACATAATTAATTAAAACTAAACCAACCTTAAGCATAATTAGCCAACTAATCCGGGATTAGTGAGATTACTCACCAAATCGTGCACAAATCGGATTAATCCGACAAGGGCGACGCGAGGAACGATTCTTCCCAAAGCATGGCTCGAGTTCAGGGCTCAGAAACGGCCCAAAAGCGGGCCCAAAGCCGCTTGAAACCCACTTGTGGGTTTGCGGACTTGGGCTGGCCGGAGCTGCTCCGGTGGCCAAGACAGCAAGGGAAGGCCGGCGGAAGGTGAGGGGGACATTGGGCGGAGCTGGGCGGTGGCCGAAGTTGGCCGGACGGGATGGAATGGGGGCTGGGCAGTGGCTGGATTGCGCGGGGGAGCACGCCTGGGCACGAGGGAAGGGTGGCTAGACGCGCGGCGTCACGCGGGCGTGCAGTGCGGCAGCGAGACGAGCGACGACGGTGGGCTGCAGCTTCTGTTCTTCCTCCGGCTTCTGGTTCCGGTTCTGTTCGCACGACAAAGAGAGTCAAGGGAGAGAGAGTGCGAAAGAGAGAGATGAGAGAGAAGAGGAAAGAGGATAAGCTTGACCGGTCAAAGAAAGAGGAACAAAGAGGGAGACAGCTGGGGCAGTCGGTGGGGAGGGCTGACCGCACGAAGGGGGAGGGAAGAGAAGAGAGAAAAGAGAAAGAAAAAGAGAGAAAAGAGAGAAAAGGGAGAGAGAGAAAGAAAAAGGGAAAAGAAAATAATATTTTAAATAAGAAAACACCATTTTCTTATTACCTCTATTATTTTCCTTTTCTCATTTCCTTTTTAATTTCTTTTGGTCTTCGATTTTTCCTCCAATAATTTCTTTCTTGAAATTTCGGGCTCGTCGATAATTTGACGGACGATGAGACGGTCCTAAAATTGAATTGTGACACGCTCGGATATTCGATTCTCGAAACCAAATCAAATTCCATGATTAAAATCGACCGGACGTGATTTAGTCCAATCCAACCAATTAGGTAGCTTTTAGGGATTTTACCGCAGATTATCCCTTAACGGCTTCACCCAATAGGTTAGTTAACTCGTGAGTGATCAGCTTAGAGAAAAAGAACCATAAGCGCGCCGACGATATGCACATTTCATTTTATCGAAACGGGATCGAATTTCAGGATGTCACAACTCTTCCCCTCTTACAAAAATTTCGTCCTCGAAATCTAAACCATTACACACTTTGCTCAAAAAGGCGGGGGTACAATTCTCTCATCGACGCTTCAGTTTCCCAAGTTGCTCCTTCAGTACCGTGGTATTGCCAGACCACTTTGACCAACAGAATGGTCTTTGTACGCAAAACTTGCTCTTTACGATCGACAATTTGAACCGGGCTTTCAACGTATGACACACGGTCATCCACGTCCAATTCCTCGAAATTGAGCACGTGGGTCAGGTCAGACTCGTACTTCCTTAACATCGACACGTGAAAGACATCATGCACTTACGCCAATCTTGGCGGCAATGCAAGACGATACGCTAGGTTTCTGATTGTTTCAAGAATCTCAAACGGACCTACGTACCTCGGACTCAGCTTGCCTTTTTTACCAAAGCGCGAAGTTCCCCTCATTGGTGACACTTTCAGAAAAACGTGATCACCAACTTGGAATTCCAAAGACCTTCAACACTTATCTGCATAACTTTTTTGTCTGCTCTGCGCTGTCTTTAATCTGTCTCTGATCACTGCCATGGCATTTACTGATTGCTGAACCAACTCTAGACCTGTTATTTTCCTTTCCCCGACTTCATCCCAACATACTGGAATTATGCATGCTCTGCCATACAACGCTTCAAATGGAGCCATCTTGATGCTCTGCTGATAACTGTTGTTGTAGGCATATTCTACTAGATGAAACTGATCTTCCCAACTCCTTTGAAGTCTATTACACACGCTCTTAACATGTCTTCAAGAGTCTGAATTGTCCTTTCAGACTGACCATCTATCTGAGGATGATACGCCGTACTATACTGAAGCTTTGTACCTAAAGCACTATGCAAACTCTTCCAAAAAGTAGCAGTAAACCTCGGGTCTCTATCAGATATTATCGTGACCGGCACTCCATGCATACGAACCACTTGACACACATACAGGTCTGCATGTCTATCCAGACTCAGGTCCTTTCGAACTGCAATGAAGTGAGCCGACTTTGTCAGCCTATCGACTACTACCCAAATCGAATCATTTCCTCTTTGACTCCTTGGTAGTCCAGTCACGAAATCCATCATGATATGCTCCCATTTCCATTCTTGGATCGCGAGAGGTTGCTGAAATCCTCCCAGCTTACAATGCTGGGCTTTTACTTGCTGACAAGTCAAACACTTGGCCACATGCTTGGCGATGTCTGCCTTCATACCTAACCACCAGTAGTGTTGACGCAGGTTTTGATACATCTTGGTACTTCCAGGATGAATACTGTAGCTGCTACGATGTTCTTCGGATAAAATTTCTTCTCTAAGCTCGACATCGTCAGGTACAACCAAATGTCATTGAAACCTTAGAGTTCTGTCATCAGCAATCTGAAAATCAGCCTTCCTTTTATCTACATCTTCCTGAAGAATTCTCTGTACATCTGGGTCTATCGGTTGGAGTTGCTTGATTCTGACTTGAACATCCGGTTCAATTCGGAGGGTGGCCATAAGACTCGAGAGATGGCCAACCTCAAATTTAAATTCTGAATCCCAAGCTCTCTCGATTAAGTTCCACTCCTTAACCAAGATCCGTGCCACTGAAGACTTCCGACTCAATGCGTCAGCGACCTTGTTCGCCTTTCCCGGGTGATATAGAATATCACAGTCGTAGTCTTTCAGTAATTCCATCCATCGACGCTGTTTCATGTTCAACTCCTTCTGAGAGAACAAATACTTGAGACTCTGATGGTCTGTGAAAATCTAAAATCTTTCTCCGCACAAGTAGTGCCTCCAAATCTTCAACGCAAATATGATGGCTGCGAGTTCTAAGTCATGCGTCGGATAATTTAATTCATGAGGTCTCAACTGACAAGAAGCGTACGCAACAACTCTGCCATGTTGCATCAGCACGCAACCCAATCCCCTGAATGACGCATCACTATAGATCTCGAATCCTCTAGAACCAAATGGAATCATCAGTACCGGTGCGGTAGTCAGCTTTTCCTTCAGCTCTTGAAAACTACGCTCGCACTTGTCTGTCCATATGAACTTCTCGTTTTTCTTCGTAAGTTTTGTTAGAAGCGATGCTAACGCTGAGAAACCTTCCACAAACCGTCTGTAATAACCTGCTAATCCCAAAAAACTTATGATCTTTGTCACTGATGTCGGTCTCTACCAATTGATCACGGCTTCTATCTTGCTCGGGTCGACGGAGATTCCTTCTCCAGAAATCACATGGCCTAAGAACTCAACACGAGTCAACCAAAACTCGCATTTGCTAAACTTAGCATACAGCTGATGGGTTCTTAAGGTCTGAAGCACTAATCTCAGATGATTCTCATGCTCTTCATCACTTCTCGAATAAACCAAGATGTCATCAATGAACACGATCACAAACTGATCTAGATATTCCTTGAACACTCTGTTCATCAAATCCATAAAGACAGCTGGAGCATTCGTCAATCCAAACGGTATCACTGTGAACTCGTAATGCCCATACCGGGTATGAAATGCTGACTTAGGTATATCCTCCTTCCTAATCCTCAACCGATGATATCCTGTCCTCAAGTTAATCCTTGAAGACATCGACACTCTTGATGTTTGGTCACCCAATTCACCGATCTTTTACAATGGACGCTTGTTATTGATCGTCACCTAATTGGGTTGATGATGGTCGATGCATACTCGCAACAAACCATCTTTCTTTTTCTCACAAACAAAACTGATGTTTCCCCCAAAGTGATGAACTGATATGCATGAATTCCTCATTCATCAATCTTCACATCTGCCTCTTCAGTTCTATTAATTCAAACAACAGTTGGTAAGAAGCCTTCGAGAGTGGCTCTATCCTGGTGCTCGCTCAATCGCAATTTCTATATCTTTCTCTGACGACGGTCTGACAGTCCTTGTGAGAACACATCTAGAAATTCTTAGACCACTGAGATGTCCTCCATCTCTAGTTCTCCAATTTGTCCTACCCAAGACAATCGCCAAGCAACCTTGGCAACCTCCATCTAACAAACAGATTGCCTTCAACCAACGAGATTAATAAAATCAAAGATTCTTTTCGACTTCCAATAACCTCGACACTTTCACATGCCAATAGACTAAACTGGATTACTCCAAGATCATGATTCATTATCACTAGATGCTCCATGAGCCCACACTATTCATGTGGCATCAAACTTACACCTCAGCAACTAGTCAAGCACAACTATTGCTAGTGATTCCCCTCTCTTTCACTTTTACGTCAACAATTTAAGTTCTACCAACTCAGCACAAAACTCTGCTACGTTACTCTGATAAAATCAGCTCCAATACATTCTTTCTCTAATCGGTACAATGACAATTCTACTCTCATTCCTTTCGCCATCCTAGTGGCGTTCTGGCCACAGTAGCGATGTCTATGCTACCTTCGACTTCCACTAATAGTCCTTCACCTGATGGTCATGCTGGTCATCGTCACAACATGTTCTAGTCATACTCGGACACT
The DNA here is from genome assembly GCA_014182725.1 of Eucalyptus brandiana. Classification (NCBI taxonomy): domain Eukaryota; kingdom Viridiplantae; phylum Streptophyta; class Magnoliopsida; order Myrtales; family Myrtaceae; genus Eucalyptus; species Eucalyptus brandiana. Next base: position 1,668,880 of record CM024673.1, on the reverse strand, counting down.
GGATTTATCCATACTTCCTTCTACAATTTCGACACCTATCAAGTGAGTCTTCTATCTCCTGCCAAGTGACAACACACACTCTTTCTGGTTGCCCCATCAGTCTGCTAGGACCACTCTCGACTAATTATCCCTGTTGGCTATACTCCAAACAATTTCGCATCCTAGGAAGGACATAAGAACGATCTCCATCATCACGTCCGGAAACAACCTGATCTATTTGACTCGGTGCTGACTTGACTACCCCACCATTCCTCGCGAGTGGAATAGAATACTTTTCTCTCGACCTCGGTCTTTTCCTTGACCAATTTCCATTTCTGCCTGAATTGAATCTATACCTCGGCTCGAATGCAATGACTCGCTCCCGAATCACATCTCCACTCTGGATCTCAGCAGGTGAGGCGACAACGGCGGTTGCGACACTGACGGCGGCTCGATCCTGATCCTACTGGCTCATCCAATTCCCAAGGAACACTAGCATCAAAACGATCCTATCGAACTTAGGATCATTTGACACTGCTACACTAGTACCAACTTGCAGTGATACTCTTACGCTCGAGTTGGCTAGAGCCGACACTCTGCCACGACCACCTCGGGTACCAACCTTTGTCAGTGCATTATCCCGAGTCACAAAGGACATTGTCCTCTTACTAGGAGTTCTCAGCTCCTGCTCGCTCATGATTCAGTCTTTACACTGAAACCCGTCTTCCAAATCCACACTAGATTAGAAGGTGAGCGATTCACACATAACAAATAATTCCAACATCCAGCTAACACAGACATGCACTAATTATGAATTTAAAGGCCTTTCCTACTAACTATCCCATGGTCATCACTCCTTATCACTCCAATCTTCAACTTCGCTCTGATACCATAAAAAGGGGATATCACGCCACGATCCTCGGGCACGCACACATCCTTCTCTTTCGATCAATTTTATAATGCGATATCCCAGGACTATGTATCACCGACCCTTTTCTTTATTAAGCACATGCAGAAGCAATTAAAAGCCTCCAAACAATAAAACGATGGGATAGAAAAGTAGGGCCATATTTTTCATATTGAAATTTATAACCAAACTTTTATACAAAACACAAACCAGAGCACTTCACAACTTTTTAATCTAAACTCTATTCACATCAAAAAGAAGATCTCAAAAGAAGATAAACTCTCAGTCCATCTGGGCCGTACTCAAGGCCCCTCTCGGGATTATCTTCTTCTTCCAAAAATCCTTCTCCTCCAATTTCACCTCAGACTCCTCCTCAAACTCCTCCTCCTCAGCTTCTCAGCGGGGTCTTGAAATGTTTTCCCCAAACCGGGATGAGACTACGTCTTAGTGAGTTCTACCCCACTAAGGCCCAATAGTAAACCATTATACTATAGGTTGCTTAAACACGCACAGGTCAGAAGACGTACCTTGGCATCGGTCTCAACTCCGCAATTCAAGGTTATATACGAGATACTTCATATATCTCCATGCATTCTCGGTCAAATCACGGATCAATCGACTTAGTCGATTACATATCGATCGAGACCATTTCTAGGTCGATTCGATCATTCCATCTCAATCCCCAATTACGAACTACGATCCTCAGATCACATCTTAAGCAAAGGTGGAAGACACAGTCCACCACTCGACAACATTCAATATTTAATGGATTTACGGTCCCACTCGACCACTTTTGATACTCAATGGCTTTACGGTCCCACTCGACCACTTTCGATACTCAATGGCTTTACGGTCCCACTCGACCACTTTCGATACTCAATGGCTTTACGGTCCCACTCGACCACTTTCGATATTAAATGGCTTTACGGTCCCACTCGACCACTTTCGATACTTAATGGCTTTACGGTCCCACTCGACCACTTTCAATATCGACAATTAATACTCAACGATTTCTCAATGAAATAATTAACCACAACCATTTAGGAATATATCCTAAATTCCACATTCAATTCAACTTGACACAATTCAAAGCTCAAATAAATAAACGGACTGTGCCATGACAATCGGCACGAGATTTCGGTCGTCGGCCATCTCAATCTTAATTTTCGAAAATTAATTAATTAATTAATTCCGAAAAATAATATTTAAATACCAAAAATTCCACTTAGGCCCAAATCGTCAAATTGAAGCCTGATTAGGGGTTGGAAAATTCCCGAGATGCTTCTAATAATTAGTAGACCACGTCTACTTGCTAATTGCGCAATCAACTTATCTAAATCGCATCACATTTGACTAATAATTGCTAATTTATTCTAATCTAACAACCTAAATATAAGTAATTAAAACTAAACCAACCTTAAGCATAATTAGCCAACGAATCCGGGATTAGTGAGATTACTCACCAAATCGCGCGCAAATCGGATTAATCCGACAGGGGCAACACGAGGAACGATTCTTCCCAAAACACGGCTCGGGTTCGAGGCTCGGAAACGGCCCAAAAGCGAGCCCAAAGCCGCTTGAAACCCACTCGTGGGTTTGCGAACTTGGGCTGGCCGAAGCTGCTCCGGTGGCCAAGACGGCGAGGGAAGGTCGGCGGAAGGTGAGGGGGACACTGGGCGGAGCTGGGCGGTGGCCGGAGCTGGCCGGACGGGATGGAACGGGGGCTGGGCAGCGGCTGGATTGCGCGGGGGAGCACGCCTGGGCGCGAGGGAAGGGTGGCTGGACGCGCGGTGTCACGCGGGCGTGCGGTGCGGCGGCGAGACGAGCGATGACGGTGGGCTGCAGCTTCTGTTCTTCCTCCAACTTCTGGTTCCAATTTTGTTCGCACGACAAAGAGAGTCGAGGGAGAGAGAGTGTGAAAGAGAGAGATGAGAGAGAAGAGGAAAGAGGATGAGCTTGACCGGTCAAAGAAAGAGGAACAAAGAGGGAGACAGCTGGGGTAGTCGGTGGGGAGGGTTGACCGCACGAAGGGGGAGGGAAGAGAAGAGAGAAAAGAGAGAAAAGGGAGAGAGAGAAAGAAAAAGGGAAAAGAAAATAATATTTTAAATAAGAAAACACCATTTTCTTATTACCTCTATTATTTTCCTTTTCTCATTCCCTTTTTAATTTCTTTTGGTCATCGATTTTTCCTCCGATAATTTCTTTCTTGAAATTTCGGGCTCGTCAATAATTTGACGGACGATGAGACGGTCCTAAAATTGAATTGTGACACGCTCGGATATTCGATTCCCGAAACCAAATCAAATTCCATGATTAAAATCGACCGGACGTGATTTAGTCCAATCCAACCAATTAGGTAGCTTTTAGGGATTTTACCGCGGATTATCCCTTAACGGCTTCACCCAATAGGTTAGTTAACTCGTGAGTGATCAGCTTAGAGAAAAAGAACCATAAGCGCGCCGACGATATGCACATTTCATTTTATCGAAACGGGATCGAATTTCAGGATGTCACATTTTCTATGTTTTAATCCTTACATATCCTACTACTGGCAAGGTGACAACTAGTTTTGGAATATTGAGGGATATCATTATTGCTTAACCTAATGCTTAGGGGTGAGCATGGTCTGGGTTGAGACAGTCCACCCCCTAACCCTAGGACCAACCCGCATAGTGCCGGTCCTCAATTTTTGGGACCGAGGACCAACCCTATTGAGCTTGGGACCAAGGATCGAACCAACCCAATGGGTTCAGTTCGGTTCCAGGGTCAACTCGGGACCAACTGATAATTTTTTATTTCATTTTTTGTACTCTTTAACAAAATGATTGAGGACTAGACTGACCCAATAGGTTCAGTCTGGTTTCAAGGTCAATCCAAGATTAACCAATAATTTTTTATTTCATTTTTTGTACTCCTTGAAAGGGCAATCGAGGACCGTACCGACCCAATGGGTTTGATGATGAGCAAGATCAACTAAGAAAGGCAAGCGGTGAGGGTCAAGTGGGGTGAGCGTCGAACAAAATAAGGATCGAAAGTCGAACGGGAAGCAACAAGCCAAGTGAGCATTGAGTGGCGAGCGACACGAGTGACCCAAAGCAAACGAGGTGAGTGTCGAGTGGTGAGCGAAGAAGTTTTTTTCGATTTTAGCAAATTAAAGACTAAGATGACAAATAAGACAGAAGAAAATAAATACTAGAGGAGAATGCCATAAGGTGCCTTTTTGGACATCTTAAGGACTCCTCACAAAAACATTTTCCTCCTTCGTAAATTATGACTATTGACGCCGTAAAAGACATTAAAAACCTAACTTACTAAAGAACAATGTAAAATTACCTGAACTCCTCACTAAAGAGCTATTTAATGTTGTTGACGCCGTTTATTTTAAAATTTTCTCTATATAAAAAAATTATAAATAACATTATATATAATCAAGGTTGGTCCGGGTTTGACCGACCCGAAACTTTCAAGACTGAGGACCAACTCGCACAATGCTGGTTCAGGATTTCTAGAATGAAGAACCGACCCAGTCTTCCTGGGAACCGAACCAGGATCGGCAGGGTTGGGCTGGTTCATATTCGGTCCAAGGTTGACTCTGGACCGATGCTCACCCCTACTAATGCTTGCATTGCATTGCATTTGCAGCTAAAACAGTAATTGAACAAACATTGAATAAGATAGTACCTAAAGATTCACAAGCGACTGAATATTTATTCCATAAAGGCTTATTCGGTCCAATCGTATCATGTAATCCTTTTTCAAATGGTGTATTGAGCGAGTTATTTAAGCTTCATGCTTTCTTTCTTTTTTCAATTAGAATTCGCTTATTAAGTTAAGTGGAGCCTTAAGTATAATTCTTTTATTTTATTTTATTTTATTTTATTACATTTTTGTATTTATAGCGAACAATTAGGTAATTTATTAGATCAAAGTAAAAGTTCTAAGGAAAAATTTCTTTTTTCTTTGGTGACATAATCATGATAATTAATTGTAAATTGTATAAAGAATCATGCGGATGTATGTGGATGATTCTTTTTTTTAATACTGATATTACTGATCATTGATTAGGAAACCTCTATCAACAAGATTATAAAAAATAAAAAAAATTGTTCCTTCTTCGAAATTCAAATTGGGCAAGGCAAATAAAATAAACCGAAGGTCATCTTTCCTTCTTGCTTTGTATGTATAAAGTATATATCAAATATAGATATAGAGTATCTCTTATTTTTACTATATTTTTCGAGAATCTTTATTTTATTAAGAATCCAATTGTTGGATTGAATTCTCACAAACCCTTCGGGAATTTGTAACAAACTATTTGTTTCTTTATTTATTAAATAAAACGAAATTAGAATTGAATTATAATTCTAACAAAATAGTTATCACACGTATATTTCTATACTTCATATAGAGAGATAAAGAAGAACAAGTCTCAATTATTTAATTATCCATTCCTCACACTTATTATTTAATATATATATATATATATATATATATACTCTATTTAACTATATATAAATTATAATTATTCTAAGATATCTTTCTAATAACAACGGGTATAAATATTAAATAGAAGTACCGATTTTAGGACAACTTTTGTAACAACTTACCCTCTTGTCTTTGTGCCTATAGTGGGCCTGGTATTTCCATCAATTGTGATGGCTTTTTTGTCTCTCCATGTTCAACAAAGCAAATACTTCTTTGAGAGTTTTTTTTTTTTTTTTTTTTTTTTGAATGCTAAGACTTCTTTGAGAATTAAAAGGGAAGAGAATGGAAAGATAAAAAGATTCCTCATATTCTGGAATAATTTACAATTGGACTGCTACCTTGTTGACTCTCTATGTCACAATCCTTAAATTTGTTTAGTTTCTAATCACCTATTTGTCAAATTTACTTTAGGGTCCAATCAGCACCAACTAGTACAGAACGTAACATTTTGTCTCACGGGCGACATTTTCCTCCATTTCTTGCTCTTTTCTATGGAAGTAAATATAGATCGAGTAGTGATTAGTACATAGGGCAGTAAAGAGTTGGTGGACAAATCATTCGAAAAACAAGATAAAACAGCTAGAGGGACACTCCGTAACCAGAATTTGCATCAGAGGAGAGCATGTTTGAAGAAAACTCAATCAATCGTTACCTGGAATTCCCTTCAATAGAGTACTAAGATGCAACAGTTGAACACCAGTGCTAGCATCCGACTTAATGATGAGCTTTCGATAAATAATTCAATCCCTTAGCTCATGGTAGAGTGTTGGGAAGTGCCTAGAATGCCAAAACACCATCGTCGTCCCTATCATTTGCTAAACTCGGAGACCCATCTGTGGTGAGAGTCTCCGATCATTCCCTCCACACTTGCATGTCCCAGATCGCCTTTGCCGGATCCGGCAGTATTATAGCTTGAACCTCCCAAAGAGGGGGTTCGACCCATTGATTTCGACAGAGGAGGAGCTAGCCTGCTTCATGTTGAGGGATGCGAGGGGCGAGCCGTCCCGCTATAGAAGCTGCAACGTCGGTGGAAATGGGAGTGCTTTTTGCAGTCCCATCGTAAGACGATTCGTTGTTCATGTTACACGCCATAGGGCCCAGATGGCAAACAATTTTACGCTCTTTCAGGGGCCTTGACTGATAAATTACAAGTTTACGGATATTAATAACATGTAAACTAAACTAAAATTCAAATATGGTTTTAAAAGGATTTTGAGCTCAGTCTATGGCCCAACCATTGGACACCCAAATTTTTAAATCAACGGACACCAGTGAGACGATACTCATGACATGACTTCAAGTAATACAGATCAAATTCGTTCGAGTTATCATGTTAAAGGATCTCCATACTATAATCTTTCAAGAGATTAACCTTAGTCCATTAATTATTTAGGGATGCTAAAATTGTACACTTCTTAAGTTTTTCATGTCGTATTTAAACCCATCATTTTGCAATGTTTTGGACATCTTTTGTCTACCTGCGAATTCCATCAAACTCTCATTTTGGAACGGATTTCAACAAGGCATGATAACTCAGTATGCCAGGCCAACCATATCCGTTACCGGTGCAACAACAAATGCCCGAAATATAGAGAGAGGGATGAACAATGTTGCCAGTATCTATATAAACCATCATTTTTCTCCTAAGAGAAAGGCCTAAAGCTGCATTGGTCTCCTCAGGATGCTATTGATGCTCACGATCATTCCTAAAGCTGCACTGGCCTATTTTCAGTCTATTTGATTATTCAAAAACATTGGAGATACATCACCAAAGTAAATTCATTAGACAACGACATTCTTAAAGGTGCGCAAGAACATTAGCTATCATGCATTCACGCGCTTTGCACAAGGCCTCCAATGGCTCTCTCTTGGGCATTGTGAGTCCCGTCCCCTCAGACAAGTCCACCAATTCTTCGCCAACTCGTTCCCATTCGAAGCACTGAATAAGTGCCGCCAAGACCAAGCTCACCACTCTATTGGCAAGGCCAGCACCGGGACAACTTCTCCTCCCCATCCCAAACGGCAATAGTCGGTAGGCATGATCACCTTCCAATCCATCATACCTCTCCGGTTTAAAATTTGTGGGATCGTCCCACACTTTTGGGTCTCTCTGAATTGCCCACGCATTAACCAGGATCATGGTGCCTCGGGGCACGTCAAACCCGCCAATCGTGCAATCCTCAGCAGACTCATGAGGCACTAGGAGTGGCCCCGGTGGAAACAATCGGAGCGCCTCATTGATGATGTTATGAAGGCAAGGCAGCTTGTGGGTGTCGGCTTCATCAACTAGACGGTCTCGGCCAACAATGTCGTCTAGTTCTACTTGAGCTTTTTTCATGACGTCCAGGTGGTTGAGCAAGAGGGACATGGCCCATTCTATTGTCACCGCAGATGTGTCTGTACCCGCACCTATTATTGACTGCCAAAAATTGTGTTTAAGAAATTAAGGATATACTCAGTTCTTTCAAAAATGGATGAAACTAGCTTTTGAAATCAAAGAACAATCATGTTAAGACGTGAAGAGGCAAATGTAAAAGGAATAGATTCAGTTTAAGTAAAGTGCAAACTCTATCTGTTTCATGCATCATCTAGACATAGAAGTGTTTCAAATTCCAATTTCTATTAATTCGAGCTAATGTCAACCTCTGCCAGAGGATGGCGTGGAAAAGATCTTGCCTCCTCGCCACCATTATAAAACGAAATTTGCCTCCGAACGGCATGACTTTTCACCATGTCAATTTTCCACCGCAGCTTGTCGATGATGGCAAGTTATTTTAGACAACATACTTTTCTATGGTTCGAACAGCTTGAATCCATCGAAGTTGCAAAAACATGCGTAAGTTCAAGGCAAAGAAAATGAGGATCCCAGTTAAGCCATTTACTGCACACATGACTAAAGATCCATGGACTTGACTAATTGACATTTTTACGAGCTCTTTCTTTCTGACCTATCTCCTCTTTCATCTTTTCAATGAACAACAATCTAGATGGCGGCTACCATTCAAGAAAGAAAAAATCAGGTATGATCCCGATTCACATGAATCATTAGATGTGAACGCAACCCACATCCACAGTTGGATGAGATGAACCCCATATGAGGCCCATGTGATTTAGCATAAGCATTGGGTTCGCATCGATTCGAATCATATATTAAAGGGTAAGAAACAAGACCCTATTACTCAAAATAGAACAGAAAAATAAGACCTTTCAGCGCATATACAATATAGAAGGACACAATGACTAATACATGAAACCGGTTTCGAACTCTATCAAGCAAAGTCAAGTATATTTAAATTAACATCAATTGTCAGATTTGTGGTATCCAAACAAAACAAGTCATTGCTAATGATCCTAATTCATATAGATACATGTATACTTTGATTCTAATCCGTCATCCAGGTGCAAGGATTAAAGAAAAATCTTTGCTTGGGAATGAGTCAAAGTTTTATTCACTTCATGGTATACCCATGAAAAACTAAAATTTGCTTGCCTCTCATTTTTTAATGACTACATGACGGTTTTTTATTTATTATGAGAATAATAATCTATTCTAAATCACAAATAATTACAAATTGTTGTAGAATCCATTTTTTCAAAAATTTGTTACTCACAATAAACTGTTATTCTCACAGACTTAATAATTGTTATGCTAGCAAAATATTTTTTATATAATCAACATGTCATTTTTTAATTATATTAAATTTTTGTAATCCTATATATTAAGTAAATTTATTTATTAAATGAAGGGTATGCGTTAGATTCAACCGAATCCAATAATTAAGAAACATGGCACTCTGTATGCATAAATCAAGTGAATAGAACATGTACATTGATCTGGCCTTTGATGATGTCGTCCGAGTAGCCCTCCGAGAGCATCGTCTCGATCATTGTCTTGCTCTCCTCCTCTCGGCTGCCGTCGGCATCGCTTCTCTTCCTTCTCGACCTGTGCTCGTCTATCATCCCCTGCAAGATCACATCGGACCTGTTGGCCGCGTCCACCATCCTCCGCTCTCTACCCTTGAAGTCCACCACCTTCCTCAGCACCGGCAAGAAATCGCCCGGGTCCGTTCCGCTCAGCTCGAATTCCTCCTTTATCAACTCCCTGTACTCCCTCGCCACCTCGGTGTCGCCAGCGTCGACGGCGGCCCCATAGTAGCGCTTCCCAGAGATCATCCTCATGATAATGTTGAAGGACAGCTCCTGCAGCCTCGAACTCATCTCCACCCTCGCAAAACCGCCGCCCTGGGAGGAGGAGGCCGCCTCGTAGAGGCTCCTCATGAGGTGCCTGACCTCCTCCTGCCGGATGGCGAGGGAACCGGTGAGGCGGTGCGGCGAAAGGATCTCCACGGCCGTGAGGCGGCGGAGGTTGCGCCAGTGGGGGCCGTAGGGGGCGCTGCCGATGGCGGTGTTGCCGTAGGCCATGATCTCGCCCGCGAGCGTGCGGGGGCGGTTGGCGAGGGCGATGTCGTTCCTGGTGAAGCACTCCTCGGCCGCGGACGGGGAGGATATGACGACCGCGGGCCGAGAGCCTAAGGATAGGGAGAGGACAGGGCCATAGCGGTCGGAGAGGGACTGAAGGGTGCGGTGGACAGGCTCTTTTATGAGGAGGAGGTGGCCGATTATGGGGAGTGAAGGCGGAGCCGGCGGGAGATTTCTCTTGCTGCTTCTCTGCAATTTGAAAAGGTAGAGAAGGAAGAGGAGGGAGGTTGCCGAGAGGATGTACACCCACGTGTCTTCCATTGACAACATCTGTTGGAGGCCGCCTTGTGGAGAGAGAGAGAGAGAGAGAGAGAGAGAGAGAGAGATGGAACGGGTACAGAGACGCAAGGTGTTGCAGGTCTTATAGGGTACGTCGGGTCAAGCTTTTCTCACTTCAGACCATTTCTGAGGATTAACTATTAAGTAATGATGCGCATCACCAAAATTATATACATAAACGTATGCAAAAAAATCTTAAAACTTTCGATTAAATTAATTTAATTCTAAATATTTTTATATTGATATTAATTCAGTCCATTTGATCAATTTAAATTGAAAATTATTATCGTGAATATCGATCATCCTATATGACAATTTATATTAAATCACATGCACTTGTCAATATATTGCTCATTCCTTCCTTGTTGACACCAATCACATTCTATCAATTAGTCATGCTAATCAAACTTGATTTTGTTTAGTCAATAACTTTGTTTTATCATTATAATCTGACTTAAGAAATTTTTCTGTGTTTCGATGGTCTTAACACTTTCTCATCTAATATCATATTCAAAGCCATAGTTCATGTAGGGTGAATGGCATCAATCTTCTTAACTTAAAACTCTTTGACATCAAAGTTGGCTTTCTTAGAGTGCCAAAGCCTATAAAAATCTATAGATTAGGAGGGTTGGTTAAGATCCAAACTTCAATGTCGTGTCCCAAAAACATTATGTACCAAAAGAAAAAAGAATTCTAACCCTAACTCTGAGCCGAAATGCAATATGGGTTTATTTCTTCTTTCATTTGATCTAGTAGATCACCTTTAATGTTCAACAAAATTGCATCACATTATTCAATATATGAATTCCCTTGAGGGGTCTAATTGAAAATCCAAACAGTGCCCCTTCTGCTTTTGCTTGTCCAAAAAGAAAGTGATCACGTGTGGACATACGCTAGAAAAAGAATAAACAAAGGAGAAACATTTCTGCTTTTGCTTGTCCAAAAAGAGGACAAGCAAAAGCAGAAGGGTCATACGTGAGTATCGTTTGGACAAGCAAAAACAGAAGGCGCATTGTTTGGATTTTGCGATTAGACCCCTCGAGGGAATTCATATATTGAATAATGTGATACAATTTTGTTGGACATTAAAGGTGATCTACTAGATCAAATATGTGAATTATTTTTTATGAACTCTGCTTTTACCTTTTATTGATAAGATCGATGCATTACAAATAGACCTGCGCTTAATGGCGTGCAGGTGCTGTACGCCACATGACTTAATCAACTGCGCTGAAAACAAGATATATACGAATCGTTCGTTTCGTGCGGTTTCCCAGGCCACTCATGATGAGAAAAAAGAAGCTGAAATCGAAGAATTACGGTCAAAGATAATGTCCTGTTGCTTCGTGGCAGTCGATCGTGGAAAGAAGAATGCGAACACGGGAGCCGCCGGATCAGACCGAGGATCCTTCCTCTGTCTGCCCAGGCCCGAAGGTCAAAACGCACCAACTTAATAAAAAGCGCAGGATTGCATAGATTCTCTGTTCAAAACTAGATGCACCTAGTGTGCACCCTCATCACATTCATCATACGAGCGGAGACCGAGAACATGCCCCGTAAGTTTCGCACCGTCAAGTGTCATGACTCGTTTCGTCGGAAATGGAAGACTAAAAGTCATAATTTAATTAGGCGATTTGGTCCGATATGGAAAACGCTAATAGAAATTCTATAGGCACCCACCAGCGTGCGCATAAAATCAGGGAAAAAAGGAAAAGATTCTGGTATGGGTGGAGTTGTTTTCTGGAAGAGCAAAAGAGATGAGCACAGAAAACTGATATCTCCACAGGTTCATCTTTGTGGCTAGCGATCGATTGGGTGCATTCTTTGGGTTCAAGTGGGCATAAATTGGCCGTGAAACCTTTGACGTTTTCCGCTTTTGTGTTTGGGTCATAGTCTTATCGCAGGAGCGAAAGGTATGGCTCCCGCTACCATCAAAACCCGCCGCTGATATTGTAGCTGAGCGTTGATTGTTTCTCGGGCGCTGTCATTCAATAATTCGCTACGCTAATTCCAAGAAATGCTTTCGACCAAAAAAAATTTCTAAGAAATGCCGCTAGTTAAACCTCACGAATACAAATATGACGCTTTGATCATAGTCAATATGTCGTTCGTAATATCTGAAATGTTTGATTGTTGACGGAATTCCTTCATGAGAAATTTCTACTCGAACTTTAAAAGGTCAGAAGTGTCAAGGCTTATATTATACTGTTTAAATTATGCCATTAAAAAATTTTCAGACTAAGTTTTCTAATGACATGTCATCCACTTTTTTGGAGGTCCGTAGAATATTTTGTCAATGAGTTTAGGCCAAATCTGTAAGTAAAGAAGAAGATTGTTAAATTAATGCCTCGAGTTTGAATTTGAATAATAATTTATTAAATTTTATTTGTCGATAAAGTTTTTTCTTTCAAAGATTGGAAGTAACAATTTTCTTTCTTGGACTTTTTCTAAAGACGTGCAAAGCAAGACAAAAGAAGGAATAAGATATAAAAGAAAAGGAAGTTTTTTTCTCCTCCTCTGCAGTTACGAATTCCCTTACAAAAGGAAATAGACCGTGGGGCCTAGAGTCAAAGTTGTTGACTCTGGGCACACCTATAATAATAAAATAGGAATTCCCCCTTTGGCGTGAAGCTGCTACAGCCATGCCCTTCGGCAGCTGGAGGTCTTTTTTTTCAAGAAAGAGTCACCAAAGTCCTTGCACGTAGAAGAAAGGAAGCAAATCTCTCTGCACGTGGAGCCGAAATATTTGACCTTTTGGGCATACGAATTTCCCCTTTGGCGTGCGTAAAGTGGCTTAAAAACCCTACAAAAGAGAAGAAGCCGCAGACGTCAAGTTGTAGAGAGCTGCACGCATTTTTATTTCGAACTTGAATGCACGATAATTTTATGTTATGAATTTATATCTAAGTGAGTTGTTTATTTATAAATAATTTGGATTTTTAGTTAAATTTAAATGTAGGAAACACTCGAGCGTATAAACAACTATAAACTCTGATTTTTCAATTATAGTTGATTATTTGCTACTAGTTTAACCCGTGGACATAGGTACCGATACTCGAACTGAACCACGTAAATTTCTAGTATCTTTATTTTTCTCGTTTATTTCTCTGGAGATTTTGCGTTAACATAAATTGTAAGATCCCGTCGTTTCCGCATATTATATTCCAACAAAGATGCTGGCATAAGCCACCTAGTCAACGTAGGAGGCAACACATGTCGCCACGGGCTAATGTGAGACTTTTAAAGATATTAGAACTTTCAACCATGTTTCGAAGTCTTGATATTGTTAGGGAAATCCCTTATAATGTTTAAAAGATGAAAAAATAAATCAAAGACTACTAACGTGTTTAATGATTAAGTAATAGACTATGCAGATAATAGAACACGTAAAGGATATTGTCAAAGTCTGAAAACTACCAAAAGATTGAACATAACACGTGTCCAAAGTTTATTTTGAAGATTTCCAGACTTCTGTGTCAAAATCTAAAGACTGCCAAACTTTAAAATCTGTTCTACATCAAAAGTCTGCCCACTCTGACAAATTCCAGACTAAACATGAATGAAGAACCAAAAGACAAACTCTATACTGAAGCTGAACTTATTCAGATTGTGTCTAGACCTTAAAATCGAATATGTTCAAAAGCAAATTATGTTTAGACTTACGTCTAGATTGTAAAGTCTATTACACTCAGACTCGACTTCAGACTGAAGACACTCAGACTTTACTTCAAACTGAAAACACTCAAACTCTACTTCAGTCTGAACACCCTCAGACTTTACGTCCAGAACGTAGCAAATTCAGAACGAAGTATATTCAGAACGAAACAACTTGACAAAATGTAACACAAGCCCCAAACATATAACAACTAGTGATCTGATTTGGATTCTACATCAAGATAGATTTGATTGGCTCAATCTAATTGATTAATAGTTAGATCATGAAGACAAGAACTTTCTAAACGAAGAAGCTCTACTTATGGAAACCAAAATTCTGTTTGTATTGGCGATTAGAATCAATTTGGGATTCTACTTTTGTCATTTAACGGCTACCAAATCTTCTAAATACAAATCTGTCCAATGGGTAGATTAGAAGACGATCCTCTAGATATTGTCCAATGGCTAGTTTGGAAGTGCAAGAGTATTTAAGGAGATCAAGGACCGATGAACAAGTAAAAGACAGAGCGTATAATTTATAATTTCAAAGTCTGAGCCAACTTCGATTATACACTTGTCTCTCATGAGCTTAAACGTTCGTAATCGTGAGAAAAATACCAAAAGAGTGACTTAGTGAGATAGTGTGATCTACCACTAAGTGTTTGCACTCAAAGTTATAATCTCTTGTTGATTGCATAATGAAATCCAGCCAAAAGGCTATTAGCGTGGGAAAGTAAGCGTAGGCTTGATCTAAGTCGAACCACTATAAATTTTGTGTTCTTATTCTCTTCCATAATCTCCTTTACTTTATTCATAGTTCTGTTTATAGTTAAAATCAGTCTGTAGTTCTTTAGACTCAGTTTCAAAAGCAAAATATTTTTACTACTCTTTGCGAAAATTGTCTTCACACTTATTCACCCCCATTTAGGTGTTCATACTAACACTTTCAATTGGTATCAGAGCCAAGTGCTTGTTTTATTAAAGTGTTTTTACTTTTGAGTTAAAGATCTTCTATAACTAGTATCTTGGCACTAGGACTTATAGAAGGGTAAAGCAACAGCAGGCCATCATATTTTGATGGAAATGAATACAACATTTGGAAAAACAAAATGAATGCATTCCTAAAATCCAGAGATCCCTTACAATGGGATGTTATGGAAAAGGGAATCAATCACACTGCTGCATCTACATCAAATAAGAATGGCAAAGACAAAACAAACCAAACCCCCTGCTTCTATGTCTTAGACAGAGTTGTCCAAAAGAGAAGCTTTTGATACAAAAGCCAATTATTCTTTATAGTACGCCTTATCTCCTATTAAATATAATATAATTTCTTCATGTGAAATAGCTAAGAGGTCTATAATAGACTTTATGTTACTTATGAAGGAACTGATCGTGTAAAAGAGACAAAAGTAAACTTCCTGATTGGCCAATCCTTCAAGATGAAGCCAAGAGAGTCAATTAAAGATATGTTCGATCGTTTTACAGAAATTGTAAATGGCTTAGCGTATCAAGGTCATCTAATTTCTTCCGCAATGAATGTCAACAAACTTTTGCGAGATCTCTCAAAAAATTGGAACCATGTTAAGACCTTAATCCGAGAGAGTCGGAGAATTATGCCACTCTCTGTTGATGAATTGATTGGCACTCTTCAATCCTACGAAATGGAACAAATCATTGATGAAGATCCCAAAGGTAAGAAGTCCATCGCTTTAATATCTAACGCTGATTCTGATGATACAGACTCAGAAAATGACATGGACGATGAAGAACTTGCTTTTATGATCAAGAAATTCAAAAAGTTGAATAGAAAAGGAAGAAAATTCAATGAAAGAAGACAATACAAGCAGAATAGGCAGAAAAGAACCATGAAAGAAGATAACGAGTAAGGAAATATATGCTTGATGACATATTCTGACTCAGACACAGACTCAGAATCTAATGAGGAAATCGAGGTAAGTCATTCTACAATTCATATCAAAGTTCTTAAGTATATAAATGAGCTTTCTCTTTTCTTAAAATGATCTCCAAACTAAAAAATGAGAATTCATGGCTTAGGCAACAGGATTTTTCTCAAAAAGAAAAGTTTGAAATTTTGTAAAAAGATTTTCTACAAACAAAAGAAAGTCGAGATTTACTTGTCAAAGAAAATGATTCTTTAAAAAATGAATTTTCAAATTTTTCGACAATATTTTCAAATTGTTTAAAAACATTATAGCATATTCTTTCCATACAAGTACCTTGGTATAATAAGTCGGGATTTGGTTTCAATAAAGAAAGTGATTCTCTAATAGATTTTCCTAAAGTCGAGGAGAAACATAAACAAAGACCTCCTAAACTTGTGTACAAGAAACATTTTCAAAGGATTTTTACAAAACATGTTGGTCGAAATGCTTTCAAATGTTCAAATTGTGGAAATTTAGAACACTTTGAGAAAGAATGTCCTAAAGTCAGAGACCTATTAAGAAAAATTGGATAAAAATAACATACTCTACTAACTCTCGTGGACCCAAGAAAATATGAGTACCAAAGAAAAGATGAGTTCTTTTTTACAGGAAATAAAGGAAAAGAAGAAAGAGAATTTGGTAAGAAATGTATTTTTTTTCCTCAATTTGATTTGAGCACATAATTCTCTTTACACTTGATATTCGATATATCATCTTTGTGCCTTGATTGATTTAAATTTTATTACGACCGTATTCTGTGATTGGTTTGATTGAAGGAAGAATCGTGTGATTTATTTTTGTGACTCATGAGTTGCGATTTGATCTAACATGTGTGATTGATTTGATATCTTTCTTAGAGATAATGTAAATTATTTTGTCTAATTTTATGCTCTCAGATTTTGTCATATTTTGCAAAGTGAAAATCTGTTTTACGTGATATTAATTTATTCTCCCTTAGATACTTTGTTATGATGAATTAAGAAAGCACATTTGATTATCTATGAAGATTTTATATTTTGCTCTAACAAAAAGGAAGGATTCAAATTCATGAATACCAAAAAGGAAATGAGTTGATTGCAGGAAATTCTATAAAGGAAGAATGATTGCGAGTTTATGTAGGTGCAATAAAAAATGTATCTCACGCGAAGAATGGTAATGATTTTTCTTTTTAATGGTATATTTCAAATATATACCTTGGTAAGTGAAAAAAATTTTATCATCCCGCCTTGCAAATTTCTACATGCATTTATCGCTTATCATTTATATTGTAAATATCTCTTATCATAAATATAAGGCATTGTAATTTTTACTTGATTTGGCATGTGATAGAAATATCTACTTTCTTTTTGCGAAATTCATCAATAATATATTTTTGAGATTTATGCTCAAGGAAATCCCTTTGATCTTGAAAGATATTATTGCATATGCATGGATATTCTTGCTATATAAGATATCTAGCAAGTTTGATCCACAAATCGAAGGAAGATATTACGTGATATTTTTTAAAAAATTGTTATCCGTTATACAAGAATTTGCAGGTGGCAAAAGAATTTTCCATGTGGATTTTGGAAAGCTCAATTCGAAAACCGTGGAGATTCTATACTATCTTTGGGAGGGTCAAAAATTTCCTTCCTTGTGCAAAGTTTTTGCAAATTATTAAGGAAATCCCTAATGTGTCGTATGAAAGGTTGAGTAGTTTTGAATTTTAATAATTGATAATTTTATATATGCTATTCAATTTATTTATTTGAAGAAAGAGCATTATATATTATGTGGATATTATTACAGCTTATTTGTGCAAAAAGTTCGTTAAGTTTATGCAGGTTGAATTCGAGAAAAGCTTTATTGAAGAAAATATTTTTTTGCCTCAAATTTCAAAATGCAAATGATCATTGTGGATATTGTTGTTACGAAGGAAATAATGAAAAAATATTCTGCTCAACGTGTACAAGCCACAATTAGTGCTATTCGCAAATATTGTCATGATGACAAAGGGAGAAAGTGAATCCAAGTGAAAGGAAAGAATCGTGATAATCTCAAAAAGGTAACAAATTGAGAGGAAGCATTGACCAATTTTGGAAAAATCTTTATTAATTGATCATGATCTTGATTATTATGGAAGGAAGGACAAGGTAAATATGACAGAACTCGTTAAGTTCTAAAAAATCCGATTAGTGCATCTTTTAGTACCTTTTGTCATTAACAAATCTCTTATTTACATTATCATTTTATTATGACAAAAGAGGTAAGTAAATTTTATAACGCATCCGTTATTTTTATTGGATGTTTGCTAATATATATGATCAAAGTGAGCTATATTACATATCTTTGATATTCGACTTACTTTGTAAAAGCTTTTTTTTTTTTTTTTTTTTTTTTTGGAAATTGTATTTCATGGAAGATATATTTATTGTTTTATATTCTATACGTGATACTTTTTATTGCTTTTTGATTATGACAAAAAGGGAGAGAGAATATAAATATGCATATGTGTTGATTGTTTAATATTATTTATTGCATAATATTGAGCCGCGATTATTTTTCTATATATTGTTATGCTCAATCTATTTGCTGTCTTTTGATTCAAATCATATTTTTTGAAAATCTAAAATTTGATGATTGATTTATCAATATTTTAGAAAGTGTGATTACACTTCTGCATATTCAGAAATTATTTTATCATCATCAAAAAGGGGGAGATTGTTAGGGAAATCCCTTATGATATTTTGAAGATGACAAAATAAAACAAACGCTACTAATGTGTTTAATGGTTAAGTAATAGACTATGCAGATGATAAAACACGTAAATGATATTATCAAAGTCTGAAGACTGCCAGAAAACTAAACATAACACATGTCCAAAGTCTATTTTGAAGATTTCCAGACTTTAGTGTCAAAGTCTAAAGACTGCCAGACTTTAGTGTCAAAGTATGTTCTACATCAGAAGTCTGTCCACCCTGACAAATTCCAGACTAAACGTAAATGAAGAACTAAAAGACAGACTCTATGCTAAAGTTGAACTTATTCAAACTGTGTCTAGACCTTAAAGCTAAATATGTTCAGAAGCAGATTATGTTCAGACTTACGTCTAGATTGTAAAGTCTATTGCACTCAAACTCTACTTCAGATTGAAGACACTCGGACTCTACTTCAGTCTGAACACCCTCAAACTTTACGTCTAGAACGAGACACAAGTTCAAAACATAGCAAATTCAAAACGAAGTATGTTCAAAACGTAACACAAGCCCCAAACATATAACGGCTAATAATCTGGTTTAGATTCTACATCAAGATAGATTTGATTGACTCAATCTAATTGATTTGTGAAAACATCTCCATGGCTTTCTAAATCCCTCTTCTTCTCCAGCCTGGTAGGATCCGCCAAGAAATGCAGCTTGGGTAGGTTAAAAACGTTTCCATCCTAGCATCTTTGAGTGTCTCTAGGCTCCGAACTAAAGGGCTAAGTGGTTTTTCTACATTGTCTAAGTGCTTCCTTAGCTTCTTGTGCTAGATCATAATGATCCCATGTAACGGGTACATTATTCCATATCTCTTCGGGAATGGTTTTGTTTTCTTGGCACAAGATTCTTTGAAGTTCTCGGTACTGGTGTGCACAAGATCTAACAGATCTTGGATAAGATTTGTGAATTTGAGCTTCTCGGCTGTCTAAGTACGGTATATAGGATGTGGTTCCTATTTCCTGTGGAGCGTCAAGGATGTTGCCATTGTTTCTGAAAAAATGCCATGGACGTCGGAAAAACAGGATGGTATGGACTTCTGGATTTAGGGTTACGGTTCTCAGTTCTTTTTCCAAGAGATGTTTCTAGTGAGTAGGATGATGGAACCAATTTAGAAAGTCTAAAAGATTCTTATCACTTTCTTTTTCAATCTTTCTTTTGAGTAAGAATATCTTGGTGAGGTTGGCAATGAATCTTCTGGTTGGAATTTCAATAGCTATTAAGTACTTATTAGTTAAGTACCATAATAACATCTTGAGTTGATTAGGGAAATCATCTTCCTTTCAGATAAGGGGATGAATGAATGGATAATTCAAATTTAACACAAATGGATAAAGAATCGAACCTCCATTGAATCTGAATAGATCTGTGTGGTATTGCCACATGAGGTTTTCCAGGTTCTCAACGAGACTATCATTTTGGATCTGCTGAATAATCTCCTGGGGATATTTCTAACTTGGCAAATCTTTGATCTTCTCAATCTTATATTTCACTCCATGATTGACAATTCTTCAGAAGAATTCATTGATCCACAAGGCAGATATCGTCATACTCCTAAGATAGTTGCCCCCACTGATGTGTATAAACATGGAAGACAAAGAAGAACTCTTGCTGCTAAAGCCATTCTGAATTGGCAATCGGAGACTCTGTTAGCACAAAACAATGCCTTCAAAGCAATTGATTCCAACATTGGAAATGTGCAACAAGATCTTCGAAAGTATGATGAGACCACCAAGAAAATGATTTTTGAATTCCAAAAAAGGCTAAATGCCTTGGAATCAGGACAACATCTAGGGTATCATCATCTTGAGAGCCCTAAGCCAAAGATAGAAAAGCTCAAAAGACAAGTCAAACTCCTTGAAGAAGGAAGGTTTAGACTTTTCGATCCATTAGCACCTCTTGTCAGAACTGGGTATTTGCCTCCAAAACCCCAGTCGTCCATTTTTGCTGCCATCCCAGAAGATTCTTTTAGAAAAGAACCAGATATGACGGAATTGTGAAATCGTCTCAAAAACCTGCATAAGGACAAAGGAAAAGAGAAAATGCCTCTAGAATCAAGTTCAATCGTTATAAAAGAAAGGCAAGATTAGATGATGTTATCTAATCCGCTAGAATCTTTTCTAAAAGATTTGGATACTCAAAAACAACCCGATCCTACCATTCCAAATAATCAGATTCTACTCCCAGTGAAACAAACTATTCCTACCACTTCTGATATTGAATCAGAATCAGTATCCTTTTCCTCATCCTCATCCTTTTCAATTCCTGATATTGAATCTCTTCTTATGGCACCAGTAAAATCATCAATATTCATGGCTGATCCTCCAGATCAGGATATGGAATCAAATTACTTCGAGCCAAATATTGTTCAAAACAATCCAACACATCATGTGTCCATGTTTTCAAAACAGTTTTTCACCATAAATGACATCCCTGACCATAAATGGCCAGAAAGACTCGAAGAGTTTCATACTTGGTTGAATACTCAATCCATTACCAACCATGATATGAATGATGTCCTCTACAATTTTGTCACGAGGTTCACAGGAAGCCTCAAACTTTGGTGGAAATCAGTTTCGGAACAAGACCAAATTCATTTTCTGATGTCACCTGATTTTAGCCATGCCATCACTCTCTTATATCATTTCTTTGTGGGAAAACCCACTAATCTCATAGAAACGAAAAAATGAGAATTTTTCGAAAGAAAATGCTGCTCCCTCCAAAAAAAATATCCTGATAAGTATTATCGGGAAATGCTTCAACTTTTTTATCAGATTGGAGCTGATCCAAATCTGAAACATGTCTTCCTGACTTCTATCCCTAAAGAACTAGCACAGATGGTTGAAAGGTCCTATTTTGGAAGACAAAGGAGAGTACAAGATATTCCCTTGGGAGAAATACAACAAAAAATCCATCTATGCCTTGAAGAATTGTGCCTGAAGCGCCAGATGGTCCGTACCTACATCACAGATGACAGAGAACTCGAGACAGCCTACTCTCGCCAAAAGTTAAAAATCAAATGTTC
This sequence comes from Eucalyptus brandiana, assembly GCA_014182725.1. Classification (NCBI taxonomy): domain Eukaryota; kingdom Viridiplantae; phylum Streptophyta; class Magnoliopsida; order Myrtales; family Myrtaceae; genus Eucalyptus; species Eucalyptus brandiana. The sequence continues at coordinate 1,647,388 of CM024673.1, read as the reverse complement.
CAAGAAAGACTGTGATGGTACTTGTGGAAAGTCTTCTCGAAAGAAAAAACATTTCAAGAAGTACTGGTTAAAGAAATCCAAACATGGCCACAAGCACTCCCGAAGAAAGAAGAAATTGCGATACCTTCGCAAAAGGAAAGATCGCACATGCCACAAAAAATCAAATCGCTGCTTCATCTGCAACTAGAAAAGGCACTTTGCCAAAAATTGGCCCCATGCTAGAAAAGGTCAACATCATTTGATACATCAAATTGAGAATGAAACAAGTATTTCTCTTGAAAATGATGATATCGAATCACTATTCTCTATTGATGAAGAACCAGGTGAACAAACTCTTTGTATCATTCCATATTACCCCACTTCTAGTGAGACTGAGTCAGATTCTGAGTCTGAAGATATTTTTCATATATCATCTACATCTCCAGAACCAAGCTTTAACATGTTTTCGAGCCAGACTCATTGTCTCCATTTTCCTGTAAAAATCATCACCTCAAAGTTTGCCACAATTACTATCACTGCTCTCTTTGATACTCGAGCAAGCTGTTCAATACTGGACACCAAAGTTCTTCTTGAAGAATTATAGACTCCTTATATCCGATATTTCAATTATGCCTCAGGAGATACATTCTCCACGAATGTCAGAACCACCCCCATAACTGTCCAGTTCTTCCCCCAGTGTTCAATATCCACAAAAATCTTTCGATCCAGTCTTCCCAACAAAGACTTAATCATTGGTTGGGACATTATGACTCAAATTTCTCAGCTTCAAATCATTCCTGGAAAAGGTCTTAGATGTAAAGACCAATTCTCTGAGGTCGTCAATATTCAGAGACTCTTTTCCATTCAAATGAGTTTATTAGATCCAATCATGCAAAAATTATTGAAATCTTGTTCAGAATCCCATTCTGAATTCGCTCAGAAATGTTCTCATCCTCTATGGGAAAATCCAGAGTTTTTTGTCCGCCTTCCATTCAAAAAGAATGAAGACATCAACCCAACAAAGGCGAGTCATATGGGAATGAAGCCAGAACACTTGGCTTTAGCCCAAAGGGAATGCTCAGAATTATTGCAGCAAGGCCTTATTGAAATCTCCAATTCTCAATGGGCTTGTGAAGCCTTTTATATCAATAAGCGTGCCGAGCAGAACAGAGGAAAAATGAGGTTGGTGATCAACTATCAACCCCTCAACATTTTTCTCCAAGATGATAAATTCCCTTTACCATCCAAAGATTCCCTCTTTACTGGTTTAACCAAAGCCCACATTTATTCCAAATTCGACCTCAAAGCCGGATTTTGGCAATTGGGCATCCATCCTGAAGACAGATCCAAAACAGGTTTCTGTATCCCTAATCAGCACTTCCAGTGGAAAGTTCTTCCTTTTGGTTTAAATGTAGCACCATCCATTTTCCAAAAGGCCATGTGTCGTATTTTCCAACCAATCATGTCAAGTGCAATTGTATATATTGATGACATTCTGCTCTACAGTCCTGATGAGCAGTTACACTGTCAACTTCTTGAGCAGTTCGCAGAAATCGTGAAGAAGCATGGTATTATGCTTTCTCAAAGAAAAATGAATATTGCCCAAACAGAAATTGAATTTCTTGATATGCACCTCAACAAAGGTACATACTATCAGGGCCACATATCGCTCAAAAATTATTGAAGTTTCCTGAAGATAACTTCACGACAAAACAAGTTCAGCAATTTCTTGGGATAATCAATTATCTCAGGGATTTTGTCCCAAACATTGCAAAGCTCCTGATTCCTTTGCAATCCATGCTGAAGAAGAATCCCCCACCATGGGGAAAACTTCAAACTAAAGCAGTTGCTGAACTTAAGGAGATTATGCAAAATCTTCCACCACTGCAAATACTAATCCTTCAAACTGACGTCAGTGATGAATACTAGGCAGCCATTCTGTTTGAAGAAATTGATGGTAAAAGACATCTTTGTGCTCACAAAAGTGGAAAGTTTTCTCAAGCTGAAATGCATTACCATTCCACTTTCAAAGAAATTCTAGCAGTAAAAAATGGAATAAAAAAATTTGAATTCCATCTCATCGGCCATCATTTCCTAGTAGAATTAGACATGGCATCATTCCCTCAGATGACCAAGTTTAAACAAAAACAGATTCCAAATTCTCAACTGCTTCGATGAGCTGAATGGTTTTCAAAATATTCTTTTGAAACCAAATATATTCCTGGAAAGAAGAATATGCTTGTTGACTTCTTGTCAAAATCAAAAGCACTAGCCGAAATCAACATATACATCAAAAGGCCTACTTTTCATATGCTCAATCATGGAGTAAAATATAATATTGAAAAGATCAAAGATTTGCCAAGTTGGAAATATCCCCAAGAGATTATTCGGCAGATCTAGAATGATAGTCTCGCTGAGAACCTGGAAAACCTCATGTGGCAATGCCACACAAATCTATTCAAATTCAATGGAGATTCGATTCTTTATCCTTTTAGGTTAAATTTGAATTATCCATTCATTCATCCCCTTATCTGGAAGGAAGATGATTTCCCTAATCAAGTCAAGATGTTATTATGGTACTTAACCAATAAGTACTTAATAGCTATTGAAATTCCAACCAGAAGATTCATTGCCAACCTCACCAGGATATTCTTACTCAGAAGAAAGGTTGAAAAAGAAAGTGATAAGAATCTCTTAGACTTTTTAAATTGGTTCCATCATCCTACTCACTAGAAACATCTCTTGGAAAAATAACTGAGAACCGTAACCCCAAATCTTGAAGTCCATACCATCCTGTTTTTCCGACGTCCATGGCATTTTTTCAAAAACAATGGCAACATCCTCGACGCTCCACAGGAAATAGAAACCACATCCTATAGACCGTACTTAGACAGCCGAGAAGCTCGAATTCACAAATCTTATCCAAGATCTGTTAGATCTTGTGCACACCAGTACCGAGAACTTCAAAGAATCTTGTGCCAAGAAAACAAAACCATTCCCGAAGAGATATGGAATAATGTACCCACTACATGGGATCATTATGACCTAGCACCAGAAGCTAAGGAAGCACTCAAACAATACAAACAAGCCGCATCATCCCAAGATCATGAAATGACAAGTGAAAATGATATTGTCCAATCTACTCAAGACCCCTATGCCCGCTTTGGAGGTCCTCTTTCTTAAGACCCCTATAATTCAGGGCCTCCGTCCGTATATAAAACATGGACGCATCCTTCTATGTACAACCATCCAATTAGCCTCAACCAAGCATTCCTGCCAACACTACAAGTGACAATACAAACTGGGCTGAAGAAGAAGCATCAAATTGGGCTCATGTAGAAGCATCCTCATCACAAAGGCTGAACCAAATCCTCTCACCAGAAGACCTTGAAGCTCTTGAACAAAAATATGAGGAACATCTTCTAGAATGCAGTTCAGATGACTCAGTCTGTAGTTACAATGCTCGTAACAGACGAGACCGTTGAGTCCGTACAATTTCACTGTAGTAAGTCACTGTTCACTTTTATTATAGCACTAGACTAGGGAAAGTACTGTTCACAATACTGTTACTGTTCATAGTGTGCGAATAATTCCCTCCCGAAAGTTTCCGGTGCCTTTGTTTGTATCCGGACCCATGAGCTTGGTCCTTGTGAGTGTCTTTGTGACCTCTTATTGTCTATAAAAGGCGAGGAGGGTGTAATGTGTTGGGCAGAGTCCCTTAAAGTAAAATGAGTGTTTTGTGAAAACACCTCCATGGCTTTCTAAATCCCTCTTCTTCTCCAATTTGGTAGGATCCGCCAAGAAATGCAGCTTTGGTAGGTTAAAAACGTTTCCATCATAGCATCTTTGAGTATCTCTAGGCTCTGAACTAAAAGGCCGAGTGGTTTTTCTGCTAAAAGGTTGTCCTTGAAGGGCTTGAACGGGGTTGTTCGCCCACTGTGGGATGCATATCTGCAGGAATTTTACTCTCCTTCCCTGGTTCTAAGTTTAGGTCCATTCATGGTAGAATTTTATAAACGAAGAAGCTCTACTTATGGAAACAAAAATTCTGTTTGTATGGGCGATCAGAATCAATTTGGGATTCTACTTTTGTCATTTAACGGCTACCAAATCTTCTAGATACAAATCTATCCAATTGGTAGATTGGAAGACGGTCCTCTAAATATTGTCCAACAAATAGTTTGGAAGTGGATGAGTATTTAAGGAGACCAAAGACCAATGAGCAAGTAAGAGACGGAGCGTAGAATTTATAATTTCAAAGTCTGAGTCAACTTCGATCATACACTTATCTCTCGTGAGTTTAAACGTTTGTGATCATGAGAAAAATATCAAAAGAGTGATTTAGTGAGATAGTGTGATCTACCACTAAGTGTTTGCATTCAAAGTTGTAATCTCTTGTTAATTGAATAGTGGAATCCAGCCAGAAGGTTGTTAGCGTGGGGAAGTAGACATAAGTTTAATCTAAGTCAAATCATTATAAATTATGTGTTTTTATTCTCTTCCCTAAACTCCTTTACTTTGTTCGTAGTTCTGTTTATAGTTAAAGTCTAAACTCACTCAAAATTTGTTATTCTTCAGACTCAGTTTCAAAAGCAAAATATTTTTATTACTCTTTGCGAAAATTGTCTTCACACCTATTCACCCCCCTCTAGGTGTTCATACTAGCACTTTAAGATATATGGACCTCTACTTTGGCATGTTTCCTCCGGCTAAAAATGACATGGCCTTCCGTGCATGTTAAGAATGTGATTAGTCTGAGATCAAGAGATTCAAGTAGGAAAGAGGGCCAACTTGGATTTACATGGACATTTGTATTCTTTGACCAAATTGTCACGTCTACTTTAAATGGTTATGATCTAATTGCGAATGCATAGGAGAGTCAAGCGTGCTTTTGTTGAGGTAATTGAGACTCTTTTTGATGTGATAAATTGAGTTCAAGGGACAATGAGATTGTTTAATCATAATCTTTTGTATCCTTAATCAGTGCATAGAAAGTTAATACATGTTTACTCTTGGGTTGCACGATCAAAATTGCTTGTATAAATTGATCCACAACAATTTTTGTACTTATATGGGTGCTTCGAATATGGATGGATTGACTGGAGCATGCTGCAGTTCACATGGTACGCTCATCACTAGATTGCAGAAAAGAGTGCAAGCCTTCTTAGCCCTTGGCATGGAAACCTAGCAATGAAAGAGACTATGTTGTGTCTAATCAAAGATGCTAAACTAAAGCATTTAACTGATCGGCGTATGGAGATGTTAACTGATACCACGATGATGGAGCTCTTATCGGGCACAAACCAAAGTCCATGGGCTCTTTGAAACCTCACGAGGAATGCAAAAGCTCCTTAGCCTAGTTAAAAGGAGTTACAATAGCCCATTGTCCCCGATAAGCAAACCATCTAGTAGATTGGATTAAGAAAGCCCCATGAAAAGGAACCCTTCCTCATAATTGGCTATCTAAGCCTCCCCAACTCCTTTAGGATATTTTATGTTTAGAAACTAGTCATCTATGTTTTACTATTGCATTTTGAAAGAAAAAAGTTCTTTCCAACCTTAAAAAAAAAAAAAAAAGATTAAGTCAAGCCAATCAGATACAAGTGGGATTTGTTAGAACTTGGTTCGTTTCGAATCCGCCTATGATGGGCAAACCCAAAGCCGGCCCATAATATTCTAATGGTTCCCGTGGGGGGAATGGATGCGGAAGTTCTTCATCTCAACTTTACAAGCACTCACAAGAGTGTCCATAAAATAAATTAAAGAAATCCTGATATAAATGAGTGGGCTTCACTCCCACGCTTTGAGTCTCCGTTGATAAGGAGTAGTCTTCTTCTTCAAATGTACGAATTAGAGGAAAAATTGCTAAAAAATTATAAATATGTTGTTCGGATATTAATTCAGTTTTAAACTTTTTAATATGATCAATTTAATCCAAAATCTTCAATGACTTGCCAATATAATCTTTTTGGCCAAATTTGGACCAGGATTCATTGACATGGACATGGCCGTTCTACGTGATACAATAAATCTTAACCTTCAATCTTGGTGTATGCTTTCGAAGAAGCACGTATACAAGAAGGAAGCTGACACAAAGAGCTAAAATATCTATTTTTTTATATAATTATTAATCCATAAAAACTTTTCTATGTATTAATCCTTTTGTATGCATAAAAAATAACTTATGCATATGAAAATCCACTCAACTCAATTCGGTAACATCTCCTATTTCTGACGGGTGATTTCTGGTTTTGGGATGTTGGGGGATATCATTATTGCCGAACCTAATGCTTAAATTGCATTCGCAAGTAAAAGAGTAATTGAACAAATATTGAACAAGATACTACCCAAGGTTCATAATTGACTGAATCAAACCACATAATCCTTTTAAAGGGTGTTTTGAAGTTCTCTCATTGTACATGGCATTAGCATGGCGTAGCAAGAGAGAATGCAACTAGGAAATCCTGCCGTTATAGCGCTTGAGGAACACGATTGTCAATTCTATTCCCATTTCATCTCACTTCACTTATCAAAAGCGAATGATGGGCATGAGGACACGTTTGATCACCCAAATAAAAGGGTCCGTAGGATAAAAATAATCATATATTCTACATTTGATAGTCCATGTTGCATAGGAAAACCCAAATAAATTTGAAAAAAGAGCAACAGACAGTAACTTATTCGGAGCCCAGGGGCATGAAAGACATATCATTCAACTCAACTCAGATAAATAAGTTCTTTCAAAGAAAGAATATAAATTAAAAAAAAAAAAAAAAAAGCAAAAATTTTCGGAAGCTGAAGTGACGACACCACCACCGGTGTTCCCCTACTACAGAAGCTGCGACCACCTCACGGGGTTTGCCTCTCTTAGGTGACTACGGCACGGTGGCTGGGGCCTTCAAGCGAGCCACATCACATTGCCTAAGCTCTCGTGGGACTGCATGGCGCCATCTTCAGTCCTATAATTGAGAGGAAAAACACACCCGATTTTGAAATTTTCTGGTTATTATACTAACAACAAATTTTAAAATCTTCCGGCTTTTCAATCCTCTCATGTTCTCAAATTTCCGAAACAAAACGCAATGGTCTAAATTCAATTTAATAATTGTGTACGACGCTCAAGTTCGAACTCGCCCGAAATAGTCGAGCCATGTCCATCGGCTTGTCACTTGTTGCTGGGACATAATAGTGCTCAAAACAACAGCACGAATCGTTTCCCCGTTTGCGAGCTAAGGATCGAGGAAACACGGAAGAGACAATGGGCCAGCATCCGTCCTCTCCACCCGGACTTCTAAACGGGTCAGGCGTTGCCAACATAATGGGCCTCAATAGTAGGGACACGAGGCCCAGTAAGGCCGTGACAGGACAATGTACAATTGAGGTACCCCCAACCCCGCGCGATGTATGCACATCTACTTCATACGAACTGAAGCACAAAAGTTGGAGCATGTCAGTCGATTTTCTTTTAGAGAAGATTCATGTTCCCGGTCTGTCAACTCTAAGTTGATATTTACATCGTCCTGGGAAAAATCGAGCCAGGTCGGATTCATTCATGTTTTGATGTTTAGATGCTGTTGAAATGGGTTTCATGTTCCCCGCGCTCGTACCATCACTTAACCTTAGACCTACAATCTAGAAAGCATTAGTCAAATACGCATGCTTTGCGGTGGACTCGGAAGCAAAAGAATACAGAGCTTAAATCGCCAAGAACCAACCTCAAAAGCTGCGTGCAGACGGATCAAGACACGCTGAAACGCGACCGAGCAAAGCATGTTTCTGTTCAGTTCATTCCGACCCTTGGAAAGGAATCTCAAGTGTTAAGACGAAAGTACATTATCATATTTCTTTCGGCGGTGGAAAACTCTTCCAAGAACAAGGACATCCGCGCGCAAAACAAAAACAAAAAGAAACCCTGAAAATATCCGACCCCCCATCTCTCGCAAACCAGCCAACTCCCCTGCAGGCAAAATGCCAGAAGCTCGACAGGGGGGTGGTACATACGCTTACATAGTACACCCCTACTTGAATTGCGAGACCGGAATGTTGTTGGGACCACCACCTTATAATATTTACCCATCGCATGGCGAGCGACGCGACCCGACCGCGAGTGGAACCCCTTTTGCCCCTCCCCCTGCAGAAAACAACATATTCATAACGCCCCCTGCAAAGAGCAGCACACGAAGGAGATCGACGCAGCAGGCTTTCGCAATAATTGCTGTAAAAAGGGAGGGAGGGAGGAGGAATTGCGCATTTGGCATTTATCTGAGATGGGGACTGTGCAAGGGTTTTCAGTTCAGAGAGGAGGATGATGAGCCTAGGCCCAGCGAGGCCCCCCATCGAATGCCCGGATCGAAGAGACGACATCCTGCTCCGAGGTGGTCCACGATCCGAACGGGGGAAGGGAAGAGAATCTGACAAGTCTTGTTTCGGATCGTCGATATGATGTTTCTTGGATCGAATGCCAGAGAGAGAGAGAGCCGTGGGTCGTGTTGTTTCACCATTATAGTACTCACGCGTGGAGTGTGCGCCCCCCTGGCAGGTCGATCGGATAGAATCTGGTTCCCAAACCCAGCATCACATCTCCCCCCCCAAAACAAGCACAGTGGACCTCCTCCCCATTTCATCTCGTACCATGTCATAACTCAACAGCGTTCTAACTTGTCATCATTATCCCTTGTTTTCTTACTTTATCAGCGTAAGTTTTACAAGATTCAGCTTCCATTTCATGTCAATGCCTAGAGTTATCTATTCCGCAAACCAGAAGAAATGGAGCTTCGATTCGAGTTGGTCGGTCCTTTTCCAAGAAAATGTCTTTGAAGGCTGAATTAGTTGGATATGAAAGGTTGAATTTTAAGGGCGTGAATCGGTTAGTCAGGTCGGCAGTTCTTTCAACATATGCATTGACTTGATCCAATGAGTTGAAAAGGGAAACCGGACCATCTTAGTCTAACAAAGGGGCTTTGGAGCGTTGTACCGTGACTTCAACCTTCATTTAATTATCCCCAAAAAAGGAACCAAGACTGAGAACCTTCGCCTTAAACAAGGCCAGTAAGTAGGTAAGGCTTTTACTAATGTTGGGGGGGAGGCCCCATCGTTTGAATTTTCCATTTTCTTGGTTTGTTAGGTAGTTCGTTAAGTTAGCATTTCGACATCACCCTTGGACACGATGGAAACTTGAAGCACTATAAGGTCAAACGAGAGAGCCTTTTGAAGAGTTTCAAGATAAACTTCAGAGATATTTGCTGATAGTTATAATCCTCACATCAAGAGAAGATAGAAATTGTTGCAAATTTTTCTTCACACTCTGTAATTTTGTTAAACTCTTGAAAAACCTCTTTTTCACATTAAGCCGTCAATACTTCTTCTTTTTTTCATTTAATAAAAGTATGGGTTAATACCGTCAAAAATCCTAAACTCTACCCATTTTATATTGTGTTGCCAATGTTATGTCGTCAAAAATTCTAGGGTTAATACCCTGAAAAACCCCAAACCGGTACACTTGTGACAAATTTATCCCAAACAATTTTTTTGACCATCAAAAACCCCAAACTGATACCTTTGACAAATTTATCTCAAAATGGTATACTTGTCACAAATTTACCCTCTGTTAGTTTTTATTAAATTTTATTATCAAATTATTAAGTTAAATGACACGGTTGATTGATATACCAATTTGGAATTTTACGCTCTGTTTGTCATAGTTTACAATTTTTGTGATTTTTTTCTTTTGTATTAATCCAACTTAGTGGAGGGTATATTTGTCACAAATTTACCAATTAAGAGTTTTTTGTTGTCGAATAAATTAGTTTGGGATAAATTTGTCATAAATGTACCAATTCGGGGTTTTTTATGGTTAGTTGGGGTAAATTTGTGACAAATATAGATCGAGTAGTGATTAGTACATAGGGCAGTAAAGAGTTGGTGCACAAATCATTCGAAAAACAAGATAAAACAGCTAGAGGGACACTCCGTAACCAGAATTTGCATCAGAGGAGAGCATGTTTGAAGAAAACTCAATCAATCGTTACCTGCAATTCCCTTCAATAGAGTACTAAGATGCAACAGTTGAACACCAGTGCTAGCATCCGACTTAATGATGAGCTTTCGATAAATAATTCAATCCCTTAGCTCATGGTAGAGCGTTGGGAAGTGCCTAGAATGCCAAAACACCATCGTCGTCCCTATCATTTGCTAAACTCGGAGACCCATCTGTGGCGAGAGTCTCCGATCATTCCCTCCACACTTGCATGTCCCATATCGCCTTTGCCGGATCCGGCAGTATTATAGCTTGAACCTCCCAAAGAGGGGGTTCGACCCATTGATTTCGACAGAGGAGGAGCTAGCCTGCTTCATGTTGAGGGATGCGAGGGGCGAGCCGTCCCGCTATAGAAGCTGCAACGTCGGTGGAAATGGGAGTGCTTTTTGCAGTCCCATCGTGAGACGCTTCGTTGTTCATGTTACACGCCATAGGGCCCAGATGGCAAACAATTTTACGCTCTTTCAGGGGACTTGACTGATAAATTACAAGTTTACGGATATTAATAACATGTAAACTAAACTAAAATTCAAATATGGTTTTAAAAGGATTTTGAGCTCGGTCTATGGGCCAACCATTGGACACCCAAATTTTTAAACCAACGGACACGAGTGAGACGATACTCATTACATGACTTCAAGTAATACAGATCAAATTCGTTCGAGTTATCATGTTAAAGGATCTCCATACTATAATCTTTCAAGAGATTAACCTTAGTCCATTAATTATTTAGGGATGCTAAAATTGTACACTTCTTAAGTTTTTCATGTCGTATTTAAACCCAACATTTTGCAATGTTTTGGACATCTTTTGTCTACCTGCGAATTCCATCAATCTCTCATTTTGGAACGGATTTCAACAAGGCATGATAACTCAGTATGCCAGGCCAACCATATCCGTTACCGGTGCAACAACAAATGCCCGAAATATAGAGAGAGGGATGAACAATGTTGCCAGTATCTATATAAACCATCATTTTTCTCCTAAGAGAAAGGCCTAAAGCTGCATTGGTCTCCTCAGGATGCTATTGATGCTCACGATCATTCCTAAAGCTACACTGGCCTATTTTCAGTCTATTTGATTATTCAAAAACATTGGAGATACATCACCAAAGTAAATTCTTAAAGGTGCGCAAAAACATTAGCTATCATGCATTCACGCGCTTTACACAAGGCCTCCAATGGCTCTCTCTTGGGCATTGTGAGTCCCGTCCCCTCAGACAAGTCCACCAATTCTTCGCCAACTCGTTCCCATTCGAAGCACTGAATAAGCGCCGCCAAGGCCAAGCTCACCACTCTATTGGCAAGGCCAGCACCGGGACAACTTCTCCTCCCCATCCCAAACGGCAATAGTCGGTAGGCATGATCACCTTCCAATCCATCATACCTCTCCGGTTTAAAGTTTGTGGGATCGTCCCACACTTTTGGGTCTCTCTGAATTGCCCACGCATTAACCAGGATCATGGTGCCTCGGGGCACGTCAAACCCGCCAATCATGCAATCCTCAGCAGACTCATGAGGCACTAGGAGTGGCCCCGGTGGAAACAATCGGAGCGCCTCATTGATGATGTTATGAAGGCAAGGCAGCTTGTGGGTGTCGGCTTCATCAACTAGACGGTCTCGGCCAACAATGTCGTCTAGTTCTACTTGAGCTTTTTTCATGACGTCCAGGTGGTTGAGCAAGAGGGACATGGCCCATTCTATTGTCACCGCAGATGTGTCTGTACCCGCACCTATTATTGACTGCCGAAAATTGTGTTTAAGAAATTAAGGATATACTCAGTTCTTTCAAAAATAGATGAAACTAGCTTTCGAAATCGAAGAACAATCATGTTAAGACGTGAAGAGGCAAATGTAAAAGGAATAGATTCAGTTTAAGTAAAGTGCAAACTCTATCTGTTTCAGGCATCATCTAGACATAGAAGTGTTTCAAATTCCAATTTCTATTAATTCGAGCTAATGTCAACCTCTGCCAGAGGATGGCGTGGAAAAGATCTTGCCTCCTTGCCACCATTATAAAACGAAATTTGCCTCCGAACGGCATGACTTTTCACCATGTCAATTTTCCACCGCAGCTTGTCGATGATGGCAAGTTATTTTAGACAACATACTTTTCTATGGTTCGAACAGCTTGAATCCATCGAAGTTGCAAAAACATGCGTAAGTTCAAGGCAAAGAAAATGAGGATCCCAGTTAAGCCATTTACTGCACACATGAGTAAAGATCCATGGACTTGACTAATTGACATTTTTACGAGCTCTTTCTTTCTGACCTATCTCCTCTTTCATCTTTTCAATGAACAAAAATCTAGATAGCGGCTACCATTCAAGAAAGAAAAAATCAGGTATGATCCCGATTCACATGAATCATTAGATGTGAACGCAACCCACATCCACAGTTGGATGAGATGAACCCCAGATGAGGCCCATGTGATTTAGCATAAGCATTGAGTTCGCATTGATTCGAATCATATATTAAAGGGTAAGAAACAAGACCCTATTACTCAAAATAGAAAAGAAAAATAAGACCTTTCAGAGCATATACAATACAGAAGGACACAATGACTAATACATGAAACCGGTTTCGAACTCTATCAAGCAAAGTCAAGTATATTTAAATTAACATCAATTGTCAGATTTGTGGTATCCAAACAAAACAAGTCATTGCTAACGATCCTAATTCATATAGATACGTGTATACTTTGATTGTAATCCGTCATCCAAGTGCAAGGATTAAAGAAAGATCTTTGCTTGGGAATGAGTCAAAGTTTTGTTCACTTCATGGTATATCCATGAAAAACTAAAATTTGCTTGCCTCTCATTTTGTAATGATTACTTGACAGTTTTTAATTTATTATGAAAATAACAATCTATTCTAAATCACAAATAATCAAATGACAAATAATTACAAAACTTGTTGTAGGATCCATTTTTTCAAAAATTTGTTACTCACAATAAACGGTTATTCTCGTAGACTCATTGACTGTTATGCTAGCAAAATATTTTTTATATAATCAACACGTCATTTTTAATTATATTAAACTTTTGTAATCCTATATATTAAGTAAATTTATTTATTAAATGAAGGGTATGAGTTAGAATCAACCGAATCCAATAATTAAGAAACATGGCACTCTGTATGCATAAATCAAGTGAATAGAACATGTACATTGATCTGGCCTTTGATGATGTCGTCCGAGTACCCCTCCGAGAGCATCGTCTCGATCATTGTCTTGCTCTCCTCCTCTCGGCTGCCGTCGGCATCGCTTCTCTTCCTTCTCGACCTGTGCTCGTCTATCATCCCCTGCAAGATCACATCGGACCTGTTGGCCGCGTCCACCATCCTCCGCTCTCTACCCTTGAAGTCCACCACCTTCCTCAGCACCGGCAAGAAATCGCCCGGGTCCGTTCCGCTCAGCTCGAATTCCTCCTTTATCAACTCCCTGTACTCCCTCGCCACCTCGGCGTCGCCAGCGTCGACGGCGGCCCCAGAGTAGCGCTTCCCAGAGATCATCCTCATGATGATGTTGAAGGACATCTCCTGCAGCCTCGAACTCATCTCCACCCTCGCAAAACCGCCGCCCTGGGAGGAGGAGGCCGCCTCGTAGAGGCTCCTCATGAGGTGCCTGACCTCCTCCTGCCGGATGGCGAGGGAGCCGGTGAGGCGGTGCGGCGAAAGGATCTCCACGGCCGTGAGGCGGCGGAGGTTGCGCCAGTGGGGGCCGTAGGGGGCGGTGCCGATGTTGGTGTTGCCGTAGGCCATGATCTCGCCCGCGAGCGTGCGGGGGCGGTTGGCGAGGGCGATGTCGTTCCTGGTGAAGCACTCCTCGGCCGCGGACGGGGAGGATATGACGACCGCGGGCCGAGAGCCTAAGGAGAGGGAGAGGACAGGGCCATAGCGGTCGGAGAGGGACTGAAGGGTGCGGTGGAGAGGCTCTTTTATGAGGTGGAGGTGGCCGATGATGGGGAGTGAAGGCGGGGCCGGCGGGAGATTTCTCTTGCTGCTTCTCTGCAATTTGAAAAGGTAGAGAAGGAAGAGGAGGGAGGTTGCCGAGAGGATGTATACCCACGTGTCTTCCATGGACAACATCTGTTGGAGGCCGCCTTGTGGAGAGAGAGAGAGAGAGAGAGAGAGATGGAATGGGTACAGAGACGCAAGGTGTTGCAGGTCTTAATAGGGTACGTCGGGTCAAGCTTTTCACACTTCAGACCATTTCTGACGATTAACTATTAAGTAATGATGCGCATCATCAAAATTATATTCATAAACGTATGCAAAAAAAAATCTTAAAACTTATCGTATTAATAGCAATTCAATCGTAAAACTTTCAATTAAATTAATTTAATTCTAAATATTTTCATATTGATACTAATTCAGTCTAATTGAATAATTTAAATCGGAAATTATTGTCGTGAATATCGACCATCCTATATGACCATTTATATTAAATCACATGCATTTGTCAATATATTGCTCATTCCTTCCTTGTTGACACCAATCACGTTCTATCGATTAGTCATGCTAATCGAACTTGATTTTGTTTAGTCAATAACTTTGTTTTATCATTATAGTCTGACTTAAAAAAATTTTCTGTGTTTCGATGGTCTTAACACTTTGTCATTGATAGTGGACCGTGTTAATATCATATTCAAAGCCATAGTTCATGTAGGGCGAATGGCATCAATCTTCTTAACTTAAAACTCTTTGACATTAAAGTTGGCTTGTTTAGAGTGCCAAAGCCTATAAAAATCTATAGATTAGGAGGGTTGGTTAAGATCCAAACTTCAATGTCGTGTCCCAGAAACATTATGTACCAAAAGAAAAAAGAATTCTAACCCTAACTCCAAGCCGAAATGCAATATGAATTTATTTCTTCTTTCATTTGATCTAGTAGATCACCTTTAATGTCCAACAAAATTGTATCGCATTATCCAATATATGAATTACCTTGAGAGGTCTAATTGAAAATTCCAAACAGTGCCTTTTCTGCTTTTCCAAACAGTGATCACGTGCGATCACTTTCTTTTTGGACAAGCAAAAGCAGAAGGGTTTCTCATTTGTTTATTCTATTTTCCATACGTGATCACTTTCTTTTTGGACAAGCAAAAGCAGAAGGGTCATACTTGAGTTTGTATGTCCACACGTGATCACTTTCTTTTTGGACAAGCAAAAGCAGAAGGGGCATTGTTTGGATTTTTCAATTAGACCCGTCAAGGGTTGAATATTGTGATACAATTTTGTTGGATATTAAAGGTGATCTACTAGATCAAATATGTGGAATTATTTTTTATGAACTCTGCTTTTTCCTTTTATTGATAAGATCGATGGATGCTTGGATACTGTGGACGCATGTGCCGTCTGGGTCCATGACAAATTGACCTGCGCTTAATGGCGTGCGGGTGCTGTACACCACATGACTTAATCAACTGCGCTGAAAACAAAATATATACGATCGTTCGTTTCGTGCGGTTTCCCAGGCCACTCATGATGAGAAAAAAGAAGCTGAAATCGAAGAATTACGGTCGAAGATAATGTCCTGTTGCTTCGTGGCAGTCGATCGTGGAGAGAAGAATGCGAACACGGGAGCCACCGGATCAGACTGAGGACCCTTCTTCTGTCTGCCCAGGCCAGAAGGCCGAAACGCACCAACTT
The DNA here is from genome assembly GCA_014182725.1 of Eucalyptus brandiana. NCBI lineage: Eukaryota > Viridiplantae > Streptophyta > Magnoliopsida > Myrtales > Myrtaceae > Eucalyptus > Eucalyptus brandiana. Next base: position 1,631,722 of record CM024673.1, on the reverse strand, counting down.
AATAAAAAGCGCAGGATTGCGTAGATTCTCCGTTCAAAACTAGATGCACCTAGTGTGCACCTTCATCACATTCATCATACGAGCAGAGATCGAGAACATGCCCGGTAAGTTTCGTACCGTCAAGTGTCATGACTCGTTTCGTCGGAAATGGAAGACTAAAAGTCATAATTTGATTAGGTGATTTGGTCCGATATGGAAGACGCTAATAGAAATTCTATAGGCACCCACCAGCGTGCGCATAAAATCAGGGAAAAAAGGAAAAGATTCTGGTATGGGTGGAGTTGTTTTCTGGAAGAGGAAAAGAGATGAGCACAGAAAACTGATATCTCCACAGGTTCATCTTTGTGGCTAGCAATCAATTGGGTGCATTCGTTGGGTTCAAGTGGGCATAAATTGGCCGTGAAACCTTTGACGTTTTCTGCTTTTGTGGTTGGGTCATAGTCTTATTGCGGGAGCGAAAGGTATGGCTCCCGCTACCATCAAAACCCGTCGCTGATATTGGAGTTGAGCATTGATTGTTTCTTGGGCGCTGTCGTTCAATAATTCGCTATGCTAATTCCAAGAAATGCCGCCAATTAAACCTCACGAATATGAATATGACGCTTCAATCATAGTCAATATGTCGTTTGTCATATCTAAAATGTTTGATTGTTGACGGAATCCCTTCATGAGAAATTTCTACTCGAACCTAAAAAGGTCAGAAGTGCCGAGGCTTATATTATACTATTTAAATTATGCCATTAAAAAAATTTCAGACTAAGTTTTCCAATGACATGTCATCCGCTTTTTTGGAGGTCTGTAGAATATTTTGTCAATTACATGAGTTTGGGCCAAATCTATAAGTGAAGAAGAAGATGCTGGCATAAGCGGCCTAGTCAGCGTGGGAGGCAACACGTGTCACCAAGGGCTAATGTGAGACTTTTAAAGATGTTAGAACTTTTAACCGTGTTTCGAAGTCTTGATATAGGGACCTCTACTTTGGCATGTTTCCTCTGGCTAAGAATGACATGGCCTTCCGTGCATGTTAAGAATGTGACTAGTCTCAGATCAAGAGATTCAAGTAGGAAAGAGGGCCAACTTGGATTTACATGGACACATGTATTCTTTGACCAAACTGTCACGTCTACTTTAAATGGTTATGATCTAATTGCGAATGCATATGATAGTCAAGTGTGCTTTTACGAGGGAATTGAGATACTTTTTGATATGATAAATTGAGTTCAAGGTACAATGAGATTATTTAATAATAATCTTTTGTAACCTTAATCGGTGCATAGAAAGTTTAATGTATGTGTACTCTTGGGTTGCACAATCAAAATTGCTTGTATAAATTGATCCACAACAATTTTTGTACTTATATGGGGGCTTTGAATATGGATGGATTGACTGGAGTGTGCTGCAGTTCACATGGTACGCTCATCACTGGATTTGCATAAAAGAGCGCAAGCCTTCTTAGCCCTCAATGTGGAAACCTAGCAATGAAAGAGACTTTGTTGCATCTAATCAAAGATGCTAAACTAAAGCATTTAACTTATCAACGTGTGGAGATGTTAACTGATACCACGATGATGGAGCTCTTATTGGGCGCAAACCAAAGTCCATGGCCTCTTTGAAACCTCATGAGGAACGCAAAAGCTCCCTAGCCTAGTTAAAAGGAGTTACAATAGCCCATTGTCCCCGATAAGCCAACCACCTAGTAGATTGGATTAAGAAAGCCCATCAAAAAGGAACCCTTCCTCATAATTGGCTATCTAAGCCTCCCCAACTCCTTTAGGATATTTTATGTTTAGAAACTATTCATCTATGTTTTACTAGTAATGCAGTTTGAAAGAAAAATGTTCTTTCCGACCTTAAAAAAAATTAAGATTAAGTCAAGCCAATCAGGTACAAGTGGGATTTGTTAGAACTTGGTCTGTTTCGAATCTGCCTATGATGGGCAGACCCAAAGCCGGCCCATAATATTCTAATGGTTCCCGTGGGGGGAATGGATGCGGAAGTTCTTCATCTCAACTTTACAGGCACTCACAAGAGTGTCCATAAAATAAATTAAAGAAATCCTGATATAAATGAGTGGGCTTTTTCACTCCCATGCTTTGAGTCTCCGTTGATAAGGAGTAGTCTTCTTCTTCATGTGTACGAATTTGAGGAAAAATTACTAAAAAAATTATAAATATGTTGTGCGGATATTAATTTAGTCTTAAACTTTTTAATTTGATCGATTTAATCCAAAATCTTCAACGACTTGCCAATATAATTTTTTTGGCCAAATTTGGACCAAGATTCATTGACATGGACATGGCTGTCCTATGTGATACAATAAATCTTAACCTTCAATCTTGGTGTATGCTTTTGAAGAAGCACGTATACAAGATGGAAGCTCAAGCTTAACACAAAGAGCTAAAATATCTATTGTTTTATATAACTATTAATCCCATAAAAACTTTTCTATGTATCAATCCTTTTGTATGCATAAAAAATAATTTATGCATATGAAAATCCACTCAACTCAATTTGGTAACATCTCCTATTTCTAACGGGTGATTGCTGGTTTTGGGATGTTGGGGGATATCATTATTGCCTAACCTAATGCTTAAATTGCATTCGCAAGTAAAAGAGTAATTGAACAAATATTGAATAAGATACTACCTGAAAGTTCATAAGTGACTAATCAAACCACATAATCCTTTAAAGGGTGTTTTGAGTGTGAGTTATACAAGTTTCACACTTCTTTTCCCTTTAAATTAAAATTCACTTATTAAGTCAAGTGGAGCCTTAAGTAAACTCATTATTTTTCGTGTAGGAAGATAAAGAAGAATAAATCTCATTTATTTAATTATTCATTTCTTGCACTTATTATTATTATTATTATTATTATTATTATTATTATTATTATTATTATTATTATATGAATAACAATTACGAGAATAACTATTAAATCGAGGTACCAATTCTATGACAATACTTGACAACTCACCCTCTATCTTTGTGCCTTTAATGGGCCTAATATTTCCATCAATTGTAATGGCTTCTTTTATCTCTCAATGTTCAACAAAACAAGACTTCTTTGAGAATTAGAAGGGAAGAGAATAGAAAGATAAAAGGATTCCTCATATTTTGTATTAATTGACAATTGAGCTGCTATGTTGCTGACTTTCTTTCTCACACTCACTCAAGAGTGTTAACATACTATTCGCAACTAGTAGAGTGTACTAATATCTATTTCTCTATCTACAACAGTGCAAACCGTAGCATGTAAGAGAGCTAATGTCTTTGTCAACAACTTTTGATCAAAAATAGCCGGAATGATTACATTGGTAAATTATCAAAAGGTTTAAAACTAAATTAGCCAAATTAAAAAGTTTACAACTAAATCAGCATACCCACAATAGGTTTATAACCTTTTTGGTAATTATCCCCAAATCCGAGAAGAGCAAAATGAAAGCACAACAAATTGATTTCTCCATAATTCAATCTTTGTAGCTAACAATCTATTTGGGTGCGTGGTTAGATCAAGTGGCATCATTAAAATTACGACAAATTGATTTCTCCATAAATTAATCTTCGTGGCTAACAATCTATTGAGTGTGTCATTAGATCAAGTGGCATTTCTCAGTTTCTCTAATGGGTAATCGATCGTTAGTAATATGTGTATAGATAACACACCCTTTGATGAAGGTGCAATTTTTTATTTTTATTTTTGTCAGGAATTGAAATATTTCATTACTAGGAAAGATAGTAGAGCCCGATATATGTGCTTTAGTACATAAAAGCTCCCAAAAGGGATAGGGAGGGGACAAAGCTCAATCCGGAAGTGAAGAGTCTCTCTAATAGGCTTTAGCAACCCAGTCTGTCATTAAATTGGCCTCTCTAAAACAATGGGTTATATGGATATTTGAGAATGACAACTACATATCTTAGCATTTCAAGATAAGATCATGTGCTTCTTACATGAATTGATTTAAACTCCGCAAGGCATTGACTAAGTCACGAACATCAAGAAGCTAGAGAGCTTAAGGCAAAAAGCTTCCACTGCCGAGGCAAGCAACAACGCCACCGATCTCACCACTCTATTCATCAACTTCCCGACGAAATAGTGATAGATGCACGGTATCGAGCCTTCAGTAGCTCCAATTCCGTATGATCCCTAAATATTTATGTATCAACCAATGCACGTTTTCAAAATCATGACAAACGCTAAAGGTACAATTAACACGATGCCGATCAATTTTAAAGTGGGGGCATTGCATGACAAAAACCAGTCCGTATGAACACACGCCTATACATACATACATATATAAATATATATATACGTGTGTGTGTAAGGACATGTTTGAGAGTCGTATGGGAAGAGAAGAGAGAGAAAAGATTACTCGTGTTATAGAATAATTGACAATTGAACTGCTAGGTTGTTGACTCTCTTCTCATACTCGACTCGCGAGTGTTATCGTACCAACAATTCGTGGCTGGCAGAGGGTACTAATATACTATTTCTCTGGCCATTGACACACTGGTTAGAAAGGCTATATCTGTTGCTGACTTAGATTATATCGGGATTCACCGGTCGAATACGGTCTCCTCACTTCCAACGCAAGCCAGTACGAACATCATTTGTCCTCAGCCCATAATCGCACGATGGAACGAATTAAACGCCATGGTTCTAGCAAACTCAAATCGAACGCTAACCAACGATTTCCCACGAGACCAAAATATAGAATTCGGAAAAAGTTAGAACATCGCAATTAATTCTATCTCCCCTGCCACCTTGAAATGAATAAACTTATCAGAATCTTTCCGGTAATTACTCCCTTTTTACCGAATTCCATCCGGGCCAGTCAGTGAGGAAATAATACTTTAGCAAATCGACCACATTTATTGGGGACGGCATTCTGATATTCTTTCCTAGAACAAGCAAGCCTTCGTTGCTCGAAACAGAGCTGGCACCAGTTTTGTTTCCTTAAACAGCCACATTTATTGGGGACAGCATAATCTAGGACATTCCCCACTTTTACTTCAACCATGTTATAGCCATTACGGCCAAACCCTACTCCGGTTCGGACACATTATAAAAGATCTTTCTCATCTCTTCTCCATTTGAAAATCAATCTCTTTCATTGTCGCTTCCTAGCACAATGACGATCCCAATCTTGTACTCTCTGCTCTCCGTCCTCCTGGCCCTCCTCCTCCGTCTGAGCTCAGGAGACACGCTCCCTCAGGACATATTCATCCTCGCCGGCCAGAGCAACATGGCTGGGCGAGGCGGTGTTGAGAACGACAAGTGGAACGGCTTCGTGCCGCCGCAGTGCAGGCCCAACCCGTCCATACTCCGGCTCAGCGCCCAGCTCACCTGGTCTGAGGCGGCGGAACCGCTCCACGCGGACATCGACGTGGATCGTGTCTGTGGGGTCGGCCCTGGGATGAGTTTCGCCAACGCCATCAAATCCAAAGACCCCAAGCTCGGGGTGGTGGGGCTCGTGCCCTGCGCTGTCGGCGGGACCAAGATCGCGCAGTGGGCCCGCGGGACCCCCTTGTACAACCAGATGGTGAGTCGAGCCACAACGGCCGTAAAGAGCGGGGGCACCATAAGGGCGTTGCTTTGGTATCAAGGGGAAAGCGACACGGTGGTTCAGGCGGACGCTGAGGCGTACAGGACCAACATGGAGAAGCTCATCGGGGACATTCGCACCGATCTTAACAACCCTTCGCTTCTCATAATCCAGGTAAAATTAATTAGAGCTTGTTCATCGTCTTTCTATTGTAATGATCAATGGTTATGTTTCCATGTTGGTTCTTTTAATCTTAATGTTTTTGACGAGATTAGATTCTCTTCTACGGAATGTTGCATATATCTTTGGTTACTCAAGTATGCTATAGCGTCCTTTTGCTGATAATCAACCAAAAGCAAGGTGTTACTCATGTCACAAAAACACGTTTCATATCTTAGGATATGGAGAAATCAATTGCATAATCACGATTGAGGCTTCACTTTTAAATTTAATGGTTATGATTTTTTGGAGGCATCGTATTTGTGTAAAAATAATTTGGGTCCAATATATGAATGTCACAAATTAGCCTAGGTAAGGCTAATCATATTAAGTTGTATGATCATCTAGAATTCTAGTATGAAATTTGAATTATCTTAACCACCGGTCATATTACCTGTGGAAGACCTTTTATATTTAATAATCATAGACAGCAGCCACTATCCAAATTCCCAAGAAGCTACCAAAGTCTAAAAGGGTCAATCTCAGGACCTTGGAACTAAGCCTACGGGATTCAGACGATCCTGACAAAAGCTTTGAATTGCACTTCATTAACTTCCCATTGTCTCAATGAAGTAGGAGCGATGGACAGAATTCTCAAATAGGAGAGTACTACGATTCATGCCCTTAACATATGCTATCGGTCTCGAAATTATGTTAAGACAATCGATTGCTCCACCATCCTCCTAATGATTGAACTTGATTGATCTATCGACAAGGCAGCCCTTCGCGAGCAACAAAGAATAACGTTTTTACTAGCTTCGTCACCCTTGACATTAGTATGTGTTTTGGTGTTTTGATCTCAGGTGGCCCTTGCATCAGGAGAAGGGAAATTCGTGGACACGGTGAGGAGCGCGCAGCTTGGCATAACGCTGCCCAATGTGAAGTGCGTGGACGCAAAGGGCCTGGACCTCAAGACGGATCATCTTCACCTCACCACCACCAGTCAGGTTCGCCTCGGTTCCATGTTGGCCGATGCCTTTCCCGCTTCTCAGTGAATGGTTTCTTCTCCAGCATCAACAATTTTTCGAAGCCTGTAGCTCTTCTGATGTATGGAGGAAGTACTTGGCATTAAGTTGCATACCAGAAAAGTGGCCTTTTAATTGAGATAAAAAAGTTGCGCGACTTTCGCCTGACGTGGCGCCACTTTTCGATTGGTCTTCTGCATTTCCGGTGGCTTGAAGGATCGCAGACATAATAATTTTCTGGTTGATCATGACAGTGATTGAAAGATAGTAATTTCAGGATGGAATATAAGTCTTAGATCATTCAGAAGGCTTCTAAAAATTTTCAGCCGTCAAATTTTTGAAGTTCTCTCATTGTACACGGCATTAGCATGGCTTAGCAAGAGAGAATGCAACTAGGAAAACCTGCCGTTATAGCACTTGAGGAACACGATGGCCAATTCTATACATGATGGCCAATTCTATTCCCATTTCATCTCACTTCGCTTATCAAAAGTGAGCGATGAGCAATAAGGACACATTTAGTCACCCCAATAAAAGGGTCCATAGGATAAAAATCATCATATATTCTACATTTGATAGTGTATGTTGAATAGGAGAAACCCGGATAAATTTGAAAAAGAGCGATAGAGAGTAACTTATCGGGAGCCCAGAGGCGTGAAAGATACATCATTCAACTCAACTCGGATAAACAAGCTCTTTCAGGAAAAAAAAAATAGAAAGCAAAATATTCGGAAGCTGAAGCAACGACACCACCGCCAGTGCCCCCTACTACAGAAGCTACGACCACCTGGCGGGGGTTACCTCTCTTAGGCGACTACGGCACGGTGGCTGGGGCCTTCAAGCAAGCCACATCACATTGCCTGAGCTCCCGTGGGACTGCATGGCGCCCACCATCTTCAGTCCTATAATTGAGAGGAAAACACACCAGATTTTGAAATTTTCTGGTTATTATACCCACAAAAGATTTTAAAATCTTCCGGCTTTTCAATCCTCTCATGTTCTCAAATTTCCGAAACAAAATGCGGTGGTCTAAATTCAAATCCCACCTTCTTAGGAGGGGATAGGGTGGGGACGCGTAAGTTTTAGGATTGGGTTTCGACTCCCACGCCCTGCAAGAGGCAGGGCAAAAATGTGAGAGTAAGTGTAGAGTATAAATAGAGTAGGACTGACCAAAAAAAAAAAAAATCAATTTAATAATTGTGTGCGACGCTCAAGTTTGAACTCGCCCAAAATAGTCGAGCCATGTCCATTGGCTTGTCACGTTGCTGGGACATAATAGCGCTCAAAACAACAGCACGAATCGTCTCCCCGTTTGCGAGCTAAGGATCGAGGAAACACGGAAGAGACAATGGGCCAGCATCCGTCCTCTTCACCCGGACTTCTAAACGGGTCAGGCGTTGCCAACATAATGGGCCTCAGTAGTAGGGACACGAGGCCCAGTAAGGCCGTGACAGGACAATGTACAATTGAGGCACCCTCAACCCCGCGCGATGTATGCACATCTACTTCATACGAACTGAAGCACAAAAGTTGGAGCATGTTAGTCGATTTTCTTTTAGAGAAGATTCATGGTCCCGGTCTGTCAACTCTAAGTTGATATTTACATCGTCGTGGAAAAAATCGAGCCAGGTCGGATTCATTCATGTTTTGATGTTTAGATGCTGTTGGAAACGGGGTTCATGTTCCCACGCGTTCATACCATCACTTAATCTTAGACCTACAATCTAGAGAGCATTAGTCAAATACGCATGCTTTGCGGTGGACTCGGAAGGAAAAGAATACAGAGCTTAAATCGCCAAGAAGCAACCGCAAAAGCTGCGTGCAGACAAATCAAGACACGCTGAAACGCAACCGAGCAAAGCATGTTTCTGTTCAGTTCATTCCGACCCTTGGAAAGGAATCTCAAGTGTTAAGACGAAAGTACATTATCATATTTCTTTCGGCGGTAGAAAACTCTTCCAAGAACAAGGACGTCTGCGCGCAAAACAAAAACAAAAAGAAACCCTGTTAATATCCGACCCCCCATCTCTCGCAAACCAGCCAACTCGCCATTAAAAGCCCTGCAGGCAAAATGCCAGAAGTTCGACAGGGGGGTGGTACATACGCTTACATAGTACACCACTACATGAATTGCGAGACCGGAATGTTGTTGGAACCTTGGCCTCTTGCAATCATTCCGAAGAGGACCACCACCTTAAGATATTACCCATCGCATGGCAAGCAACGCGACCCGACCGAGAGTGAAAACCCTTTTGCCCCTCTCGCTGCAGAAAACAACATATTCATAACGCCCCCTGCAAAGAGCAGCACACAAAGGAGATCGACGCAGCAGGCTTTCGCAATAATTGCTGTAAAAAGGGGGGGAGGGAGGAGGAATTGCGCGTTTGGCATTTATCTGAGATGGGGACTGCGCAAGGGTTTTCAGTTCAGAGAGGAGGAGGATGAGCCTAGGCCCAGCGAGGCCCCCCATCGAATGCCCGGATCGAAGAGACGACATCCTGCTCCGAGGTGGTCCACGATCCGAACAGGGGAAGGGAAGAGAATCTGACAAGTCTTGTTTCGGATCGTCGTTATGATGTTTCTTGGATCGAATGCCAGAGAGAGAGAGAGAGTCATGGGTCGTGTTGTTTCACCATTATAGTACTCACGCATGGAGTGTGCGCCCCCCTGGCAGATCGATCGGACAGAATCTGGTTCCCAAACCCAGCCCTCCCCCGCCCCCCTCCCCCAAGCACAGTGGACCTCCTCCCCATTTCATTTCGTACCATGTCATAACTCAAAAGCGTTCTAACTTGTCATCATTATCCCTTATTTTCTTACTTGATCAGCGTAACTTTTTCAAGATTCAGTTTCCATTTCATGTCAATGCCTAGAGTTATCTATTCCGCAAACCAGAAGAAACGGAGCTTCGATTCGAGCTGGTGGGTCCTTTTCCAAGAAAATGTCTTTGAAGGCTGAATTAGTTAGATATGAAAGGTTGAATTTTAAGGGCGCGAAATCAGTTAGCCAGGTCGGCAGTTCTTTCAGCATATGTATTGACTTGATCTGACGAGTTGAAAAGGGAAACCGGACCATCTTAGTCTGACAAAGGGGCTTTGGAGCATTGTATCGTGACTTCGACCTTCATTTAATAATCCCCAAAAAAGGAACCAAGATTGAGAACCTTCGACCTTAAACAAGGCCAGTAAGTAGGTAAGGCTTTTACTAATGTTTGGGGGAGGCCCCATCGTTTGAATTTTCCATTTTCTTGGTCTGTTAGGTAGTTCGTTAAGTCAGCATTTCGACATCACCCTTAGACACAATGGAAACTCGAAGCATTGTAAGGTCAAACGAGATAGCCTTTTGAAGAGTTTTAAGATAATAGAATTTAGGGTAAATTTCAGAGATAATTACTAATAGTAATAATCCTCAAATCAAGAGAAGATAGAAGTTGATATGGATTTTTCTTCACACTCTATCATCTTGTTAAACTCTTGAAAAATCTCTTTTTCACATTAAGCCGTCCATGCTTTTTTTTTTTTTCATTTAATAAAAGTATGGGTTAATATCATCAAAAATCCTAAACTCTACCCATTTTAAGTTGTGTTGCCAATGTTGTGTCTTCAAAAATTCTAAATTATATCAATTGTGATACCAAAATCCTCTAGCACCAAAAATTATTTCTATCGAACCAGTATAAAGTTGGGGTACTTTTTATAGTAAATTGATGGTATTTTTATCACATTAATATAAACTTGGAGGTCTTGGTGATAAATGAATTTGGATATTGATGTCGTGGTGGATGTAGCTTAAGTTTTTTGTGATATTTCTTTATAAAAGGATAGCATGTAGTATGTACATCCACCGAAATCACTCTCTCTCTTTTCCGTTTGATCGATGATGACATTCCGCACCTTATCAGGAAATCTTTACTTTCGCTTTTTACGTTGAAATACGCTACCAAAAACTAAAAGCACAGAGCACAAAGAAGCACGCAACAAGGACTCAACGGAAAAAGTTTGAAAAAGAGATTTTCATCCGTTTTCACCGCTGTATTTTTTTTTTTATTAATTACATAGTTTATTAATTATCTGACAATTCATTTTTTAAATTACGTGGCGGCCTTTATGAGGCGATTTAGGTTTTACTTTCTTTTTTCTGGGGTCTTTCCCTCTTCTTTTCTTTTGCTTTTTTTTTTTTTTTTTTTTTTTGGGACCTAAAGGAATTCCTAAAGCATTTTCTAGTTAACAAATGAATTACCGACAAAAGGAACAAATTAATCGATTCTGATTTATTTTGTTTATTATTGTCTTTTCACAAAATTTGGATTGCCTCACATCATGTCATTATTAGAAAACAACAAAGTTTTTAATTAAACACGTCAAAATAAATATATTTTTAATTCCCATAAATCCACATCACTGTTGGATTTTAAATATTTAATTTCATGAAGGTGTTGAATCGTATCAAAACTTGTAAAAACCAACCCATCTTTTAGTCTAAGACTAGAATCACTGATATTAGTGAATTCATTGAGGCCCCCCATCATGATGTCCTTGCACAAGTTACATTAAATTTTAACCCCAAATCCTGCACGCATGTATAGTTTTCAATGAATTTCGGTTAATTGAAACGATGAAACCTAAAATGTAGCAAATTCTGCTTAACCAATGGAAAGAAGTTCTTGCTCGTGCTTTTTGGATTCTAAGTTTTGCATTCTTGGTGATTCTAAGTTTTGCATTCTCGGTGGCACTTTAATGTAGATTGCTTTGTGAGGACTCGATCCGATCCGTGCACACATTTAAGGGCAAAATCTCTACTTGTATATGAAGCCATGAGAACCCTCCTGCTTGCTAATAGGTCTGATAATGTCTTGACCTTTCAATATGAAATTGGCATAGGAAATATAGACCTTTCAAAGTAAAATAGAAGAGTTTAAATCTCAAGATATAAGAAGTGCAATTTTTTTCCTATTTCCCTCATCATATTTTTCCAAATTGGAAAAGTCCAATATAATGGAAAGCGCCAAAGGGGTGGGTCAACAGTCGATCTCAAAGACATGGAGCAGGACGAAGGTAAAAAATAAAATAAAATGTCGAACGACGACACGAACATTAATGAAGCGGAAAAACTCTCTATACAATTGCGATTCCCACTTCTGCGCCAAGTGCCGTCGTCGAAACAGTCAAAAAGCCAGCAGCTTTTGACTCCCACCAGACGAGATGGCAGCAGCTGCCCCGCCATTCGCGGCGACCCATTCTCTCTTTTTAATCTTTCTTAGCAATTAAAGCTCGAGAATTGGATTGAGCATTCATCGCGAAACCTTAAGGGAGGTGCGAATTTTAAATGGAGAATCCCCGGGGTGGTCATGATGATGTTTTCCCCCCTCCCCTCCCCTCTTCTTTTTAAGTCCAAAGGTGGGTTAGATGGACACATGCAAGGGCGGGGCTTTTAGCGGGCGTCCCTTTGCGCGGACCGTCAAACAAATTCCGGAGGCAAATCTAGGAATGTGTCCGAGAAACATTATAAAAGGAAGGTAACTTAGCCAAGATGTAATAAACAAGAACCGCCCCCGATTTGTTAATGAGCGTTTGGTTAAATCTAGTCTTATCGCAAACCGAACTTGCTTTTGTCTTTTGGTCATGCGCTCCCCATTGGTTTCTGCAAAACGATTTTGGATGCATTTGCATCGCGTGATTAGCTTTTTGGGGGGTGAGATTAGACTTGACTTCCAAGAGATGCTGCTAAAAAATCTATAGGAGTGGTTTTTTTTTTTTTCTCGATCCTTCCAATTATATGGTCACCTCGCATGAGTCCTGACAGATTTTGTGTTTTAATTAGAAGATTGCTTCGTGATCACATGTCCCGAATAGCTTCACTATTCGAGAAAAATAGTTTCGTTAACTATAGGAGGAACTTATATATTTTACTTGAATAATATCTCGATTGATAATTTCTATTTTTGCCAAGGGATACATTACAATGGCTCTTTAAAGAGCAGTAGTTCCTTAGATCTTCAATAGTTCACAGAGGAATGGATTCACAAATCATAATAGGTTATGAATTCGTTGCAATTTTTCGTAGTTCCCAAACATAATGTCATAATACTCAAAAATTTAAAAGATTTATGATCAACTGATAAAATTTACTCTCTTTTTTAATATGATGATTGTCAAGCCATCGGAGATCCGTTTCCAAATGTCTCAAGAAACGCCATTATCCTAACCACAGAATGTGATGTCCGAAGTTCAAATAGGAAATGTCGATTAACCTAGAGCCACATTCTCCGGTGGACAAATCTTCAAGCTCTGTTTTGCATGGATGAGCAGCGAAACACAATCTGAAGTGCGAATAGTCCATCAAGGATGGTGCCTTGGACTATTGCTCCTTAAGTTTTCTGCATATCTCCTATTCAATATAGGAAAACACACCAAATTTGAATATTTCACGATACACATACGACATTTACTTATATTGAAGAATAACAAAGATCCATCTTTTCAAGAATTCTTAGAAATGCCTCAGCAGTGAATGCTTTTAAAGTAGGAGAGCATCATACATCCCTTGGAAGAGTGCATTAAAGGGATAAGCATGGTTTCACGATAGAATTGGAAATCTAAGAAGTGAACTAGTGAACAGGACAAGTTTTAGTACAAAAAATTAGGGAGCTTATTCCGATTTGAAACTTAGAACTTAGAATTTGACATCAATTTTTATATTCTTCTTGTTCTATGTCTTTGCATGATTATGCAGCATTTCATAGCTTCCAATGACAAGTGTGTAATATGAAATTACTAATATAAGCTTCATTTTCAATTATATTCATAACTGAGGTTTTAATAATGCTCACATATTTCGTATGTCTAAATATGAGTTCTGATCAGTCAATTGTAGAAAATAGTAATTATTAGAGATGATAATTCATTATAATCGCAGTACATATGAAATTTGGATAGATTTTGGGATATGTGATAGGATAAATTTTAAGTTTCAAAAAGTAAAAAGCTGATTCTCACGATTATGTTTCAAATTTTACGTGAAACCTAGACAGAGGTTATACTGCTCATTAGGGCATTCAAAATCGAACAGGGACAGTGTCAAACAGCTGGTCGGGTCAGGCCAGGTCTAATTCGCCCCTCCTGTCCCAGTCATTTTCCGTCCCTCTGCCAACAAAGTCGTACGCCAGACGAGACGCCCCCTCTCTCTCTCTCCGTGCCTCCGAGCTCTTCCAACGAGGTCAAACCTACGGAGTTCGAGCACCTCCCTAAATTCCCAGTGGCCGACCAGAAAACTCAAAACATAAAAAAAATTCCCTCCCTTTCTCCCATTTTTTTTTCCCTCTCTCCAGCTTTCAAACATTTTTCACTATGCCATTTGCCCTTGTACTCTTGCTCCATGGAAAGGCGTGCGTGCGTGCAATGTTACCGTATTCCCATCGAGCGATCTCCTGCCTCTCTCTGGCCTGAGAAAAGTCTGGTCCGGTCTGGTCTTTGCTGTTGTCAAATCGAAGGAAAAAAATCGCTTGCAAACTTAGAGAAGGTCGCGTTTATCAATGCCTGGCTCCATTATTAAGATATTCACGTAAATTAGGAGAGAGATCTGAACATATTTAATCGAGCTCCCCGGAGCTTTTCCTTAATGAAAACTCCTCTGAAAAATGGGATTCCTTGATTCCGTTCACTTTTGCAAACGTGGAAAAGATGGGTTCGGGTTTACTTCCGTTTCACGCCAAGGGGAAGAAAAAGGCCTTTCCTTTAATAAAGAGAGGACCCATTTTGATGTCCGGTTTAATGTCAATGACACGACGAACCGTGTTCATACAAGGATGGAGGAGCCACGGCTGAGGCCTTGGCGGTTCCGGGTTTTTAAGTATTCCTTACTGATTGAGCAGGATTTGACATCCGGGTAAAATGCCGATCTCTGAATTTGTTCGAAACCCGAATCGCGAATTCTAGCTCAATGTACAGGATTTGATCGTCAGGCAATATAACTTTTGCGCATGAATAAAAGAGTGGCGAGAAAGGAGTGTGTTTTTATTATGAGTTAAATACGTTATAATTGGGAAAATTAGGAAAGAGTAAACTAGTGAGGAAAGAGGAGAATTTCCGAATTAACATAAGCAGAGTTCGGCCTAAGTCGATCCTCAGCCCTGCTCTTCTTCAACATCGGCTCGGGAGAAGATGAGATCGATTCCGCAAGAGCCCACGAGTCATTCGAGCTGTCGGAGCTGAAGTAAGCGTCCACCACTCCGTCCGGGCTACCGGGCACCGATCCGAACTTGCGCTTGCTCGATCGGTGCCCGCGAATCGCCAATGCCAGCTCCGAGACTAGCTTAGCGCACTCATCCACCGTGTCCTGTAAAAAAGAAAAATATGGAATGACGTGAGATTTTTAGGGTCTTGTTGGTTCATAATTCAACCCGATAATGGGGGAAAAAACGAATTCATTTGGGATTCAAGGAAGGGCACAGGGCTAACCGATTCGATTCCTAGAATGGGCAAGAGCTGGTCCTGGCATTGCGGTCCCAAACAAGGGTCTAGATCATTAATCACATGGAGTACCACAGCAGTAGCCATTACGGAAGCAAGATAGCTCGTTGACCTGCAATCTGTCCGGCCAAGGAAACAACAATGGCATCAGCAGATGCGACCAAAACGGGAATTCGCAAAGAATTACTTATCCTTGTCTTTTCCCATTTCAAGAGGGGGTAAGTTCTTACGTGAGAGAGAAGCGAGGAGGACCTCTTCGCACCTCCTCAGGAATTCCCAGCACAGATGGCCCTTCAACCCGAGCCTCCTCGCGAAATAATCGAGGAAAGAAATCGGGGTCACTGGGTTCATCTTCCACTCGAGCGTGGACAGCACCAGCAGCTCCATCTTCTGAATCGTTTTAGCCTCGAACATGTAATTGCTCTCCTCCCCCTGAAAGAAACGGCACTCCACACCGTCAGCGAAGAGCTCGAAAAGAACCGACGTTCGCGGAACGAGAGATCCTCTCGATGGCACGCACCTGGAGGTCCAAGAGAAGGGGGACCTGGGTCTCCTCCACCTTGGCGGCCAGAGAGAGGCAGGCCACGGCGGTGAGCTGGGTCATCCACGGGTTCTCCGCCTGCAGGCCGAACCCGGACAAGAACCTGTCCAGGTAGTCGACGGCGAGCACGGCGGTGAGGGGGGAGAAGCCATTGCGCGCGTGCGCCTTCATCATCCAATCCATGGCCTCCCGCCGGGCTCCGGCGAGGCAGGGGTCGGCCGCGAGATCCCGGCGCAGAGGGTTCGGTTCCTCCCTGGAGGCGAGGCGGGCCAGCTCTTCGTCCTCCCAGGACAGATCTTGGTCCGCCAGGAACGCCGTGGGGTCGTCATCCTCGTCGTCCACGTCCAGTTCTGGTCCCTGGGCATCCCAGGGCTCCTCCGAGCAGTAGAGGGAATCGAAGAGAGAAGCGGGGCTTTGCTGGGTCGTTTCTAGGCGAGCCATCATCGTCTTCCTCTGGAGAAGAAGAGGTCCGGGCCCGCTCTCATTACACAGACAAACGTCGAACCGCACACTTCACCGCTCGACTCGACCCATCTCCCTCTCTCTCTCTCTCTCTCTCTCTCTCTCTCTCTTTGGACTGTATCTGAGCGAGCGAAGGAGCAACCACTGCCCGGTGCTCAGTGGCGCAAAGGATCTGTCTTTATGTGGGTGGATTCCAGCAAAAATTTTATTGGGAGAGTGCAGAGGCGGGGAGAGAGAGAGAGCGCGCGAGGGATGGAGAGAAAGAGAGAGAGAGAGAGAGAGAGAGAAACTGTATTATAAGTATGTGAGAGCGACCCTCGGTCCATTCCATGCCAGGCCATTCGCCACATTAACTGGACACGTGACGGTACTGCGATACTCGATCCCTTGGGGGGAGTCTCCAGAGTGGACCCCCGGCACGATCACGATTCACGAGACCCCCTCTCTCTCTCTCTCTCTCTCTCTCTCTCACCGAAATTTGCTTATCTAGGAGTAGTACTTTTTTAACCATTTGTTTCGAAGGGCGCGCGGGGGGGGAGTTCGAGCTTTTTAATCAGATTGTCATCTCGTTTGAATGATCTGATACATCTGCCTCCCTTCCTTCCGATCTGACGAACCAAAATATATATGGCCACGGCTGTTCCCTGCCAGCGGATTGTCCTCTCGATGTCGAGTTTTGAATTTGTAAATCCTCGCCCCCCTCCCCGCTTGGTCGGTCTTCCTCCCTCCCTAAAACGGATGATGAAAGGGCCAACGTGGCGTTTGTGCGACATCATCGTAGCATTACGTTATCAATGCAAAGGTCTCAGTAGAATCCTCGCATGCATTAGCAACACGCGGTGATGTGAGCCCGCTTCATTTTTATCGTTAAAATTTTTAGATCGTGTATGAAATTCACGTGATTTGATGATTAAGATGAATTGAGCTCATCTATTTTGATGGCATGCACCAAACTATTTATTTGTCAATTAAAATTTTTTGGACTGAGATGTGTTTTCATCTTATTCATTTTTCTTCTCTAGGTGAATTAAAAGTCTGAATTGGAAAAATTCATTCAAATTTTTGTTGATTTTCAATTGGGTTACTAATAATAATGTCATTTTCACCCCATGTATTGTTGCACTAAGCTTTTCGTTTTGTTTCATCGATGGTCACTTTCATTGAAATTTAACATATTTTTTGTGCACTATTGTTAACACAGTGGATATGTGGCTAATGTTTTGAACACGACACAAGTATGACAATACACAAGTATGACATAATTGTCAGGTCACAACTCCATCTGAAAAGTCAAGACTACCGCCATGGTTGAGAAGACAAGGAAAGTTAATAAAGGAAAACAAATTACTGGTGATTTGATTGAAAGATGCACTAAAATTTAGTAACCACCAGTGAAATGTACCCATTGAAAGTGGAATCAAATGATTCCTTAGCATAGAGTCAATATTAGATACGACCCATTTACACGATACAAATATGACACGAACTCAACTGCACATTATAAAAAGAAAATCCAAACACAATAGGCCACCATATGCACTTAACACTTAGAAGTACACGAGCGTATACATTTTCATCGGAAGTCATTTATCTGGTTAGTAGAACCAAAACTATGAGATTTTTAACACGAATTGATAATTAATTACAATCCCTATTACGACACACTAATCCATATCCTCGGTCTCCCCAGTCTCGATTGCATAGAAGTTTTAAAGTATGCATGCCACTACCATTAGTTTCATAACGAGATAAATTCCTCTTTGACGGAATCATGGCAAAACAATTTATTGCCCTTGAATCAATGTCATCAAAGCAGGATACAAATATTTACACCCGAAAAACATGGATACCCAACATTATTTAGAATAAAAAAAATAAATATATTTGCTATTATTATGGGAAATTATGATAAGTTTACCTCATATGGATATTGTCGCAAAACCACTTTCTTATTTTCGTTAATAATTACCCTAGTACGTAACATCCTAATCTCATTGTTTCACCGCATTTGATCATGAACATTACCTAGAGTGCCCAATTATGTCCGTTTGCAAGAAAAGGTGAACCCCACCGGTTAGCTGAAAAGAGAGAAGAAAAGCAGAGACTACCAGCTTCCAAATTTTCCTAATTCCGGAGAGACCACATCTTCGGACTTTTCTTACAATTATGGGTCATCATAATTCATCGCCATGGGGGCAAGAGAAATAATAATTTGGAATTTCGTGAAATCATCACAAAAAACCAAAAAGTTATGGATCGTCACATGAATGGGGGATTAAATCTAAAGCATCAATCTACATACGTTTCAATAAGATCTAACCCTAAAATGGAAAGAACGGAAAGATAAATTGATTGAAGAGGTGGTTTTTAAGAAATTAGCGAATAGTCTTGTCGGTAAAAAATTAACTCGAGATGAAATAGTGGTGAATAAGGCCTTTTCGATCGGCCTGAATACCACCAGACTATTGAACAAAAAGAAGAGGGTTTTTCAATGGGAATAAGCACATCAAAGTTACCGACGTCTTCAGTAGAGATCCACTTTACCGAAACATATACGCCATAGGTGACCACATCTCGAAATGCCAATTCGAATCATGCGAATCAACGCACATGGTCAAGCGAACAAAAAGAAATGTGTGAACTACCATTCGTGACCCTTTCATGCGTGGAAAACTTACATGCATGAACTCACATAATTAGGGTTTGAGAAAAAAGTGTAGCTCTTGCATGTGCTGCAAGATTCCAAGCTCTACGAGGGCGAAATTTGGAGGCGTGAGCGAGCGGTCTTTCGGCGGCAATGTGGCCACGATTATGGAATCGAATTCAATGCATCGATCCTGTTGAACAGTATCGGTTGGGAGGTGAGACCCTCGCGTCGTTAAGCTTCGGGGAGCATGATTATGTCGCGCTATAAAAGGTTCGACGCTGTTGATGAGCGATGCCTGGTGGCTCTTGTCCCTCCCCCTAGACTCCATTATTTTCGAATTATACGTGTATATTTTGAAGGCGACATGAGGATCTAGCTCCAGCTCCATAATTCTAAAGATAAACCAGCGGCCGAAAAAAAAAAAAAAAAAAAATCTTTCTCGAGCTAGCTTCACTTTTGTCTCGCCGGTTCTATAAATTGAAATGGCGATGAGCTATCCTGCCCCTATGTAGGACGTCTGCATATGCGGATACGGTGTAAATAACTATTTCCTTCTATGAATTGTTAGATAACTCATTCGACCTCTCTTTTCCTCTTGATTTGGGAGTAATTCTAAGCTTTGCGTTTAGAATTTACGTTAATGTGATGATCTGTTTTTTCAAGAACGGACGTCAAGGAATTGCTAGTTCCATTCCATGCCAAGTCAAACAATACTAATGCAGTAGCATACAATATTACCATAGAGGAGTTAAAAGAATATTCAGGGAAAATTTGATCGTACATCCTCGAACTTTCACTCTCTTACACATTAAACTGTAGAATTATAAATCCTTTTGCGTTATGCCTGAGCTCTCACTCTCTTACACCATTAAACCCTCAAATTTAAATTCTCACATTTTACCCTCCACAACTCTCACCCTTTTGCGCATTTCATATAATTGAAATTATTGAACCTCTACCGGTCAAAGAAACTAAAATTTAACAAGTATACATCCCCCCTATTGAACTTTCAGTAGATACCATGCAAGAATGCGAGCGTTTAAGGAGGTAAATCGGTGAATGTGAGATTTAGGATCTAACGCTAAAGTGGGTGACAGATGAGGGAGCATAAAGTGAAAATTTCTCTAATATTTGAGCGTAGGACTACGCGTTTTAAAATTTTGACAAGAATAGTAGATGGATAGTTCTTAATTTCCCTTTCTTTTTACGATAGAGGAGTGAAATTTCTCATGGTCCTTACACGTCGTCTCTCTGGTTGTTTGGAGGTGGTGTTCCTACTGCCTAACGAGAAAGGGGCAATCGCAAAGATTTGAGAAATTTGCAGTGGACGGACGAGGATGCAGTGTTGTTTCACCGTCCGACTGCAACGTGATGTCCCTGTCTTCCCTTCTTTGAATTTTCTCCCTTTTTCTCTCTTTCTTATTTCGAGCTCGAACTCCGAGGAAAAACGGGAGGGATTTGGGGTCGAGAGAGGAGGCAGATCACAGAAGAGAGGAGGAGGCTGGTGCATCGGGCAATTTGAGAAACGATTGGAGTCAACAAGGCAATGATAGTAGATGATGGCGTGGTGGTCGGCAAAATAAAATTGCCTCCTGATTTGTCTCAGCAGAATGCTGCACCGAATTCTATCGTCCTAGCCTTAATCTCCATCAGTGATGAGAACAGATTTTTAGGCACTGTTTTCCTTTTCTTCCTTTTTTTCCTATGTCCTGTTGGGTTAATGAATTGATTCGGAAGAGAAAAATAACACCTTCACATCGTTGGATAAACTTCATCACTTCAAAAAATCAAATCGTCTTCCTTTAAAAATTCTATCTCGTAAATTCACATTAGTCATGGACTTTTAGTTCCCCCCAAGCAATACCGACCGAAATCTGCCAACTCAAGATCAAGATATTTTAGGAAAAAAACTGACAATTTGGTCAGAAATTCGCAAGGTTATTTGTTGTGAGGTGAAGTATGTTACCTAAGTACAACAATGATGGTGCAAAGATGTATTTCTGAAAATTGAGAATGCAAAGTGGGATTGGGATAAAAATCTATGAATTTTTTTTTATAAAGTTTCCTTAATTCTGTATTTTTTTTAATATGACTATTTGTTAACTGCTCGAAGGATATCTAGTCTCTACGATAAATCCTATCTTGCACAAGCAAATCCCAAATTTAGATCTTGCTAATACCCTTAATTAAATAAGACACGAGAGAAAGCGGCTCAAATTTAAAATTATCAGTGATCAATTCATATTGTGCGTTTAATCCGTCTGAAAATCATTCCATAACCATCTTATGGTTATTTTAAGGTTATGTTTAGTGAATTTTCTTTTTTGGTTTTTCGTAGATATTATACACCTATGACCTACCTTATCAAAAGTCCACTATACCCTCCCTTTTTCCCTTTCAAATTTTTGGGTCACAGCTGTTTCATCATGGTGGTCAAAGTTAGAGGGAGTTGAACCTTCTTCTACTCAGAATCAGAGAAAAAGCGTGGCCAACTTACTATAATCGCAAGAACAGAAAGCAAAAAGCACTCCATTGGAACTCATCAATTCCATCTTTCCTCACCGCATCGCCTCCCATCCCATCCCATCCCCTTTCCGAATCTAGCTACTGAGCAGAGCTTGGACCAATCTAAGAGCACGAGAGGCGGAGGCCGACCCACCCTCAATTCGGACCAGGAAGGCTGGGGCTTACATCGAAGTGTCCTTGTTGAGCATCCGTGGGATAATAATGATAGTCGTGACCGCTTAGGATTGAATTGGTCGTGAGTGCGATGAAAGTCTGTAATGACATGTGGGGTGAGCCGGTCGATGACTAGCTAGCTCGATACCTTCTGCTTCTAGAACCAATCCACGATTGTAATTGCTTGGACTATCATTGTGCTGTTATAAGGACACGGGAAGCTGATGTTTGGGATGTAATTATGCATTCGAACATGCATTGCTTCCGTCTTTTCCAGATTTGCACGTCGCAATTTGGAGACAAGTTGTGTATATTTGCTGGTGTGATTGTATTGGATACGTAAGGGCAATGTGATCTTTGATGCGTTGCTCTGTGCTTATGGCTACGATGGACTAAAAGTATGCATGTTAGGGTAGTTTAGCTCACCCTTGTGCGTTTCTTTCGCAATGTTTGATGACCCAAAGGCAAGCCGACTGAAACAGGTAGGCTATAAAGTTGTTGCTCAATCTAGAACGTGGTTGGAATTTGACTAAAAGTGATGTTAAGGTTACATCCGAAAGGGGAAAAGGATAACATCAACTTGGACCTTTCTTTATTTCTCTAGCCCGCTTGAGATTAGCACATGACATCTGACTGACAAAACACCAGTGAATTCTTGCTGTCATGCTGCATAGAGACCGCTCCACTCTCCATTTTCTCCATTCATGAAGATGCATCAGTACACGCAACGTTGCTGATCTCACTGCCTAGTTCGAATTCGCTGGTTTTTTTCAACGTCGGTTTAGGTTGATCCTGATCTCGCAAAGGGAAAGCCAAAGACACAGAAACAGCGTGGTCAACGAAGCGCATTTCATGATCCGGCCATTTTCTTGCCTCCAAAAATAAGCAAAATTGACGCTCGAATCGACCGATTGATACCTAACTGTACCAAAGGAAAAATCAAATGGGCCACACCACGCTGTGACATTTAGCAACTGCCCTCGAAGAAAAATCAGTCTTCTGGAGGATGATAATCGACAAACGTCAAAAGCCGGCTGTCTAGAACCGATACTGTTGGCGAACCATTCTGCGTTGGACGAGGCGCCCTACGATACAAGGCTCGAATGAAGAGTAAGGTATAGATCGAAAGCGCATGCAAAGAGAGAATGATGCCGGAGGCACGATAAACCTGTCTCAATGATCTTAGCTAACAAAAAGAACCGGGGCTAATCATAATCGCAAGGGAGAAAAAAGCTAGAAAGGCTCTCTCCTCTGTCCATATCATCTGCCTTTAGAGCGCCATACTGTAAGGCACTAAGAAAGAACCGCAAAGCATGAAAGACCAAAGAAGAGAGAGAGAGAGAGAGAGAGAGAGGCAGAGAGTCCATGCCTGCGAGAGCAACAGTCAAAATGTGTTGCCTATAAATCCACAATTTTTGCTCGTGTGGGCCATGTACCCCTCAAATGGCCCAACAAAAGTGGCATGTGAAGAGCCGAAAATAACCAGCAAAAGCTGGTGAGATGGCTACCTATTTACGCCTCCCTCCCTCCCTCTCTCTCTCTCTCTCTCTCCAAGTCTACGACGTTCAACCCCGAAAAGAATGATGCTTGATGGGGATCGCATATGCAGCTGCACAGTGCTTTCCCGTGCCGAGAACATATTCAAAGACACAAAGCCAAAAGTCAAGGAAGAAGAATCAGACTCTTCTTTGCTATAAAGCGACACCTCATTCTGGTCATCACTCATTGCTTGGCCGTATTTGAGCTGGTATCAGGTTGACCGGTTGAGGGGGAAAAAATGAGAACCAACCCTGTAGAAGCTAACTTTACAACCTTGCAATGGATTGAATTGATTCTTTCGTCCGTTCTTGCAAAGGAAAAATAACTAATTTATATAATAGCTTCATCTCTTGCCAAACTATGTCAACTCATAACCAGATGCAGGTGTCAAGGCCAGTTGTTTTAGTGTTCCTTACTTGTGTGGCTTTAGGAATAGAGAAAATTTTATATTTGTATTATTTTTTAGATGATACAAACGAGGGAGGGGATCTTATGTATACAAATATTCTTCTAATTACAACCATAAATCTCCCTTTAATCTAATAATGGAAACTCTATTCATATATACCAACTAGTCGCATTAATTACAAGAACAATCTAGAGTAGTACACAGTTACTATATTGCCTTACGAATATTCTAGAGTACTTGAAAAATCCTTTAGAACTTCGAGGCTTGCCTAGTCTTCTTAAATTATCCTCGGTCTATCGTAAATTGAAGACCTTTGAACTGTAAAATAGGGGTGGATGAATTACATAATCATAACATTACTAATGTGGAATTCTTTCGAGAAGGGTTGCTCTAGATCTATGGTATTATCTGTGAGGATAACCGTTTAAATAGTTTGCCTAGGTGCAAAACCGAAATTAAAATCCAGTATCCTAACTTGAAAATCTGCCCAAATGCGTAGCTGTGCAAAATTTTGCAAATTAAATATGATTCTCGATTAGAAGTACTTTTCATCACAACATCAAAATTGGTCATGGTGTCCTGACTCTAGATAAGAACGTTGCTTCCATGGCGTTAACATGACCACGGATAATGACCCATTTTATGGAAATGCATTTCGGTGAGTTGGACAAACTGATTGATGATAGTAAACCTTAGTCCAAAAGTGGATATCGAAAATGATATAATCTCCCTACTCCGTACCACCCTTCACCTTCAAATGGCAAATAATCTAATACAGCAGCAGCACCCCTGAAATCTCATATCACGAAGAGAGAAGTTCGCTGAAATAGGTTGGCTCAAGTCCCATATCCAGATGGGCCTTGCCAAGGTTGATCATGTCACTTAATCAAGATTTAGGATTCGGAAGTATCTATTCCAAACTAGGGCTTGGACTATGCTATAAGGAAGCCTGATGAGTGGAATTCAAGAACTACTACGACACTGCTCATCAGCAATTCTCCCAGCCTGACCCGACATGCGAATATGCATTTAAATGAGGCCCAACCGATGCGAGTCCATGACTGCTTTACGTGAGCTTGATACCGACAGACTCCACAATCTCTCATTATGCAGATCTGAGGAATGACAGACTTAGGAATGTGCACAATTCTCGTTCTGTTCAAGGACTTCACTGGCAACTGGCATCAGCCATCGATCATGACAACTTCAAACATTCAATGCCTTTCAACTTTTGCATGGTTGTTAGCTGAACACACCATTTCAGGGACGATCATGAATCATGACAGATGGAGCTATTCATTGTGGAGTAATTAATTACAGTCACAGTCCTAGAAATGGTTGGGATTGCAAAAAACACACTAGAAAGGCCCAGGTTAAATCTCCGAACCACGAGGGCCATGAGGAGCAAGCACCGGACAAGAGCAGGCCTGCTCAATTGTTTCCATCGAGGCCACGTGAATAAACTAGGCCAGGCGGTATAACCCAGATGAGGGAGCATAAGGGAAGAAATATACGGAAGTAGGCACAGGTAACGCGATCAACAGTCATAATCCCAATCATGAAAACTGAAAACAACAATCAACATGCCAAAGGTGGGGAAATGACGAGTGTTTAGGGATAGAATTACTGCCGACAGCACCGGAAAGAGGTGGTCGTACTGGTCGTGGTTGCCAAATAGCTACAGTGTCAACGATGATTTACTCAAGGATGGTGACCAAGGTGAAACTCAGATTACATGAAGTACAAAAGAAAGACTTAAGACTTAAGAAAAGTGGAAGATTCATTTGGGAAATTTCATTGCATGCGATCTGTGGGGTCTATATTAAAGATAGAACGTTGACAGGTTCTTTAGAACTTACATCACAGAGACAGAATGGTACACCCTAAACAAATATTTTGCCGAGAGACAACTTCAGAGCAACTGCACCTAGGATTCCAGAACAGGTGGAGTCGCTCGCCCACTTACATCAGGCAGACTGGCTCATCGACCAGTCGAGCTCAACTAAAAGTTCGGGAGTTTCGTGTAGCTTGAGCTTCAAGCTCGGTCCGAGTCTGGTTTTTTGGTTTGGTAAAGCTCTTAGACCTGAGCGACTTTCGAACCAATCTCGCTTAAACTGCAATTTATCTTGATAATCAAGCCAAACCAAGCTGAATGCTACTGCATTTAGTTCAGCTTAATGTTAAGAAGTCGAACTCGAAAAGTTTAAGATTAATTAAATCTGTGTCAAGTATTGAATCTCAATGTTTTTGTTTTTCTGGCCGAAGTGAGTCCAATGATTTGAACGGACCTTTAATCTCCATCCTTCCTCTTAAATTCACAAATATTTTTATATTACTGTTCAATATTGTCGTATCAAATCAAGTTAGTGACTTGGATGAAAATATGGTATTTTCATTAGGACCAAAAAATATAAGAGTTTAGTGCATTTTCTTATAATTTGATTAACTTCTTTCGGACAGCGGTATAATTGTTTTGATTAGACCATGCAAATGATTCATCAACAAAAAGTCTTCATACTCGGCTTGGAGCTCATCGTCAGTGGAATTTAGGCATCAATTCTTCGACATAGCTCCAACATAAAATATTTGGTCATCTCATGTGTCATTTTCAATGCTTGAATTTATAACAAACACGCTTGATTTATTTAGCTATTATGCAAACTTCCCAAATTTTAGCCGTGTAACTTATCGATTTTTCTCCTATTAGTTTACCTAGTAACATTGGTAAAAAGGGTCATATCAAAAACAAAAATAGTAATTTCATTATAGTGTTAGGAAGTTACCGATATTGTTAATTTGAGTAAAAAAGAAGTCACTATCTTTTTTCACTAATAGCTTTGAAACCTATCGGCACTTACTGAAATTTACCAACATGGAAAAAAATCAACATTTTTGGGCAAAAAATAATGTAATTTTTCTTTTTATCACTATATTAATATCGAATTCAATCTTTTTCACATGCAAATAAAAACAATGAACAATAATATAGTATAAACTCATATCAAGCTCATGTCTAATCAATTTCAAAACAAGTGATAGATATGCACCATCCTATACTATATAAAAATCCTTTCCAATCTTATCCGATCTTATTTTCTATAGATGCAACCTAATTCCCCCGAGCTAAGTGAAATGGTAGGCTTCGAAATTCCCAATCCTTAGGGTGTCGCCGTTGCCAATGCAATCACCACGAGCGTCCCGTCGAAAATGGGATAAAAGCATTTTCCTCGGTCAAAATGAGATTCTCCTACTTTTAAGGGATTTTAATACATTTTTCTTTCCTTTCTCAAACACCCTTCTCACGAGAAAATCTTTTCAAATACAAAACAACAACTCTGACCAAAAAAATGATTTATAAAAACAACCCTACATGAAAAATATTTGCAATATTTTCGCGTCGTGTATTTTCATCAATCCGTTATTTGAATGATTCAAAGTTTTCTTTTTTCTTTTTGGGTCGGAAAATTCAAAGTTTCCTTCATGGTAAGGCGGCCTTTTGTCCATCTTTTTGAGCGGACACAACGCATGACGACATACTCGTAACCAGTAAGGAAATAAAAAGTTTTTGGAAAAAAAATGATTTTTCGATCAACAATCGAGGTCGTCGTTCGAATTTTTCTCCACGCAAATCGAGATTTAATCACCTGCGGCGCACCATTCGATGACGAGCCCACGAGCCCCTCCCCCACGGCAGCCGGCCTCGCGGTCAGATCCCGCGCCACGTCAGACGGAAGCGACATCCTAGGGCCCGCGGCGGCTTCCCGGTTCGGGCCCACGGGAAGTTCCGTGGGGGCGCTCGCCCCGGATCCCTACCGCCCAAGCGACTGCGACTATCCCGACCAATTGAAATCCGGATTTCGAGTCCGCCCGTCACTGACCAAACTTCGACCCGCTGAAAGCGAAGAAGACGAAGGAGAAGGAGAAGAAGAAGAAGGTAGCCGCCGCGGCCCCTGGAACCGGCCCTTCTGACCCCCGCCGCCGCCGCGTGGATGGGCCAGTCAGCTTCGACGGCCTCACTCCAGATCCGCCGCGACTCCACCAGCCCCGGCCACAGCCCCGGCCACGGCCGCCGCTCCGGGTCCAAGGCGTCGCCCCTCCTCTCGCCGATGCTCGCCGACGGAGCCGACGCGGCCGACGCGGCCGACGCGTCCGACTACATCTCCCACTTGCCCGACGAGTGCCTGGCCTGCGTGTTCCAGTGCCTCGGCACCGGCGACCGGAAGCGGTGCTCCCTCGTGTGCCGGCGGTGGCTCGCCGTCGAGGGGCAGAGCCGCCACCGGCTCTCGCTCAACGCGCGGGCGGATCTCCTCCCCTTTGTCACGTCCCTGTTCTCGCGGTTCGATGCCGTCACCAAGCTCGCCTTGAAATGCGACCGCAGATCTGCCAGCATCGGCGACGACGCGCTGGTCGAAATCTCGCAGGGGTGCCGGAACCTGACGCGCCTCAAGCTCCGCGCGTGCCGCGATCTGACCGACGCCGGCATGGCGAGTTTCGCTAAGAACTGCAGGGGCTTGAAGAAGCTCTCGTGTGGATCCTGCGCATTCGGAGCGAGGGGCATGAACGCGGTGCTCGATAGTTGCGCATCCCTGGAAGAGTTATCGGTGAAGCGGCTCCGTGGCCTCGCCGGCGATGGAGCTGCGGCCGAGCCCATAGGGCCCGGCGTAGCTGCAGCTTCACTCAAAACGATTTGCCTGAAGGAGCTATACAATGGACAGTGTTTTGGTCCGTTGATCATAGGTTCCAGGAATTTAAGGACTTTGAGACTGTTTAGGTGCTCAGGTGAGTGGGATAAGCTGCTCCAACTGATGGCGGACCAGGCAAATGGTGTGGTTGAGATCCATCTTGAGAGACTCCAGGTGAGCGATATCGGTCTTTCCGCCATCTCTAATTGCCCTGATCTAGAGATTTTGCATCTTGTAAAGACAGTAGAGTGTACGAATATGGGGCTCATGTCGGTGGCTGAACGTTGCAAGCTGTTAAGAAAGCTTCACATTGATGGATATAAGGCAAATCGCATTGGCGATGAGGGCTTAATTGCTGTAGCTAAGCATTGTGCTAATCTGCAAGAACTTGTTCTTATTGGTGTCAATCCCACCAAATCAAGTTTAGGTTTGTTGGCGTCAAATTGCCAAAACTTGGAGCGCTTGGCATTGTGTGGTAGCGATACTGTTGGTGATGTAGAGATTTCGTGCATTGCTGAAAAATGTTTAGCCTTGAAGAAACTTTGTATTAAGAGCTGCCCTGTCTCGAATGATGGTATGGAAGCATTAGCTAATGGGTTCCCTAATTTGGTAAAAGTGAAGGTTAAGAAGTGTAGAGGAGTGACTTGTGAATTTGCTGAGTGGTTGAGAACGAGCAGGGGGACTCTTGCAGTTAGCTTAGACAGTGGTGAACATGAAAATGCTGATGTCAGTACAAGTGACGGCGGAGTGCAAGACAATGGGGTTGAATTTCCACCGGTAGTCAGCCAACTGGCTGCTGCTAATATTGCTTCATCGAGTAATGGTCCTACTCGATCTTCATCATTCAAATCTAGGTTAGGGATTCTGAGTGGAAAGAATCTTGTCGCTTGTACTTTTAGAAGGTGGTCAAATGGCAGTAACCTTTAATGAAGTAAATAGACTTCTGCAATTTGCAAAAAGGAAATCGGTATCATCACCTTTATCGGTTCACATTGATTTTGTATCTTTTTATCAATTCTGTTTGAATGTCATCATGTAATGTTGGTTTCTGGTTACTGAATTGAAATCCAATCTTTAACTTTAAAAGGTTTGGTTCATGTTTGCCCACGTCCATATTTAAACGTATTTATCCTATGCTTATTGTTGTTATTGTCAAAGTGAACTTATGATGCTGACAATAGAGCGAAATAAATGATGTTGCCAGTATAGTTATGGTAATTTTTGGAGGATGAAGAAACATTTGATTAAGGATTATGAACATGGCAAATCTTTAGAGGATAGTTTTATATGTTCTCTCATTTTAAGTAGGCGTAGATGTTCCGTCCCAAAAAAAGGTAGGTGTAAATGTTACTGCCTTGCCATTTCCTTATGTCCAACAAGAAGGGTTTTTTTTTTTGGTCAAAGTCCGACCAGAAGGTTATCTGAACACTTTCCTGTTATATTCTATTTCATAGATATTATTTCCTTTTCTTCCATCATCATTGAGATGTAGGACAGTACAATATCAAAACTTGTCAAACAGAGCTGTAAGAAAATAGGCTCACTTGTACTATTGGGATATCTGGCCTAAGAAGTTTGTACCTGAAACCTGCATGTATTTTCCACATCTCGTTTCGTGGTCGCTCATTATGCAAGGATAGAGCTTTTGTTATGCCCAACTCTCTAATAGGTAAGTTCTTGAAGTGATGGCAGATAGCCCAATCCATGAAGTTCTTTACACCTTACAGTTGTGTATCATTTCCTTCATCCTTTCATTTTCTCGATCTCCATTCTATGCTGAACGTGTGCAGAAGTCAACATACATTAACGGTTGAGAGTTTGGTTACACTTTGGTCGGCAGTGGTTTTATCAGCCGAGACCCTGCTAATGTAGTGATCAGTTGATCAATACGTGCAGAGCAGAGTATGACGAAGTTAATTTTCACTTTGCTCTGTCAAAATTCCAACATCAAATAGGATGTTCAAAATATAAATAAAATTACGGGTGCGTGGTAAGCGATGCGCTTCTCAAGTAGCCACATTTTTGTGCATATACATGCCTTGCTGCTTGTAGTGAAGATTTATGTCACCTGAGCTTTCAGTTCTTCTGCCTTTATCTAGACTGGCAGGATGAAAGTGACTTAGGGTGTGTTTGTTTCAAGAAAAACATAACGTTTTTGGAAATTGTTTTGTGGGAAACCATTTTCCAGGAAAATGGTTAGTTTTCTTTAGTTTGGTGATACATGACTGAAAGTATTTTCTAGTATTTGAATCGCATTTGAAAAATGATTGAATGATATTTGACTTAACAATTGACGATAGTGTGCCTTTTACTTCTAAATTAATTTGTTGAGTCCATATTACTTCGATAGTTTAGTAAATTTAGAATTTGAACTTGCAAAATGGAAAGGAAACCTGAATTCATACACATATTTTATTTTTATTTTTATTTTCTGAAAATGGACATGATTTTTGGTTACAAGAGCAAGTCAAAACGAAAGGGAAGGGGCAAAGGAGAATGAGAGAGGGGAGAAGGAGTTAGGGTTTAAGTTCACAGGCAAAGAAAGAAAAGAAAAAAACAAGAAAAAAGGAAAGATATAATAATAACAAATTCAAAATTTTTAATTAGAAATTATTTTTAATAATAAATTTTTTATTAAGCAAGGACTTTAAAACATTTTTGAAAATGTTTTAGGTTCTTTCGAAAAGGAAATCGTTTTCCCGAATTTAAACTTTGGAAGGAAAATATTTTCTGTTGACTCATTTTACTAAATGAATCAAACGCTGGAAAATGAAGAAAACGTTTTTTCGGAAATTGTTTTTCACAAGATACACCCTTAGTTTAACTTTCTTTTGAGCAGAAAGATGCCAGATTTCGCAAAACAAGTAGGCAGGTCCACATATCATTTGCTTTTATTTGTAATCATTCTAGTGTCCGTTCAAGAGGTACTAGGGGGACAATATCTTTCTTATCAACGCATGCCCAATTCCTTTTCGGCTGGTGTCTCCATTTACAAGTTTGGGTATATTTCGACGACTCTTGATTCATACTATTATGTGAATCGGGGGCATAGGGCCATGTAAACATGCTTTGATGTTTAAATGATAAACATGGGTTCGATACTGAATAAAGATGGTTTATGTAGGCTGGTCCAACTGGGCTTTGGGGAGAATTCTAGCTGTAATTTATTCCAAGTTCGTGAGATGGTTTTGTTTCCGACCTCTTTTGGCAATGTGAAATTGTAAATAAATGACTTGGAACTTTGGTAAACTAATACGGCTTGTGCATGTGTAAGTGGTCGATGGCTTTCGACCCCACCCCCAAAAAAAATGAAAGAAAAAGAAAAAGTGGTCGATGGCTCAGGTCCCCCGTTTTACATGTGTTCGGGAGTGCTTTTTTGGGTCTTTTCTCCAATGCTAAATTAGTAATTGAAATGGTGGCTTTAGCCCGAAAGTCGCATTGGCTGGCCTCAACCAGGTCATTCCGTGTAGAAAAGCAAGGAAAAGCACACGAAGGTTATGCAGCACCCTCAAAAGTCATTTACTTTAAAGGCGGATATCATGTGATCATAACATGACTTAGTCATGAAGACATGGGTTATAGGCTTCTAGGGTTGTTAAAGATAGAAATGAGATTTGTGAGTTCAGATGTCAGGCTCGCGCAAGTTAAAGGACCTGCTCCTGTCTTGTCAATCTTAAAGCCAAGGGCCATTGAAGGAATATCTCGACCCAAATCAGGCTGGCCCCAGCCAGGTCGCATCCCGTGTAGAGAAGCATGGAAAAGCGCATAAAGATTTTGCACCACCTGCGCTGGTCATTTGCCTTGAACTTTAAAGGTGGATATCATGTGACGTGGATTACTCGTGACGTGGCTTTAGTCATGAAGATGTGGGTTCTCGACTTCTGTTGTTGCATGAGAGAGCAATGAGACTGGTGGGTTCAAACGGGGTTGATGTGCAGATTAAATGACCTGCTCTTTTGTCTAGTAAATCTTCAAGCCAAGGGCAATTGATGGAATATCTTGACCCACATTCATTAATGAAGAGCGACTTTGATCTAATGGTGCATTTATTTCGTTGAAAATTCAAAATTTAAAAATTATTTTTTGAAAAATGATTGATTGTCTTACGTAAAAGGATTAGTTAATGCAAAATATTTTCATTATCCAGCACAATTTATGTTTAACTATTTTCATGAGGGATACAAAATAATTTTTTTATTAATTCATTTTATAAATGATATTAGTGATTATTTCTTGAAAAAATCCAAAATTTTGAGTTTTTTGTAAAATAAATGCACCCCAATTAAGATCTAGTTTTTGAATTAGTTTTCCGGAACATAAGAAAATGTCAAAGCGCCTGCCCTTTTATTTTGGTCAAGTTCTACACAACCGGTACACAGAACAAACTACTACCAAATACAAGTGTTAGAATTAACCATTCCGAGCGACCAACTCTCCAGCCACCACTACCTTGTATAAAAATATTCTGACTCAGGACTTTAGAAACTCGGAAATAACAGCAATGACCTCGCTCAACTGGTTATTAGCATCGGTATCATATCACTGAAAAACTCCAGAACCCTCGACGGCATCTTTTCATTCGAAGAAACCTCGGCATCTCCACTAACAAGTGATGACACAGAACATAGAAGTTCCCGGGTTCAAATTCAAGCAGGCAAATCAACCAAAATAGCATTTCTACCTATAAATAAAAGGGCAGTTAAATGATTAGCACACCAATTCACTAGAAACGCTGGTTTGTAAGCACAAACATGGGAATCTGATTTCTCCATATCCCCATTCATTTAAGCTGCTGGAGCCAAAAAATTCCATTTGCATGGAAAGAGATCCATCAGGTGACCATAAAGAAGGATCTGGCTACCATGATTCTTTAGCAAGTTTCAAAGGCACACTAGGAAAAGAAAAGCGGCAAAGATAAAGAGCAGAACAAACTTCATAAGGTTTCGGACTTGCACGTTACCATACCACTGAGCAATCACTGTTGCCTCAACAGCAGCTACATGATACAAAAGATGATGGATATTGTATTAGCATGTGATTAAAATTATGAGATGGGAATTGCATTATCTAAGGTGCACACACATGTGTAGTATCATGGTATGTCAGATTTCTGCCGGAGAACACTCAGAGAGTGCTTTCCAGATATTCCTACCACTCAGACTGGAAAACAAAAGTTCCTAGCAAGAGACTTATAGATGGTGTCGCATATGCATCTGCATCACATTTCATCCAGTTACTTCACCTGTTGAGCATCTAATTAAAGTATAATTCGAAATAACGAAGATGAAGAAAAGAAAGAAATCTTCAAGAATGCACACTTCCTTTGCAAATACATCGCCCGCGGCACCAGGAAGGCAGCATACAAAAATCTCTCTACTTCATTTTCTTCTCTTTTGCTGCTTGTGGCTTGCTGTACAAAATGATCTGACTCAAGATTGTTCCATTCGTCACAATACCAATGACTGAGCCCAAAACAACTGAAAAACTGGTTAAGGACACCAAATGCTTCATTATTGAACAAGTGGTATGAAGGGCTCCTATTATAGAGGGAAAGAATCTAAGGAAACAACAGTGCCTAAGCTTCCATCTTGAAAATAGAGGTACAAATGGTCTGAACCAATGGTTGGTTTGTCGCTCAACTAGTAATAATGGAAAGAACAATTGCAAGTTCAAAACAAAATTCTTGTGGAGACAGGAGACCTTCAAGAACAACTCACATCACAGAAGAAATGATAACAATTATAAAAAAGAAGTCAAAATTGCTTTTGTTTGCTGGCAAACAAAGTAAGAGGAAAGGGAATAAGAAAGCGTGGCTATTCCACAATCAATTTCAAGATTCAACATATAAAACTATGCATGTACAGCAGCACAGCAAATAGGAGATGCAGTCGTTACTGGAAACAGCCTGAACATTGATTTTTTTTTTTTGTTTTGGCCAATGGTTTCATTATTAATGGAATTACAACATAATTTAATAAATTTCTTTTCCTATAATAATTTCTCAGGTTTTCAAGAAGTCAAAATAAAATAACTACTCATTTATTTTTTATTCTTTGATTTACTGATGGTCTCTAATCAATATTAAATGACATAAGTACCGAGTACAAGTCCATGCAACGCACACAAAAATAACTAGTTTTCAATGGTAGGCGCTCTCAATGCGGGGTATGTAGGAAGAAACAGTAAAGGATACCACTTGTAGGTGCTTTTTCCTGGATGCTCGTGAAAACTCTCACTGCAAAAGATATCAAACCAAAATACGTAAAGCAATCACATAAGTCATCTTGAAATGCCAACTTGATTACTGAAAGGCAATTTGACTCACCCATGGAACCAGCAGAATTCATCAATGATGTCAAGAAGCTGAGTTCCCCTGTGCTTTTGTTCTGCAACAAGAGATTGCAATTGTTTTCATGACAGAGGCAACTAAAGACACACATACAGTGATTGACCAAGGATGCCAAATAGAATTCAAATTGGAAAGGGAGATAGAGTGCTTATAAACTCCGATGCCCTTGAAAGGATTTTCAAACTTCTTGCAAGGAATGGAATATAATGCATTTGATTCACATGCATAAGATAGAAGTTAAAAGAGTTGCCAACGAGGAGCACATCCAGTGGTGCGGCATGACCAAAACAAGCCAGAAGCAAGTCTCTTGCAACATTCGCAGACCTAATAAAGCAACACCACGTATCCATGATCTTATACCAGGGCGGACATGAACTAATTCCCAATTCTCAAAGAACAAATATGTGCAAATTCTAAGGTATTACGACCTTCTCTATCCACAACTGGCAAGTTCAAGTATCGTTCTTTTAAAGTTTACATAAAAATTAAGTAGGATAAGGACCATATCATAAAATATAAAAGTACAATTCCTCTCCTCCAATAATTTCTATCAAAATCATATGGGACCATCAGGTTCAGAGATAGCTTTGAGAGTACCTACTATAACTAGACAACTTAGTATTATAACAGTGAATGCACCGCAATTTCTTGCATGAAAGTTTTTTGGCCTCCACTTACTCGGAAGTTTTCCCATATCTGTGGAACTCTTGCGAAGAAAAATATCGCATGCTGAGATGCCTGCAGGACAGAATCTCAATTTTTTAATAAAGCTTCTAAAGGGACAGAGGGATGGTACTTGGAGAAGAAAGACACTTGTTACATGGCACTCACATATAATGCTTCAAAAAGAACAGGATCAATTTGACCAGCTAAAATGGTCGGTGCTACTGCACAGTATCTGAGAAACCCAGTTAAGGAGAGCAGCTCAGACTATCATATAGACTCTAAATTGTAAGACAAACTAAAGGTGAACCAGCAAAAACAGAAGAAGGATACATTAGAGGCCTGATCCACATCTTGATTCCCATTGGTTGCGAGAAGTGATACATGATAGCAACTAAAATTATAGCTGAAAAGCAGCCAAGTGAGAGAATTAGATTCTGTAGGATAGAGTTTCTTGGAATAGAATAAAACATAGAAGTACATGCACTTATCTAAACATAAGATGGAAAAAGATATGCCAATGACATTTGTAGCTTGACAAACATACTGATTGAATGATATACTCTGATGGTGCCCAGTCTCATTCGCTAGATACATCCAAGATCACAATCCTAAGAGAAGGTTTTTTCTGTTTCATACAGAAATAAATCTCCTAGAATTTTTAATATCTTTAAAACCTAAATATATCTCTCTTGGGTTCATGGCCAAGAAACTGCTCAAACTTAGCTCAAGCTGGTGTTGTTCTTGGATACCAGAACTTGCAACATCATAATTCTAAGGAGATTCAAATGAAGGCGTAATTCACTATCGACTATGGCCACCACAAAAAAATTCAAGTGCATTCCATGGTATGCTGGAAATATACAGAAATTGTCACTAAATAAAGAAAAAGAAAAGAAGCCATTGTTCAATTAACAGAATCTTCATGGAGTCTATTTACACAGACACAGAGAGAGAGAGAGAGAGAGAGAGAGAGAGAGAGAGAGAGATTCCTCAAAGTTTGATTTCACTGAGAAGACAAAAGGTGCTGGTCACTTACCATCACCATTTTCATCAAAGGGCCACATTTTCTTCCATCTCTGGTTAGTGGCAGAAAATTTCTCCAACCATGCTTTTGATTAGGGGGTTACAACTATGGATATTGCCCATACTGAATTTTGCATGCGTGTCATGTCTTGTAATCAACTAATCAAAGACATGGTTGGAGGAAATTTCCTCCAATCAGGAATGGAGGAAAATATAGCTCTATAGCTTACATCAAATAGGTTAGTAGCAAGATATAGTTTCCAGTGATGGAATTTTCATTATCATACAGCTGTTGCTATTTGGTAAAAGATGCACGTGCTTCCAATAATGATAAGTTGATGTGACTAGACGAATGTGTCTTTTGGGAATTTTTAGATGTCTTAACTTTGTAACAATAACCATAAAGAAGAGCTCACACAAGCTGTCACTTCTCAAAATTTGCTCAGACAGATTGTTTTTTCCCTATCCTTTTTCCCTTATCCTAACTACATTAGATTCGTACAATTGGTCCATGTAAAAAAATAAATAAAAAAATAAATAATTACCATCTGCTTTGGTTCCCCTCTGGTTCCACTATCCCCCAGCCCAGTCAATTGATGCTTGTACATGAAGTGCAAATGCGTTACACTTTTTAAGTTTCAGAGTTTAATAAACTGTGTTTGACCCATGGGAAGCACCACATTACAACACAGATATTTCCAACATCGCCTATACATGAATGCAGATTAAGACAAACCTTGGATAAGAAGAAACGCCAATTCACCATAAGCCGAAAAGGGGAGCCCTTTGTGTAGACAGTATGCCAGAGCAATAGTGTAACCCACTACTTCAAGCTCAAAAGCCACCATACTAAGGCCCCTAATACTCCTATGCTTCAAAATCTTCATTATCTACAAGAATATACGCCCAAAACCACAGAATCAGACAACGATATGAATACAATTGAGGAGCCCCGCAGCAGCTTGTTCTTTAAGTAGCGTTTCCTGCGGGAAGATGCAAACTTTACCCCCAAATCAACCTCTAAATTTACTTTCCGAGACGAACAATTCGAACCCGATTACACGAGCTATCCAAAATTCGCGGAAACGGGTCGAGCCTTGCATCAAAATCTCGCATTCTTTTCTAAGAGAAGAAATCAAGAATTGGGCTCTGTTTCTCAGGCACTCCGCGAGTAGCAGGGGAATACCAATTGACCATGGTACAGAAAAGGGTTATGGTCTGGGCATCAAGAAGAAGAAGAAGAAGAAGAAGAAGAACCTGAGGCAGTTTGACGGTGGTGGAAGCAGCAACGATGGCATAGCCGAGGAGCTTGGACAGCAGCGGGAGGAGACAGTCCTTTTCTGGGATCTTCCCATCGCGAAGAGATCCGAAAGCGCAGCTGAAATCGATCCCGAAAATCTCCATCTCTCCCTCTCTGTCGATCCAAGAGCGCCTGGAGAAAAAGTGGCAATTTCAAGGACTCGGTAGTACGGATCTGAAAATCCAAGGGCTTGGGGGGTGTGTTTGTGTTTGTGCGGGTCCGAAGTTGCACTTGTCGTGTCGTGTTCGGAGAAGTTTTGTCAATGTTCTTGATATTCATGTGTTTCCGAAGCTGCATTTGCCTTTGTCCTTTTCGTAGATGATGTATATTTTTGTTAATTTAAGGTTGTTAAAATATCTGTGACCTCAAATTCTCATCATAAATAAAAGACGCGACTGGAATTTCTTGACTTGTTATTTGATCACGAAATTGTCTTTATTATTTCAGCAGGCCATGTTAACGTGTGTTGGTAAAGCAATTGCTTAATTTACTCAATAATGAATATTAGCTACATACATTAAGAGAAGAATTAGGGTAGTAAAAGATTGTAAACTTGTTTTTTGATTATTGATAAGAACTCATGCAAAACCTCGTACGAAAATTAATCAAAAAAAGAAATTAAGCTCTATTTTTTTTTTTTTTTTTTTTTCAGAATGCTTTAGATTTATGTTTGCGTGATTTTCTTCGTTCTCATTAATAGTGAATTTAAAGTTTGGTTTCGATTGATGTTGGTTTTATTTGATTCCATAAAAAATTAAATTTCCTAAGACGGACTGACCCGTTGAATCTAACGAGTCGGATTATGCTTGTTCGCTCCACCTTTAATTTAGTATAATGTCACGATTGGATAAAAAAGAAAAGGGCATACGAGAATGATGGTGTTGTAGTTTCAAGTTGGATGTACTCTCTTGCTAAATCACCTTCTTTTATGGGCGTAGGTATGACCGTGAACCATCAATGGGACTTAAGAAAAACACAAGGTCATTAGCTAAAGTATAATGTGTTCAAGCTTTAATACAGTTAGGGAAAACTACGGATGAGGTTTTTCTTATCATAACCAGAAACAATATCGGCCAACGATGTAAGTTGTAAGTAGACATGCTAAAGCGAACTTTGCCCCATTGACACGCATGCACGATGTTTCTATGTAACTCTTCCCTGAAGATTTCCTAAAAGATTAAAGATGGCGAATCGAGTTTACCTGATGGGCAATAACTCGAGCCCTGAGTTGAAGGCCGATATGCCGGTTGAGCCTATTCAAAGGAGCCAGAGGTTGCCAGATACGTTGCTGAACTGTGTGGAAAGTGGTGGGGATGGGAAATAGGGATGGTCAACGCTGCAAATGATGGTTGCTGCTGCCCGAGTGCAAACGAATGAACAAATGAAGTTGTTTTTCTCTTTCTATTTGCTTACTCGAGCAAATGGGTTCATGATGCAATCAGAAAGCCACTGGGCATTGGTTTAGTCATTCCTATTCTCGAACTATTTAAAGAATGCAGAGGAGGGTCGAAGTGGACAGTACCAAAAGAAAACAGGGAATCATTGGTCCCTAACAAGGACTTCTTCAGCACACATCTATAGCCCACAAAGAGAAGACCGCGTGAGCAATGGCGAGAAGCTGATCGGTTGTCTTGAGACATCATAAACTCCTTTTTTGTCCCTTTGATGATTGCCAAGCAAAATCAGTGACTCATAGTCCAATAACAAAGAGTGATCTTTTGTTTATATGTACAGTGATCACCTTATCTGTATCAGCACATAGAAGCTCGCTTGTTCAGTACCATGCAACGATCAAATTTCAAGAAGTACTTCTGTTGGTGAGCTGATGCAGTACACTCGCGAGCATTCCTTAGGCACATAAGACCAAGACAAAAACTTCCAAAATGCGTGTGGCTGTGTTAGCGTGGTAGAACGAGTATCTAGCATATCCTAGAGAGCAGTGGATACAAAGGAAGTACTAATTTAAAGATGCCCGTTGGACCAATGTATGAGCATCACTTTTGCAAATCCTTGAGGTAAAATTGAAGCTAACCATGGATACCCTTTTTCAGACCAGATTTTCATGTCTCTGATGATATTGTGTATTCTCCGTCCAAGAGCTTTCTTGGTGATGGACTTTTGGACCTTTAATTCTTCTTAAGTTCGGGGGAAAAATCTCTATCTAGCTCACTGTCTCAACCATCTCATGCGATCTGCAAGGAGGCATCTACTTTCATTAATACATCGAGTCACTATATTATGACTTCGCAAAAACCCAATAAACCTGTTGCAGACGTACAACATTTTTGCCCAAATGGCGAGTTTCGAGCGTCTTCTCCAATGCGCTGTTCTTCTTTGAATGTGACATGGTATGATATTGTGGCGGAGCTGAGGTTAGTGCTTTAAAATCATGTGCATATTCCAAACGACAAATATGCCCGAAACCGTACTAAACATTTCATGATTGTCGATGAGGATTTGCAAAAAGATCTCTGATCCCTCCACATTCTCATAATGAAGACTAACAAGGGGGCACAAAAGCATATGCAGCATTAAGCAACAGAAAGCATTCAAAGGACTGAGCATACTTCCTCTTAAGTAAATTTAACTGGATCCATAAACAAACATGCTGGAAGCCAGGAACAATCAGTCTGTTGACAAATAAAACACCGACAATAAATATAGTACTATATACATATTCTTCGTCTGATTAACATCAATTAAACTTTTCAACTGTTTGGTAATACTGATAGGGACTCAGCTGTAATCCCCTTACTATAGTGAAATGAGGTAGGCATATCGAAGTGACTCGCTGCAATTGCTTCACTTTGGCAAACCTTCTCATTACGCGCTGCTCTTCTTGCCACCACTCCCAAAGGCCCAATGAAACTGTGCTGGGGTACGCTTCAATGCCTTAACACTAAGAGGGTTGTTCTTGCTCTGCGGGAAAAATCAATATCAGCAAAATCCAATCCAAACATATAAAAGGAAATACCCTCAGATGGTAATGAAGCCAATATCAAAATGTTGACTGATCAAAGCAAGAGCTTTCACGGTTTATTACCATCAAGCAGGTTCCTTCATTTACATTGCAGATGGGGTAGTCATGAGGGCAGCAGCTTTCATGGTCCTCACAGCATGTGGCGGCCTCAAGCGGGCAGCATCCCCAGGCAAAGCAATAGTTGGCATACTGATAGACGCAGCAGCAAGTCGTGCTCTCAGCACAAGAGTAATAACGATCGCAAGTGGTCGGTGGTTTTATTGGAGACGGGGGAGATGGCCCTGGGTTCGGGGGATTCGGGCCATTTTTGATGGGGTAAGATGCTTCCATTGCGATCCCACACTTGCCAGTTATAGTATTGGTCAAGCTACGCTCCATTCTGATATAACCCTGCTCTCCCCAGCTTTTGCCCCAAGAGTTCTTTACAATCCAGTAATTCATACCATTTTCTGTGCCATATCCTACGGCAGTCACTCCGTGGTCCAGTGCAGTACCACATCGTCCACTGAAAACACCCTGCAAAAATTACAGTTAAGAAAATCAGTTGCTGATGCAAGTGGCACAAAACTTTTAAGCTCAATTCTTAGTCTTCTGAGGGATGCATGTTACAATTCAAGAATGCTTCCGGAAAGATACGGTTGATGATGTTCTGTTGTTGTAACTAAAAGAGCAAACCAGCTTACTCAATTCATTTCGGAAGAAGGCTTGAGAAATGCATGAGTTAACCCAGGGGAACTTATTCATGAAAAGGGTTTTTTAAAGTTGTATGAGCTGCAGATTCACAGCTTACTTCATGTTCGTTAATCTCTCTCTTGGAAAGAGACACAAAAGTTGTCATGCTCGGGACAGGATCTTACCGACTGGTACAACTGAAATTCCCGACCACCGGCTTCAATGGCCACACTCACTGGTTGATTAGCAACTGCCTTTTGCAATGCTTTCTCATCGTTCACTGGAACATCTTCGTAATCATCTATCGTAACAACCCTGGCATTCTTCTGCAGAACAGAATAGGAAAAAACATGAGACAATCCTTATCAAAATGCTTCTCTCTAACCACCAAAAGACGGATCAAAACTGACTCGATATTGGTCACATTTGCCATCGACAGCTTTATACGGATAATCTTCCTCAGAGTCAATGCCACCATTGTTGATAATGAACTCGAAAGCATAGTCCATGAGACCTCCATTGCAACCTTCATTATAAGTAGTATCGCAGTCCACCAGCTCCTGCTCCGACAGCGAGATCAGATCGCCAGTCACAAGTTTGTTTATCCCCTCCACGGCAGCAATGGTGGAGAAGGCCCAGCAACTCCCTGATTTTATCATATTCAATTCAAACACAAATCACATATCTTCGAACATGAAGTATTAGTGGTCAATATTAAGACTTCAACGACCCCAAAAACTCGTTAAACAAATGCGATTTTAAGTATATGGCAATCCTGAAGTGAGTTACACAGCTTCGGTTGACATGAGGACCCTAAAAGTTCTGATCAGATTGAGACTTCAGGAGGTCTCATCATCTAAATGTTTCTCGTCCCTCTTAAGCCATGTTGACGACGCCATTTTCACATGCATCTTTCGATCTCTGTTCATTTACG
Source organism: Eucalyptus brandiana (assembly GCA_014182725.1). NCBI lineage: Eukaryota > Viridiplantae > Streptophyta > Magnoliopsida > Myrtales > Myrtaceae > Eucalyptus > Eucalyptus brandiana. Next base: position 1,589,644 of record CM024673.1, on the reverse strand, counting down.
CTTCGAGCCTAATGGGTCACCAGGCCAATAAACAAGTGTGAAGCGGGCGCGGGGATACTTGTTAGTCGTGTAATGGAAGCAATACCATACTAATCACGTTTCTCATGCTCTTGCTTTTGCTGGTTCATTGTGTCTAATAACAGTATTTTACACGTACCAGAGGTATATTCTGATCTACTTTTTTTTTTCTTTTTACTGTAATATGATCTAAGATAATTCCATTATTTCGGCAGAAGATTAATCAGATAGACGATGAGATTTACTGATCGCCACGAAAGAAAAATATTTCCCAACACATCTTATCATCTGTTCTACCACGAAACGAGTACCATACTCTAGTGTCTTGATTCAAACTCAATTTATTTCCACGAGCTGGTTCAAGTAGGTCAGTTACGTAAAACCTCTCTGCTGCGTAAGAGCCGAACGATCATTTTCAAAAGAAGTTCGGCACAAGCAGCTTCATGGACACTCTATAACATGTTCACGTCTCTAATCTCACGTTCCCGATTAGTTTTTTTATTGTTTTTTTTTTTTCCTTCACTTCTCCTCCTGACTGAGTATTCCAAAAACCAAACCACCTCACACCAGAACAGATAAATTCCTGCCCAGCAAATCCCATGATTAAGCAGTCTTATAATCACAAAAATCTTGTCTTAATAGACCCCAAAACAACTTTTCTTCTTCTTTTCCGATACTACTCGAGCGGCATTTAAAAAGTTCGCGTAATGACTCAGGTGTCACGTTCTAAGAAAAGTCAAATTCAACCTAACCCCCCATGAACTCTTCCTTCCTGACGAAGCAGTGCACAACTGGAACACGACACTCTTCTGGCTTTAATATAATAACAAGACCGCCCTTCGCAATCCTTCGTAATTATCATCCCGAACAACCCAAGAAGCACGTTCCTAATATATTGTCGTCTTCCAGACCCCTCTGGACGCAAGAAATGATTCGTGCGAGGACAAAAGGAAATGGGAAACTCCGACGAAGACAGATAATTACAAAAGACAGCGAACCCCGTGATAAATAAGGAAAAAAATGGGCATTTTAGTTGGCATTCCTCTTGTTTTCAGCTTCTTACTTACTTTCCCAATTACAAATTTATTATTATCGGAAGCTTTATTTAATAAATATCAAGCTTTTTCAATCACCTGAAAATTCTCGTGATCTTCTAAAATGAAAATAATTTTCCGATTTTCATGTAGAGCTCAACTACAAATTACTCTCTCTCTTTATTATTTTTTTTTCCCCTCGGAGTCAAACCAAGTTGTCCGAAGGTCGCTTTTTTTTTCCCAAGAAATCGTGAGTTATCAAAAGTAGAGAAACGCAGAGAAACTCACCACAGCTTCCCTGATCCTTGACGCCGACCACCGCGCCTTCCTTCCTCCAGTCGACAGACTCCGGCAGCTGCTCCCCGAGCCGCGGCTCGTATCGGCGGCTGCTCCGGCTCTTGGTGAGCCGCCTCCTGGCATCGGGGCGGGTCCCAAGATACGTGGACCGGTACTCCTCGTTGGTCAGGTCGGCGAAGCGGTTCAAGCCGAGCGTATAGGTCCGATCGCCGGAGTTGTGCTCGTCGATGAACCGGAGATTATCCTTGAAGATCTCGAACCGCCTCTCCTTCTCGCCCAAGGCGTTGTAAGCCTTGCCGTGCTTCACGAGCCACGACTCGTAGAGGGCCATGACCTCGGCGTCGGTGCGCTGGCCGGGCTCGCCGCCGTGGGCCCGGTCGTAGCTGATAATCGACATGTCTGCGGCCGACGATAGGGCCAAGAGCATGAGGAAGAAGAACATCCCCATGAGCGATCTTGATGGCCCGTGAACACCCATCTTTTCTCTCTCTCCTTTGCGGACGGGGGCTTTTTCTGGGGCGAGAGAGATGAATCTTGAATGCTGGTGATGAGTGACGATGGTGGGGTTATAAAGAAGAGAGAGATTTATTAGGGACGAAATATGAGGAAATGTAATTTATGAGGAAAAATACAAAGGGAGTAATTAGGGGCGATAGAGGCATTTCAGCCATATATAATTAGTAAACGGAGGCTGGCAAGTGATGGTCTGCCACGCGCGACACATGTGGATGAGGAGTGATTGGCTAGAATTGGACATAAGAAAGCTAGGGCAGCCCCACCCACGGCAATTTGAACCTTTTTGAGACTTTCATTTTTCTTTTTTGTTGCTTTTCACTTTTTCTTTGAACCCGGGGGAAAATTGTTTTTCTTTTCGGCTCTCTTTTTTTAGTGAGAAAAACTCTGTAAAAATCAGTAGTACCCATTTGACAAGTAAAAGAAGAGGAGCAACCGGCGCTAGGCTCCCTCAAAATGGCCACATTCAAAAGTTTAAGATTGGCAAAATCCGTTAATGGAATCCTCACAATTATAACAAATTATATCAGTATTAGGCCACACATCATGAACCGTTCGAAGATTCGCTCGTGATGTGAATTGAATTTGTAATATCATTAAAAAACATGTAATTCTTTTAGTATTGGCCTAATCGCCTTGATGGTACATCGATACTATTTGTTTAAGTCTTATGAAGTGGGGGAAAAAGCAATTGAGCCAAACATAGATTAATTTGGAATAATTAGAACTTGAAGGATCATCTTAGTTTTGGGTCGTCTCGAGATTCGAACACAAGAATCCTCCTTATTCTTAAGACCTTGTCAAGAAATTAAAGTTCATCACTGGCAAATATCATTACAGCTAAGAATCTGTTGGAATTTTGTTTGTTAAAATAAAATGAGTGCTTTTTACTTTGTCCCATATAGAAAAGGTGGGAATAAGTGGGTCAGTTTAAAAATGTGGATTTTCCTTTTTGTAGTTAAAGGAATGACTGGGTGGGGCTAGACCCCACCTTACCCGCGTGCTTTGGCGCACTTATCACTTTGCACGCCTGTGCGCTTGCGGTTTAATTAGCATTAATCCATTGCTATTTATTTATTTTTATTTTTATTTTTTATTTTTTATTTTTTTAATTTTTTTTTGGTCGGTCTACGCTATTCCTACTCTACACTCACTTGCAGACTTGTGCCTTGCCTCTTGCAGGGCGTGGGAGTCGCAACCCACTCTCGAAACTTACGCGTCCCTACCCCCATCCCCCAGAAGGTGGAGATTTAACCCCACACCTCCCCTTCCATGTTGGAAGAGTGGCCATTTGTGACGGACCCCCAGTGGTTCTTTTATTTTTTAATTCAAAGGTTGTCTTTGAGAATTTTCGGAAATGAAATATAAAATGAAAATTCGAAATTCTATTTAAAAAAATATTATTCGAATTTTATTTGTGTCTTTTCAAGACAACCTTTGGAAAAATTTACTTATTCGGTTTTGCAATTTTTTCCGAAAGGTTACAATTGTTCGGTTTTCGACTTCTTCCGAAAAGTCGCGTTTGTTTATACGAACAATTTTCTAAAGGTCGTGTTTGTTCATTATTTTGGCGGTTTTTCACGAATAGTTGCAAAGACTGTTTCATATATATATATACTTGTCAATTTTCGGAATAAAGCAGTGGTCATTTTTTCAAGTCTTCTTTCTGAAAAATTACAGCTAATTTTTCGATTGTTTTCTTAGAGAGACCTGGAGAAATACTAGAAGTGCTATCTAGTATTCTCATCCGAGACTTTGTTGTATCTTGGAGGATTTTTGTCGGTAACCATTAGCAACGTTGTGGGGCAAATAAATCTTTAAAGAAAGTGATATCACGCCTCAAAGTCTGAGTTGTTTTACTCGATCCGATTTCATTGTTCTACCCTATTTTGAAGCCATATTTTCCAACAGAATCCATTTGACGTTACCGTGATTGAATTTTTTGTGTATTTAAGAATACGTGTTTTAATGTTGCAGCAGTTAAAAATTGGATAGGATAGCTTCTTCAAAGCGATTAGATTCTCTCGTTGATGGGGATGGTGCTGTGGTTACCCAATGCTTGCAAAACACCTTACAGAAGCCACAACGCCTCATTTTACATGTGGAACTGTTGGAGGAAAAGTTGTACCAAACAAACGATTAGGGCCTCTACTGTTCAAAAAAAAAAAAACGATTAGGGCCTCTTTGATAAGTTCGCATAAGTGCTAAAGCCTACTATGCTTTGAATTACAAAAAATAGAACATGTTTGACATAACTATATCCAGTAAAAGATTCAGTTACTATAATTAGCTTGACTTATAAATCACGTTGGACTTCAAAAAATCATATTTTAAAAATGTTGCGTCAAACTCAAAAAGCAAATAAATAATGCACATAGGACGAGTTGTTAGAATATGTCGCCAGAAGCATTGAAGTGATCAATTTTTATTCGATATGATACTTAGGGGATCGCTCGAAAATTTTCTATAGTGAAGTGAGAGCACCTTGTGCAAGTTATGGTAATTTTGACATCATTTCCCCTAAAAAGAAAACTTAGAATATATTCAGTACACTATATTCCTTTCTCTTCTTTTCCTCCATAATTATATGCATTCTTTTTATCGTTTCTAATCACCTCTACCAATTATAGCGTTAAATTTCGTAAATATTTATATTTCTAATCAACAACAATTTATATTTAAATATTTTCGTAAAGGATATATTTTTTATCTATTTATTTTTTAAGCAATAGAAATAATTGATTTTATGAAAATATTTTCTAAATAATATATGGTTCACGAATCCTTGCTTCAAAAGAGACATCAATTAACAAATGACAAATATCTAAGATGGGTCCTGATTTTTTAGGATCTCCCTACCGAATGGTGTCCGTCCCTGTCGGGCTAAAGGGACAAAGAAAGTTGCAATTATGTAGCTGCGTGGGCCATGCAATAGATTCCTTACGGATCTTTGATTGTTATTTATGGGATAAAAGACAACCGGTCCCTTTGATAGCGTTGTGCTTTGATATTTTGATATCGACGAGAATTGCAAGATCCGACTAAGCACAAGCACCGTACATTACATGTCGCCATTCTTAATTTTCCTTGTCAAGCAAACGCGCTTGTCAGAAAAAAAAAGACAAGTAGATGTTAGTATGTCTTTGGTCGTGAGATATTTAATTTGGTCCGAGTGACGAGTCAATGCGATTGGTATTAATATAGATATCAAATGTTCGATAAATCCTTCATCCACTATCTCATGCCATTCGGGTGTAAGATTTCCTAATTGCAAATCCATCGTATTGCACGTTTCACCTCAACTCAAATACAATCACAAATCCAATGCATGATAGTGCTCATTGGCTTTTTCAACTAAGTAAGATGATGAATTGCTTGAATTAAGGTTTTTGTCATAATATGTGTCATATGATGATATTATATCACATATTTAGGTGAGAAAATTGAAGATCTCTACAAGAAGAGACAAGGCGAAGCATGTGGTTTGACTTTTGATATTGCCGGTCCCCTTGGGACATAGACGGTTGTTGAAAAAATGATTGGAAAAAAGATGGAAAAAATGTAAAATTGTTAACCAAAGATGAAGATGAATACAAAGAAGATGAAGGTAATATAGCAGTTTTCAATGATGATCTGACCGAAGGCTTTGTCAATGCTGGACTTCAATTTTTTTTTTTTTTAAATGCCATGTGGGACATAGACGGTGGTTTAAATGCCAGCTTACTTGGCTTTTTCAAACAAGTAACATGACTAATTACTTAAATTAAGGTTTCTGTCATAATATGTATCGTGATGATGTTACGTCATATACATAGAGAAAATTAAAGATCTCTACAAGAAGAGACCAGACGAAGCATGTGGTTTAACTTTTGATACTGCTGGTCGCGTTGGGACATAGACGGTGGTTGAAATTGGAAAAGAGATGGAAAAAATGTAAATTGTTAACCAAAGATAAAGATGAACACAAAGAAGATGAAGGTGTGTGGCAGTTTTCAATGATGATCTGACCGAAGGCTTTGTCCATGTTTGACTTCAATTTTCTTATTTTTTTTTTAAATGTGGAACTTAAAAATTTAATGAAAAAGTCATGAATGACGAATTGTTAGAATATGTCGTCAAAAACATTAAAGTGATCAACTTTTCTTCGATACACTCGAATTATGCAGAAATTCATATGAAGTTGTGTTTAACTTAGCCCATACACTGAAGAGAGCGTCGACAATTTCGAAATTTACCCACCAAGGATTAGTCTTTCCTCGCTTAACTTTCATGAGGTTTTGCCATTAACAATGTAGGCTGCATTTGAGTATCATGTTGTTCAAGTAAAAACAATGAGCTTCTTGTAGCCAAGCAAGCAATCTAATGTTGATGTATAATGTTCTCATATTTAGATAGTGTGATCTATCAAGTGAAGGCAACTGCACTAGTCAATTGTTATTTGCGCTGCTAATTACTAGTGAAATCAGCTCTTTTCGTTCTAGCTACTGAGTGGATCACGAGCCACTGAATAAACCAATCTGCAGAAGAGTGAACCCTTGAGAGATACGGCCTTTAGTGCCTCAAGGAGTAACAGTGACACTGGCACGAAAAGTGCCATCGTCATTCTCATGGAATTGCCCCTAAAATCCATCTCTCTCTCTGTCTCTCTCTCTCTCTCTCGTTCATGTGACGGTGTTGATATAATCCCATATTTAAGACATCATTTGGTAGATGATAGCTAAGTCAAACTGATTTCAGTTCAAAACATTAAAATTAAAACCTTTTATGTTAAGATGACACATAACAGAAGAATGACCCTTCCAAGAAAGTTCAAATGGGAGTGGCTTTTATATGGAAGTTGTTCACTCAAACTTATGCGGCATGGGCATCTCGTGACACATATGCATGGTGCTAACTTTTGTAGTTGTTTCGAAATAAAGACAGCATTAAAGTTCACGCACTCCCTTGGAAATTTCATTGAATATATTCTCGAAACGAAATTTTTTCTCATGTGGTATACTTAATTATTTTCTTCAAATCTTTATACCTTGTGTAATTTTCTTGATGACACAACGGGATAAACGCGAGTAAACTCGCAACGTCCGCACTGGGGTGCAAACAATGCCCACTCAGAGAAAACTCTTTTTTCTTTATTTCTTGTTGGGAATAACGGATCCCCGAAACACGGATTCGACACTAAATCGAACCCCTAAACTCAAGCGGAAGACGAAGCCCAAGAAAACGACACGTATCACCGATCGTAAAGCACACCACGGATTCGAGCGTACCTTGTTAGCCACAGATTAAACACCGACGTTGATGGAGGAAGAGAAACTGAGCAATCCGATCCGATGAAGCCTTGAAGGGAAGGAAAAAGTGCCGTATGCTTACTGTTTTTCATTTAGAGAGAAAACGCGCGGGAGAGGGAAACGTACGTGAGTTATGATTCAACAGACCTCTTCTCTCTCTCTCTCTCTTCCTTTTATACCTTGCCCCTTCCACGGGCCTTATTCCCGTGGGCCGGGCTTTCTGGGCCCAGCTTGGGCGGATAGGGCCTTAAGCCCAAATCTAATAAAGCTTTCATCTCCCACTCGCACAAGGTGGGCCGAATAGGATTCTCTTTACATCTCTTCAACATTCATGCGGTGAATAATCCGTGCGACAAAGATACATACTTTGAGAGCTCGTTGTTATACATCTGTTAGGAATATATAGCAGCTCATAATGGGCGTCTCACTTTGAGTAGATTTAGTATGCAGTACCCTAGATCGATCGATCACATTTATATCTCTCTTGATCTCTTTTAAACATGATATATATATATTGTATTCACAATTATAATTATTACAAAGACAGTCCATAATTGGTCGACCGGTGAATACAAAACCACAATGTGATTCTCCAAAATCGATCTTCCTCTTTCCTTCAAACTCTCAATTTCTCCGGCTTGCTTTTCTAGAAATGCCCCATTAGATCGAATCATCTCATGACCATTGGCAACACCCTAAGATAGCAAACACTAAATAGAAACCTTGAGAATAAGTAAGAGTCCCGAGGGGACTAAAAATTGAGGAACTCTTTTCCTCAAGAGTCTCACACGTCATAAAAGTTGAGATCAAACTTTTTGCCACTCTTATTGGTCGTCTCATGCATACGTAGTATGAAATACGTATTACGGTATTAACTCATTTCCCATGGAGCGTATGTCTACACTTTTCAATACCGTACGGATGATAGTTCGGACATACCTAATGTCTAACTTGAGTTCACGTATCTACTCAATCACAAAATTCATCGAACTCACATCGGCATCCTAGACAGATAAAGTAAAATATGTGGGGTATTTTACTTTCGGACATCTTGATATTATGTCCTCATCTTAACACCCGATTAAGGCGACATACGTGTTTTAAGCTTGAGCTCTCGATTATCACCTAGATAATAAGCTTAAAAAAACAGTCTCATCTCTATTTATCACATAGTAAATAGAGGCGATTACCCGTGTGAGTGGGCTAATCTTATATCTGTCCGACATACTTCTCAACTTAAAATAATGCACTGAGCATTAAGATGCATAAAGATCACATATAGATTCATAGGCATTAATCAATGAAAAACAAAATCTCATAAATGTGAACAACTCGGGAAATTACAATTCAAGTACATCGACTCTACGCAATCCTAGAGATTTTACATGACCACAAAACACATCTCTAGGTATCGGCTTTGTCATAGGATCTCGCTACCATTCTATGCGTAGATATGTACCGTAAGTTCACATCCTTTCGTGCAACCATATCTTTTACAAAGTTATACTTGGTATCTATATGTTTGGTCTTGCCATGATACTTTGGATCTTTGGTGTACGCTATAGCGCTTGGCTATCACAGTTAACTAATAATGGATTTGCAGCTTTCTCAATAACACCTAAATGATCCAAAAATCTCTTAAGCCAAACTCCTTCTTGTACCGCTGCGATAATGCCACGAACTCGGCTTCCATCGTGGACAAGGCTATACACGTTTGCTTCTTCTTTGCTCCATGATATGGCGCCATTGTTCAAGAAGAAAGCAAATCCGAGGTAGATTTCCTTTCATCTAAATCTCCTCCCCAATCGGCATCCGAATAGCCTTCAAGTCACGAGATCCTTTCCTTGATAATTCAACTTGAAATCGCAGTTCCCTTCGATACCTCAGTATTCTCTTTACGGCTTTCCAATGTACTGGACCCGGGTTGGATTGGTATCTACTCACCATTCCAACTGCAAAACATATGTCGGGTCTTGTACACATCATAGCGTACATCAAGCTCCCAACAGCACTAGCATAAGGAACATTTTTTATTTGTTCCTTCTCTTGTGGAGTCCCTGGACACAGTCTATGGCTCAATCCTTCACCTTTTGCAATAGGAGTGTCTATGGGTTTACGAGTCTTGCATACGAAATCGTTCAAGAACCTTATTTATATAGGTTTCTTGCGAAAGAGACAACGATCTCTTCAAACGATCTCTTGAAATCTTAACTCCAAGAATGTATGCAGCCTCACCCATATCCTTCATCTCAAAGTTAGAAGACAACCATCTCTTGACGGTACTAACCAACTCCATATTGCTTCCGGCAATTAGTATATCATCAACATATAATGATATGATCACAAATTGATCCTTGGATCTTTTGATATATACACAATGATCCTCATCAATCATTGTAAAATCATATGACATTATGGCATTATGAAAACGTATATACCATTGTCTTGATGATCGCTTAAGGCCATATATCGACCTCAAAAGTCGACATACCTTTTCTTCTTGGCCTTTCACTATGAAACCAAGCGGGTTGTTCCATATATATTTCTTCCTCCAATTCTCCATTGAGGAAGCGCAGTCTTTACATCCATTTGATGTAACTCAAGATCCAGACTAGTCACTATTGCCGAATAATGCGAATCGAGGTAAATCTCACTACGGGAGAAAACGTATCTTCATAATCAATTCCTTCCCGTTGATTATACCCCTTCGCCACAAGGCGAGCCTTATGCCTTTCTATCGAACCATCAGCCTTTCGCTTTATTTTGAGAACCCACTTGTTCCCAATAGCTCTACGTCCTTTTGGAAGATCAACCAGTTCCCAGACTTGGTTTGATTCCATTGACTCCATTTCCTCTTCCATTGCATTAATCCATTTTTCCTTACTAGGGCACTTTAGAGCCTCATTGATATTTCTTGGCTCATTCTCATCTTGTGGAGAACCATAAAAGTTTCCCCTTCAATGTCAAAACGTCGACGGGGAATACTTTGGCGACTTGTTCGCCGTATGGGAGATTGTACACTTTGCACATCATTCCCTATTGTGCTCCCACTTGGATGAACTCCACTAATATCTTTATCTTGATCCAAGGTTTCAAATAGGGAGTTATCTTCCCCTATTTCGCCCTTCTTAGGAAACTCATCCTCTAAGAATGTTACATCTCGAGATTCATATTCAGTTATACTCCCACTTTCCCGCTCACCAATGAACACATACCCTTTCGAGTGTTCCGAGTATCTTATGAAAATACTCTTCTTTCCTCGGGACCTAATTTCCCAAACTTGTGAGAGGACTCATGTGTATAGGCAGCACAACCCCATGGCTTAAGAAAACTTAAGTCCGGTTTTCTACGTCCATAACTCATATGGAGTGGAAGTAAGCGATTTGGAAGGCACCCGGTTAAGTATATAGGCAGCGGAGTTAATAACGCATCACTCCAAAAGGTGATAGGTAAATTAGCATGCGCCATCATGGACCTAACCATTTCCGGTAGGGTTCTGTTTCTTCTCTCCGCAACACCATTTTGTTGAGGAGTATACGGAATAGACAACTGTCTTTCTATTCCTTTTTCATCACATAATTTTCTGAACTCATCGATAAATATTCTCGACCTCGATCGGATCTCAATGCTTTTATTTTCTTGTCTAATTGATTCTCTACCAGGTTCATGAACCTTTTAAAACAACTTATTGCTTCAGATTTATGAGAAATCAAATAGACATATCCGAATCGAGTATAATCATCAATAAAGGTGATGAAATAAACAGCCACATGCCTTCCTCTCACATTCATTGGACCACAGACATCAGAATGGATTAAATGCAGAGGAAATTCAGCTCTTTTTCCTTTTCCAAATGGTTTCCTTGTTGCTTTCCCTTCTAGGCAATGCTTACATACGGGCAAATCGACTTTTTCAATATTGCCCAACAAGCTCTCTTTGGCTAGTCTATTCATATTTGTTGGCCAATGTGACCAAGTCTAGCATGCCACACATTCACATCATTATCATATTTATTAGGAGACGTGAGAAGAGAATAACAAATATTAGCATTAACATAATCAACATCTAATACAATAAAACCATCTAGAAAATAGCCACAACCATAGTAATTTGTATTCAAAAACAAATTCACACCTCTACTACAGAAGTTCATATTAAAACCTAATCTAACCAACACTAATACATACACTAAATTCGACGAATCTCCGGAGCATACAACACATCATGAAGGAACAAAGTGCGTCCACCGCGCATATTCGTTGGCATGTGCCAATTCCTTTCACTTGCTACGGAGTTGTTTCCCACATAGATCCACTTAGTTCCAGTAGGTACTCGTCAGAATTCCACGAAGGATCCTCTATCCTTCGCTACATGGTCCATTGCCCCTGAATCCACAGTCCACAAAGGATTAGACTCAGTTAAGAATACAGAACTTGACACATAAGCAAAGTTCTGAAAAGTACAAGGGGTGCATACCTTCTTTGGCTCACGACAGTCGCGAACATAGTGACCCTTCTTGTCACAGTTGTAGCATTTCACCCTTGCTAGCTTTTTCATGTGGGGACGTTTTCCTCTATCATGTTGGTTAAATTTGGGTTTCTTCCTTGAAGGACCAGCTTCTTCCTTGCCTTTACCCTTATCAAACCAGTTAGGGTGCTTGCGCTTGGAGCTCGAAGCTCCATTTGAGCTAGAACCAGCATAATAAAGCTCAGCATCTGGCTTAGCCGCCAACAGGCGGTCCTCTTCCAGCTCAAGATGACGCATTGCATCCTCAAAGGTTTTGATATTCTCATTATGAGTCAGGTGCACCTTCATATGCTCCCAACTCCGAGGCAAGAAACGAATCCTTTGCTTGCACTCTTTGCTCATCCGTGAGGACATGGCCGGCGTCTCTCGGCTCGGTTATCATATTTGACATCTTTCTAAGATGTTGCTTCATGGTCTAACCATGAGGCTTCTTATAAGAGTCAAATCTGATAGTGAGCTGCCTCAGTCTAGTCACCGAAGTATGACCAAACCTAGCTTCCAGTGCCTCCCACATTTCTTTGGCATTGTCAAAACGCCGAAACTCTCACATGACATCATTTTCCATGCCGCTCCGCAACGTGATGCGAGCTAGAGAGTTCATTCTTTTCCACACGAGAAAAAGCTTCTTTGTCCTTTTTGTCTTTGTTCGGTGGGTCCTCTTCGGGTTCTACCATGGTCATGACAAGAGCCTCAAGTGATTCTTGCTCTTCCAAAGACATACTGGATTTTCATTTGCCAAATTTCATAGTTGTCTCCAAAGTGAGCTTTTCACCTTTGTTCGGCTCAAGAACTATGCTCTTTGTGTGAAGCCATTGATCCGAACACATCGAGACAAATATGCACGAATTATTAATGCCTATCATTTATGCATCCCTATTTACATAGACCCATCATATTAATGAATAATTTCAAGTAAGGCTTGAGAATCAAAAGGTCACTACGTTTCCAATCATCCTCCAAAATCCTAACTTAAAATTATCATTAATATAATTGTCATATGCAAAATCGGTTCTATGAAGCTACAAAAACTTCTAAAACTACCCTAATTAATTACCCACAAAGAACCAAAGCAATAATAGAAAGCAAATGAGATAATTGAATTCCAATAAAACAATAATGCTTTCAATTAACACAATTAAGTAGTAATCATTACATAATATGTCCACAAATCACACTTAACATATATCGGTCAATACAACTAACACCAAGTCAAGACACGAAGGGGAAAGATCCTATTTTCTTCAATTTCTTGATCTTTTCCCTTGTAACAATACAGTAATATTCATTTACAAAATCCATCACAATTTTCTTATAGGAAGCAGCTCCGTTGACATCCCATATGCGTTTCAACACATCTTGCCATTCAGGTGGAAGAGTGTTTATGAAAAATCGCACCATCTCTGACTGTGACATAGGACGACCATTCCATATGACCTGTTGAATTTTCACGTTGACTTCAAGGACGTAATCAATTAAGTCACCGCTCTCCCATCGATGATCGGTCATTTCGGTATCGCCCAGATGGCTTTTCCTTCGTTCACCCAGAATCGCGCAAATAGGTGTGCGCAACCTCAAGGGAGGCATTGTTCCTGCAACAAATGCAGAACAAATAAGGGATTACATATAATCTTCATAGACTTAATTGAAAAAGAAACACATTTTTTTTTTTTCGGGTCAACGGTCAACGGTCAAGTCAACGGTCAACGGTCGAGTCAACGGTCAACGGTCAATGGTCGTCGGTCAACGATCAACGGTCGTCGGTCGCCGGACCGGTCGGACCGGACGGACCGGTCGGACCGTTCGGGCGGACCGCTCGCACGTGTCGCGCGTGTGACCGGGATGACGTCACGCAGACGTCAGCGGCACGTGCCGCGCGCGTGCCATCCTCAGCGGGTCGGGTCACCGCCCGGCCAACCGCGTCATCGATGACGTCATCGATGACGTCACCCTAGCGGTTTACCGGACCGTTGGGTGACGTTATGGCTGTCGGCAAGACGCGCGTCGGTCCGCGGACCGGCAGCGTGCCGGTTCGCCGGCCGGCGCGCACGCACGCGCCCCGGTCGCGACCGGCGCGCGTGTGCCGCACGCGCCGGCGATCGAGCGCTTCCAGGCGCGTCGCGCCCACGCGCAGCGCCTTCCGGCCGCGCGTGTGGGCGCGTGCGGCGTCTCCCGGCGGCGCTCGAGGCATCTCCAGACTCGTCTTGACGTCGCCTTTCTTCCAGTCCTTGTTAGCCACAGATTAAACACCGACGTTGATGGAGGAAGAGAAACTGAGCAATCCGATCCGATGAAGCCTTGAAGGGAAGGAAAAAGCGCCGTATGCTTACTGTTTTTCCTTTAGAGAGAAAACGTGCGGGAGAGGGAAACGTACGTGAGTTATGATTCAACAGACCTCTTTCTCTCTCTCTCTCTCTTCCTTTTATACCTTGCCCCTTCCACGGGCCTTATTCCCGTGGGCCGGGCTTTCTGGGCCCAGCTTGGGCGGATAGGGCCTTAAGCCCAAATCTAATAAAGCTTTCATTTCTAAAATAAAATTAAGGTGAATTACATCAAGATAGAGCCGTATATATTTATTTGCATGAGAACGTTCGGAAAAAAAAAAACAAAATTAGGAAGTTCTAACTAACTGATAACTATTGTTTATTTGAATAAAATCGATCAAGATTCAAAAAATCATGAAGATTAAAAAAAAAAAAAACACAGTTAAAAACCCTATTTAAATTCTATCAAGAAATCATTAAGGAAGCAAATACTATATCTATGTCTGTTGGCAAAAACTCAGTTCTACTTTTGAAAATGTCTAGTGATTCTATTGAACAAATATATTTTAATCCTCCATATGGGTTTCGCATAAACTCTTCCTTACTTCGAGAAAATTCCATCCAAACTTTTGTAACTAAACCATCGACCGAATAAATTTTTCCGGTATAACGAGATCGATTTTCGGATGGCCAAAGAAGACTTTGATCATATGCAATCCACTAAAATCGCCAGTTTAACAACGTCCACATTTTAAGCCATGTTTTTACGAGCCCTTTGCCTTCTCTTTGTCACTCCAAACAGTCCCACCAAACGAGCCAGGGCTCCTAGTGGCGGCTGCTCCGGCTCTTGGCGAGCCTCCTCCTGGCGTTGGGGCGGGCCTCTAGGTACATAGACCGGTACTCCTCATTGATTAGATTGGTGAAACGGTTCAGGTCGACTGTGTATGTTTGGTTCCTGGAGTTGTGCTCATTGATGAACTTGGAGATCTCGAACAGCCTCTTCTTCTCGCTTAAGGCATTGTAGGCCTTGCCGTGCTTCATGAGCCACGACTCTTGGAGGGCCATGACCTCATCGATGTGCCGGTCAGGCTAGCTCCCGTGGGCCTGGCCATAGCTGAGGATGGACATGTTCAAGGCCAATGACAAGGCCAAGGGCATGAAAAAGAAAAACACCCTCATAATTGATATTGATGGCCCGTGAAGACCCATCTTCTCTCGCGTGCGTGCATTTGAAGATGGAGCTTTTTCAGGGTGGAATTTGGAGTGCGGGTGATGAGTGACGATGATGGGGTTATAAAGCTCAAATATCTCTCTCCTCCACCACAAATATCTCTCGCGGCCATCGTCGGGACCTCAAAACTCACCATTGCCATTGGAATATCCAGACTCTAGGCTTTTTTTGCTTCAAAATCATTGGCTTACCTGAGTTGGAAGTCGGGACCAAAATAGGAGTAGGAGACGAAGAAGAGTTTGAGAGGCCGTCAATGCTCTTTGGAGCCGGAGCCAGAAAGGTTATGATGGCAATGAGGACGATGGTGAAAAAGGAGAAGGGGAGGGCTTAAAGGATGTGTTTGATGAAATTTTTTGGGGTGTTAATGCAGTTGTATCTCTAAAACTCTCTCAAGGCCTTTAGTTCAACATAGGTTCAAAGGTATCTTAGAATGTTGCATTTTCAAAATGCAAATTTTTTCCTTCCAACTTTGCCCTCATTGAACTTTCATGATTTCAAAAATGTCCATGAAAACCCTAACTTGGCTTCAATCATCGGTGAGAAACCAATGAGCAACTGGCGTGCGATTGGTGTGTCACAAGCGAGCCATCAACATTCACATTTTATGCCATGTTTTTACGAGCCATTTCCCTTCTTTTTGTCACTCCAAATGATGCCACTAAACAAGCCGGGGCTCGTAGTGGTGGCTGCTTCGACTCTTGGTGAGCTACCTCCCAGGATTGGGGCGGGCCCCTAGGTACATGGACCATTACTCCTCATTCGTCAAGTTGGCAAAACAATTCAAGCTGATTGTGTAGGTTTGGTTTTTGGAGTTATCATTCTTGATGAACCGGAGGTTATCCTTGAAGATTTTGAACTGCCTCACCTTCTTGCCTAGGCGTTGTAGGGCTTGTTGTGCTTCATGAGCCACAACTTGTAGAGGTCATGACCTCCGCATCGGTGCGCTGGCGGGCTCATTGTCGGTCTGGTCGTAATTGATGATGGACATTTCCGAAGTCAACAACAAGGCCAAGAGCATGAAGAAGAAGAACACCCTCATAATTGATCTTAAATTGCTCATAAATACCCATCTTGTCTCTCCCTCTCTCTCTCTTCCTAAAGAGTGCGTCTAGCAAAATTTTTGGGGTGCTTTGGGAAGATGCAATTGCATCTTTAAAACTCTCTCAAGGCCTTTAGCCTAAAGTAGATTCGGAGATACTTTTGAATGCTACATTTCCAAAATGCAAATAGATTTTTTCTTCCAACCTTGCCCTCGCTCAACTTTCATAATTCCAAAAATGTCCACGAAATCCCTAACTTTGCTTCAGCTATTGGCGAGTAACTGAGAATGACTGGCGTGCAATTGGCATGCCACAGGCAAGCCATCAAATGTACTGGCAAACAATCTATGTTAACCATCAAATGTACTAGCCAAATGCAACGAGCCTAGCTATTGTAGGTCCAATTCCTGGAGTTGTGCTTGTTGATGTTACGGAGGTTGTCCTAAAAAATCTTGAACCTCCTCTCTTTCTTGCCTCAGGCATTGAAGGTATTGTCGTGCTTCATGAGCCATGATTCGTAGAACATTATGACCTCCGCGTTGGTGTGCCGGTTGGGCTCATCGCCGTGGGCTTGGTCGTAGCTAATGATGGACATGTTTGAGGCTGACAACAAGGCCAAGAGCATGAAAAAGAAGAACACCCTCACGGTTGATCTCAATGGTCCGTGAAGACCCATCTTCCTTCTCCCCTCTCTCTTTTCCAAAAGGGTGTATTGGGAAGATGCAATTGCATCTCTAAAACTCTCTCAAGACCTTTAATCTAAAGTAGATTCATGAGTACTTTTGAATGTTGTATTTCCGAAATATAAATAGATTTTTTTTCATTCAACTTTGCCCCCACTCAACTTTCATAATTCCAAATTTGTCCACGAGAACCCTAACTTTGTCTCAACTTTTGGTGAGTAACCAACGAGCAACTAACGTTCCATTAACATGCCATCAAATGTATTAGCAAACAATCTATGTTAGCCATCAAATTTACAAACCAAATGCAATGAGCCCGGCCAGTATAGTTCTGGTTCCTGGAGTTGTGCTTGTTGATGAACCAGAGGTTGTTGTTGAAGATCTTGAACCGCCTCTCCTTCTCGCCTAGGGCATTGTAGGCCTTGCCATGCTTCACAACCCATGACTCATAGAGGACCATGACCTCGGCATCAGTGCGCCGGCCGAGCTTGTTGCCATGGGCCTGGTCGTAGTTGAAGAGGGACATGTCCAAGGTTGATGATAATGGCCAAGAGCATGAAGAGAAGAACACCCTCATAATTGATCATGATGGCCACTAAAGACCCATCTTCTCTCTCTTTTCCTCGATGTGTGTGGCGAAATTTATGGGGTGCTTTGGGGATATGCAATTGCATTTTTAAAAGTCTCTTAAGGCCTTTAACTTTAAGGTAGATTCAGAGGTACTTTTGAATGCTGCATTTCCTAAATAGATTTTTTTATTCCAACTTTGCTCTTGCTCAACTTTCATAATTCCATAAATGTCCATAAAAGCCTTAACTTTGCTTCAGCCACTAGCAAGTAGCTGACAAGCGACTGCCGTGCTATCGGCGTGCCATAGGTGAGCTATCAAATGTACTAGCAAACGATCTATGTTGGTCATCAACTGTACTAGCCAAACACAATAAGCTCGGTTGGTGTAGGTCCAGTTCTTGGAGTTGTGCTTGTCGATGAACCAAAAGTTGTCCTTGATGATCTTGAACTGTCTCTCCTTCTTGCCTAAGGCGTTTTAAGCTTGCCATGCTTCACGAGCCATGACTCGTAAAGGGCCATGACCTTCGCGTTGGTGCATCGATCGAGCTCAGCTGTGACAAATGAAGCATGAACAATAAATACGACACTATATACATATTCTTCATCTGATTAACATCAATTGAACTTTCCAATTATTTAGTGATACTGATAGGGGCTCAGCTGTGATCCCCTTATTATAGTGAAATGAAATAGGTGTATCAAAGTGACTTGTTGCAATTGCTTCACTCTGGCAAAGCTATTCATCCCAATACTTAAAAGGCAAACCTTCTCACTACCTGTTATTCTTCTTGCCACCACTCCCGAAGGCCCAGTGAAACTGTGCTGGGGTACGCTTCAATGCCTTAACACTGACAGTGTTGTTCTTGCTCTATGGGAAAAATCAATATAAGCAAAATCCAATCCAAACACATAAAAAGAAATACCCTCAGATGCTAACGAGATCAGTACTGAAATGTTAATTGATCAAAGCAAGAACTTTTATGGTTTATTACCATCAAGCAGGTGCCTTCATTAACATTGTAGATGGGGTAGTCATGAGGGCAGCAGCTTTCATGATCCTCACAGCATGTGGCAGCCTCAAGCGGGTAGCATCCCCAGGCGAAGCAATAGTTGGCATATTGATAGATGCAACAGCAAGTCGTGTTCTCGGGACATGAATAATAACGATCGCAAGTAATCGGTGATTTTATTGGAGACGGGGGAGACGGCCCTAGGTTTGGAGGATTTGGGCCATTTTTGATGGGGTAAGATGCTTCCATTGCGATCCCATGCCTGACAGTTATAGTATTGGTCAAGCTACGCTTCATTCTGATGTAACCTTACTCTCCCCAGCTTTTGCCCAAGAGTTCTTAACGATCCAGTAATTCATGACGTTCTCCGTGCCATATCCTACAGCGGTCACTCTGTGGTCCAGTGCAGCATCGCAACGTTAAATGAAAATACCTTGCAAAAATTATAGTAAAGAAATTTGGTTGCTGGTGCAAGTGGCACAAAATTTTTAAGCTCAATTTTTAGGGCATGTTTGTTAATGTTCTTTGTTTCTGTTTATGAACAAAATTTCTATTTTTTTGTTCCAGGGAACAAAAAAAGAACAGAAACGCATTTGTTTGCGTTTTTGTTCCAAATCTATTTTTTTGTTCCTAGAAACACATTTGGAAGAAACAATAAACAAGAAAAGCGTGTTTCTTGTTTTGGAATAATTTTTAAGAACAAATTTTCTCTCTCCTCTCTTTTTCTTCTCTTTTTTTTTCTTCTTTTCTTTTTTTTTTTCTTTGGCCGGTCGCCGGCCTCGGCCATGGTTGGCGACCCGGCCGTCGAGGGCCGGCGACGCCGTCGAGGGCCAACGACCTCGCCGAAGTGTTGCCGGCCCCCGGCGAGGCCGAGCCGGACTCACCGAATGTGGGCAAGCCCAAGCTCGCCGAATCTGGGCAAACCCGAGCTCGCCCAGCCAAGGTGAGGCCGAGCCTCGTTGGGGCCGGCGAGCCTCGCCGTGGTTGGGTGAGGCCGCCGGCCCTCGTCGGCCGGTCGCCGGCCATGGCCGAGGCCGGCGACCGGCCAAAAGAAGAAAAAAAAAAAAAAAAATAAAAATATTTAAAAATTAAAAGAAACAAAAAAGAACACAAATTTACCAAACGTGTTTCGTTCATTTTTTATTTCCGGACTAAGTTTACCAAACTCGTTTTTTTATTCAAAAATTGTTCCCCGAAATGGAAACACTTTTTTCTATTTCTGTTCCTTTGAACAATTTTTAAACAGAAATGTTACCAAACGCGCCCTTAGTCTCCCAAGGGATGCATGTTAAAATTCAAGAATGCTTCCGGAAAAATGACGGTTGATGATGTTCTGTTGGTGTAACTTGAAGAGCAAACCAGCTTACTCGATTCAATTAGGAAGAACGCTTGAGCCATTGGAAAAATGACGGTTGACGAAAACCCTAATTTGCCTCAACCAATGGTGAGCAACTGATGAGTGATTGGCGTGCCATTAGCGTGCGATTGGCGTGCCATCAGCGTGCGATTAGCGTGCCACAGGGGAGCCATCAAATGTACTAGTAAACGATTTATGTTAGCCATCAAATGTACTTGCCAAATACAACGAGCTCGGCTAGTGTAGGTCCAATTCCTAGAGTTGTGCTTGTCGATGTTATGGAGATTGTCCTCAAAGATCTTCAACCGCCTCTCTTTCTCACCTTGGGCACTGTAGGCCTTGCCATGCTTCACGAGCCACGACCCGTAGAGGGCCATGACCTTCGTGTTAGTGCACCGGCCAGGCTCGTTACCGTAGGCCTAGTTGTAGCTGATGATGATGTACATGTCTGAGGCCGACGACAAGGCTAAGAGCATGAAGAAGAAGAACACCCCCATTATTGATATTGACGCCCGTAAAGACCCATCTACTCTCTCCCTGAAGGGTGCATTTCATGAAATTTTTTAGGTGCTTTGGGAAGATGCAACTACATCTCTAAAAATCTTTCACGGCCTTTAAACTAAGGTAGATTCAGAGATACTTTTGAATGTTGCATTTTCGAATTGCAAATAGATTTTTTTCTTCCAACTTTATCCTCACTTAACTTTTACAGTTCTAAAATATCTCGGGAACTCACGATTTCTTGGAAAAAAAAATAAGTTTCGGATGTAAAAAAATAGAAAAAAATAAATAAATAGAGAGAATTCTGTGACCAGGTTCTACATGACAACAAAAGGAATGGTAATTAAAAACTTATTTTTGTCTTATTCATCATGTGCTATACCTTTTGTACACAGCTCACTTAAGGATTGCAGTATTCTTATGTGCATTTGTTTAACGAGCTTTTGGGGTCGTGAATCTTTATCATAAGTCTTAATATTGACCGCCAATACTTCATTTTCGAAGATATGTGGTTGTGTTTGAGTTGAATCTGATAAAATCAAGGTGTTGCTGGGCCTTCTCCGCCGTTGCCGCCGTGGAGGGGATACACAAAATCGTGAACGGGGATTTAATCCCGCTGTCGGAGCAGGAGCTAGTGGACTGCGATCTTCATAGTGGAGGTTGCACGAGCGATTTCGTGAGCAGTGCTTTCCGGTATATCATAAAAAATGGTGGCACTGGCTCTGAGGAAAATTATTTGTATGAAGTAGCTCAAGGCAAATGTCTAGTCAGTATTGATCCGTGCGTCTTTCACCCGTTATAGAGAGAAGCATTTCAATAATCGTTTTCTTGCATTTTTTCCCATTCTGTTTTGCAGAGCAATGAGAGGGTTGCTACGATAGATGATTACAAACGTGTTCCAGTGAATAACGAGAAAGCATTGGTGAAGGCCGTCGCTCATCAACGCCAGCGATCTAGGTTTTCAGACAACTTTTGAATCTCTTTCGGAGAGAGAGATTAACGAACATGAAGTAAGCTGTGAATCTGCAGCTTATGCCACTTGCATTAGCACTGATTTTCTTCACTGTAATTTCTGCAGGATATTTATGCTGGACCATGTGGTACTGCGCTGACCCACTCAGTGGGCGTCGTAGGTTATGGCACAGATGGCGAGGATTACTGGATTGTAAAGAACTCCTGCGGCAGTAAATGGGGAGAGCAAGGTTACGGGAGAATGAAAGCAAAAACACTGATAAGAAAGAAAATAAAAATCAGTAGAATTTTTTTTGGAAAATTAGTAAGTTACAAACTATAACAAAATTTGGTAAGTTCACAAAATTATCATTTAATTAAAAATAAGTTCCTAAATCGGGTGCTAGGATATTTGAATTTGAAAGATTTTGTTATGGACGTAGATCTATTTTTCCCTTACACGTCCACACCTAAAAATGGGCAAAGTAAACTAGTACATTTGAGGGAGACACATCGTTTTGGTGGAATCATTTGCATGTAGCGCGTAACAAAGAGGAGGGAAAGAGCACGTAAAAACATGGCACAAAATGTTAATGTTGATGGCTAGTACATTTGATGGCTAACATAGATCGTTTGCTAGTACATTTGATGGATCGCCTATGGCACGCCAACTGCACGCTGATGGCACGCCAATCGCACGCTGATGGCACGCCAATTGCTCATTGGTTACTCGCCAATAGCTGAGGTAAAGTTAGGGCTTTCATGGACATTTATGAGGGCTGTGAGCTCGGCATTGGTGCGCCAGCCAGGCTCGCTGCCGTGGCCGCAGTCGCAGGTGGTGATTGACATGTCGGAGGCGGAGGACCATGCCAAGAGAATGAAGAAAAAGAAGAACCACTCCGAGTGGAGACCCATCCTCTCTGTCCGACTCTCGCTCGGTAGAAGATGGGCTTTTGCAGGGTGAGGGCTGAAGGTGGAGTGTGGGTTGTGAAACGAAGGCCCGGTTCCAAGTTGTTCAAGAATGAGTGACCACAGTGGGTTTATATAGGAGGGGAGAGAGGGGAGAGAGAGAGATCTTTTTTCTTTTTTGTTTTGGTCGGAAGAGAGAGAGGGGGGATGTTTATTGGTATGAAATATCTAAGAGAACCATACAAAGTGAGGAGGGGCAACCGAAAGGTCCATTTGGGATACACACGATCATGTCCAGTCCAGGGCTATATGCACATGAGTCAACATGAATCATTACCAGCATTGTCTGCTTCTAAAAGGCATAGCTCAGTAGAGATTAGCTAAGTTCAAATTAATCCAATGAAAGAAAGGAAGTATCACCAAAATAAGCAAAGGAGAGCACTTTCCTTCCTTCCCTGTTTTAGGCCGTTCTTCTCTTCTGAGGTGCCTAAGAAGTATGATGATTTACTCATGGAAGGTGCAAGGAAATTCAATAGACAGATTGGAGCACATGACATCATGATAGAAAATATGACACAAAAAGAAACCATAAGCAAATTGCAGAGTTTTGACCTCAATTGGACCACAAAAATTATATACATCAATGGCTTTATGGAATATCCAATTATTCTTGGGTCTTAGAGAAGCTTCTTGGCTGACACATATACAATCGTGTGTGGGCTAGGGCTATATAAACACAAGTCAACATTGATAATTACAAGCATTGTTTGCTTCTAAAAAGCATAGCTTAGTCAAGATTAGCTAAACTCAAATTAATCCAATGAAAAAAAAGAAGTATCACTAAAATTAACAAAGGAGAGCGCTTTCCTTCCTTCCTTGTTTTAGGCCCTTTTTCTCTTTTAGGGTGCCTACGAAGTATGACGATTTGTGCATGGAAGGTGTGAGGAAATTCAACAGACAGATTGGAGCACATTACATCACGACATGACTCAAACAGAAACCATAAGCAAATTGTGGAGTTTCGATCTCAATTGGACCACAAAAATTATATACATCAATGGCTTTATGGAATATCTAAAAATTATATACATCAATGGCTTTATGGAATATCTAATTATTCCTGAGTCTTAGAGAAGCTTATTGGCTGACACATACACGATCATGTGTGGGCTAGGGCTATATAAACACAAGTCAACATTGATCATTACGAGCATTGTTTGCTTCTAAAAAGCATAGCTTAGTGGAGATTAGCTAAACTCAAATTAATCTAATGAAAGGAAGTATTACTGAAATAAGCGAAGGAGAGCGCTTTCCTTCCTTCCCTGTTTTAGGCACTTTTTCTCTTTTAGGGTGCCTACGAAGTATGACAATTTGTGCATGGAAGGTGCAAGGAAATTCAATGAACGGATTGGAGCACATGACTTCACAACAGTAGATATGACACAAATAGAAATCATAAGCAAATTGTAAATGCAAAGTGCAATCGAAGCCTTCTCTTTGTAGTTGGCTTTTTTATATGGATTGCGAGCGTTCGGATCTAAGTTATTAGTTTCGATCACGATTGAGCCACAAAAAATAAATAAATCGATGGCTAAATTGACTATTTAATTCTTCCTGGGTTTATTTAATTTTTCTGTCGATAGCTAGATGGAATGTATTGTTTTGCTGTACTTTTTTTCGTTGTTTTGCTGTACCTGGACAGAATCATAGTGTACCGTTTCTAGACTCAAAATGTCACATTTGTTATACCATTTTGAGAGGCTTGCCCTCTTTTGAAATGAACGAAAGTCTATTAGCGCTTGAATTTGGCGAATATTGATTTTAAGTACATACATCGATGGGTTTATGGAATATCTAATTATTCCTCAGTCTTAAGAAGCTTCTTGGCTGCTACACACAGATCATGTGTGGGCTAGGGCCATATAAACATGAGTCAACATGGGTCATTACGAGCATTGTTTGCTTCTAAAAAGCATAGCTTAGCAGAGATTAGCTAAACTCAAATTAATCCAACGAAAGAAAGGAAGTATCACTAAAATAAGTGAAGGCCAGCGCTTTCCTTCCTTCCTTGTTTTAGATCGTTTTCTCTTTTGGGGTGCCAGCGAATTGTGACAACTTGTTCATGGAAGGTGCGAGAAAATTCAACGGACAGATTAGAGCACAAAACATCGCGATAGTATATATGACACTATTGGAATTCAAGTCAGTGGAAGACGACTTACCTGATTTTGATGCACAAACAGTAATTAACCCCGGAACGAACATTGAATTGCGAATGAATCACGAACAAAAAACTATCTCACGTCGGTCTGGATGCGATTACGAGAAAAACACCCGATTTCCACGGCGTAAATGCAAATCGTTCTCGTAAAGAAGAAAATGGAACGCCTTGATGGAAAGAGGGGAGAAAGGAAGAAAATTTTCTGAACGTACGTTTATCCAACTCGTCTAACGGTTGTCTTCAGGGGTCTTTTATATAACCCCATCACACCCTTTCATCGTAACATATTAAGTCCAAATGGTGCGGTCCAATCGTACCTCATCATGGATGTACTAGCTAAAGTACAATGGACACAAACAAAAACCATAATCAGATTATAGATGCAAAGTGCGATCGAAGCCTTCTATTTGTATTTGGCTTTCTGATATGGATTGCGAGCGTTGTTTGAATCTAAGTATTAGTTTCGACCTCAATTGGACCACAAAATGTAAATAAATCGATGGCTAAATGGAATATTTAATTCTTTCTGGGTTTATTTAATTTTTCTGTCGATGGCTAAATGGAATGTCTTGTGTCGATGGCTAAATGGAATGTCTTGTTTTGCTGTACTTTTTTGTCGTTGTTTTGCTGTACTTGGACAGAATCATAGTGTACCGTTTCTAGACTCAAAACGTCATATTTGTTATGCCATTTTGAGAGGCTTGCCCTCTTTTGAAATGAACGAAAGTCTAGTGTTTGAATTTGGCAAATATTGATTTTAAGTAAATACATCAATGGGTTTATGGAATATTTAATTATTCCTCGGTCTTAAGAAGCTTCTTGGCTGATACACACGATCTTGTGTGGGCTAGGGGATATAAATATGAGTCAACATGGGTCATTACGAGCGTTGTTTGCTTCTAAAAAGCAGAGCTCAGTCTGCTAAACTCAAATTAATCCAATGAAAGAAAGGAAGTATCACTAAAATAAGTGAAGGTGATTGCTTTCCTTCCTTGTTTTAGGCCGTTTTTCTCTTTTGGGGTGCCAGCGAAGTATGACAACTTGTTCATGGAAGGTGCGAGAAAATTCAACGGACGAATTAGAGCATACAACATCACGATAGTATATATGACACAAACAAAAACCATAAGCAAATTATAGATGCAAAGTGCAATCGAAGCCTTCTCTTTGTATCTAGCTTTTTTATATGTGTTGCGAGCGTTCAGATCTAAATTATTAGTTTCAACCTCAACTGGACCACAAAAATAAATAAATTGATGGCTAAATGGAATATTTGATTCTTTCTGGGTTTATTTAATTTTTCTGTCGATGGCTAAATGGAATGTCTTGTTTTCCTGTACTTTTTTTTTTTTTTTTTTTTTTGTGTACTTGGAGAGAATCATAATGTATCGTTTCTAGACCCAAAATGTCCCATTTGTTATACCATTTTGAGAGGCTTGCCCTCTTTTGAAATGAACGAAGGTCTATTAGCGTTTGCATTTAGCGAATATTGATTTTAAGGTAATGTGGCTAATATCGTTTTCTAGTTCTGACAGTCCAATTAACATAAAAGCAACCAAGCAAAACGTGGCGTATTTTTTGATGAACTATTCGCGCATTTCATACATCCACTGTATTAATAAACTATAGGGATTTAACTATATGAAGTTTCTTCCTTAGGCAATCGACTTTACAGAATCTTGTTGACATTTATTGCTTTTACCTCCCCAAGTTCCTCGTCTTCCGATGGGCCAGAATTTTGGCGCAGAGCAGCTTGAGGATAACGAGAGGCCGGGAGCAATTATATCTAACCATGTATCTTACATAGACATATTGTATCACTCGTCCTCCTCTTTTCCAAGCTTTGTTGCCAAGGTCTGTCAATGCATGACGTTAAATTTGCCGCTGTGATATCTTTACTGACACTGGCGTCGACTTTTATGAAATTGCTGAAGAGATCAGTGGCTATAAACTTCCCATTGTTGGCCTTGTCAGATTAGCGCACTTCAGGTTACTAACAAATTGCCGTTCTTTATTATCCACCTTTCTTGATTTGATGTTAAACATTTTCCTTTGGCAAGAAAATGTTGTGAAACATCGTATAGGTAAATACCAAATAAGCAATTAAAAAAATAATTCCTAATATGTCCTAAGATAACAAGGTACATATGTTTGCTGACTAATAGCATCACAGTTTTGTTCTTAGGACATGTGTAAGATGGTCGTTTCACCTTCGGCTTATAACTTATATCACTTTACATTTCTATGCAATGATAGGAGCTTCCTGTAACGTTTTTTGGCAGCAAGTGCCTTGGTTGTATCTATGTCCAAGAGGGAGTCAAAAGCATTAGACTTCGGGGTTGTTGCAGCCTGCAGGTGCCTGTATTACTTATGACTATGTTTGTCATAATTTAAAATTTTATTTTTTCAAAAGAAATGTTTGATTGAACAAACACTATATAGCTTTTGATGCGGGTCATTGTGATGGAGGTTCACGGCTTTCATACAAAGAACTGCCAAATAAGAAGAGCGAATAATTTAACTTGTTAAGACATTCGATATATAAAATGGAGGAGTTTGTTTAATTATGCTAATTGGTTGATAATAAAAGTTGGTCATAGGACAAGTCCTGCCTTGCAAAAGAGCTACCGATATTTCCTCGTTTTGATTTCTCATACTATAATGCTATCATTGCTTTATAATTGATAAAGACGCGACTTAAGAATTTAATTTTGCGGTCATCCATGTTGATCTTAAAAAAACATGTAGGCTGGATGCTGTTCCTGACACCAACCAATGAAAAAGTCAAGGGAGAGGACTTGCTTAATCGAAGAGATGTTTGAACCTATTCCCATTCTTCAGTTCACCTGTTGGAGGGCTTTCTCAATTCTGTTTTTCTGAGATTCTGTAATATCACTTGTATCGGAAGAGTCTACTGGACCATGCTTTATCTCCAGTACTTTAAAATGCCTGGTCGATAGGTCCATGTCATTTTTCTAACTTGGTAACTTCGGTTTTTGTTCCTGCTGTTAAGTTTGGGATTTATTAAATGAGAGACCATGGGGACCTGGTAACTTGCTGTAGCAGATGATTTGTCACTCTACATAGTCAGTTTCGCAAAGTAGAAGTTTACTGATAGTCAATAGATAATAGCTGTGCACCACTTGGATGATTCATAGTTATTGCGATCTCCCTTTTCTTCTACACTGGTTCGTCTGCTTAACACATCTGCCAATGTCGTGCAGAAGGCACAACCACGAACGGGAACTTTCTTTCTTCTCTCATTTAAGACAGGTGCATTTTTGTCAAACGCCCCTGTGCTCCCGGTGATTCTAAGGTATCCTTAAGAGAGATCTAGTCCTGCCTGGGATTCAATATCTGCAGTCAGTGTGATGCAAATTTTATTTTTCTCAATAGATTTGAAATGTTACCAGATACATATCTTGTAAACACCATCGCGTGTAAGAAAAGAAAACGGAACCTCTTTCTGAGGTAAATATAAATAAATTTTTTTTATAACAACTTCTCTGATGATCTCTAAATCGACAGAGTAGCAAGCACTTTATTACAATAAATCTGCATATGCGCGGGACTGCTACTGTCTTGGAGCACATGCTTAAAAATATCCCTACCGCCCCCAAGGTTATGTGCGTTTTGAATAAGAATTGGTCCTTTGGTTTGCTTAGAGCAACTCAAGAAACAGTTTTTCGAATCTATAGAAATGACATTTTCGAACCACGGGGCTATTTATTCAGCATTCGTGCTTTCATGGCTGTTATGATTCCACCGAATTGTTACTTTTTCCAGTGCCCCGAGTCCTTAACAGTCAAGAAGTTTAGATAGATATTGTATTGTATATTTTCCAAATACATAATTGAAGAATATTATTTGCAGGTGCGCCATCTTTTTTTTCTTTTTCTTTTTCTCCTCTGTCAATTCGTTAATCACTTGGAGGTAACATATCTACATCCTTGCTACCCTTCAAACCAAGAAAAAGATGATCCGAGACTTCATGCAGATAATATCAGAAGGTTAATGGCTATAATTGTATGGTCCTACTTTTGAATATCGTGACAGTTCTTAATTCACTAGTTAATAATAAGTTGCTTTTGAACCGCCTGCCCGAGAGATCAACAATTATTCCTTGAATGTTGGCCATGGAGATTGTTAAATTGTTATTTCATGCTTAAAGAGTCGTTGGCGATCTTACAAAATCATACATAAATCATATAAGAAGAGGTGGCCATTCTTGAGTTACGTTATATTATTTAATAAAGATTCGCTCGTGCCTGGAGTTATATACAAATGTGCCAAACTGAGCAGAACAACATCTCTGCATTTCATGGAGATCCGGAGAACTTCGCTTTTGGCAAATATAAAGATAAGTACAATAGTGCTCCAGGGATTGTTTTATATTTCCTAGGACCGCATGGGCTTTTCGAATTTATTTGCTTTCATTAGTCACTGGAAACGGCTTCTTGATCTCGTTCGGTGGGAGAGAGTTGTCGCGACCGCCCAAGCATAACTCCAAACGGGCCTCAATTTGCTTTGCATATGCAACATCAAAAATTAAAGTAAGAAATCCATATGATTTTGGCCGGAAATTAGCGCGAAAATGGCATTCATGTAAAATCATTGGGTAAAACGGAAAAGAACAAAGTGGCAGATCATAACTATAAAATTATAATAAGTATAAGACTGCCGGCTCTCCACAATCCTTCGTGATTATCATCCCGACCAAGCCCAGCCTCTGAACGGAAAAATGACTCGCGCAAACACAAAAGGAAATGGGAAACTCCGACAAAGATAAATCATCCGAAGCTTTAAAATCAACAAAAGACAGCAACCACATGACATGATAAATAAGGAAAAAAAAATAGGTATTTCGTTGGCATTCCTTTTCTTTTCGGTTTCTCGCATACTTTCCCAATTTAAAATTTGTTAGCGTCGGGAGTTTTACTAACAAATATTAACCATTTTGAATCACCTAAAAATTCTCGTGATTTTCTAAAATGAAAATAATTTTCTGATTTTCACGTAAAACTCAACTTAAAATTGCTCTCTCTAAAATTTTGCTCGGAGTCAAACCAAGGTGTCCGAAACTCACTTTTTTTTTCCAAGAATTCGTCAGTTGTCAAAATTATAGAATTGGCAGAGCTTCCCCGATCCTTGACGCCAACCACCGCGCCTTCCTTCTTCCAGTTGGAGGACTCCGGCAGCTCGTCCCTAAGCCGTGGCTCATCGCGGCAGTGGCTCTGGCTCTCGTCGAGAGGCGACTTAGGCGGGGGCCTCCCGAACATGGAGCAGCGCTCCTCTACGGTCTGGTCAGAGAAGTGGGTCAGGCCAAGCGTGTGGGAATGGTTCTCGGAGTTGTGCTGGTCAATGCGCCGGAGTGTGTCCTTAAAGATCTCAAAACGCCTCTCCTTTTCGCCCGGGACGTTGTAGACCTTCCCATGCTTCACAATCCACGACTCAAAGAGCGCCATGACCTCGGCGTCGGTTCGCTGGCCGAGACCCATCTTCTCTCTCGTGCGTTTGAAGACTGGGCTTCTCTGGGATGAAGGGATGAATGTGGAGTACGGGTGATGAGCACGATGATGGGGTTCTAAAGGAATGGAGAGATATTTTTCTTTTCTTTTTTGGTTGAGAGAGAGTTTTTTTTTTCCTTTTTTTGTCAGAAGAGGGGGAGTTTTTTTTCTTTTTTTGGTCGAGAGTGAGATTTTTTTCCTCTTTTGGTTGGAAGAGGGAGAGATTTTTTTTCTTTTTATGGTCGGAAGAGAGAGAGAAAGATATTTATTGGGATGAAATATGAGGAATTACAATTTGTGAGGAAAAATTAAAAGGGAGTAATTAAGAGATTAAAACTATCAAACGGTTGGGTTGGATCGAAATGGATTGACTCAAATAGATCCATTTAATCTATTTCGACTCTTCGTTCAAAAAAAAAAAAATCTATTTTGACTCATTTTCACGTAATATAAATTTAATGACCCATAACCGACTTGATTCATACTCGATCCAACTAATATTATTAAAATACTTCAATATTTAATTAAATCTACAAAAAATCATACCCAAACTGAAATGAAAGTGCTGAGCCAACAAGAGATCAAGGGCGATAAAAAATGAAAAAAGAATCATAGAGGTGGGTTGGGTTTAAATAAATTATAAATTCTTTTATGACTCATATTATGTTCAAATCAATTTATGATCCATTTATTTAATAGAACTAATTCATTTATTATTCATTTAACATCATATGGGTTAAGAAACAAGCAGAGGACCCATTCTGATGAGTCTAGTGGGGAAAGAGGCATTTGAGGAATAATTGGAAATGGAGGTTGGCAAATGATGGTTTGACAGGACGCATGTGAATACGAGGCGTGATTGGCTGGAAGGGTACGTAAGAAAGCTAAGGCCCTGCATGGTTGCACCTTATTTCTGTTCCAGGAACAGAAATTTCTGTTCTTTTTCCAGGGGAAAAAAATGTAAACGCGTTTTGTGCGCGTTTTGCTTTTTTTGTTCTTTTGTTCAGGAAAAAAAAGAAATGTAAAAAAAAAAAAAACTTGTTTCTTTGTTTTCAAATGAAAAGAAACACTTCTCTTTTTTTTTTTTCTTTTCTTCTTCTTTTTCTTTCTCTTTTCTTTGGCCGGTCGCCGGCCTTGGCCATGGCCGGCGGCGACCGCGGCGACCGGCCGACGAGGGCCGGCGGCCTCGCCCGGCCACGGCGAGGCTCGCCGGCCCCGGCGAGGCCAAGCTCGGCCGTGGCCGGGCGAGGCTCGGCCTCGCCTTGGCCGGGCCGGGCGAGCTCGAGCTCGCCGATCCGGCGAGGCCGAGCTCGCCGGCCGGCCGGCGAGGCTCGGCCTCGCCGGCCACCGCCAGCGACGCCGACTGGCGGTGGTCGGGCGAGGCCGAGGCTCGCCGCCGCCGGGCGAGCTCGGCCTCGCCGGATCCGGGCGAGCTCGAGCTCGCCCAGCCATGGCGAGGCCGACCTCGCGCCGGCCCGGGCGAGCTCGATCTCGCCCGGATCCGGCCTCGAGCTCGCCCAGCCGGCGAGGCCGAGCCGCCCCGGCGGCGGCGAGCCTCGGCCTCGCGGGCGGTGGCCCGGCGAGGCCGCGCCCGCCCGCCCGCCGGGCGAGCTCGGCCCTCGCCGGCCGGTCGCCGGCCAAGGCCTTGGCCGACGACCGGCCAAAAGAAGAAAAAAAAAAAAAAATGAAAAAGAAAAAAAAAAAAAGGAAAAATAAGAAAAAAATAGAAAAAATAAAAGAAATAAAAAAATTATCCAAATTTACCAAACATGTTTCGTTTATTTTTTATTCCCGGAATAAGTTTACCAAACGCGTATTTTGTTCAAAAATTGTTAGGAATGTAAATACTTTTTTTCTATTTTCGTTCCCTAACAATTTTTAAAACTTAAAAACACAACCAAACACGCCCTAAGCGCCCCGCAGGAGCTCAGGGTTCAAAGACTTTCATTTTCTTTTTCCTTGTATTGTCATGGCTGTCCAAAGGAAATTTGTTTTTTTCTTCTTTTTGCCCCTCTTCTGTAAAATTTGACAGTACTCTTTTTATAAGTAAATAAGAGGGAAAATGGAAAAAAAATAAATAATCACTTCAATGTCATCAATGATTTCTGTAACCAGAATGTAAAATCCTCTAATGAGATTTGCCAGCAAAATAAAGTCGGCATTATTAGACCTAAATGACATCTTTTGGCCAATTATTTGTCCCAAAGTAATGAACTTGGACGAAACCAAATCCTAGCTCCTCAAATTGGGGCACATTAACTTTTGAATTTTTGGGGCATTAAACAAATGAAGAAGTGGAAAACAATCATTTTGCTGTTGATTCATTCTTTACCTCTTCAAATTTTCGCTCATTCTTTTTAGGAATGCAAGTTTCAATGTCGTAGCAATCTGGCTCCTATGGAGCCGAATCGTCGTCGTGGACTATGGAATGAGGACCACACAACAAGGAAAATATAGGGACTACAAAGATCATCCATCAGACTCGTTGGAGCTCCATTGCTCCCAATTGCAGATTCACCAAGCTTGCATCATAACTTCAGGGAGAGAGAATTTAATTAGATCTTTCTTTCCTTTTTCAATTTTGTTTTGATTTTGCTGGTCGCGTTGGGACATAGATAATGGTTGAAAAAATGATTGAAAAGAAAATGGAAAAAAATTGTAAAATTGTTAGCCAAAGCTGAAGACCAACGCGAAGAAAATGAAGTGGTATGGCAGTTTTCAATGAGAATTTGATCAAAGGATTTGTCCATACGACTTCAAATTTTTTTTATAAAAAAAATGCGTGTGGGACTTAAATTTTCAATGAAAAGGTCCCATGAGATAAATTGCTGGAATATGTCGCCCGGAGAGATCAAAGTGATTAGTTTTTCTCTAATATGACACTCAAGTGATCACTCGAAAATTTTTGGTATTAAAACTAGTGCCTTACACAATTTATAGTAATTGTGATGTCTTTTTCCCTAAAAATCACTTAGACCATATTTTGCATACTATAATCAAAATGCATTTTTAGGTCTAATACCACCAAATTCCCCAAAACGGTACATCTATGCTACATTTACCCCAAACTAATTTTTGTGTCATAAAAATCCCAAAACCGATATATCTTACCCCCAAACTAGTATACTCATACCACACTTATCTCAAATTGTGTTAAATATGTGATTTTTTTGGGGTTAATAGGGCATGGATGTACCCGTTCATGGTTTTTATGACACAAAAATTACTTAAGATAAGTCTAGCACATGTGTACTAGTTTGGGGTAAATATGGCAAGAATATATCTACTTTGGAGTTTTTAAGACACAAAAATTAATTTTGGGTAAATATAGGACATGCATATCAATTTAGGGTTTTTAGCTCCATTGATTTCATGGAAAATTAATAATTCAAAAAAAAAAGTTTCTTTTCGTTATCAACAAGAATTTATACCTAAACATTTTCATGGACCATATGTTTTCTATTTATTTATTTTTCTATGCAATATAAGCAAGTGTTTTTAAGAAAATATTTTTCCAAGAAATAAACGGAGGTAAAATTTGTCCAAAAAGTTATAAACTTATTGTACTTTTACTAATTCAGTCAGAAATTTTTCAATTTTTCTAATTAAATTATAAACCTTCTTAATTTTTGCCAGTTTAGTCCAACTGGTTAATTTTGAACAAAAATCATTGATATGGGTGCTAATCATGCCACATAAAACAATCAATTGAACATGGATAATTTTTTAATATTTTTTTTTTTTATTTTTAATATTTTTTTATGAGTTAATATCATGAAAAACTCCAAACCGGTATATTTGTGATAAATTTACCCTTCATTAATTTCTGTTTAATTTTACAATTAAGTTACTAAGTTAGATGACATATATCGCAGTTAATAAATGTATTAGTTCGGGATTTTACCCTCGATTTGTCACATGCATATCATTTTGTGATTTTCCATTATATTAATCCAATTTAATGGAAACTAACGAATAGTAAATTTATCACAAATTAACCAATTTGAGATTTTTCGTTGTCAAAAAATTAGTTTTGGATAAATTTAGCGGATGTAGAAAGTTTCTCTGGCCCTTGCTAATCGGGGCTAAAATTCCGGAAATTGGAAATGCCAAAATAGGAATAACACTTGATATTTGTACCACTTTGGGTTTCTTTGTGATATTAAATTTTTTTTCTCTTCTTTTTTATTTTTATTTTTTCTTCTTTGTTTTTCTCTCCACCAAGCCTTGTTGATAATTAGCGAAGGTTGTCAGCTGTAGGTGTGGGCTGCCTTGGCCAAATCGAACGAGGCCGAGGGTTACCCAACTTAGATATGTTCTTCCACAACCCATACGACAAGAACTTGCACAAGTTGTTGCTGCTAGAGGAGTCTTCAAGCATTGTTGTTGTGTGCATTTTCTATCCTAAGCGAATTCGCAAGATTGAATTGCAGGTGAGGTGGCCATCACCTGGGGGAGGGCGGACCTCACCTGATGTTGATGACCTCCATTGGCCATCGAAGAGGTCCAGCAATGGCCGGACAAGGGGAAAGAAGAAAGAAGAAAATAATAGAAGAGAAAAGGGAAAAAATAACAATTTGAAATAATATTAACAAATTATTAAAAATTATACACTTCAGGGTCGACCGTCTTATGTAGCACAATCGGTGTCCATGTTAGCTATTTACAATCAAAATTGATCAAATTGACTCAATTGATAAAAAGTTAAATAATTTAAAACTCAATTAGTAAAATTAAAAGGTTTATGACTAAATTGATAGAAGTGTAATAAATTTATGATTTTTTTTAACTTTTTCTTAAACGGGCCTAAGTAAGACCGAGTGATTAGTGATGCGTTGAAAACGCCTAGTAAGAAAGAATCGTTGCTTCGAAAGAGACATCATGGATTCTGGTTTTTCGGAATTTCCCACCGAACGGTGCCCATGCCTGTCGTGCTAAAGATGCAAAGGATGTTGCAATCATGTAGCTTCTTGGACCATGCAGTAGGTTCCAAATGGATCTTTAATTGTTAGCTACGGGAAAAAAAGACAACCACTCTCTCTGACACTGACGAGGATTGCAAGATCCAGCTAAGCACAACCACCACACATGTCGCAATTCTTGATATTCCTTATTAAGCAAAAGCCCTAGTCAGAAAGAAAGACAAGTAGATGTTATTATCTCTTTGGTTATGAGATATCTAATTTGGTTCGAGTGATGAGTTGATACCATTGGTATTAACATGGATAGCTAGTGTTCAATGAACCCTCCTGGTTCATCCTCTACCATGTGCCATTCGGGCGAAAAACTCCTAATTGCAAATCCATCGTTTGCACGACGAGTGCACACCTCGCCTTAACTCAATTTCTAATTACTATGCTCAATCACAAATCCAACGCCTGATAGCGCTCATTGACTTTTCAAACAAGTAAGATGACCAATTACATGAATTAAGGTTTTCGTCATGATATGTATTATGATGTCGTTATATCATATACTTAGATGAGATAAATGGAGGAATATCAAAATGAGTGACAATAATGCAAATGCATGAACTTTTGCTTATTTTACGAATGAGTATTTAAAAAATTATTTTTTATTCAATCAAATTTCTCAACTTTTAAATTTGGCTCAATATAATGTCTTTGCTAAATAAATTGTCATGTCATGTGATTTTGCTAGCGTAACTTACATAATCACAAGAAGCTTAAGCACAATTGACGACATGACTCGCTAAATATGGAAAAATTATGTCATTCCATTAAGGTGTTCAAGAGGAAGCTAGCTCGCAAAGTTGAACAAATTTGGCCGTACAATATTTCTCTGCCGTTGTTGGCGTGACATCACCTTAAGAGGTCACATTTAATGTCAATATAGACGGTTAATGTATACTCTCCATATTATTTGTCAATGATATTAATGGAGGCCTTATATTGACCTACATTTGAAAAATTGAGCTAGTTGATTTAACAAGAAAAAAGTTTGAGTATATTGTAAAAAGGATAAATGTTCATGTACTTGCAGTGTCATTATTTTATATTAAAATTAACCGGCACTTTTAAGTAATACGAGCATCTCCCATTTGTAGTGAGCCCATCTGATGGGTCAACTCATCACGAGGATTGCCAAATACCAGTCAAATCTTGACATCCGACTTCAACGCTCCGTGCAAAATAATTTAGCATCATTTGAATATAGACCAGAAGGTGTCGGATGAGATAACAAGGGATTTACCTTTCCTCTTGCGGTCGTAGCCGGTTCAAGCCTAGTCGGAAACGTAAAATCCTAAATATACTAGACCGCGGTCCCGCTCTTTAGATCACCCGAGGTAGAATAATAGTTGTACCCAAACGAGTTTGAGGAAAAGGAAAGAAAATAGAGCCAATCTCTATGGCCTTGTTGTATCTAGTCACAAATTTTAAATTGATATTCATGTCTTATCAAATTGGTCAAATCAATTATATTATATTACATTGGGGAACCTACTTCACCCAAAAAGCAAGAAATACATAATTTAAAACAGTGCATCTGTAGATATTAGCTTACGTAGCTTTGTTTTTGTCTTATAACAACCTAGTTCGAAAATGTCTATAGATTCAAGGCACATACCTTTTCCTCTCATAAAATATGTTACTCCAAAGATTAAGAACTATCATCCTTTTCAATGTACGACAAGAATGAAGAAGAAGCTTTGACGAAAGCTGACGTACGAGTCCATGCATGACATTACCCATTTGTTATAGATTAAATGCTACATGGTATCCTATCGACTAATGAGCTACGTAGAAAATTGGCCATGGCTGCATTGATACCGATTTCTACAAATGTGCAAACAAGTTTAGCTACAAGCATGATCGCCAAACCGAGGACATGGCCATGTGATGGCGAAATGAACTTTTGCTTTTCAAATGCGACCTGGAGCTCTCCCATATACACATAACAGGACCATTTTTAGTATTTCCCCTTCAAGAAACTATCTTTTGCATTCATCGAGTTCTTTGTCTGCAAGCTCTCCATTATTTATATCCAAAAGACGCTATCGTCTTCACTGTTATACACGGATGACATTATCGTCGGGTAAAGAAAGAGCAAATCCCGCCCGTTGTCGCACATCACCAACGCAGCAGTCAACGAAAAAATGAACGGGGGCCCGCTGGGAACATTCAAAACATCACGAGAGAGAGAGAGAGCGGTACGTGCGTGGGCAAACGGTGGCCGCTCCCTCATTAGTCGTAATAACGCCCAACGATCCAAAGTCATCGATCTCTGCCTCCCTCGCCTGTTTGATCAATCATTCACCAGCATTATCTGAACGACGAGGGGCACATGGATCTCCCGCTCCCGTCGAGAGATTCTGAAGATTCCGCGAGCCTGCGTCTTCCACTTTTTTCCTCAGCTCCAAAACAGGGGCGCTGGGGGAGTGAAATGGGTCCCCGCTCACCCCGTCTCCACACGACTTCTTCTACTGCAGATAGGACTCGCTCTTTTTGCAGACGAGGGAGATCCGCTTCCACGTGATCGGAAGAGAAAAGTGTCGAGTATCACGTTGAGTGAGCACTGGACTTCGAACCCGGTGCTCTTCTCACTTCTGTATTGTTGTTGTTGCTGCTGCTTGCTGGCTCAGCCTAGTGGACAAAACGACAGAGACATCAAAGGAATTGATAGGGTCGATTCTCCGAACCACATGGAGAAAGACTACCGTCTTCACCCCTCTTTCTTCATCCTTCTCTCTTTTTCCATACTGATATATTTCTCCATTAGTCAAATCAAGCGACCAGAAGAGGGTGAATTGGTTTTTCAGGCAAACTAAACAGATCTCGTAGAACCAACCCCAAGTAAAAGTTTTTCAGCTTCTTCGCATGATGAGAACTAGCAACATTGCAAGTTCGATTTATAGAGGTTCAGCACTTCGTGCCAACATCAGCCCATTAGGTTCTGCTGTCGCAAGGGGCTTTGGCCCCCGGGGGAAAATACAAATTGTTTGCCAAGTATTTTTTTACTCTTTTGGTCAAATACTAACATTATGAATGTTGAAAGCCTAAGGCAAGTAGGAACCCACTTTGGGCCACTTTGGGCTTTCAGAATTTTGGAAATGCAAGTCCATTATTCATCAATTTCTATTTATTTTCTTTTCCATTAATCCACAATTGTTCGTCATTTCCTAATTCGCTGTCTAAATGTCGAGCTTATCAGTGACCGCCATTGCCGCTTAGGGGTCGCACGTCCCCAGCGACCATCACCTGGGGTGGCGCAACCCGCGACTCAAGCAATGCCACCTCAGCCGCGCGAACCCAAGTGACATAGCCTGGCTAGGGTTGCACAATTAAGGCAATGCCTGAGGTCACACGACCTCAAGCAAGGCTATACATCAACCAAATCTAGCCACTGATAGTTGTCCGATGGTTGGTTAGCGGCCAACCTACACCAGATTTTTAATTTTCAGAGTTTAAAAAAAAAAGGCAAAAGAAAAAGCCCTTTATAAATTTGGGTTTTACCAAATGGCATTTATGCCGAAGTTATTTTCTAATACTATTTAAAGTTACAATTTATCAAATTCTATAGCATTTTGGAAAACCCTTTTGCTCCAGCTATGTTTGCATTTTCCCAAAGCCATTTTCCCAAGGTCAAACTAAACAGCCTGTCCTCTTTTTCAGCTCTAGCAGCCTTATTAGGCTAAATTCCACTAGTTTTGCCGAGAGCGTAAATATCACCTTCTCTCGTGCAAAAATAGACTCCTCTTATAGCTACTCTGCTGTATCCCGATCGCCACTGAGGCCCTCAAATAGTTGCTCCATGATCCATACACCGTGCGCATTAGATATTAGACTCCTCCCCAAATTATAAACCATGTTCGTCTGGAGTTTATAAAGGGGAACTTCTTGGAGTTTCTCTCTGATTAAAATATCTTTTTCCGTAAGTAGAAAAACTCTCTTGTATGTTTACAAATGGTTTGTCACTCTTGCCAACTCATTGGGCTAACACTCAAAAGGCTGCTACCTGCTTAGTGCTTATGCAAAAGATAGACTTGCACACCTCTCAATAAATCACAATTTCTCTTACATTCCACTCTTCTTAACAGTATAATCATGTTTGGGCAATCGAAATTTACTTCTAATAATAGCGTGTTTTCATTGGATCATCAAATCAATCGCTTGTGCTGATTCGACATCGATTATTAGTTGAAATAATCTTGGAATGCCATGCATCATTACTATGAGCCAGGTCTTCAATTATGATCGCCGACTATCGCAACATCTATGTTCGGAAGGCCACGTTGGTCCAGTCTTGAACGAATGCAGACCCTATAGTTTGAGGCTCCATATTCCACTATGCAGTTTCCCACTTGTGATTGCAGAATTAAAAAGCTTCTGGAATAAATCTTTGTACACTTAAATAAGCTCATAAGAAAAAATTACCGATTTAGATTTTGTTACCATCGATTTGGGGATATGCTTCAACGCTACCACGTCCTAAAAGTTCTTCCATGTGCAACTGAATCTAAATCTGATCAGATCTGCAAGTACAACGCCCTCTTGAAATAAGGGAATCGTGGAGGAGTTTCAGAGGTAGTCTTGTCAGTGGGGCTATTTCGGGACCATCCGCAATGGATTAGGCTTCAATCTATGCACCTTTGTCTTCTCCAGGACGCGGACCCCATGCTGATGCGGAATGACTTGCCGACAGCAGGATCCATGCAAAGATAGCTTAATAGCAGAAACTCGAAAGCCCGGCCTGCCTATGTGCTGGATATGAAGCCGTAGGCCCAAATTCTTTCAAATCATGATTGGCGACCGGCAAGTGGAGAGACGGAGAAATAGCATAAAAAACACGAGATATTTCAATTTGCCTTTTCAACTTGTAGACCGCTAGAACAAGAGTCGATTACGTTTGAATAGCTCGAGTACTTAAAATGTAGTCGAGCTCAAAGCTTGAAAATACTCAACTCAAGAAACTTATGAGTTCGATCTAGTAATTAAAACTTGAATTTTTATAAAGTATCATTTCTTAAATTTTATTTGAGTTTGAGTGTGAAAATCTATTCTCAAATGGAGACTGAGTCAGGTAATTCTCTTATCTATTAGAACTCAAACGATCGAACATCGTGATCACGCTCAAGCACTTGAAGTCAAGAATCGAGCCATACATGGTTGAGTCAAAGTTCGAATATCGAAACGTTTCAACTCACCTCAACTTAGTTCTACCACTATCCTATCTTGTGATTTGATGGTAACGTGATGGAAATTAGCACATACGTGAATTTATGTCGCACTAAATATGTAAAACGTGCAGAAGTTGTAGACTTGCGCAAGAAGCACGGAGAGAGAAACGAGACGAAACTTCCGTGCATATCAATCATACTCGGGTTCATACTTGCTCGTTTTCCATTATCTTTCGGATGTTCTTTTGGGTTGACTAAGAGTCAACCCGCAATTCGCATCACCCAGGTCAACTTGTCCATGAGCCTTTTGAAGAAAAGAGAGATCGAAGTGTGTTCGATAGAGAGGGAGGGGGCCTCTACATGGGTTGTAGACTTGTGCAAGAAGCACAGAGAAAGAAACGAATAAAGAGACGAAACTTCCGTGCATATCAATCATACTCGGGTTCACACTTGCTCGTTTTCCTTTCTCTTTCGGATGTTCTTTTAGGTTGACTAAGAGTCAACCCGCAATTCGCATCACCCGAGTGAACTTGTCCACGAGCCCTTTGAAGAAAAGAGAGATCGAAGTGTGTTCGATCGAGAGGGAGGGGACCTCTACATGGACAACGAAAGAGCTTGGAAGATTCGAAACATTGCAGCAAGATTTGTTAGGTTCATGTCTCGTTGCAAAGCTGCGAACCTTCCCCGTGCTTTTATTTTCCAAGCAGAGCTTCTCTCTCTCTCTCTCATCACACAGCCCTAGCACGCAACATAAAAGAATTTTTCCCCCTTGCTAAATCATGCATACGATCGTGGGAAAAGATCACGCATAGAGGTTGGTAAAAAAGACAAATGAAAGAACTAAGCGTAGGCTAATAGGCGTTATGCCGCCTACAAATGTGATGAAGAAATTCGACAAAAGAACCGAAATGGGCTCACTCGAAAGACTTCCAGGGTGAAATTGAAAAAAAAAAACCATATATAAAATACAGATTAGATAAAATAAATGGATTAATATCACGAAAAACTTCAAATGATAATGATAAATTTACATAAACTAATTTTTTTACTACAAAAAAATCTTAAATTAGTATATCTATGACAAACTTACTCCAATTAAATTGTTG
Source organism: Eucalyptus brandiana (assembly GCA_014182725.1). Lineage (NCBI taxonomy): Eukaryota > Viridiplantae > Streptophyta > Magnoliopsida > Myrtales > Myrtaceae > Eucalyptus > Eucalyptus brandiana. Next base: position 1,548,482 of record CM024673.1, on the reverse strand, counting down.
AGTACCAATTTAAGGTTTTCAGTTCTATTATTACTAATCAATTTAATAAGAATTAATGAAAAATGATTTTATTATAAATATATCAATTTTGAGCTTTAGATGATCAAAAAAATTAATTTATGGATAAATTAATCACATATATATTAATTTAGAATTTTTCATGATATTAAGTCAAAAGAAATTAAACAATAATACAGGGACCCCTCCTGACATTTTGCTTAATAGAAAATGGAGAGGAAGCTCGATCGTGGGTTGAACTTCGGATAAACAAATAGTAAGTGGGTGGAAGGGGGGGGGGAATTCCTGGCGATGACCGGAAGGCGAGGACTGCACAATGCATCAGCTCGGCTCGAGCTCTGACAGGCCCGTGACCGAATGAGTCCACGACCCAGACTGTACAGCAGAGGAAGACGACTTTTGTCGATCGAGGGTCGTCGCTGCTGCAGCAACTCCCCATCCGCCGATGGATCTCGACATCTAATGTCAATCAATGATAGTGCGCTGCCCATCATTTCGTCGACTTTCTCATGCTTTCCCTCTCGGATTATTTTATGTTTTAGAGAGAGAGAGAGAGAGAGAGGGCAGAGGTGTTCTCCGGTCGCACGTCACCTTTGTTTTGGCGGGTTTCGCCGATTTTCTTTTTCTCCTCCCCCTCTCGACATATTCTTTTATTCCTCCGTATCGGAGGCTGCAGATCGGCTCACATGCGTATCGATCTGATACGATCGGAAATCCGTCACGAGTCGAGATTCACACACGGCGTGAAAGCAATAGACAACAAAAGACGACGCGGGTCAACAAGACATTTGTTTATGATGCAAGGAATGAAAGAGGGGCTAAGATTGGGGGGAGAGGTCTTTCCTGGATTGGTCGTCCCTTTATTGGGTTCTGATGCTTCGTGTCCTTTTGCGTTTCGGTTGCTTGCGGAAGAATGTGAAAACTATACTTGACTTTGAGAGATGGCTGTCCTTTTTATCCCCCCCAAAAAAAAAAAAAAAAAAAAAAAAGAAAGAAAAAGGTTCATCTATGAACTTCTAGAAATTGGATGCGTAATTCGGAATTTATGTAATGACTTGACTTATTTTGCATGAGTTGAAAGAGCAGTGAAGTAACCATAAAGTAATGACCATTTGGAGATGAATTTTATTTATGAATAATATCACGGGGCTTCATTTACCTAGTTTGACATTTGACTAATTATTTGGATAATTCTATACCCCGTCTCGAACTGAATGGAGGATTCTCTCAAACCCTCTTACCCTACATGCAGCATGGCCACCTATTTGCTTTCAATGTTAGTATGAAGCATATCAATCGATCAGCTCTACTCGATGCATGTGAATGCGGCCCCAAGCATATCAAGCTCATGTTCACCTTCTCATTCGCGAATTTGACGTGTGGACAAAAGCCAAAGGTTGTGTGTTCACGCAAGTCTTCCTTTAAGGAGGTTTCAAGTCAGAATGCGGTAGCGTCCTTGGATTTGACTCCCCCATGGGAATTAGGCCCCAGCCGAAGACAAAGATTGCGTGAACGCCCGAAACGCTTCGAGAAAAAAGAGATCTCCGCATGTCAAACCCCGGGCAATCTTCCGACCCTCCTTCCTCGTTTGTCCCCTAGCCGTCGTCGATCCACTGTGCGATCCCCCGATGCCGTCTTAACTCTTTTTACCCACAAAAGCAACTTGCATTGGACCAAGCGCCCCCCCTCCCTGTTCTTCTTTTCCTCTTTTTTCAAAACCGAATCCTGGAAGGTGCGCTGTGAAGCGAAGGAATATATTTGACATGAGTATCCCATTATGTTAGCTGATGTGACGATGGAGACCAATGGCTCGTCCGTTCAGTGTCTCGTGGGGGAATCGACAGGGGATTCGCCCATTTCTTTTTTCTTCTTCTTTTTTCGTTGGGGTTTATCCTAGTATCCGGCGGCATAAATATCCTAGTAAAGAAAAAGGCATAAAACGATGCAAACGTCAACGACGAGAGTATTAAAGTCCAATTTGCACTCGATTTCGATTCGCAATCGCACTCTCCCCCCCTCCATACAACCAATTTTTTATGAGTTCATTTGCCCGGTGGGAGTGGAGGGGGAATAGTGTCGAACCCACGAATTTTGAAATTAAAGGGGATAAAGAAGAGAGAGAGAAAAAAGGGGTTTTTGTTTTCAGACGACGTTGAAAAAATGGGGGGGAGAGAGAGGGATAAACGGCTCGAAACGCATCTCGTGCCGGGGCGGGCCCCGCAAATTGACCGAAAGAGCGAAAGCTGGGAGGGGAAGGGAAAGAGAGAGAATCCCATGTGACTTGCGGGTACAGGCTTTGACGCAGCTTCCGGTTCCCGGTAAAAGAGTCCCTTCCCCCTTTCCTTTTGCATTAAAAGCAGGTAAAGGTCAACTCTTCCTGACTGGCACCAACCCGGACCCATCCAACGGCTCTCCTTCCACCATCATCATCATCATCATCATCTCCTAGCCTCTGGTGCTTTTGACCTTATCGCTCTCCCTCTCATCATTTTCAAAATCTTAACACGGTCTCCCAACAGGTCTCATCTCATCTATCGCCTCCGCCGCGGGCCCCACCCTCCCCCAACCCCGGCGCATTGAAAATCCTTGGTCAATCGCCCCCGCATGGGATCGCCACGTGGAGCGCTCCTACAGGCCCGACCGTTTGACCACAAAATTAACGTAGAAGCGACAGGCGGAGGCCGGACTGACCATATAGAGAGAGAAAGAGAGAGAGAGAGAGATGCCTTGTAATGCCAAGAGGAGGAAAGGCGAGGGGGCGTCAGTTTGACTCGAATCCTGCTTTTCTTCTCCCCTTCTCCTTTCTCTCTCCTCCCCTGTTGCTTTGCTTTTTCGCCCTTTTCTTCGTCAGAGATCTATCTCTATGTCCTGCGACCCCTTTCCTCTCGTCTTCTTCTCCTTCTTCTTATAGACCCCCCAGGGCTCGGCTTCTTCTTCATGTGTTCCTTCTCTAGCCGCTCCAGGGATAGAGGTATGGCCGTGGAGCTGATGATGGGTTACGGGAGCGGCGGCGACGGCGGCGTTGGCTTCCCTGTGAAGAAGGAGGAGACCGCCCTCCGGGAGGCCGCCTCCGCCGGCATACAGAGCGTCGAGAATCTCATCAAGATGCTGTCTTCCTCGCCTTCCCCCTCCCCCTCCGGCGGTGGCGCGGGCGGCGGGCGGCGGGCCGGGCAGGACTCGCCGTCGCCGTCGTCGTCCTCTTCCGGGGGCCCGAGCCCCGCCGTTGACATCGAGGCCGCCACGGACGCCGCCGTCAACAAGTTCAGGAAGGTCATCTCGCTGCTCGACAGGGCGAGGACCGGCCACGCCCGCTTCAGGAGAGCCCCTGTCGCCGACCCCCTCCCTGAGAACCGGGAAGCGTTTACTCCGGTCCGACCGGCGGAGAACCCGGTCGGGAGCGCACGGTTGCAGAGCGCCGAGCCGGTCTCGGCTTTCAAGGTCTACTGCCCGACGCCGATCCAGCGGCTGCCTCCCCTGCCTCACAACCACCACCACAACCACAACCACCACCACCACCACCACCACCACCACCAGCAGGTCCAACAGAACCCCATCCCGGTGGCTCCGAAGGTGGAGAGAAAGGAGTCCGCGACGCCGACGACTATAAATTTCTCCACCTCGCCGCCGATCTCGGCTGCGAACTCCTCGTTCCTGTCCTCACTGACCGGGGAGACGGACAGCGTTCAGAGATCCTTCTCCTCTGCAGGGTTTCAGATGACGCACCATCTCTCGCAGGTTTCGTCGGCGGACAAGCCTCCCCTGTCCTACTCACTGAAGAGGAAGTGCAGTTCCATGGACGACGCGGCTCTGAAGTGCGGGTCGTCCTCCGGCAAGTGCCATTGCTCGAAGAAGAGGTACGCTGAAGATTGCGGTCTCTGTTCTGGCAGCAGTTGGGTGATTTCGAAATGGGCCCTGTGTCAAATGAATTGACGAGATTTGGGTCGATTTTGCAGGAAATCGAGATTGAAGAGAGTGGTCAGAGTCCCTGCGGTCAGTTCGAAAATGGCGGACATCCCACCAGATGATTTCTCATGGAGGAAGTATGGACAGAAGCCCATCAAAGGCTCCCCTCATCCAAGGTCGGTCTTCGCGTTCGTCTTACTTCGTTTTTAGTTCGTGTCGGTTCATATCTATGTCAGTGACGAAGCATGTCGATTGACGGAAGTATACATCGATCATGTTATCTAGCCGTGTCGTGCCCCCCCTTCGATCCCCAGCCCCCGATGGTCGAGACCAGTCCTGTTCTCTGATCTCGTCCTTGATTTGGGTTACGCTCAACTCGGGCGCCATGACTCGGCCCTTCACTCGGTCTGACCCATTTGACCCGTTGACCCCTGTTCTCTCTCCCTCTCTCTCTTCCCCGCACGCAGCACACGTTACCCATCCACGTTCCCGAAAAAAGCAACCCACGTTGCTCCTCCATTTCCAGAGATACACCTGTCCCTCCTCGCTTGGAGCGACGCACCCATGATTATCTCCTCGGACCCATTTACCAAATCCCAAACTGGGTTTTTCTAAAAAAGCCGAATCTTGAGCTTGACTCCCGAGTCAACCATACAGAACCCATCCCTCCCCCAGTTCGAGTAGATGATTGATTTCCATCAAATCACTGACGGTGCCTTCGTTCTCTTTATTTCTTTTAGGGGCTATTACAAGTGCAGCAGCGTAAGAGGATGCCCGGCGAGGAAGCACGTGGAGCGGGCCCTGGACGACCCGGGCATGCTCATAGTGACCTACGAGGGCGAACACAACCACTCCCAGTCCGTCGCCGACGTGAAGGCGCCGCTGGTCCTGGAATCTTCCTAAGCCCGCCCTCTCGCCCGCTCTCTCTCGATCTCTCGATCTGACTGGGGTCCATGGCGATCTCCCGGTCCCCCCCGGCTGTTGATTGAACGTGAAGGAAGCGACACCGAGGCTGATAATGCTTTTAGGGGGAGAGAGAGAGAGAGAGAGAGGGGGAGGGAGGGGCTCAAATTGTCAACGCGAAGATGCCTTGGCTCTGTTCTCAAGGAGGGGAGCGTGGTGGGGGAAATTGGATTCCTTTGTCTTCGGGTTCTTTTGTTTACTATTTTGGCTTCGCCCCCTTCTTTTTTTAAATTTATTTCTTTTGTGACTTATGGTACTAAAGAAAGACCTTGTTGATTAAGTGGGGAAAGAAAAGGAAAAGGAGAGAATGGGACTGTAGATTTGGTGGGGAGTGAATCATCCGACTAGTGGGGTGGATTTTCGTTTTGATATTTGGGAAAGTATTATTTTAGTGAAAACCTTAGATTAATATAATGGAATGGAGTTTTGCCTGTCTTTTCCGATGTGATGTATATATAATATTTTTAAAGGAGAGGAGGCATGGTGCGGGGTGGTGGGTCTCCGCGAGGATGCCCACTTCCCCAGTTTGCGAATTTTTTATTGATTTAAGGTGGAAAGCATAATTTGGTTGGGGGGAGAGTCAATGAGTTGAGTCGGGAGGACTCTTTCTTATTAAATTCCGAGAGGACTTGTGCACGGTGCTAAACGCTAGTCACAACGTTTGGGGCAATAGGACGGTTGACCCCCTCGTGATGGCTGACGTCTTCCACGGTTGAATTTAAAAATGCTTTATGGAGAGACAGTGATGGCGGAGACGGGGGAGTGAAGGAAGAAAAGAGACGCCCGTCTCTGTAAAGCGACTTCAAATTAGGGGGCTTCGGCTTCAAGCCATCTGAGCTGCGTCAGCCGGAGAGGGGACGTGATTGCGATGTAAATTTTACCCAGAAACAATGAAAAATGTTAGGATCCGGGGCAGATCGGAGTCTTGATTTGTTTCGGGTTTTCGGCCATGGAGCTTTGCTTGATGCGATCTTGTCATCCAACCGTGTTTTAACTGGGTTTTTCCTCGAGAGAGATTATTTCGAATTGCGTGTGTCTACAACGGGGGCATTAAAACTGCAATAATTACAAATCATTTATTGGGTTCTTCCGTCTTAGGAGATTCGACTTAGATTCGGTATGATTCGGTAAACCTTCTTCTTTTGGTCAGAACTCAGGCCAACAAACCTCAAATCTTAAATCGGTCCTCAAGGTAGTTATGAGAAAGAAAAAACATTCAGTGTACCAAATTCCTCGTCACGCCCTATCTTCCTCAATGCTATGGTCCTGCTTGAAAAGATCATCAAGTCAAGTCCCAAATTCCATAATAAGAAGATGCATATGCTTTGCAATTAATTCTGGGAAATACGACAAATGAAGTGCAAAATAAGCGCCCTTGTCCGTAGAAACAACGACGTCATGACACCACAAGTGGAAACGGAATAGTTGAGCAGTTAACACGGTCTACATCAGGTCCAGTAATTCTCGGAACTCCATTCTCCTTTTCATGATCCGACCTATAAACATCCGCAATTGAACTCGGAACAACGGAACATTGTCAAAACGCACAGGGCAATTTCTGTTCCATTCTTCGCACCCTCGCAAGCCCATCTGCATGCCGGTTGGCTTCATGGAAGATGCGAGCGATTTTGTAAAGCTCCGACCCCTTGGGAGCCTCGTGCTATCGTCGGTGACCCTCGATTGGTGACACCCTCAATGAGTGAGCCTTGGCAAGCCTGATATGACCCTCGGTGGCCCTTGGCAACCCTCGACAACTATCGGCCAGACTCACGTGACCTTCAGTGAATCAGTGAAACTCACCGACCCTTGGCCCTTGGCCCTCCATCTTTATTCAAAGTGGCCCCAAAATTTTTCTACCAAACGCCACAACCATTATCGAAAGATGCCGAACGCAGCACCATCTACGGCATTCATCAAATACAGGCTTTAGTAACGGTTTTCTTTCTTCCTTTTCCTGATTGCTGCTCTTAACAGCATGAACAAGCAGAAGATCAAAATGTTCTTACTTCGAGAGAGCAGATCGCGCCGCCTAAGGGCCAGCTCAATCTCATCTTATAATGCTCCGACGCTTGCTAAGCCATCCTGTTATGGGAGCCTAGAATGATTGTATTACGTTTATCTGAAAAGAAGAATAAGAAGCATGCTCCCGATTAGAATGTTAAGATTGCTCAAGGCATCTCACAGCGGAATTTTGGACAAGTCCTAAATCCTAATCCACTCTCCGCTGTGATGCAAATCTCCCACGGGGCGAGATTTCCTCGATTCCTCCCGCCCCAAAGCAAACGGGCTTCCAATTGAAACGCGAGTGGTGGCCCAAAACCAGTCCAATTCGGGTCCAAAAGCTTCACATTTGGATGGGTTCTACACGTTCCATTGCACCATTCCTACACGGCCATGGAAATTTCCCATCAAGAAGAGCATTTCCCTTAAATTGGGTGCATACACCCCCTCTATCTCTATGGGAAATTTTAGTTTCGGATTGTAAACCATCATTGTATTCTAAGACTATTTAATCAAATACACAAATATTACTTTCGACCAAAAAAAAAAAAAAAGGAGCATTTTGTCTCGCTTCCCGAAACACCCTATTAAATTAAGCACGTCATCACGAATGGTATCCGTTGGAGATAGATTTCATAGAATTTCTAAGATGATGAATAGACTCAATTACTTAATCATGCTTTTGCGCTAACTATTGTGATTGCATAGACGTAGTTTTTCCACAACAACACGTGGGTACCGACTACTAGTCGCCGACTAGTAAGTAAATATTACAATATTTGATTGTAGGTAGCATATTACCTTCAGCCACACGTGGGGAAAAGTACCAAAAAAAAAAAAAACCCTAGACATATTATATTAGTTTCATTTCAATACTAATTTTTTTATTTGATCAGTTTAGTTGTAAAAATTTTATATTTATTTTAATTGAATCTATCTTTCTAATTTTGGCCAGAAATCGCTAACATGGATTCTAGTCATCCTACTTGGTATAATCAACATTAATGTGGATTATTTTTATTTTTTATAACTTCCTTTTGTTTTTCCCTTTTTATTTTTTAATATTTCCTTTCTTTCCTTCCTTAATTTATTTTTTCCCAATTGTCAGCTGAGGACCTCACCCAACCATCGTTGGGCACAGGCAAGGGCATTGTGGCCCTCCCTAGCCATGAATGAGGGCATCCGCGCCCTCTCCAACCACACACAAGGACGTTGGGCTCTCGTCCTCACCTTGGTCGGTGAGGTCATTGGCCTAGAAAGAAATAAATAAATAAAAGAAAAGTATTAAAAAATTAAGAAAAACATTTAAAATTTTTAAATTTGTCCACATTAATGTAAGATGGCTAGTGTCCATGTTAATTATTTCTAATCAAAATTGGTTGAATGGACTAAATTAATAAAGAATTTAATTCTAAATTAGTTTAATTGAATTATTTAGACTAAATTGATATCAATCTAATATGTTTAAATTTTATTTTTTATTTTTACTTTCCCTCCATGCACTCACGCACAATTATACACATATACAGGGGAGTGCATTCAATAAACAATTTACGAATAACGCCCAACTTCAACACTAATAAAAGTAAAAATTGACAAATGATATCTTAGTGAAGAGCATATATAAAATGTCCGATTTATAAGAAGCATGTGTGAGGAACCTCAAAACAATATGATTAGTGTGAAAGTAACCCCACCCAAATCTCCAAGATATATGCCCTAGCACATCCCAATCTCAACTTTATCAATCAAATCCCATTTATAAGAAGCATGTGTGATGAACCTTAACGCAATATGATTCAAGTGTGAAGAGTAACCCCATCCAAATCTCCAAGATATATGCCCTAACAAATCCCAATCTCAAATCTTATCAATCAGATCTACACCATATCTCTAATGCAATTACATGATGTCAATCGACGTTCCCTTCTATTCGACGTTCCTGTCTATCGAAGAGCTAGAGACTTTCCTGTTTCCTAACCAAGCAAAGAATCTCACCCTCGAAGTGACAGAAGGTTCAGACAAGCTTCTGTGGTTTCTCGAGAATTGCAGAGGAGCATCTCGAAAGGCCCTCCACACTGACTCGTTGACCGAACCTCGAATTCAAGACCGATGACCACTTCATATTATTCTACTCAAAGCTTAGTTTTTAAGCCAAATATAGAGGCGGAGTCAGCATATGGTGACCTCCCACCTCATATTCCTTTCTTTTCCTTCTAGATATATGCTGATAAATGAATAAATTCCGATAGCAAGAGATGGTGCTACGTGTCTATTCGCGTTGGTGGAGATTACAGTAAGCTTCCACTCACATACTTAAATTTCTTCCTCCCCCATTTTCCCTCAGGTCTCTCGTCAGAACACCAAAAAATGGGTCCTTGTCGAACTTACAAGAAAGAGAAAATCCCTTTCTTTGCCTATGCTTCTGAAGATGACGGCGAAGTACCTCCTCCGTCGTCCCCGCCGAAGCCAAGTGTCGCCAGCAAGGAGGAGCTAAAGCAGGCGTTGAAGTGTATCAATCCCAAGTACAGAGATGCGGAGGTGGAGAGTATTATACAGTACGCTGTCAAAAGCGAGACCATCGTGAACGTCATCTTTAGCTGTGCCGTGCAACACGGATTCATCCCGAGGAGCTGGTGAATGATGGTGCATCGGTACGTGCCTGATGTATTTCTGTGCTTCCCACCGTCGTCAGATTGATGCTTACATAGTGAATTAGCCTTCCCTCGCTTTTATTGTAAACCATACAATTCCCTATGAAATCAAGGAGGTCCCCTTAAACATAAAATTAAATATGTTAATGTGTTACCCATGTCTCGACATGTTTATACATATATATGTGTGTGTGTGTTTGTGTGTTATTTTACATATTATCTTAAAAAGTTGTAGCATGTTGTGTGAGTTAACTTGTTCGAGCAATGTTTTGGATTTGTGTTTCAAAGATATGACATGACTAATAAATGTATAATCTGGATTAAACCCAGATTTAACTAAATGAAATTACGACAAGATTATGATATGAAAATATGAGATACAGCTTTCCGCATCTAATTATTAATTAGGGTAATCTATATTCTGAAGAAGGTAATTAAGTTCATTTATTCCTTGTTGTTTTTCATCCTTAATACTGTAGCTTTTGACTATGAAGATTGCTGATGAGACTAATAAGTGAAAGGCTAAAAAAAATAATGGTTTCCTAAGGAAATTGAAGCATACATTATTTCTTAAAGGAGGCTATTTTCATGCATACATAAGCTAAAACGATAAGCCAGCGCAACTGGCAAGGCGCGATATCGGTAGCTCCAGCTCATTCGTCTCCCTTTTTCTCATCTTTGCACGCAGAAGTAAATCCTGAACGATTGAACTCTAGCCATACGCAGCAACCAAAAATCAAATCGCAACCTCTGGCAAAGATTCGACCGGGACGGAACGACAAAAAAAAAAGACATCATTTGGCGATGACCATTAGCAAACATGGCGAGACTACCTAGTCTGCCCTTTAGTTCCTTCCCGAGATTCATTAACATATGTCGGTTCGTCTTTGTCCCGCTCGTGCTGCCCTTTTCCTGGGTTCTGCAGTCTGGTACACTTATGTCGAGCTTGGCGAATGAATGCAGCTGCGTCACGGCGAACTCAGGCCCCACGAGAAGACTTTTAACTCTCCTCTGTATTTTCTCGAGAAACTTGAAATGTCAAAAACATCCTCAGTTCTTTTCCATATTCTATTTTACAAATCTACATTTTTGCATCTTTTACTGATTTCCAACACAGTAAAAGACCAAAACAACCCTTTCTTTGAAGGATGCCCATCTCCCAATCCCCCAAAACCCTAGCACGCCCAACCACCAACAAATGCCAGTCTCTGGGTTGCCACGCTAGGAGGCAACGGGAGTGTGGATTGCTAGATTAGGATTAGATCTGTCGAAATTGATAATGAATTCATTTTTTATTTATTAATAGGCTGTGTTATTATATGGGTTAGTTATATTTAGTAAATAAATCATAAATGGGTTTAAAATAATAAAGTCTAAAATAATATAGGTAGTAAATAGGTTCACAACCTACTTAGATCTTACCAACTTCTATAACTCTCTCTTCACTTTTTTTCACACACACTAGACCTTTCTCTCGCTCACTCCGTGCTCTCACATCAATTTGGATATGAACTTTTTATACTGAATTTAATATATAAGTGTTTTAATAATGTGATTCAGGTCGAGTATGTGTTTAATGTGAATCATTAAATTTATATTATATAATAATGGATCAAAAACGAATTAAATGGGTCAATTTAAGTTTGATCATTTTAGATCTGACCAGAACCCTGTTCGATCTACCCATTTGACAAGTATGATTAGAATTATAGGAAAGTGGATGTTTAGGTGAACTATTCACATGGGAAAGCGATACCAGTGCTTTGGGTAAGGAAATGACCATATGATAAAGGTAAATGCATATTGGTTGAGAACCGGAAAGTGGTGCTTGCAGAAAAGTGAGGATGCAAAAAATGCATTATTGAAAACAGAGGATATAACCATTGTTTTTAGATTTTGATAAGCTAGTAAGTTTTCTTATCGCAATCAAAATTGTGAATATAACCATCGTCAAGAACGTTGGCTCCGGGCTCATTCAACCGGAGTTTTGATCATTTTTTAGCGCTCCTATAATTTTTAGAATCAATCATCACAAGTTGATTATGGTCAAGATAATTTAAATTGTAGTTGCTCATTCAAAGCTGTTTCAAACTTGCACTTCACAACACTTCACGCTTTTACAATCAAAGGGATCACCCCGCGAAAGATTGTAGAAGGGCCTGTCAAAAACGTTGGGAGAAATTATGGATTTGAGACCATACAAACCGTGCCATGTGGAATTATAGGGCTTTTTGACTCTCGCCCTCTTTGTTTTTAACCTTCCGTGGAAAGATGTCGCTTTAACTTGAAAGGCCTTAGCGTCCAATTTTACCTGGCGCTTTCCGCATAGATCACAGCCGATGGTCATATTTTGGCAATGCTTGAAGCCCCTTGAATATTTTGGTGAAGATCAAATTTAATTATAGCTTTCACTTCCACATTATTGCGCCCCCGAGAATTTCGGGGGAACAACCTTAAAAGTCCAAAGAGTGGATTGATGGAGCTCCTCTTCTTACGAACTACTCCAATAAGTGCCAGCATTAAGTCATCCTGGCAGCAAAATGTACCGGCATATGAATAGGAAGCTGGAAAATTATCCAAATTATTCTAAACCTATTACATTTTGATCAATTGAAATTTAAACATTTTTAATTTTATCAATTGTGTGATAAATCTTTTGATAATTTGTCAATTGAATTGGCATAGAAAATGATTGACATAGACACTAGTCATCTTACATAGTATCACCGAAGCTGATGTGGATTATTTTTTGTAATTTTTTGAATATGTATTTTTCTTTGTTTTTTTTTTTCTAGTGCTGTGTCGATTGTTGCCACATTGGCCTCACCCAAACTGGGTGACAATTGCCTTAGTTGCTGCCAGTGGCACCATGGAGGACTTGGGCATGGCCTTGCCCTCACTTGCCGTGGGTGAGGTGACCTTTGCCCAAATCTAGTAAGGGCCTTTGCGGCCTCACTCGTGGCAGGCAAGGCCGTGATGGCCTTAAGGTAGGCCTTCGTAGTCAATGAGGGTCGCCAATAACCCTTACCGTCACAGAGAAAAAAATAAAAATTATAAATAATTACCTACATCAGCACCGGTGATAATACGTAAGACAATTGTATCCACATTAGTGATTTTTGGTCAACTTAATTGGTAAATTATCAAAATATTTATGACATAATTGGTAAAATTGAAATGTTTAAGTATTAATTGGCCAAAATATAATGAATTTAAGACTTTTGGAGTAATTTTCTCTCTGGAAAAGCACTACTTTGTCTACAAGGGCAAGATTCTACTCAAAACCACGTCGGTCGCGTACATACATGTACGCTAACGCCAAGAGCCTCCACGCCGAAAGAGGGGACGAGTACGGTCCATTGCACATCTCCAACTTAACGAGGGCAGCAGGGCATTGACTGTCAGGTTCAGTAAAAAATGCACATCCAGAACCGAACCGAACCCACAAAAATCTCCATCTCTCCAAGCCAAAAAGATGCCTCCGCCGGAAGTCGTTGGAACTTTTGCTTCCCTCATCGTTCGGGAAAAGCCCGCGTTCGTTGAAGCATCAAGAAAACCCAATTTGGTGGAAAGCCCTCCATCGTGTTCTGTTCATGGGTTTCTTCAATGAAGTCGTTGGAATCTTTCGTCCGCCTAATCAAGTGAGGCGTCCGCGTCATCGATCTTTAAGAAACTAATTTTCCCCCTCGTCGGCTCGTGAACCGTACCCTCTCCTTCTTAAATACTCGCCTTCGGACATGGGCAAAAGCCCAACCAAAAGCCTCGTCTCTCCCCTCAAATCCAACGAATTTTCTTCCTCGATCGCCCGAAGTTCGATAGTCGGTGCCATCGCGAGAGATTGTCAAAAAGCTTCACTTTTTAAGGTTTGTTTGCCCCCCCCCATCTCTCGAAGTGGCCGGCGGCTACTGTGAGCTCACATGCCACCGCAAAGAGGGGAGGAGAAATTTGAAAAGTCTCGCTATAGGGAGGAGGGAGAGAGGGTGGGGCTATCGTAGGTCACGGCCCGAACGAGGAGGGGGGGGGGGTCCATAAAGCAGACAACCCTCTGATGCAGGGAGAGAAAAAAAGCCAGTTGTACCTGCAATTCATCTTTTTACACATCAGATTCTTTCGCAAAAACATTTTCTCCCACCTTCACGTGATTCTGAGGCTCGCTAGCCCGGTTCAGTCCCGAGGCCATACGGCAGCTCCTTCCTTCTTCACCCCTCTCTCTCTCTCTCTAGTCTCCGATCTTACAGGCCTTTGTCACGTTCCTCCTGCCCCTTCACTCCTTCCATATGCCCATACCTGCAAAAGTCTCAGGACACTACTAACGGAGAGAAGACGACAAGTCGGGTGAAAGTGAAAAACGGCAGGAACCAAGAAAAGCATCGATACATCAGAGAAGAAACAGAAGCGCTCTCTCAGTCTCAGGTCCCTTCCCATTAGCGACAATGCTGAAGAGAACCCCACCACATTGCTCCGCACTGTCGTTTCTTGCTCTGCTCTGCCCTGTGCTTGCGCTCGCCGCTCCTGGGTCGCCCCCGTCGTCGAGCCTCCCGTCGCCGCCTGACGCGTCGGCCCTCCTGGCGTTCAAGTCCAAGGCAGATTTGAACGGCGTCCTTCGCTTCTCTCCCAACGCGAGCTTCCTCTTTTGCGAGTGGCAGGGCGTCCTGTGCGACCGAGGCAGAGCCGTCCGTCTCGTCCTCGAAGGGCTCGACCTCGGCGGCGAGCTCGCTCCCAACTCGCTGACTCGCCTCGACCAGCTCCGAGTCCTGAGCCTGCAGAACGACTCCCTCGCCGGCCCGATCCCCGACCTTTCCGGCCTCGTCAACCTCAAAACCCTCTTCCTCGGCTCCAACGCCTTCACCGGCTCTTTCCCTCCGTCGATCTTGTCGCTCCACCGGGTCAGGACCCTCGACCTGTCGCACAACGGCTTCACCGGTCCGTTGCCTTCCTGGCTGGCCGAGCTCGACCGGCTGTACTACCTCCGGCTCGACGACAACCGGTTCAACGGGAGCATCCCTCCGCTCAACCAGTCCTCCCTGCAGACGTTCAACGTCTCCGGCAACAACCTCACCGGCGCCATACCCGTCACGCCGGTCCTAGCTCGCTTCAAGATCTCGTCCTACTCGTGGAACCCGGGCCTCTGTGGGGAGATCATAAACAAGGAATGCAACCCCGGGCCGCCGTTCTTCGGAGCGTCCTCCACGGCGGCGAGCGGGGCGCCGCCTGCTCCGGCGGCGGCGCTGGGGCAGAGCGCGAAAGTGCACGGCGTCAACCAGACCCAGCAGGGTCAGAAGAAGCACAAGAGAATCGCGGTCATCCTCGGGTTCTCGTCGGGGGTGGCGGTGCTCGTGTGCTCGCTCATGTGCTTCGCCGTGGCCGTTAAGAAACAGAGGGAACAATCCCGGCTAGCGGCGAGCCCAATGATGGCATCAGACGACGCCGCGGCTGCCGAGGCCGCGGCCGTAATGCAGATAGAGCAGAACGAGCTGGAGGAGAAGGTGGGTTATGACTAATTTTACTAGTAAACGAGTGTGGTTATCATTCGCAGAACAATCATCGCTTATTTTTTTTCACTTCGCGGGTTATTATTCGCAGGTGAAGAGAGTGCAAGGCATGCAGGTGACGGCGAAGAGCGGGAGCCTGGTGTTCTGCGCGGGGGAGGCGCAGCTGTACTCGCTGGAGCAGCTGATGCGGGCGTCGGCGGAGCTGCTGGGGCGGGGGACGATGGGGACGACGTACAAGGCGGTGCTGGACAGCCGCCTGATCGTGACCGTGAAGCGGATGGACGCGGGGAAGATGGCGGGGACGAGCAGGGAGGCGTTCGAGCGGCACATGGAGTCGGTGGGCGGGCTGCGCCACCCCAACCTCGTCCCCCTCCGCTCCTTCTTCCAGGCCAAGGAGGAGCGGCTCCTCATCTACGACTACCAGCCCAACGGCAGCCTCTTCTCCTTGATTCACGGTAAAACCCCTCTTCCTCCTCGATGCCCGAGTCAACTCGGCCTGGACTTTTGTGCTCTTGTCTCGAGTCGTCGTCATTGCCGTGACACATCGCCATCGAGATTCCGACACGTTTGCTCAAAGATTTGAATTAGGTTCTCAATCAAATGACCCAGTTGCCTGACCCGACACCACCCAAGTTGCGGACGAGCCTTCATTTCAGCTTTTCTTAACAGGGAGAATCTTGCGTTGGGAATCACGGGGCCGCGTCGTTAATTAATTGCGGGGAGCACGTTTCTTCAGGATGGGATTTGACGTTAGCCCAGGTCTAAGCAATGCTTTAATTATTGGTGATTACTGTTGGACATACTGTTCTTGATTAGCTCCCGTCCCTGTCCTTGAAATCATCGAATTAAGGTGGGTCGATCCCAGATTTAAACTGGAATCCACGCTTCGAATTTTGAATGGATTACGGCAAAGCGCAGGGCCACAGATCGGGGAGCGCTTAGCGCGCGCGGGGAAGGGGCCCAACTCAATCAGACTCGCCAGCTCAAAAACTCGAACTCCCGGATCTTTCCTTATCTTTTTCTTTCTCGGCCTTTTCCTCCTTTTCTGCTTGTCTCCCGAGTGGTCAACTTCCGGTTACAGCAACTGGGGTACGTCCTGGGACGACCATCGAGCCGACACCGAAAAAAGACGGTCGTAAAACCTCGAAAAAGATCACTCGTGTAGTCCCCGTCGCATGCTTTTGTGGCATTGCCTGAACCCGCTTTTGTGTAAAATACTGAACGATGGCGACTTGGCTTTATGATGTTTTTGGCTTTGTGG
This sequence comes from Eucalyptus brandiana, assembly GCA_014182725.1. NCBI lineage: Eukaryota > Viridiplantae > Streptophyta > Magnoliopsida > Myrtales > Myrtaceae > Eucalyptus > Eucalyptus brandiana. Next base: position 1,532,190 of record CM024673.1, on the reverse strand, counting down.
TTGCCATTGACGTGGTGCTTTACGTGCTTTCCAGGATCCAAATCGGCGAGGGCCAAGCCCCTTCACTGGACGTCGTGCCTCAAGATCGCTGAGGACGTCGCGCAGGGCCTCTCCTACATACACCAGGCGTGGCGGCTCGTCCACGGCAACCTCAAGTCCTCCAACGTCCTTCTTGGCCCCGACTTTGAGGCCTGCATCGTCGACTACTGCCTCTCGGTGCTGATTGCCCCCGCGACGCCCCCGGACGCCGACGACCCCGACCTGGCTGCCTACGCGGCACCTGAGTCCAGGGACCCCAGTCACCAGCCGACCAACAAGTCGGACGTGTACGCCTATGGCACCCTGCTGCTGGAGCTTCTCACGAGCAGGCCCCCATCGCAGCACCCGCGGCTGATGCCTGGCGATGTGATGGGCTGGGTGAGGTCGACGAGGGAGGATGACGGCGGGGGCGGGGGCGACGACCGGCTGGCGATGCTGTTGGAGATCGCCATGGCCTGCCGGGCGAGGTCGCCGGAGCAGAGGCCGACAATGTGGCAGGTGCTGAAGATGCTGCAGGAGATTAAAGACGCCGTGTTGGACGACAGCGAACTGGACCCTGCTCAAGGAACTGTGTGCTAGCTTAGTTATTGCGCGTCCTTGTGTGCACTGCATCACCGTTTTTATTGAATAGGAGGAGGGAGGAGGAGGATAGTAGATAGAAAATTATTAGAAAAACAACCTCATATGTAACTTGTTCATAGCCAGTTTTCATTGAATGCCTTCGACATCCTTCGGCGGAGACACGGTTTTAAATAGGGCAATGACATGACGACCGTATGAATTTTTGTCCGTTCTACACTCACGAAAATTTGCTTATTCTTTCAGATCGAATATCTAAACTTTTCGATTGGTTCAATGTGAAGCATTTCTTGAATAATTCGTCGCGGCGTGGGATTTTGCAGACATGGCTGCTCATTTGGCGAAATCTAAACACTCAAAGTTTACTCAAGTAGAATGTTGCCTTGGTCGACTATAGCCATCAAATGTGGTCTTTTGCTATTGCTATAGTTATTATCTGAAGAGGGCCGCACCGGATGTTAATGTGGATAGTTAAGGGCTATTTAGGATACAGTGTCCACGTTGACATTTATTGAAACTGAATTTGGAAATACCCGATACTTTTTTTTAAAAAAGGATTAGGTATTCAATCATTAAATGCGTAAACGTTAATGCATCCATAATGTCATTACTCCTTATTTTGATGCCTGCATTTGTCGAGGATGAGCCAGTCCCAGATCTTAAAAGGGCGGTGTGACCTGAGGCTTGCTTGAGCGTGAAGCTTTAGGCCTTTCTCTTTTGTTCTATTTGGTATAAAGGTGAAATCTTTTGGGGATAGATTTCGCCGCACCAGAATGAATCTACTTTGTCAGTAGATCAACGGGACGACGTCCTATATTCTTTTTTCTTTATCTTTACTTCGCCTTGTCGCGTCAGGTGCATTTCCTTGGAAGTTGAAACTGATAAGTGCCTTTAACATCCTCAGTCGCTGCCCTCATTTGAGTAAGAAGCCATCCCAGTCGTGACCTGAGATAACTTTATTATAGCAGATTATTATAAGGATTTTATATGAAACTCATCACTTTACCCGGTATTAGTTTTTTTGTAATTATCCTATTACTGAAAATAGTTTATGTACTCTTACTCTATGTTTGAGTTAATTTTTGAAACCTAATGCCACCATTAAATGGCATCAAGTCAAATTCGGTTTTGAATTGATTATGGATACATATTTATGTAAAAAAAAATCACAAACTAGAGAGCACATCCAATTTGAAAAGGGGAAAACCTTCCAATGATTTCAAACTTTCTTATTTTTGAATTAATATCAGCGAAATTCCCATGAATATAATTATAATGAGATACTCTCTCTTGTTTGAAAAATATCAACGAAAATCCAATCGATGGTATAATTTGCAGATCATAATTCTACGCAAGTCTCTGCTGCCAAATTGCCAACTGCCGGGACGACACACCGCAACTCGGTCGGTTCTTATTTCTGTTCTTTCGGCTAACATTCATCGATCGATCGGCCGAGAGAGAGGACATGTCCACCGGCGTCGCTCGAGGTCGCTTGTCGGAGGAGCGAAGAGCCTGGCGTAAGAATCACCCCCACGTCCGTTTTCGACCCTTCTCCCTTCTTCAATGCATCCGCTTCCTTTTTCTCCTCCTTTTTCTAGTTTCTTGTTCTTGCGTTCCTGACGTTTCTGAATTCCCGTAAAAAATTCTTCGTCGGCTGGGCCTGGAAATAATAGGGTTTCGTGGCGAAACCGGAGACTGCCCCGGATGGGTCCGTGAACTTGATGGTTTGGCACTGCACTATCCCTGGCAAAGCTGGCGTTAGTCCTCGCTTCCCTAACCTTATAAATGTTATGACTTTGCTTTTGTTGTTTCCCTCTTGGGTATTTATTTGCGTTGAAATTGGAGGTGTGGTCTTCACTTAGAGAGTAAAATGACCCAGTTAGTGCGGCAAGGTCATGTGCTTGATCAGTGATTGGTATAATCTGAAGTGTTAGATGTTGTGAACTGTGGCTTCGATTTTGAAGATAGAATCACCAGGAAGATGTGCAACGTATGAAATTTGCACCTCTTAGCTTGTGGTGGAATCTTTTGATTGCACTTGGCTGCATATCTGCATCGCTGGAAACCGAGTATGCCGTTCTGTGCAAGCAAACATATTCTGGTTGCCGTGTTCATGAGGAGACTTGGTTGAAACGTATCAGATCCTGAGAAGACCCCAGATATTAAGAACTGACTGCTTTGGGAGTAAAGTTCGTCCTTTTTGGCCTCAAGTTGGTTAGTTTGTGGCATTTTGTTTCAATTGACCCAAAAGTTAGAATGGCTTGGTAATTAGGTTTGAGGACTAGTTTAAGTTCAGAAAGATGAGTTTGGCTGTGGTTTTAGGGCTTGATATTTGAGTGTGTAGGTGATAATTTGTTTTAAAGTGGACTTGCCATTCAGTGACGATGTGGCTTTGATCATTCACTAGTCAGTTGCCACCATTGTGAGGAACATAATTCAAAAGAATCTGCTGCTTTGTATTTGATGCATTGGGAGGCAATGGCGACAGCTTATTGCTTGGAAAACCATTAAAGTTTATTTCTTTAAGTTGCAAGGTGCGACTGAGATGATAAGTTATTGGGCTGGAGTCTGGACATGCAAGTTACCACTTCTTTGACAAGGAGCTCTTTGTTATATCTTGTCAAAATAACGTCAAAAACAATATCATATCAGATCGAAATGAAGTAAAAAGTTAAAATTGATAGTCATTTGCTAGATAAGTATTATTAGGTTTATCTGTGTAGTTCTACCAGATAGTGAAGTGATGCGTATCCTGCATCATCTGTTAGCTAATGACCTTATTACATGAAAAAGTTTACATTAATCTGATTGAGTGCCGTCTAAATGCTCAGTTTGATATGGAGTCATGAGAATTTAGAGAAACATTGTGGATGGATTTTGAGAAGCCTATGAATTGTGTGAAGTGCGTTGAACATGCCACAGACATTTTTTCTTATGCAGACTGACTGGGAAGGTGGCAATTATCCACTTACACTATACTTTACGGAGGATTATCCTAGCAAGGCTCCAAAGTGCATGTTCCCTAAGGATTTTTTCCACCTCAATGTCTATGGTTCAGGCATGGTCTGTCTGTCAATCCTCAATGAAGATGTAACTACTCAGTGTAACTGCTTGTTAATATTTGTGATGCTTGAAATGAAAACTTGAATTCATAACCAAATCCATTTTATTTCATGATGATTTGAAGGGGTGGAGACCCTCTATCACAGTGAGGCAAATCTTAGTGGGCGTTCAGGATTTGCTTCATCAGCCCAACCCCGCTAGTCCAGCAAATTATGATGAATACGAACTTTTTGTAAAGGTTGTCTCATCATATCTATTTCGAATTCTCGACTTCTTTTTTTGTTTATGTCCATTAATGCTTGAGGTGCAACTTTTGTGACCCTGATGACTAGGATCCAGCTGAGTACCAGAGAAGGGTGAGGCAACAAGCCAAGCAGTATCCGCCTCTTGTATAATTTCAAGCTTTATGATCAGCAGACCTCTGTGCTCTGGGCTAGATGGGTACCTAAGTTAAACTGAGGTGATCGCAAAACAAGGCTGAAGTGCTGATCTTTAGTTTATCTGCAGTCTCCTCTTTGAATTTGTTGAAGTGCTTCGATTCTTTGACAGACTGATTCACAGGCTTCCAAGTCTGAGGACAATGGTTATTCTCTGCTGCAAGAGGTATCTATTTCAATCTTATAGGCAATATGTATAGAATATTGGCTCGTTCTTTTTGGCTTTTCAAACCTCGTGATACATGATGACTCCACCACCCCCCCCAACAAAAAAATAAAGAAAAAAAAACAATCTCATTGACCAACATCCATGCTATTATAATTAAGAACCATTTCTTGAAAATCTTACCTTCAGCTTAGGCCAGGGCGTTATAGGTGGCGACATTCTAGTATGCACAGACTACTTTCATCGTATCTGGAGCATATGGGTTACACCGAAGTATTTAGGTCCACGTTTTGGAATTTCTGGAGTTGGACTTGATATGACATGTCCGCTAATTCCTCCTTAAATTTCCTTGATCAATAGTTATTTTATTGGAGTGCGTGGTTTCGGTTGTGAAACTAAACCAATGCATCTGGTTGTCATATTTGATTCCTTCCCATTTTAAATGTTTGTGAGGTCAACGACTGTTTTCCTCTGCCTTTTCCTATAGGCCACACAAAAGACCTGACTAATCGCAGTCTTCGCCCGAAACTCTGATTACAACATCAAATGTCAAACCCCTCAACCAACACGAACTCTGATTACAACATCAAATGTCAAACCCCTCAACCAATACGCTCTTCTGTCTAGTCATTTCGTTCTTGTTCATCTTTTGGTGTGGTTGGTACTTAGTTCTGGTCAGCAAAATGTGCATGCCACTCTGCATAATCTCTAGTTCTAAAGTTAAGATCTTTATCCCTGATCTTGTTTGGGAATAAAAGCAAAACTGGTCTGATCATTCTTGGTGCCAACCACCTGGTGGTTTCACCAAAGGAATAGCGAACTTGATTGCTCCGCAAGCATTCATCACCAGGTTCTCTATTGCGTCCTACTACGGTGATTGAGAGATTGGCTTGTCACACTCTTCATAGCCCTGCTTCCTGTGATTTTTCACCTAGGAGTTTCATTCTCTGATATGTTTTCCCTATTTGTGGCACTATGACGGGCGGGTTTGCTTTTAAAATGGGAAATTATACTTCATATTGCCCCCAAATACTTGGGCACAGATGCCTCTTTCTGCCTGACTTCATTGTTTTACGTGATGTTCGTCCAAATTTAATAGATCATTTAACTTATTCCAGACACTGAAGGAGCAAGACTAAGAGGTGTATGGACATTTGCATTAGGATATGTACAAAGTGAAGTCTCACCAAAAGTAAATAACCTTCAAAATCAAAGAATAACTGCTATTACAGATGTACAGAAACTAACCTGAATCCTACAAATAGAAAGACCGTCCAAATGCCTTCCGATTTTGTTCGGAAGGCAGAGATCTCTCTGTCGACCTCGATATTGGTTTCTATGATGAAAGGACACGAATCCCTTTCATACTATCATACTCTTTAACACAAGCGGTGTGCATCAGCTTTGTGGTGCCAAAAAATCTCCAGCTTTCATGTATGACATGGTGACATATCGTTTCTCATAGCTACAAAACTGTGTTGGGGGATCTTCCGCTACTATCCAGAGCGATCTCGAATAGATCAGCCTCAGACTCGTCATCAAAATCCCGAACTCTGCTGTTGTTATTACCATGGTTGTGGCTGCCTCTGCTCATGAACTGGTTTAGCCACTGGGAGTCGATCCTTCCCATTGAAAACAATTCTTTGCTGTCCTCATAACCCAGAGCTGCTGCAGGGGAATTCGTGAGTGGCCCAATGAAGCAAGGGTTAGACGTGCGCTGCGTGTTAGCAGGTCCGTATCTGAAGGCAGCTTGTCCGAAGTTCACGAGAACCATGACGTCACTGTTCGCCGCGAGCGTTGGATAGAGCGGAGCGCCATACTCCTCCGTCTTGCAGTGGATCTCGTGCATCAGCTCCGAGTCCACTGTGAAGAAGACCTTCTTTTGCCTGGGGTCGAACCCGCATCCAATCACCTTCTCTGTCCTTCCCCATTCCGCCTTCTCGGATTCAAACACGAGTCTGATTCCTGAATGAAAGATGAATCCAAAGGGTAAGTTAACTGCTAACAGCAACCTCAGAAAGTGAAGAAATAATTAGCAAGATTCATTTTACTCGATCAAGTTAATCGCGACTCACGGGCGGGACTTACGCGAAAGAATCCAATAGTAAGTTGCATAAAAGCGAGATGACTACAGGACGGAAAATGACACAATGATAGCATCAAATAGTATAGTCGAGATCTGAACAGGAAAAAGGCATTTCATTTTGATGATGGCTTGTTCTTGTAGAGCAAATCTTGGCAATGTCAAAAGAAAGCAGAGGCCTTTCCTTACGATTGACTCTTTACTCGCACTGAAAACGAGAATTAGTGGCAAACACATAAGCCATTGGCTTCCACTTTTCATGATCAACAAACCATATGAAATCAAAGCGCGATCATGGAAGCGGAAAAGCCATTCCCATCAAGAACTTTTTCCTGCTGCCCGGTGACTGTCGAAAATAAAGGTCGTACCTTTTCGGGTTTTTTTTTTTTTTTTCCTCATGAAAATGTGCACAGAAGATGATAATGCAAGGATCAGAAGCTTTTACCGTCAAGAAAGACGGAGCCGTTCGAGTTGAACCCGATGGAACCCGGATAGCTTCCGGGAAGTTTCAGGGGAAGCGAACCTCCGGCCGTGAGGCCGAGCGACACATCCACGGGCTCGCCTTTCCCGCCGTCCTTAACATTGAGCATCAATTCTTCGACCCTGTAGTTGTTTCCGTGACCGTGGCTAGTGACATGGGCCAAGGACTCCGAGTTGGCGTTCAAATTGGAACTGTCATGAATGAGTTTAGTCCTCTCGCCTTCCTGGGACTTGCGGGGATCGCGAACATCGCTCCCGGAGTACAAAACCGTGATCTCGAAATAGGCTTCCTGAGGGAAAGAGGAATTGCCCAATGGAGGGCCCGGCAAGGGCAAGGCAGTTTTGATGACAGACGAAGCTGCCATGGGATTGTTGTTGCTCAAACTTATCTTCTTCAGCAGTCCAGGATTCAGTCTTATCTTCTGCACGAAATCCGCGGAGCCCGGGCAGACTTCCCAGGCTATCTCCGGCTCGATTCCGCTCCTGTGATCGCCCGCGGTCGCGCAGGCGCCGAGCAATATTGACCGGGTCGACGGGGACGACTTGTAGCCCGCGAAGGCGAACCTCGACCACCCGCTCTCCACCGCGTCCGTGACGAGCGCCGGGTGATCGGCCCAGCTGAAGAGCGGCCTCGTGGAGGCGCCGCGGCGGAACGCGTAGTACCCCGGCCGCCTCCTGCCTTCTCGGTCCAGCTGGTGTTGCAGGCTCGTCTGGTGGAGCTTGGCGATCGCGTCGTGGAGGGACTCGGCGGTCCTGGCCCTCGCGGTCGCGGCGGTCATCGCTCTCGTGACGAGCTGCTCCCTACCGCTTTCCTTCGAACCTCGGCGCCGACACGCGTAGACGGCGACGGCCACGACGACGACCGCCAGGACGACGACCGCCGCCGCCGCGGCCAATGTCAACGGGATCCATGCTTGCATCTCCTTCCGTACCCGACGACGACGACGACGACGACGACGACGCCCAGAATCAGCTCCTCTGCTCTGTACTCCGTTTCTCCTTCGAATTCTTCCGGTTCTGGAGAGACCCTCTTTGCTTCTGCGCTGCCGAGAGAGGAAGGTGGGGGGGGTGGCGTGATAAAACGCGGTCCTTGGCGGAGAGAGACGGAATGGGAAATGAACCAAGAAGAGGAAGAAGGGAGGCGTGGACTGAAGACTGGTTCAAGAAAGGCAGCAGCAGCAGCCCAAAAACACGAGAAAAGAAAAACCGAGAAATGGTCGAAAACGATCGGCAGAAGTCTCAGCACAGCACCGAGGAGGAGAGAAGAAAAGTACAATTCCCCGACAGATGGTCAGTCGTATTTCTGCCTCCTCATTTTTTTCTTTTGGGCGGTTCGTCCCGTGGCGCTAATCGCACGGGGATGGGACGGTGAAATCGGGTTCGCCCTTCGATTGACCGCGAGCAAGGCTCCCGCTCAAATCGTTAAAAAAAAACAAAGATGGGTCGTCGGGCTCCTTTTGGCTCCCGAGCAAGAGGCGTCATCAGAGACGAATCGCGAGGAAAGCGTCCTCCAAATCCGCAACAGGCATGCGAAAAGGAAGAAAAGAAAGACAGCCAACATCAGGAGGAGGCGAAGGGAAAGAACAGGAACAGCCGGGCGTCCGCGGTCAAATCGCATGATGCAGAAAAGTCAATGGACATCACCAAGGACACATTTTAATAATCTTTTCCGTCCCGTCCCGTCCCGTCTCATCATGGACGGGGGGGCAGATGAGTACGGGTTTTAATCAAAACTAACGGACGGACCGGGAAGGGAAGGGGGGGTGTGGTTTTGTCTCTCTCTGTCTCGAGTCGTGAGACGTGATGCGAGCAGGACGAGGTACAGCACCGCCCCCGCACCCGATCAGTTGTCCCGGAAGAATTCATTAAAAATCCGTCCCTTTATTTTGCCAGTATTATTCAAATATGGTCCCCCTCGTCATTCCCTTTCATTTCGCTTTAGACCGACACGCCGTCGACTCCACAAGAGAAGATAAAAAAACGCTACGCGTTTTGTTGGTGGCCGATATTATTGTTTGTTGTTGTTGATGATGCGGGTGCTGCTGAATATTGAAAGAGGAGAGAGAAGAGAACCGGGGGGATTGGGAGTTTTGTTTACGTGTCGGTGTGCGCCCACACGCGACTCATTACGCAGAATTTGGGGCTTCTAGAAATCCGCAGTTCCTTTTTCTTTTCTTCTTTTTCGATTATTTTTGGGAGAACGCTATCCGATGTTGAAACCATCTCTGATTCGTCGTCCCCGTGTCACGTTCGTGGATTTCCGGGAGGAGGGGGGGCCCCGTGCGGCGATGCCGAGGGGGGACCACCGGGAGCCTGTCCTTGATGATTTCGCGCTCCCAGAAACCCTTATTGTTAAGTATTACCGTAGAGTAATTTAATTTTCTAATATATTTGATTGCAGATTACGCAACAATAATCACCATGTAATTGAGGATCACACTACTTCCTTCATCAGTGATTGTTGACAAAATTCCAAATAATATGGGTCAATAATATAGCCGGAAAAACCGTGAGATCAACGATTTGACATTGATCCCAAGTAAAAAAATTGATCACAAGGTGTTGTGTACCGGATCTACAATAATTTACTTCCTTTTATTTTTTATTTACTCTAATTTTTCAATTAATTCTCAAATTTTTGATTTGTTTCTTTACAAAATATGGAAGTCGATTTCCATACTTGAAACTAAACATCCCATCCCTAGATCCTAAGAAGCTGGGAAATCAAACTCCCTATTTGCGTCTTTCCAAGTAGGAAGGATAGCTAGTGGTTAGTAATTTACCTTGTTTAACGAGTCTATTTAAGTATTTTTCTTTTTTTTTTCAATTGAATGGCTGTCGATACATGTACGTGGAAGTAATTTTGGTAGGTAACCTAATAAGATCATGGGATCTAGCCAGTTGAACTTGAAATTAATTTTGGTTGGCTTCGACAAGGCGACGTAGTTATATAGTCCACCCTACTCGAAATATGCTACATTTACTCTTTTCAAATAATTTCGGATGTAAAGAACCAATTCACCACCGGCAAGTCGACATCCAAATTTAGTCATCTGGTCGATAAAAGCATGCGGCGTCTCCATTCTAATATTTTTTCTTCCGTGATACAGGAGCACTAGCGGGCGTAAAGATCCAACTACCTGAAGGTTCTATATTTTTTGATCGACGTCTTGTGGGTACGTGTAATAAATGTGAAGAGTCCTGGAGTGGGGAAGAAAAATGTCCCGATGGTACGTTGACTAGCAATAGTGGATCGAGCACAAATGCCAACCTCGCCACACGTGAGCTTTTAACAGAACAAAAGTGATTTTTTTTATTTTTTTTTCCAATCCAGAAACATCAGCAATTCAGCACTTGGCATTTTGCATATTTTTTCTCAAATCTTGACTTGGGGGAAAGGCTAGCTACACTAGCCCGGCTTTCACAAAGATGCTAAAGCATGCATCTTTTTTGACAATTCCACTCCTAAAAGATCTAAATCTACCATTCTTTGGTTCCTCAGTAAAAAGCGTCGTTTCCAAAAAAAAAAAAAAGAAAAAAAGTTTGGGAAAGCAATGGGGACTCCTCGTTGCTCCATGTATTTCCCCAACCAAATTCCGGTTCCATTTTACGCGCTTGACTTGTTGGGCGTGTGTGTTCGGATCAACCGGTACTTTTAACATTTGACTATCGCTTTTAATTTTGGGAAAGAACCACGAAAGAAACCCTAGATTATGGCTAATGTTATGCATTTATCTTGAACTTCTTTTAGTCATATCAAAAATCCAAAACTATGCCCACCGTGACATATTTACCTTAAATTTTTTCTTGCAACATATATTTACCATCCGTTAAGATTCCGATAAATGATTCTGAAACTAAAACATTCACTTAATCCGTGTGGGTGTCATATCAATGCTATTTGTTTTCTAGTGTCTATGTGGGCAGATTTTTTAATGGTTTTCATTAACAGAGAGTAAATGCATTATAATGATATAAGTTTGGGATTCTTTAGTGTTAAAAAGAAGAAGTCTAAATTAAATGTGTCACGATGAGCATAATTTGAGGTATTTTGTGGTTTTTACCCTTTATTTATGGCATTTTTGGAGTTTAAGTTTTGTTTGACATTGAACACCTCATATATTTTAGAAATCATGTGGAGAAATTAGTTTGAAAAGTTCTATACCTCATACATGGAATGCGATCAGTTCCCGGGCTTTTTTGAAAAAGTTAATTGAGTCTCTTTTTTCTTAAAAAAAATCCGAGTCTTTTTCGAAAATATAAAAGATAAGACATAGAAGACCATCTGAAATCATATATGAGGTGTGATAGTCGCTTCAGATGCCCTTAACTAATTTATCATTAAACCAAAGAACCAAATATATCCGAGGTGCTACGCGTCAGCTTGGTTCATTAAAAATATTAGATTATGGGCATCATCATGTGCTAACTGCTTCAATCAAGAAACAATAATGTGGAGGTTACCATACAACTTTGAGATGTGATTTGTTGTGTTGGATGCATTAAGGGGCTTGGCAGAGTAGTTTCAGCCAAAAAGGTTTGGCATGACCAAAAAAAAAAAAATTGTATGGGAAAAAATAACCAATTCACAACAAATGATCTAGCCAAATAGAGCACCCGCTAGTCGATCATTTAGAGAACTTTTTTTCAATTCATCTTTTGTTCAATTTTGATGTAGATCAAATTGTTTTTTTCTTAATAAACAGTTCCACCATGATCATGGGAGGAGGAATCTTTCTATCTATACCATAAAAAGGATCAATATAATGTGTCGTGCAAATTCCTTCCAATCGGTTCTCTCCCGGCGCACAACGAAAAGGTTGAAATTCGTAAAGTTGCAGACATGATTGGGCTTAAACTCGAATGGGCCTGGTCCAGCAATTCTTCGGCCTCGTACCGAGAAAACCGACTGTTTGACTTTCTCTATTTCTTTGGGCCGTTTGCGAAGAGTTAAGACCAAAAGAAAGTAGTCAAGAACAAATGTCAAATGTTCGATGTCTGGAGAGAAAGTAATGCCCGATTCTCGCTGCGCAAAGGTAACATAATCTACCTTCCAAGCTCTCTTCATTGTATTGAGGAAAGCTTGAAAGTTAATATTAGCTCCCGAATGCAGCTTTCTAAATACCGTGCAATTACATTCATTCAGGATCTCCTAAGATATTACTCTCTCTCGAGGAAGGGCGTCGACTTCCGTTTTTAGATTTCCTAATCTTCTACACGAAAGAGCCAAGCGATTATCCACTCCCTCATTTTCTTCCATTTGCTCCAATGGAGGATGAAGCGGGTAGATACGACTAGATCGAGGGGGTATATCAAAGTCCACAAACTAAGCACCACTGGTTTCCAACTTCTCCCATCCGGTGGGGATGAAGAAAAATTAGAGACCCACGCGATTGAGAACAAGATGAAGACCCAGAAAATACCAAAGTGAAGATTTCAACGCCCTAACCTTTTGCGTGAAAGAGGAGGAACATTTAGCCATTACCGATCATAGCAGGTGAACTTGGGTTTGCAGACGATGTCCTCATCATGAAAGGCACATCATGTAGGATGAGTAAGAGGTAGGGGTGTCATTTGTCAAAATCAGGGATGGGGGCTATAGGGATTTAGGGTTTACGGTAAGATTACTGGGAAATAGGGTTTTTTGGGGGAAGCTACCAATATCATTGGTAGAGAGGAGCTCTGCCTGGCAAGAGAAAGGATTTTTCCCAGTTGATATCAAGCTTAAACGCTTAATTTCGGACTGGATTTGTTGTGGTGCATGAACGAGCTGTATTATGCAAGTCCCATATCCAAGATTTGATGTTGGTATGAAGCAGTCAATTCTTGATTGGCTCGTGATTGATTGGCTTGATTGAGCATTTTAGATCACTTAATTTCGTACTGGATTTATTGTGGTGCACGAATGAATTGTGTTAGGCGAGTCCCACGTCAAAGATTTGGTGTCAAAATGGAGCAGTCAAATTTGTTCCTTAATGGCCTGTAATTGATTGATTTAATTTTTTTTTTTTAATGAAGATGGTTCTACCTACATATGATGTTGGGCTCGAACCTAGACTCTCTCTTCATAATCTCCTTAGACAAAGGATTCGAGCTTTTACCATGCAACCTGACCAATAATATTAGAGTCGATGGTTAATTTTGCCAGGCTCCAGAGTAAATTCCAATGGAAATTTACAATCACGGTTTGTTTGGCAAAAATAGAAGCTGGTTAGATCTTCTTGCGAAAAGAAAGACCGTAGGTGAAGGCAGGCATTGCGGTGTAGTAGAATAGTTCCAAGTTGACAATTGACAGCAATTGTCATGCATAACTTGAGTGTTTAGTTAGGAAATTGACTACCAAAATAAGAGATGATATAGAAGGATATATCAATGTGGAAACATACCTAACACTAAAGCCCGGTAAAAACGGAAAGTTACACATATGTCAAGCAAGATCTTATAGGTTGCTTTGGATTTCATAACTTTGTCATTAGATTTGAGAAGTCCTTAAAGTCGGTGGAACCGGAATGAGTTTTTCCAAGAGGAATTATTGATGGTGTAGAATATAATGAAAAGCGGTAATAAGATATCTTCAGAAAATAAAATTAAAAAATTTCTTTTTTCCAAGACGGGGTTAAACCTCTTCCTCCTCTGAATTAGTACTCCACTACTTTTAGTACAACTGTACTTCAAATTCCTGGATTAATAATTGGAAAAATGCAGCTCTTAGTTGGGTCAAAGCTTAATCATAGTGCATAATCTAAGCTTCTTCCAACTCGAAGAAATACTTGTATATGTGAATTCATGTCCTCTGGGCCAGCTATGTCCTTTTCAGCCTCAACTGGTGGTGTTCGGTTCCTCTTATCCAACATAAAGAAGTGCGTGTGGAAATGAGTAAGCAAATTTCTAAGATATAATAATGCATGATATGCGGTTGTCAACGTCAAAAGATTAGAATTTGCCAACTAATTGGCATTTTCTTATTAATTAATGTCATCCAATGATAGGTGATCAATGATGTAAGACACAACGCGATACTATTTAAGTACCCAATGCAAAAGATGGACTTTGGGAATTTCAAGTGATTCCAATGCGTGATTCATTGACATCGATATCTATATATTCGTCGCACCGGAAATGAACAGATACGCTTTCTCCTGCTTCAATTACTTCTGTTGTCTATTACTATGTTACAACAAGAGTTCATTATATTTTAGTTTATACCGCTCTACTGCACACAAAGCCCAAACAACAACTCTCCTCTCCCCTCTTCTCAACCCATGTTACCATGTTGCCTGCCTCCTGTTGGGTAATCCACGAGAGAAGCTACTGTGATTAGCTTTCCGCTGACGCTGACGCCGCTCTGCTGTTGCCGCCATTCTCTCCATTTTATGTTCAATATTGAGGACTCTCTCTCTCTCTCTCTCTCTCACACATCCATTGACTAACCCCCATTTATTTTTAACTCGTGTTTGGGTTGAAATCTCGGCCCGATGCACCAGGTAAAGGTTCACTACCAAACTACAATCTTTTCCAGTCAAGATCGCACTCCATAATAAGCCTGTTCCCACGAACATTGATACATATAGTTGTGGCTGAATTGTAGCCATGCTGAAAAGTTTTGCCAGTTATATGTTTAGTGTACATACTTTATAGCCGCCACATCTGAAAGTAAGGCAAGACAGCTTCCTTAAAAGCTCCTGTAAGAGATTGTAATTTCAATAGCACATTGGCTCTTGATGTGTTAAAAGGGGCGGCGCCCCATTTCACAGCTAAAAAGTGAATCGCAGAGCAGCCGTACCGGTTCTAATTGCAGGTTTTAGGTTTGATTAATCAATGACAAATGACATGCCGCTGGCCCTAAAGAGAGGTCAAACTGAGAGCTAACAAAGCCGTTTTTATTTACTTTTGAATCCTGCTTTATTTGGCCTACAAGCCCCCCCTCTTTTTCAGGTTTTCCTCTATCATTACGCAACCGCAACTGATGCGCACATGTCGGGATTATGCGTTAAATTATAGCAATCGGTGTCCACTACAACCCCATCTCTCACCAATGATGGAAATGCATTAACAGTGCTGTCGGCAACACACATGCCGGCCGAGTTTCGGGGGCGCCGACTTTTTGTCATCTTATAGATTAGGCCTAGCATGCATCGAATGTTTTGACTTTGTAATTCTTTTGCCAAGACTAACCTAATTCTTTAAGGCAGGATTCTATTGCTGCGTGCTAAAAACATGTTCCTTTCTGTATTGGTATATTGCTCATTCACACTAATTCGAACTAATGGAAATCAAGATGTTAATCGTCGTATCTGACTTTCTAAGCTTTGTTCATGCACAGAAACTGGCACGTGTTTTGACTGGCCTATGTTCAATGGTCATGTGTAATTTGACTGTTGTTTTCTTCATTCATATGAGGAGAAACTATTTATATGCAACCACCGGCCGCGGTGGCTCCACTGGATAAGACTCTGCTGATCCTCAACGAAGAGGTGAAGGGTTCAAAACCCAGGGAGGGCAGGTGTATTAAGCTCGGGGTGGTGGGTCCTCCCGCTTAAATGTCACAGGGGGGGTTTACGCGGCGCATTTGTCGGTTCTGGCAGTTCTGCTCCTCTAATACCAAAAAAAAAAAAAAAAAACTATTTATATGCATTACTAGAATTGCTAATGTTGACAAATCGATCACTTTTTTCTATAGTATTGTGTTTGAATTGTGAAGGCAAAATCATTTCTCACAAGTTCACGTGATATGTTGCAATCCATGCCTAGAATGAATCATCCTATATAAAAGGAAAAAAATAAAATAAAAATTAAGACCACATACAAATAGGTGATCATTTTTCTAGGCACAGAATGACCAATAGTGAAAGATGCTAGACACTAGAAGGACGTTCGAATGGATTGAAATGGAGAGCCATCTACATGGCGCTCCGTCTCTTTGTCTCATCCTGCTTTGTGACAATATGGGATTGGAGGTGGGCGACCTCGGATCGAGCATCGAATCGGAATTGAGACTCGGCCATGCCTAGCTAAGCTCCATGTGCGACCGCGACGAAGGCGAGCCGACCAGTTCGGTCGACCTCTCACAGATCAGTCCAAACATGTAGCGCGAAACCAACTTATGGGGTTCGTCGATCCATTTCTCTTCTATATTGTGACATCATCATTACGCAATCTTCCGTTCATGACGATAAATCATGAGGCAAAAGGGGCCACATGCGGTACACCAGATAGGAGTCATTGTTTTTGAAAGTATGCATCGAATTGACAACCCTTGCTGTTGCTATACATCCACTTGACAGGGATGATCGCTGGCGTGGACGGAAAGCGACTCCAGAAGCCGATCCGTCCGTCCGTTCCGCCACCGCCACCGACCTAATTTCTTTAGGCTCTCGCCACTCCCGCCCATTAACTTTCTTTTTCTCTTTTACACAGGTGAGGATTGGCCCCCTCCCTCCTCCTGCCTCTCTCCACTCGTCCACTTGTCCACACCGAACCGCTTCGTGCTTAATCATTTACCTCACGCAAGCCAGACATATCATATTCCCCCACGAAAAAGACGAAGATAAGAAAGGGAAATTTTATTTAAAATGGCTTGTAAATCAATAATTGTTTGCTTACACTTTTTAAAAAGTTTCATCGAAATTTAAAATATCATTCAAATATCAGTAACTCTGAAAAACTGTCGTGACCCGCAATTTTTTTTCCCTTTGAATTATCTCAGATTTTCTTACAATTAAAGTAAAAATACGAATTCATGCCATGAAAAAAGAAATACTTACCAACCATGAAAAGTATGAAAAATGGATATATCGAGTAGCTCACCATTTTTGACAATTTCATTAAGCCATTGAGAGTCGATTTTAACATGCTTAGCTTGTTTAAAGTAGCTCGCTAAAAACCTGGATAAAGATCCATGTCCCGTCACGCATCTATCGATGGGTCTACAAATTTCAAACTTCTAATGCGATAGCTGTGAATTTCGCAACCGCCATTATTCATATGAAACTAATGATTTTTCCATATTTTGTGATGTAATTCAGCCTTCTATCCGGGACTTTACGTAATTTTATTTTATGGGGGTCATTTAATAATTTTTCAGTGCGACATGCAAGAGGGCCGTGGAACTTCATGCTTTGCGTAGTAGAGCCGGAACCGTCCACGTTGGCGCTCCCGCCGCCTACTTCAACTACTCGCCACCGTCGCCCCTTCCAATTTTCCAATTTCATACTCTCAAAAGGAAATGTTACAGATGACCACTTACATTGTATGTCGTGATGTGTCGAAAGTAAGATGATTTGACTAAGAAATTATGCCGTAAAGAGAAGCTTTTCCATTTTTCTTTTCCATAGCAACTTTATGAGATGAATATTTTGTTATTTATTTTTTAGTGATCCCATATTTATACCCAAATTTTCTCCTAAAAGTTACGATTATTCGACATGAAGTTTTCCACGCCGTGCGCCTTTTCGTTGACAACCGTTCGTCTTGATGGGAGACGATGTATAAATAGAGACGTACGTTCATTTCGACGTGTGATCAAGGTCTAACACAAAATCTTCACATTGAGAATACACCATCGAGCACGTGAAGAGATTTGGTTAGTAGAGTGCGCCTATTTTCTTGATTTTTCGGGACATTCGACGAACGTGAATGCAAACAATGGCTGGAGGTTTGTCTACAAACGATCTTGGCTTCCGCATATGAATAAATTTATGTCTTACATTTGGTATCAGAGCACGTTAATGCCTCTGCCTTGTTTTTCTCGAATTGTTGGTATATTTTCGGTGTATTTTTGGGGCATTTGAGAGATGAACAGTAACTCGGCATTTTGAGGCCGAGAGAGAAACTCCCAAATTCCAAACAAATTCCGGCGACCCACCCCATGATTTCGGACCCATTCGGTCGCACCGCCATCAGAACGTTGGCCATGAGTTTTTCCGGTATATTGATGTTCGCCGGAGGCTAATCGGGCGGCGGAAGTCTCTGTGGTTGAGGTTTTGTGTTTTTGGGAATTTTCTCATGATTTGGAGCTTATTTCTTCGTCATTTTCGCTGAAACTTGTATCCATGTGGTCGTGCCGGCTTGCTCTTCAAAACCCATTATTTATTTTTGTCTGAAATGGGCTGCCGGAGAAGAAACGGCCGGCGAAACCACGGCGGAACGGCGAAAAACGGCGAAGAAACGCTTCGTTCGCGCGAGGAAGAAGGCGCGTGGAGCCCACGCGCGCGCTGCGGTTGCAGGCGCGTGGATTCCACGCGCCACGCGCTCTCACGCGCGCGGCAACCGTTGCGCGCGTGGGATCCACGCGCGGCAGTTGCCGGGCGCGTGCAACGCACGCGCTGCGCGGCTGAACGGCGCGCGCGTGCGGAGCACGCGCCCGCGCGGTTTACGGCGCGTGCCGAGCACGCGCCGTGCGCCGGACGCGCACGTGCTCGGCACGCGCCTGTCGTTCTCCCACCGCGGCTCCTATTTTACACTTTTGCCCCAAATTTTTAAATTTTTGCAATCATGCCCTTGGCCAATTTATTTATTTACTGTTCTGCCCTTGATGTATTTATTTATTATGTCATTTCATGCATTGTTATGAATATTTTTTATGCATGAAATTAAATGTCCAATGGTCCATATAATTAATTAATTAGAGAGTGGCCACAGCATCTTTAATTAATTAAATTATATATTAAAAGCTTCCGGATCATATTTAGAAATGGACATTGATTGTAATTAATTATATTAATATGATGAATTTTATCCCACAGGAATTTTCATTATATTAATATGATTAATTAGGATGAAATATCATATTATTTTTCTTAATTTACCCACAGGATTAAGAAAATAAATATAATATGGTAGTTTCTTCATGATGTAATTATGAATCTATTTAAATTAAAAACTTAGCCCACGGGTAGTTTTTATGTTATGTGATTCATATTGTGACATGTTTACATTGGTAAAACATGATTTATTTTTATTTGCCTCAAATTTTGTAACATAAGCATGATTATTTGATATGCAGTTTCGCAACCTGTGAATTTCTCTGAATTTAAGTTTGATGTTCCAATACTGAATGGTGAGAACTATAAAGTTTGGAAGGAGTCAGTTCTTCTTCAATTAGGGTGGATGGACATTGACTATGCTATAAGGAAAGACGAACCACCCGCTCCTCGATTCGAGCACTCTAGCTGAGATAACTCTTTATAACCAATGGGAGCGGTCCAACCGCGTTTGTGCCATGTTTATAAGAGCTAAGATATCTCCTAGTATTCGTGGTTCAGTTGCTCAGCATAGCAATGCTAAGGCTTTATTGGAGGCCATAGATGCGCGGTTTGAAAGTTACGAGAAGGCGCATGCTATGACCCCGATTATGAAGTTTTCATCATTGAAGCTCACTAGTGTTAGAGGTGTGCGTGAGCACATCATGCAAATGAGGAACATTGCGGCTCGGCTTAAGAACCTTGAGGTTGAGATATCTGAATCCTTCCTTGTGTATTATGTTCGAACACTCTCCCACAACAGTATGCACCTTTCAAGATCTCTTATAACACACATAAGAATAAATGGTCTATTAATGAACTCATGACCATGTGTGTTCAAGAGGAAGAAAGACTGGTTATGGAATTGGGAGAAAGTGCTCATTTGGCAACACAAGGAAAGAATAAGGGCTATGGCAAGTATAAGGGAAAAGGTAAAATACCTCCCCAAGCTGACATTAAGAAAGAATCCAAGTGTTTCTTCGTAGACGAAGGGGCATATGAGAAAGGATTGTGTCAAATTTAAGGCCTGGCTCGAGAAGAAAAGTAATCCAATCTCTTGTGTTTGTTATGAATCTAATATGACTGATGTAAGTCACAACACTTGGTGGGGATTGATTCTGGATCTACAATCCATATTTCGAATTCCTTGCGGGGTTTTCAAAACCACCGGAAGCCGAGTGGGAAGTGAACAAAGCATCTATTCAGGAAACAAGATGCGTTCGCATGTGGAAGCTATTGGGACATATAGACTAGTTCTCAATAGTGGTTTTGTTTTAGATTTGGAAAAGACCTTTTATGTTCCTAGTTTTTCTAGAAACTTAATTTCAGTTTCAAGACTTGTACTTTTGGGATACTCTTTTAACTTTTCAGATTCAAACTTCTATTTATCATTTAAATCTGAAATTGTTGGGAGTGGTATTTTGTCGATGGTCTTTTCGAATTAATTTACAAGACAATGCCTATTATGATGCGATGCATGTTCAAAATAAAGCTGGTATGAAACGATGTGTTGTGAAAGAACATTCCTCTATGTTGTGGCACCGGAGATTGGGACATATCTCCATAGAAAGAATTAAGCGATTAGTAAATGATGGAGTACTCGATACTTTAGATTTTGCGATTGTGATACTTGTGTGGACTGCATAAAGGGAAAGCAGACTAACAAGTCAAAGAAAGGTGCCAAGAGGAGTACAGAAATATTAGAAATCATACATACAGATATTTGTAGTCCGGATATGGACTCATGTGGTCAAAAATACTTCATCTCATTTATAGATGATTATTCACGTTATATGTATCTCTACTTGATTCATAATAAATATGAAGCATTAGATGCCTTTAAGGTATTTAAGGCGGAAGTAGAGAAACAATGCAATAAGCAAATTAAGATCGTGAGATCGATAGAGGTGGAGAATTCTATGGTAGATACACCGAAGATGGACAAGCACTGGTCCATTTGCAAGATTTCTTCAAGAGCATGGGATAGTAGCCCAATATACTATGCCTGGTTCTCCGGATCAAAATGGCGTAGCGGAAAGAAGAAATCGGACCTTATTAGACATGGTGCGTAGTATGCTTAGTAGCTCCAAACTTCCTAAATTCTTATAGACTGAAGCACTTAAGACGGCAGTGTACATATTAAACCGAGTTCCGACCAAGGCTGTCCCAAAGACACCTTTTGAGTTATTTAAGGGTTGGAAACCGAGTTTACATCATGTGCGCGTTTGGGGATGCCCGTCTCGAAGTAAGAATTTATAATCCACAAGAAAAGAAGTTGGACCCAAGGACCATAAGTGGGTATTTCATTGGATATGCCGAAAGGTCCAAGGGATACAGGTTTTATTGTCCATCTCATACCACTAGGATTGTGGAATCAAGAAATGCTAAATTTCTTGAAAATGACTTGATCAGTGGGAGTGATCGACCAAGGGATCATGTTCCTAAGGAAGATCATTCAGACACTCAACTTTCCACCTCAAGTTTAAGATTGGTTGTTGCTCATAATGCCCCTTGTTCGCCCGGCTATTGAACAACCAATTGAAGTTCCACAACTCGCCGATATTGATCCGGTAGATCCGGTTGTTCGGCAATTACCGTAAACCGTTGAACAATCGGTTGAGCAACATGCTCCTCAAGAGAATGTTGATCCAACATTGAGAAGATCTACTAGAACAAGGAAATCGGCTATTCCTAGTGATTATATTGTGTATTTACAAGAGTCGACTACAATATTGGAGCCGAGAATGATCACCGAAACGTTTTCACAAGCCATGGATAGTGATAAATCCAATTTGTGGTACAATGCCATGAAGGAAGAGATGAGTTCTATGGCATCTAACAAAGTCTGGGATTTGGTTGAGTTACCTGATAGTGCGAAGGCTATTGGTTGTAAATGGGTCTTCAAAACTAAGAAAGATTCATTGGGTAACATTGAAAGATATAAAGCTAGACTTGTTGCCAAAGGATTCACTCAAAAGGAAGGAATCGATTATACCGAGACTTTTTCTCCCGTATCTAAGAAAGATTCTCTTCGTATTGTTTTGGCATTGGTTGCCCATTTTGATATGGAATTACATCGATGGATGTGAAAACGGCGTTCCTCAATGGAGAACTAGAGGAGGAAGTTTACATGAAACAACCTGAAGGATTCTCCTCTAGTAAAGGTGAGCATTTGGTGTGCAAGCTTAAGAAATCTATATATGGCTTGAAACAAGCATCCCGCCAATGGTACTTAAGGTTTCATGATGTTATCTCTTCATTTAGTTTTATAGAGAATGTCATGGATCAATGTATATACCAGAAGGTTAGTGGGAGCAAAATTTGTTTTCTTGTGCTATATGTGGATGATATACTACTTGCAACCAATGATAAGGGGTTGCTACATGAGGTGAAACAATTCCTCTCTAAGAGTTTTGACATGAAGGATATGGGTGAGGCATCTTATGTCATTGGCATTAAGATCCATAGAGATAGATCTCGAGGGATTTTAGGACTGTCTCAAGAAACCTATATCAATAAGGTCCTAGAGAGATTTCGGATGAAAGATTGTTCACCAAGTATAGCACCCATTGTGAAGGGTGACAGTTCAATTTGAATCAATGCCCGAAGAACGATCTAGAAAGGGAACAAATGTGCAACATTCCATATGCTTCGCTGTTGGAAGCTTGATGTATGCTCGAGTTTGCACTCGACCCGACATTGCTTTTGCTTTGTTGGAATGTTGGGAAGATATCGAGTAATCCAGGTTTAGACCACTGGAGAGCTGCAAAGAAAGTGTTGAGATACCTTCAAGGTACCAAAGACTATATGCTTATGTATAAACGGATTGACATCCTGGAAGTGATCGGTTATTCGGATGCGGAGTTCGCGGGTTGCATTGATTCACGAAAATCAACATCTGGATACATTTTCATGTTAGCTGGCGGAGCCGTGTCATGGAGAAGTGCCAAGCGAGACTTTGACTCGCTACTTCCACTATGGAGGCTGAGTTCGTTTCTTGTTTTGAGGCTACCTCGCATGGTGTATGGTTGAAGAGTTTCATTGATGGGCTTAGAATTGTTGATTCTATTTCTAGGCCATTAAGAATATATTGTGACAATTCAGCTGCAGTTTTTATGGCTAAAAATGCCAAAAGTGGCGATCGAAGTAAGCATATCGACATTAAGTATTTAGCCATAAGGGAGCGTGTTAAGGAGAATAAAGTGGTCATTGAACACGTTAGCACTGAATTGATGATAGCTGATCCTTTAACTAAAGGCATGCCACCGATGAAGTATAAGGATCATATAACGAGTATGGGAATAGGTCCCATTATGTGATTTGTCGACATATGAACAATTTTTGTTGTATGGAACTCTTATTCAGTTGTAATGTTGATTCTCAATTTTTGTGTACACATTTTGTTGTTTATGAGAATAACATTTATCCTTGATTTACGGAATAAACATGAGGTTTATTCATTAAGATATGTTGTCACATATAGGCTGATATTAAAGAAATAAGATGCATTGTGATACATGGAAGGTATTACTCACTCTTAGAGGACATGTCGCCATGATCCATGTGTTTTGTTTCTTTTCTTTAAGCATAAAGTTTTCGTGGAATTAGTTGAATGATTCGTATGATGAAAATGATGGGATCAAGTGGGAGAATGTTATTTATTTTTTAGTGATCCCATATTTATACCCAAATTTTCTCCTAAAAGTTACGACTATTCGACATGAAGTTTTCCACGCTTCGTGCCTTTCGTTGACAACCGTTCGTCTTGATGGGAGACGATGTATAAATAGAGACGTACGTTCATTTCGACGTGTGATCAAGGTCTAACACAAAATCTTCACATTGAGAATACACTATCGCACGTGAAGAGATTTGGTTAGTAGAGTGCGCCTATTTTCTTGATTTTTCAGGACATTCGACGAACGTGAATGCAAACAATGGCTGGAGGTTTGTCTACAAACGATCTTGGCTTCCGCATATGAATAAATTTATGTCTTACATATTTTAGTATGTCATAGTCCTAAACATAAGTATACCCCTAGAAATAGTTAAAAATTAATGAGTCATTAAATTATCTCCTGTGAGAGAATCTCCATGCTCATAAATTTAAGTGAATTTGACTTCATTAGACGCGACATGCTTCATGGGAGAACGAAAATGTACAAGTATTTCTGTAAAATAATATAGATGGAAAAGTTATCGATAATTTGAAGAATTGACAACATGATAAATTGGCAACTCAAAGAAATCGAGTCAACAATTTTGGATGCAACCATCAAATAAGTAACCCTCAGTATAGTGGAATCAACTATGAAGATTATGGAGTTGAAGGAAACCGTTAACATAGTGGAGTCAAGTAATTGTTTGTAACCTCTGTTTGTATTTTACGAAATAAAACCTTCCTGTGTAACATCTGTTTGCAACTTCCCTTGGTAACCTTCGTTGATAGCCATCAATTGTATGCTTCAAATAGCCACATCGTACTTAACGGAGGCCCATGATATAAATCGAATAAATTTATTATCTTTTCAATATTTTTACTTTCCTACACAATACTTTATTGTCCTGGCAATAGCTTTCGAATTCGCATTGTCGATTAAATTCCGACATGATATCTTTATGCTTTTGGGTTGTGTCGTCAATTAAGTTTTGGTATAATTTGTTTGCATATGGTTACTGTACCAAGTATGTATGTTCCAAGCTTTGTCATCCATTAAATTCTAGCATGGATTGTGTCTATACAACCCAATTCTAATGAAAGTTGTTGGTGCCTTATTGCTAGTGATATTTCCTACCCAGAGTTAATGCATAACCCTACTTTCTTTTAATTAAAAGTCAAAAAAGGATTTTCAGTGAAAGATATTTCATCACATGAGTAATTCCAGCGAAAAATATATATAGTATTGTCATGAGTAATACATTAATAAATCTTCATAAGATTTAGGATTTAATTAGCCAAATTGAAAAGTTTATAACTAAATTCACTGTCATACGATAGATTTAGGACTTTTAGAACAAACTACGCCTCTAATTGATAGGTTATAAGCTATAGATACCATTTGTATGCAAACTCAACTTTATGTAAATGTGGGCGGTGGCCATATCTGTAACACGCCAATCAAAAGAATGATCGAAGGAAGCTGTCCTCTAACCAAGAATGGAAAAAGATATAGTCTATAGCTCAATCAAGTTAATTGATAAATATTTCGCCGAAATTTCGGCTACAATAAAATATTTTTCACCAAAAGTAGTTTTTCGGCTTTTATTAAAGGAGACAGGTTGTATATTGACCCGGACGGGAAATAGCACATGTAGACAAGAGAATATAAATTTTTTACTTTAGCAAAACTGTACAAATATGAACCAAGCAAAAATTTAATCGACAACAAAATTAGGAGAATATAGCCATCCCCACAAAATCAAAACATAAACAAGTTGCATCAGAATTTAAACAACAACAAAGCTTTAGAATACAAAGATGTTATGCTTGAATTTAATCGACGATACAACATCCGAGATAGAGATACACATTGGAATTTAATCAACGACATTGATATGGAAGCTACAATTAAGAACTACGTCGGAATTTAATTGACGACACTAGTATGAAAACTAAAAGTAGAAAGTAAAGATGACTAAAAGATAGTAGATTTGCTTGTTTTTTGCAGAGTAGTGGAATGGCGACATTTATAGTGGCTGTGTCATAGCCATCCCTAAGCAGTTCTCCTGTGGTTGTGGTCATGTCCCTTCATCTTTGAAAGTTTTATGCAAATATATCTAGAATACCATGATCTTGTCTCCAAACGGTTGTTCCTTTAGTAATGGAACAACGGTATTTATAGTGGTTACGTCATAACCATCCCTGAGCAGTTCTCCTATGATTATAGTCATGTCCCATCAACTTTGAAAGTTTTGTGCGCATATTTTCACAATATTATAATCTTGTCTTTAAACAGTTGTTGCTTTAAGAAGACGTGCTAACATAGCTTTAATCACTTTGTTTTCCAGTAACTTCACCCTTCATGCATTTAACTTTCTTCTAAAGCCTTGATAGTTTATCAATCATATTAACCTTTACCTTTGTGCACTGTAGCTAACCATACATTGTCATATATCAACAATTGATTGGTAGTGATCACCAACATGCGTTAATATCGATATCGATCCCTGTAGTCGTCAACAATGGCATGGGTTACGTGTTTGATAGTATTTGACACTTCATCACGTGAGTATCCATATCGATTACCTGATCACTTTTTCGTGTAGACAACGGAATAGAAAATATAAGAAATCAATGTCATGTTCGAATCATTAGATCCAGACATTTCAAAAAATTATTTTGTGGAGTTGAATCTATTGCTAATAAACTTTATCAATTATCATCATAAAGTCCAAACATCCTTATAAATTAAGATCTTGCTTAAAATTCGGGTTGTTCCTTAGGACTTTCGTAAGGACGAACCTCATTATCTCGTTATCCAATCGGGGATTCCACGCACTATTATAATGAACTCATTATTGTCCGCTTGTAATAAGACTCGAAATAATTGCATGTGCGATGCTTCTCCCCAGCGGAAGCGCTGAAAACTACGTGCAGGCTCGCTCGAACCTGTCCGTGGAGTAAAGTAACCTTTTCTTGGACTTGTCCATCAAGACAAAAATTTGCCCTAGCGAGAAGTACGTACACATCATTCGAACGTACGCGGACCCCGTCGCGGCAGCCGCTAGCGATTAGAATCGACAAATCAAGCTTTCGAATTAGCAGTGAGTTGCCGCAGAAGATGACGAATCATTACCCAATTTACCAGAGACCGAATCTCGCGGGGTGCGCGAGAGAAGAAGAAAAAAGAAGGAAAAAGAAAATTGGAAGAAGAGATGGGAGCGATGGATTATGTCGGCCAGGTTTGGATTATCTTAAAGGGAAAGATCAACGTGGCAGCCGTCCCCAGACGACAGACTCGCAGCCAAGTCGGAAACTCCCTCTCTCTCTCTCTCTCCTCTCCTCTCTCTCTCTCTAGAAATTCATATTTATATTCTCATATGGAACGCAAACCAGGGTTTTCATGCGGCAAGCGTTTTCTGGGATCATTCCAGTGAGAGAATATCCCCCATGAGCGAACGTGTTTGTCTTTTGCTCCTTTGTTCCGAGTTCTCGTAGTTCCTGAGGTTGGCAAGGAAGGTGGGGGGGAAAGGGAAGAAAAGGAAGGGGCCATCATCGACCATGGAGGGCGAGTTCTTTACTGCAACACCGAGCACAACGGCGACGGGAACGACTGCTGAGAAGCGCAAGCAGAGACAGCAGCAGCAGCACCATCATCACCATCACCACCACCAACAAGGTGAGAAGCCGTACAGGGGGATACGGATGAGGAAGTGGGGGAAGTGGGTGGCGGAGATCCGCGAGCCGAACAAGCGGTCGCGGATCTGGCTCGGCTCCTACACCACCCCGATCGCAGCGGCCCGCGCCTACGACACCGCGGTGTTCTACCTCCGCGGCCCCTCGGCCCGGCTCAACTTCCCCGAGCTCGTCTTCCAGGAGGACGACGAGCTCCGGGACCTGTCTGCCGCCTCCATCCGCAAGAAGGCCACCGAGGTCGGGGCCAGGGTCGACGCCCAGGCCTCCGCGGCCCAGCCCCCCGCCCCGGAGCCGAACTCAAGCCGGGTAGCCACGGAGAAGCCGGACCTGAACGAGTACCCAAAAGCGGAGAACTCGGACGGAGACTGAATTAAAGCGGAGGATCATCCATATAATCATTTAGCTTCATCTGAATTTTTTCGTTTTTTTTTTCCTTTTCCCGTTTTGCTGTAGTCCGTAGTGGGTAGCCGAGTTTTGATCTTCTCCTTTTCTTGGTTTCCACGCGCCGATTGATCTTACTGAATATGAAGGGGGAAAAAGACATGGCCCTGATGAAGTTTTTTCGTTTCTTTCGATAGAGAGATGACAACAAATATGAAATACATCTCTGACGCTGGAAATATATAGAAGCAATCAGATCATATCGTGGCTCTGGCTTTGTCTGCAGTTGCTCTTTGTTTGTTTTGTTTTGTTTTTTTTTTTTCTTTTTTAAGGTTTAACAACAATTCACAGAAGCAATCGAGAAGCGGAAAAGAGAGATCCAATCAAATTTTCTCGTTGGTTTCTCGAGACATACACATCTGTCTGCTTCTATTTTTCTGGGGGGTGTGCGATCGATGGAGATTTGAATTCTGGGGAAGCTTGGACGTGAGAAGAAATGGGGACTTTGCCCAAGAACGAGCGAGGGGAACGAATAAGTAAAGAGAGGAGGCGGATGAAGGAATTGAGTACGGACCCACTGTCTCTTTCCTCCTTTGGTGTTCTTCTGGGCCAGCTCTTGCAGAAGCTGGCGTTTAAAGAAAACAAAGTAGATAAGGAGATAAGGTGGAGGAGTTAGCCACCAGGAGCCGTTTGCCTACGGTGTCCCTGTGGACACCACCAAAAAGCAATGGAACAGTAGTGTCTCTAGAAAGAGAGAGCGAGAGCGAGAGAGAGAGAGAGAGAGAGAGAGAGAGAGAGAGAGTGGTCCAGAACGAGGGAGGTTGTCACCGTCATGGAGGGCGAGGAAGAGGAGGAGGGTGGTGGTGGGAGATTACGTAAAGCTTCGTCTGCTGCTGCCGGGGGAGGGTGGGTGGTGAAAGGATGGAGGAGGAGAGAAGGGGGGGGTGAATATCATTGTGTTTTGCTTTTTTTGCCCCTTTGCTTTTTCCTTCTCCTCTCTCTCTCTCTCTCTCCTAATTTTTTTATTCTGGGTCGGCGCACTATAATAAGAATAAAATAATTATAAGACGGGGCCGCCCAAGTTTTACTAATATAATCCGTCAACCATAGGAAGCATGTAAGTCCTGCGAATAGAGAAGTTATCTACTCGTCAACCAAGATTTGATTTTACTCAGTTGAGCGTCGCAATCGAAATATAATACAACGTGGCTGGCGGTCCATGAGATAGCGAGTAGTAATATAGTAAGATATATAATAAACTTGTGTTTAAGTTACGGGGTTAGTATAGTAATATAGTAAGATATAAATAATAAACTTGTGTTAATATAATATGGCCGACCCATGAAATAGCGAGTCGTAATATAGTAAAGATATATATAAAGAAAACCGTGTTTTAGGGGAAGTGAACGATGCTCGATCATTCTTGATTCGGAGATATTTCTTACTTGTGATCATGCACAAGAGAATCCTTATAAAAGTAACTCTCTTCACCCTGTCTTGTCTTCTCCTCCGTCGTTCACATCCTCGTCGCAGCATGTCGCACTCGCTCCTCGCTCCCGTGCCTCACCACCTCTCGCTCTCCTTCGACTCCCTTCGTCGGTATACCCTGTCGATTCGCATAAACAAACACGGACATGACAGAGAGAGAGAGAGAGAGAGAGAGAGAGAGAGAGAGAGAGTGGGAGGGAGAGAATGACGCTGATGGAGACAAACTGTCTGTTGGAGGAGTCGACTGCGATGGCAGGCGGTGGTCATGTTGCTTGGAGGAGAAGAGAAGGGCAAACGGAAGAGAAAGAGAGAACGGAAGGGGAGAAAAATTCAAAAAGGTCAAAATTAGAAAATTCAATCGCAAAGTGACCCGTTGCCTGTAAAACAAAATATTTTGAAGAGTCCCAACCTAAAGGTTTTTTAACATGTCGAGATAAAGTCAAGATACTATTTTCGGCATACATGTGGGATTAATAGGACAGAAACGCCTCCACTAATTTTTGTGCCAAATGTCCTCTCAAAACATATGTTCTAAGAAATGCCTAGAAAAGAATTAAACAATATAATTCCAAGCACAGGCCACCTAACTCTCGACCTACTTTACCATTTATGTCGGAACCTAACGCCGCGAAGAGCCTTTGGACGAATAGGTAGAAGAACACGAAGGCGTCGTAGTGGTAAATTATATAGGCCATGAATTTTTTTTTGGAGGCGACATTCAAATACCATCTTTTGTGCCACGTGAAAAATAATTATATATGTACAACACATAGATCGATTAAAGTGAAAGTGTGAGACAAAATAATTAATATATGCGACAGCCGTGTTTAACGGGAATAAATACCAAACCAAACATTATTGAGGGGTGCTCTTTTACATAGGGATCCCACTTTCGACGTCCGATTTGCTCGAGGCGGAAGGACGGCGGAGACGCGGCCACGTGCGCCGCCACGTCACCATCTACGGCCGCGGAGCTCGACACGAGGAAACGCCAAGAACCGAGGCGGCCATGAAAAGCTACGTGCCCGATGGTTGGAGTGGAGGGGGGATATTCTACAGATATATGCTCGCATTATTGGACGGTCCGCTCGTATTTCTTCTTTTTTAATAATGTTTTGTCGAAACGCTCGATGCGCTTTCCCTAAAGGAATTTCCTCAGGTTGGTGCAATAGCAAGTTAAGGCAAAGGAAAAATCCAGATTAGCATTATATTCGCCATCAAGGGTCCGCCCACCTTGCTATCCTTTTCAATCTAATCTATCCGAACCCCACGGCCAAAGCGTGGATTTTCCTTAGATACCACGTTATGTTATCACTTGCGGAATTGTTAATTAGCGCCAACTTGGCCACTGCTAGGGATAACTGGAGGTGATTGGTTTCCGATCCAGTCCAATTCTAGAATCAAAAATTGGACGGGAGGAATCTAGGATTGGACCTAGTTCGATTCCGTTCTTGATCGGTCTAGTGAAACCGATCATGGGGCGAAATAGAAAGATCAAAAGAAGAGAGGAAGCATGCATGTGACATCTGAAAAATAAAACTAAATAAATAACAATCGATTCGGTCGGTTCGTTTCCCTTTTGGAATCTGAAGCCGGATTGTCTAGACATCGGTTTTACTTTTAGGAATCGAGAACCAGACCGACATTCTTGGGGACCGAACTTATTTAGTTTGATTCAAATGATTTCCAATTCAATCAGTCCGTATAGCTCAGCCCTAAGGGTAACTGTTGGCTTGGGCTATGCGGGCTTTTGTCAAAATTGGTTTCGCCTAAACGTTTCCGCCCAAGGCTTTTCCACCTAAACCGAGGCAAGGCCATATGCCCCGAAGCGCATAGGATTGGCCATTCCGGGTCGGTCGGAGATGGAGGCTGGAAATTCAATTCCATGCTCTTTTTTTCGTGTATAAAATGCATATGAATTTTCTCTAACTTGAGCACCGACATCTTGGAAGTTTTAAAAATGCGTTTTCCATACCTCAACTCAACTAATCCACCCAAATTTTCAATCCAAGTCTACCACCGCCCGCCTTCGTTGCTGACCCACCACTCCCGCCGCATAAGACCGCCCCACGGATGCGCCTTCCCAAATCAGAGCCCGAAAACAGAGGTGGTGTTGTTTCTCCAATCAGACGCAAAAAACATATTTGGGACATGTGGACCGACATGGGCCTAGTACAGCCCAAAATATATTGAGCCAACTTGGGCAGGCCGGTGCCGTACGTTTTTTTATTTTAGCACACCCCTAATTGCTACCGTTGTGCCCGTGTGATAGACTATCGTGCGGTCAAAATGTGTTAAAATACATAGGCAAGCAACTAATAAGACTTATAAATATGGGGGTGGGAGCAATTACTCAATTATGCCGAGACCTCCACGTGTCATAGAGCAACATATGCCCTCGCTCCAATTTAAATTTGCCACCCTTTAGCATTCCATCCTATATTGCGTTAAAATGCATACAATGAATGCACACAAATTTTCAATGTCAAATTCATCTTAAAATCATCTGTCAAGTAAGCATTTTAGTGGGATATTGTAGAATTGTTTACGGGGGTATATTTGGTTCAAGGTATTGGTTTTGAATTGTGTGAGATGAAAATTAATTTGAAATCAATGTGTTATAAAGATATTGGTTGTATTGACCCTTTTAATAAAAGCAAATCCGAGCTCTGTGTAGATTAGTCGAAACCTTCGAAGTGTTCAGTGTGTCGGCATAGATTTTATTTTAAATACTATGCCGCAAGAGGGTAGAAGATCCTTTGAAGTTTGTAAGATCTTTCGACCTCCTACATCTGACGTTTCAATTCATCCTCTCAATTCGAACCAATACCGAGAGTTTGGAACCTGAATTGCAAGTTGCAAACGTGGGATTAATAGTGCTTCCGGTTGGGGCAATGTTACAGATCCACGAAGCAAGCAGCTTCATTTTTGCGGAGGCAAATGACAGATTACGCGCGTAATCAAACCCGTCACGCACGGATCCATACCGAAAGGTAAAACGAAGGGCCAAAGGCCCAAAGGCAACATGAACTGCACAATCCCTTTGGTCTTGAAAGGCCTCATCCCATGGGGGAAACCAGCAGAAGCAACGTACTGGTGAGCATGCCGACACTTGCCGACGAAGGCCGGCCACCCTCGCTTGCAGGCACGCCATGAGTGGGGCGGCCGTGCCGCTGCCGATGCCCCCAACTCTCCCCCTCCCCACCTCTTGTTTTCTCTGATTGCAAATGCTATTCTCTTTCAATTTTATTGTTTTGTTTATTTATGTTGGCGCGACTGTATATGTCAATGTTCCCTTTGGCAAATACGGGTCCCAAACTGGATTCGATTCTCATGTCAATTAAAAAATTCAAATCGACTCAAATCAAAGCGTACAAGGACAATTTCGATCAAATCATTTTTTGAGTATCAAAATAAAAAAATTAACTAGGAATTTTGATATTGATATTAACTCGATTTGAAAGATATAAAGAAAATAAAAGAATAAAAGGAAAAGCGCAAAAAATGGGCTTAGCTTTGTTTAGAGAACAACAAAGAAAGGGAGGGAAACTGTACAAAAATTGCAGAAATATATTAAGGGTAACTTGAGGTATTAAGGACTCGATGAATAAGAGAAAATTAAGGGCTATAAGTTAGGCGAAGCTATTTTCACCTTGTATATCACTAAATACACTCTATATTCACTCAAGGAAATAAATATTACCCTTAATCGTTACTTGAAAATTAAAGTGGTTGATCCTAATTTATCCGCTTTCCTTGTTTTGACTTTTCTCTACGAAAGTTCTACTTTCCATATCACGTGTTTCTTTTTGCAATTTTTTAGTGGGTATCATGATACATATCAAAACCATTACTTTTTTTTTATCTTCAGATTTTACCTCCGTAAATTGTAGTTTCGTTGGAGAGCGAACCATTAAAAAAACCCAGTTCTTTTCATTTTGTTAAGCAAATTTTTGGATTGATTGTCAAATAAAATAAAGAAAAGAATTGAGCATAAACAACTTTTTAATACTGATAAATGTTCTGTAAATATTTATTTGATTGTGCATGTCACTACCAAGTTCATTTTTTTTTAATTGTTTTTATATACGCATAATGGATGATTGTATAAAGAAAAATTTCAATGCATGTAAGAAAAAATCACAATTACATCATCCAACATGAAAATCAATTAAGTTGATGCTTTTCAGAAGTTAAGGGAAAAAAAAAATCAGAACTTCAATTAAAATCTCAGTCGATTTTCTTAATTTCTTGTATCCAATTTTCCCTTTTGATTTTTCGCATTTCGCTCGTTTTTATAGCCGCCGCCGCGCACGCTTCCTCCGATCAAGAACCCAACGCCCGGCGACCGGCGGCGCACGGACGGAAAAGCAACCAACTTTTTCCACGCCATCTCTCGTCAGCTCGGCTCGTGGACAACCTCGGGGACCCGGCGCCGCGGCGAGCTGCCGAGCCGCCACGCGTCCTCACGTGTCCGATTGACCCGACCGCACCGACCCCCCACCATCATTCTCTCCGTCTCTCTGAAATCACACCCGCTTTGTCTTAGCGGTTACGCCAGCCGTAGAAACCGCCACGTGGGCCCCGCGCATACGGCAGCGAGCGGATCGATCCGACGGCCCACGATCCATCTCCGTCCCCGATAGGCCCCAAAGCTAGGGTTTGCGGGAGCTCCCCCCCACTCCAACGGCCGTCTACGGTATATAAGCGGCGCGGGCCTCTCCGATCCGGTGCGGTGCAGTGTCGGTCCTGCCCTCCCACCACCCAAAAAAAAACCAAAAAAACCTCCGCAATTTTTATTCTTCTATCGATTCGTTGTCCTCTCCTCCGCCGCCGCCGCCGCCGCCGCCGCGTTGGCCGTCCGGTCCGGCCTCGGCCTGGTTTCTCCGGCGATCCTATCTTCAGTTTTGTCTCCGCTCGTCGTCTCCCTCGTTTCGAAGAAAGCACTCAAAAAAAAAAGAGAATTTTTTTTCACGGGAAAAGTACACGGTCGGGCTATATTCCTTTAGGGTTCTTCAATTTTTTTGGGGATTCTTTGTTCAGGAGAAGGGGGGTTCTTCAATTCTTGTCGGGAAGAGGAAAAGCAAACAGTTTTGTGAGAGACTAGGGGTTAGGGTTTTCGTGTTTTCTGTTCTTTTTTTTTTTTTTCTCGCGATCGGGACTAGGTAATGGCGCAGATTCAGGCGCAACATCAGGCCGCCGCCGCCGCCGCCGCCGCGGGGGCAATCGGCGGTCCGAACGGCGTCCCGGCGGCCGGCGCGGGGGGCGCGAGCCCGTATCTCTCGACGTCGCTGTACGTCGGGGACCTGGACTTCACCGTCAACGACTCGCAGCTCTACGATCTGTTCAACCAGGTCGGCCAGGTCGTCTCCGTGAGGGTTTGCCGGGATCTGAGCACCCGCCGGTCCCTGGGTTATGGCTACGTCAACTATAGCGACCCTCAGGATGGTTAGTTTGTCTGCGCTGGATATATTAGAGTTTAATTATCCTCTTTGCCTAACCGATTATGTGCTTTGTCGTGGACGCTGAATGAGATTGAGTGTAAAGTGCTGCGATTTTGGTTGAGATTTTGCTAACGTGCGCTGTTTGATTTGTATTAAGCAATGTAAATCTTAGGATTTGGCATTGCATTTGGCAGAATATGGTCATTATAGCCGTCGATTTGTAAATATGGTTGATTGTCCGCAAAATATTGAGATTGATGGTGAGATTCTGATTGGGTAAAGTTGCGAGGACTGTCTTGGCAGGGCAGCTTGGAGTTTCATGCGCATTATGTGGTCGTGAAACCATTTTATGATCTTTGTTGGGTGTCATCTCTTTTTGCTGTGTTGCGGTCTTCTATTTTTATCTGCCACATTATAATTTCTGAATGAGAAGCCGTTTGATGGAATTTGCTGGTGTGGTAAAGTAGGCCAATTTGGAGTTGTCTTGTAACTCTAGAACATAGTTTTATCCTGGTAATGCCCAATCACTTTGCCAAACGCTAGATTGAGAGTGACACGTGAGTGACGTGATGCTCCATCTGTCACTTCTTTTAAAGAGACTGAAATTTTTCCTGGAAGTTTGTAATGGGAGAGTTTGTGTCCTTGGAGAAGAAGGAACTGTGGCAATTGATTTTGTGAAGGCATCTTATTAAACCCTCAGTTCTGAATTATGCCTCTATCTGAACTGCTGAGGAAGAGTGTTAATTAGCGCAGTTTTTAGGCTGTCAGCTTGTATTTGACATTCTTGTTTCACCAGTCACGAAGTCTTTTCCCGTCTAAGCCGCTTTCTTTTTCACAGCATTATTTCTGCAGCTTTCGCTGGCTTCAGTTTTCATTATTTCTCTGCTTGTATCAATACTGTTATCCCCTAGTCTTTGATCTCTTTGCCATGCTCCATCTCCCTGCTAACGCGTATGCTTGCATGCATGCGTTCTTGTGGTTTGTTTTGGAAGTTCACGTGTATTTCTATGTTGACCCAATGCACAATAATGCAGCGGTAAGGGCCTTGGATATACTGAATTTCACTCTAGTGAATAACAAGGCCATTCGAGTTATGTATTCCCATAGGGATCCTAGCATTCGCAAGAGTGGAGCTGCAAACATATTTATCAAGGTACTACTATTTCCTTTAGTACACATTTGAGAACTTGCTCCCTTGAATTGCTTGACCTCTCAGTATTTTTTTTCTCCTAAAAAGTATTAAATGAGGTGATGGATTTTAATGGAGAACATGTCTAGTTTGTCTAGTGGCTTAATTTAATATTGCTTCTATACTTTTTTTCCCCAAGCATTAATGCCTCCATTTTTCCCGGGATGTGTAGAATCTGGACAAGACGATTGACCACAAAGCGCTTCACGACACTTTTTCTTCATTTGGCAACATTCTTTCCTGCAAAGTGGCCAATGATGCTCAAGGCCAATCAAAGGGTTATGGATTCGTTCAATTTGATAATGAAGAATCAGCTCAAAATGCAATAGATAAGTTAAATGGAATGCTGATCAACGATAAACAAGTTTATGTTGGACACTTTCTCCGCAAGCAAGAAAGGGATACTGCTCTTAACAAGACAAAATTCAACAATGTGTATGTAAAAAACTTATCAGAATCGACTACAGATGAGGATTTGAAGAGGACATTTGGCGAGTATGGGCCCATAACCAGTGCTGTAGTAATGAAAGATGGAGAGGGTAAATCAAAATGTTTTGGATTTGTCAATTTTGAAAATGCAGATGATGCTGCCAAAGCAGTTGACTCTTTGAATGGTAAAAAGATTGACGAGAAGGAATGGTATGTTGGAAGAGCCCAGAAAAAGTCTGAAAGAGAGCTCGAACTGAAAGCACGGTTTGAGCAGAGCATGAAGGAAACAGTAGACAAATTTCAAGGTGTAAATCTCTATGTTAAGAATCTCAATGATAGCATTGATGATGAGAAACTCAAGGAATTGTTCTCAGAGTTTGGAACAATTACTTCCTGTAAGGTCAGTAAGTAGTCTATTGACAAATTTTAAAAATGCCTTTGTCCCTGATCTAACTTTTGAATAGGGAGTCCATAAATTATCTTATTCCATGCGGTTAAACAGGTTATGCGTGATCCTAATGGAATTAGCAGGGGCTCTGGATTTGTGGCATTCTCATCTCCTGATGAAGCAGCTCGAGCTGTAAGTCCTAAAATTGTTGGCATCTGGTTGACAGAGTGTTTACTTGCACAATATGTATCTGGGAAGTATCATGTCTTTGTGTATTGCAGCTTGCTGGTATGAATAATAAGATGGTTGTCAGCAAACCTCTGTATGTTGCACTTGCCCAAAGGAAAGAAGAGAGAAGAGCAAGATTGCAGGTAAATAACTATGGCGGCATATTGCAGGATGAATGAATATCCTGGTTGTTTTTCATAGCTTTGATTGATTTTCCTTCCTCATTCCCTGTTTGATCTGCTGTATTGCTTTTCACGTGCTTAATTTGTTTGCATACATCTGTCATACTGGTGGCTTCACAATTCACAAGTTCAGTTTCAAGTTTGCAATTCAAAAAATTACTTTTAGACTGGAGTTTGGCCGATATTATTCTCGGTGTCTTTTTATCTGACTAGGCTTTCACATGCAAATAATTTTTTGGTTTTGTTGAATCAACTTGGGTTTTCAATTCATTAGGAGCTTTATGTAGTTTTTTTTTTTTTTGGTAAAGAGGAGCTTTATGTAGTTTGTCTGACCATTTTGCAAAAATGTATTGTCAAGGTCATTAATTGAAAAACGAAATAGGATATCAATTGAAGATGTGGAGTGTTCCATGATTTTCCATCCATCTTTCCATTTGAAATCAACAGTTAACATGTAACTTACTACGGTTTTTTCAATTGTCTCTTGGCATTTCATTGCTGGAGATTTACTACGCTATTGGGTCTTTTTGAAGCTCAGGGATGATCGGTCTCAGGGTTAGTCAGGTCCAGCCTTAATTCTGGAACTGATCACGTGACTCCCAGTTCCTGAATTGGCGAGTTCCTATCTGATTCACAGTTCAACCTGGGAACCTGTCCATTATATGTTTTGTAGGAACTTAAGTGTTATCATAAAACTATTAAAATAGCACCTATACAATACAAAAATATAAGTTGGTCAAGTGGTTATGTTATTGGTTCATCTTGAGATCATGGTTCAATTGTCAATGCTTGCAAAAATAAATTTCCTTTCTTAAAAGAGGCTACGAAATCAGTTTAGAACCCAGTTGAACCTGTTTGGAATCGGTTTGAACCTGTTTTCAGGTAGAATGGTTCTGGTCTTGGAATGGGGAACTGAACTGGTTCTCTCTAGAATTGACCTTGAAATGGTTGGTCCAGGCTGGTTTGGTCCAGTTCTCAACCCTAGTTGAAGTATAACTGGTCCATCCTGAGAAAGTTCTTCTGATTTCTTTTGTCGCTTTCTCTTCAGGCGCAGTTCTCGCAGATGAGACCCGTCGCTATGGCACCATCTGTTGGTCCTCGAATGCCTATGTATCCTCCTGGTGCTCCAGGCTTGGGGCAACAGTTTTTATATGGCCAAGGTCCACCTGCCATAATTCCTCCACAGGTAAGTATCAATTTCAGCATAAGTCAATGTGGTGATGTTTTTTGTTAATTTGTTTCTTTCTTTTGTTCTGAATAAACTTCGTTCATCTTGCCACTGATTAGTTAAATGTTAGTAACTTTTCTTTCATAATCTTCTTTCTCGAGTGATTGTTGCTGTCCCTTTTGTGCCATTTACATAGTTTTCTGTCCGTGGCTCTCTCATCTGGCCTTTGTATTTGTTGAATAAGGTGTCTATGTTCTAGTCAGATGGAGTTTATAGTTGCCCACAAAGGTGTGTGCTTTTATACGTTTACCATATGTCTTCAATATCTATTGATTCTTATTTTGCATCTTGTGATCCAATTAAATTCCATGCCCAAGTTACATGCATCCTGGATCTATTAAACGTTGAATAAGGCACATATGTATCATTGAGTCAAACCTATTCAGCTCAAAACAATTTGTTTTATTGACGCATAAACTAATATGGCGTCTTATCATTGTCAAAGAATATATAATTGTTTTCTCTCTACTATATCAAATAAACTTGGCAAATTTGTTTTACAAACTCTTTATATTTAAACTTCTCCCTCTGTGGTCCAAGTCTAAGGAATGTGTTTGGAGTTCTTGATGTAATATCAAGCCATCACATGCTGG
This sequence comes from Eucalyptus brandiana, assembly GCA_014182725.1. NCBI lineage: Eukaryota > Viridiplantae > Streptophyta > Magnoliopsida > Myrtales > Myrtaceae > Eucalyptus > Eucalyptus brandiana. The sequence goes on along the minus strand of CM024673.1, from coordinate 1,493,696 downwards.
CCTCTGAGCTTCATTGAAGGTCATCTGTTTGAGTTTTTGGGCATTGTTGGAGATAGTTGTTGGAATTGTAGCAGATATGTCTGGGTAAGAGTCCACGTGGCTTGTGGTATGGTTCATGAATTTGCCAATGCATTACCATAATACTATTTGTAATACATTTTTGATGTTATTGATCTTGTGTATTCTCTAGGCTGGATTTGGTTATCATCAGCAACTTGTTCCTGGGATGAGGCCTGGTGGGGCTCCTATGCCCAATTACTTTGTTCCCCTTGTCCAACAGGGTCAACAGGGTCAACGTCCTGGAGGACGACGGGGAGCAGGTCCTGTGCAACAAAATCAGCAGCCTGTGCCGTTGATGCAGCAGCAGGTTGGTCGAGAGTGAACTCAGACTTTTCATTCTATAAGACAGGTCATTATCTGTTCATAAATACCTGTTCTGTTTCATGACCAGATGCTCCCAAGAGGACGCATGTATCGGTACCCTGGTCGCAATTTGCAGGAAGTGCCAATGCCAGGTTCTGGAGGCATGTTTCCTGTTCCTTTCGGCATGGGTGACATGGCTTTGCGGGAGCCTTCGGTTCCACAACCCTTGCCAATCACAGCGCTGGCTACAGCGCTTGCAAATTCTTCACCTGAACAGCAGAGAACAGTAAGTCAAAAATGAAATCGCTTTGCAGTGAAAAGGTTTATTGTCCCTTGATACTTGAGTCTGAATCTGCGACCTCTGCTTTCTCTGATCTATTACTCAGATGCTGGGTGAAAGTTTATACCCATTGGTGGATCAGCTGGAGCACGATAATGCAGCCAAAGTGACTGGCATGCTTTTGGAAATGGACCAGACTGAGGTTTTGCATCTGCTCGAGTCACCGGATGCACTGAAGGCAAAGGTCGAGGAGGCAATGGATGTCCTGAGGAGCAGCGCTCCTCAGCAGCAGCAGGCTAACAACCCAGTGGATCAGCTGGCTGGTCTATCCTTGAGTGATAACCTTGTCTCTTAAGTGTCTGGCCTGAAGGAGAGATGTTGGACGCTGGAGCCTTGACCTATGTCTTTTGGGAGGCACCATGCGTTTTTGATGGGCTGCTAAAAATTTGCTCATTTTGGTTGGACTTTGGTATTTACTTCTTAGACTGGTTTGCACGTTTAGCTATGAAACCTGGTGTGGGATCGGAGATTATTTTGTGTCTTTGTTGCTGTTGGTGTTGATGTTTGCTGTGGATTTGTTCTGCATTTCCTTTCTCATCTTTAACATCAGTCTATGCCGTTGACTGTGGGTAATGGTTTTCAAGAACATGTAATAGCGTTGCCTGCATGTGTGTGAAGTAACGGGATAGGACTTGTGCTCAGTGTGGTAGTTCGGATGAGTCCAGGTAGGATAATTTGTTATCCTATCCGATGTTTGGGAACTCCACCGGATTGGACAAATCCTGGTACATTGACAAATCTGGATGCATCTCGATAAAACCCCAGATAAAAAATCCGGGGGGAGGGGGTGGGATAAACCCCGATTGGATAAGAGATTGCAAATATTTACATCAAAATGGATCCAACTGAGCCTCCGACTTTGACTCTGCCTTTCCAATTCGTTGTCTGCTCTCTCCTTTACCTGTCTCGTTTCCATTTGGTGGAGGACGAGACAAAATTGTCACTACTTCTTGTCTTCTTCCTTCCTCTTATTTTCCCATTTCCATTTGTTGTACGCCAGCAATTGGGTGTCCCTTCCTTTGGATCACGGACGTGATGAATGTGATGACCAAGACTAGCTCGTCGATACGACATGGGCAAAGGTTTTCTCATAGGCGTCTGTTGGACAAACTGAAGTATTGTTTACACCACCTGAACCATCAGCGGCTGAACTCTGGCTCCGCCTGCTCTTCATTGACACAGCGACCAATATCGTGGTGGACAAAAACAAGTTCCGCCGTGATGCTAGAATCCCACGGGGGACATTGTCTCGAGAGAAGCGATGCAGTTGAAAAATGCAAGTCCTCTTTTTAAGGATTGATTTAGTTTGAAGTTCTGAAAAGGTTATTGAACTCCCCGAAATAGTTGAGGACCAGCGCAAGAGTTTTTAATAAGTGGGGATAGAGCACTCAAGGGGATAGAGCACTCAAGCTGACCCAACCCGGATGGATACTGAAGATGGCGCGCATTGGTTTGGTTGGCGACTGGCAGGCTTAGCTTGCGTCGTTTATTCCACTGCCACTTTAGTGATCCATTAACTAGCTTGCTGCTCGCTCTCTTGCTTTTGAGAGGCGAAGGGGGTTTGGCTTATGGTTTCCAAGCCTGGTGCGAAGCGAAGGGATTGGATTTCACCTGTGATCAGATTAGTGCGCGACCTTGCCCACCAGCTGAAGGAAGGAGCGTTGGAAGAAGGGGGGTGTGGAGTGCATGTTGTGGCGCTGGTTGCTCGATTGGATTGGCATTTTGCCCTGCAGAGGATTTGTTGACCACACCCTCTTTACAAGGGAGGGGAATATGGTGATGAAGAGGTCGTAAATCTTTGGTATCATTGACAACTGGAACCTCGATCAATCTGAGGTGATGCAAAGATAATGTTGGTGGTTGCCTGAAATTCTCCCACCCATCCTCTCTATCATAGTTTGAGATTTACTGATTTGCATTGCCGCTGCATGGCAATGTTGGTGGTCGCCATTTTCGATCATGGCCGTTGTGGAGGTGTTGGCCACAATTCCTAGATCTAGGGCTTTTCCTTAGCTTTTAATTAATGTTGGTGGTCGCCTGAATTTTATAATTTTTCTAATTTTATCATGAGGTGTACCAAACATTTGACAGAATTAGATATATCCACCCTCATTATGTGGAAGATTTGATATTCCACTTTATCCTATTCTATCCCAACGACCAAATGCATCATAAGATTCTCATTGACCAATTTGAAACTTGTGATAAGATTAAGATAGAATTTTGGCGAACTACAAGGAGACAAGATCTTCTCTCTGTATATATATAGTCTCTACTTACAAGTGCCTTAGATTTTATTTGGTCGGTCGCATGAATGATTTGGCCTACTCTGTCTTCCAGTTACTTCGGGACTTAGTTTAGTTTGCTTGCCCGTCTTGTGGGGAAGAATGTGCGAACAGAGGTTGAAATTCGCGCTTTCCTTCCGATCATGAAATGTTTTAGTGGTCGATGTTTTATAATTTACAGAAACGCAAGTTTACGGAAAGAAGTTGCAGAAAGTAGAAATCTAAAATTCAAAGATGTAATGGCTTTTTAAACTAGGGTTGGATTTCTTTTTTGACTAAAAAAAGGATAGGTGTGTTGGTTAAACTTTTAAGCGGTTTTATTTTTTCGAAAGTTTCTTATTGGGATTTGAAGTGTGTTTAAGGTTTAAAGGTTATGAAAACTATGTGTGGATTTTTTTCTTCCAATATTCCGTATTAAATCGAACTCAAATTGAAGGGGCGTATCGCAATTAGAGAAAATGACACAAACAGTCTTTAAACTTTAGTCTAATTTATAATTTGGTCCATTAACTTTTAATTTTTTCAATATAATTCTTGAATTTTAGTTCAATATACAAGGTAGTCTATGATTTTTTAGCTTGTTTAATATAATGTCTGAATCTTTGGTACATATCCTTACATTATATGAAAATATTTAATATAATTTCTGATTTTAAATTAATGGAATGGTTATATTGAATATTTTCAAATGATTGCATTGCATATGTACTAAAAGTTTATAAATTATATTGAATAAATTAAAAATTTGGGCCAAAATTTAGAGGTGTCATTATCCATCACAAGGATGAGGGAGCCGAAAGTCAAGTGTTTTTGCTCCTGCTTTTGACTATTCGTGATTTGAGCGATAAACACACGCTCTCTCTCATGAATGACGTTCAATGATTGAGGCTGCGCCTGCCGCGTTTTGCCTTTTGTTTTCCTAATATCGTGGTCGAATATGGGACCATTGCGTTAGCAAATTTCCAAGTTGGCCATGGTCGAGTGTCTTCCCTTTTTCTTCAACTCTTACCATATCAGTCTGCGAACTTCAGCAAAACCCCACTTGATTATTATCGAAATTGTGCAGAGCCAGATGTGATGATGACTTGCAAAACAGTAGTCAATTTCAAGAATGTTGCACCACTACCCCTATCACATGGGGATCACTCTATGAAGTACCGACACTCTCCCAGAGTCGTCGTGTCATGTTGGACACTTCGACACGTGTCTGGCATTCTTCGACACTTAGTCAACGCGTATCGAAAAATCTAATACCTGATCAACTTTTTCGACACTTGAGTTGGAATTCCAACATATGAGTTTCTGACATGTGATTTCGATATCAATGTCAATTTTAAAAATTTTCAATAAATGAGATGTCAAAATGTATATATGTGAAAAAATAAAACACAATAATAAAAATAATAAATGAAGAAAAAAAAAAAAAAAACCTAATATTCTCTTCTCTTCGACTCTCATTTTTCGTGATATACAATTTACCCCTTAAGTTTTTTTTTTTCCTCTTCTGACATATCTAGCATGCGAGTCAGGAACGTCGATTGCTTGTTTTTCTCCATGTTTAATAAATTATTGGAATATAGTTGAATTTATCAAATTGAAACAATAAATTATATTAATAAATGATAAATTAATGTTTTTAGTATAAATTCATTTTAGGCTTTTTAATTAATTATTTATTTATGAATTTGAATACAATTAATTTGATTTTATAATAATAATAATAATAATAATAATAATAATAATAATTTATTATGTATATATAAAAATATATAATATATTTCATATCTTAACGTATCGAAATTTTTTATATTTTTTTTTATGAATGACATGTTGTGTCGCATTTCAGTGTTGATGCATAGTAACTGTGGTGGAGTTCGAGGTCGTCTAAGCAAATCAGAAAAGGAGACGTTGTCAATGTCCAAGTGAAAAGGCTCGAGCATTGCTGGCTTTGTGCACACCACGCCTTTAAGGCGAGAGACCAATTTCATCATTCGTCACCGCCACCGAAATGACTCCTCCTCCTCCTCCTCCTCCTCAATCCACCGTCCGGTACATCTCCGACTGTCTCATAAAACCACACCGGCTTCCCCCACATTCAGATCGCCCTCGGCACTTGGCGCCGTGGGAGCTCGCCCTGCTGGCTACCCACTACATCCAAAAGGGGCTCCTCTTCCCCCTCCCTCCTCACTGCCTCGACCCCGGCTTCGACCGCCCCGCTTTCATCCATTCCTTCTTGGATAAGCTCAAGCGCTCCCTCTCCTCCGCCCTCTCCCACTTCTACCCGCTCGCCGGCCGCCTCACCACCCTCAAGCACACCGACCCCCCTCTCCACACCGTCTTCGTCGACTGCGCCCACAGCCCTGGTGCCCGGTTCATCCACGCCGCACTCCTTGACATGACCGTGGCCGACATCCTCTCCCCGACGTACGTCCCGTCCATCGTCCGGTCCTTCTTCGACCACAACTGGGCGGTCAACCACGACGGCCACTCCCTGTCCCTGCTGTCCGCTCAGGTCACCGAGCTCGCTGACGGCGTCTTCATCGGGCTCTCCATGAACCACTCTATCGGCGACGGCACCTCCTTCTGGCTCTTTTTCAACTCGTGGTCCGAGATCTTCCAAGCGCGAGAGAAAGGCGACGTCGATGTCGTCCAGCTATCGCGTCCCCCGGTCCTGACCCGCTGGTTCCCTGAGAACCACCCCGCCCCGGTAAGCCTGCCTTCCGCGGACGACCCCTCGTCGTTCCACCCCCGCTACCGAGTCCCGGATCTCAGGGAGCGAGTCTTTCACTTCTCCGCCGACGCCATCGCGAGTCTCAAGGCGGAGGCGAACCGGCAATGCGGCACCCCCAAGATCTCGTCCTTCCAGTCCCTGACTGCCCTGCTATGGCGGTGCATCACGCGCGCTCGCGGCGTGCCGCCCAGCCAGGTCACAAGCTGCCGGATGATCTCGAACAATCGGGCGAGGCTAGACCCCCCGCTCCGGCCGGAATACTTCGGGAACCCGGTCACGATGTTGAGGGCTGCGACGACGGCGGGGGAGCTGCTAGGCGGCAGCCTTGGGTGGGCGGCGCTGCTGCTGCATGCGTTGGTGGCGGAGCACGGCAACGCGAAGGTGCTCGAGTGGAACGAGGAGTGGATAAAGAGCCCGCAGGTGTACCGCCTGGACCGGACGTTCGATCCGTGCAGCATCATCATGTCGAGCTCGCCGCGGTTCAACATGTATGGCAACGACTTCGGGCTGGGGAAGGCCGCGGCTCCGCGAAGTGGGTGTGCGAACAAGTTCGACGGCAAGGTCACAAGCTATCCGGGCCGCGAGGGAGGCGGAAGCATCGACCTCGAGATTTGCCTTTCGCCGGCCACGATGGCGTCTCTCGAAGCTGACGCTGAATTCATGGCTGCCGTGACGGATTTGTAGGTGGGAGGGCCAACACAACGAGAAAATATTGGGTGGTTATGTGCCGGTCGAGTCGACAGCCATTAGTTATCAGGATGAAAAAAAACTGGTTGTTTGACTTGTAATTTTATTTTAAGTTGATTTATTTCTCAATCTGTAGTGGATAAATTATGGGTTTTTTCTCTTTTATTTTATGCTTTGTGTTTGAATTGATCCTCAGCCAAATCTTATTATTGGTTAGAAACCGTAGAGTAGAACATCATGATAACTTGTATGGTGGGCCAATCTAATATTAAAAAAATTCCGAAGTCGAAATATCGGGTATAGAGTATCGAAATTGAAAGATTCTATCGCATTTTTGCCTTGCTACTGTAATACCGAAAGATACACACATGGCTTTCTATTTAAATTATTTTATTAGAAAAATGTACTTTCCAATTCCATAATAAAAAAAAAAACACACTTTTAAGTCTTCTTGCAAATTAGATCGATTATAAACCGTAAAGTCTTTTTTAAATCTTAAATTCTCAAGTATTCTCTTCTTTTCTTTAGAAAATAAACTTTCATGAAGTCTAATTTAAAAAAGGATTAATTCTCGATGTCTCCTTATCAGGGAAGGAACTTGCCCATGCAAATGAAATTTAGGTTTTGATGAATCCACTTGGGTTCTTCATTCATGCGAAGCTTTATGAGTGGAAGCAATTGATCGTATAAAACAGACAAAAGGTGGACAACAATAGATGCCAAATTTATATGGTTCGGTCAATGTAACCTATATCCACAAGAAGAGTAGCGATACTGAAAAACAAGCAAAACAATGAAGATGATAATTACGTTCAAGCACTTAAATGCTCTTAGTGTTTTCTAATCTCCAATTACATCCGATATCTCACATGATGTTTTACTCTCATAATTTCTTACGAAATAATGTCTCAATTTCACAAAGAAATTATATAAATTCTTATCACAAGAATTTAATCAGCTTCAAACACTCATACTCTAATCGGATGCAGAACAAAAACTCAAGAGATGTCCGTTTATTACTTATGTTTTATTTGGTAATGTACCAAACAATACCTTATTCTATTATTTTGCTTTTCGGAACAAAAAAAGAATATAAATCAATTTCATAACTTTTTTGTTTCTTGGAACAAAGTTATTCTTGGAACGGAATTAAGAAGTAAAAAAAGTTGCTTCTTTATTTCTTGGAATAACTCTTAGAATCAAGTAATTTTTTTTTCTTTTCCTCTTCTTTTTCTTCTTCTTCTTCGGCGAGGCTCAACCTTGATGGGGGCCGACAACCGGTAGATGAAGAAAAGAAAAGAAAAGAAAAGAAAAGAAAGGTAATAAATTCATTAAATAATTAAAAGAAAATGATCCGGACTAAAAATTTTGAGAGTAATGCCAAATGCATTTCTACTGAGAGAATAGAAATTTTAAGAATAGTACCCAAATGCATTTCTATTCTCAAAATTTATCTAGGAATAGAATAAAAAAATCCATTTCTGTCGTCCTTACCCGTCCATGTCCAGCTTTACCATTGCAACTTGAAGGAAATAAAAATATCAAACTAAAAGCTCTGTCAGTGTCACATGCCGCCAAAACAGTAAGTTCCATGGTCCAGAGTTTTGCTGTTTGGGAAAAAGACGCAGACATAAACGACCCCTTCAACAGTGAAACATCACTTTTTTTTTTGGACAAGCAGTGAAACATGGGAAAACATCACTTAAAGGACCGGCAAGGGTTCACGTGTGGTCTTCAAGGGGGAATTTCCCTTTTCTTTCTTCACAGAGTTAGTCAAAAAGAAATTATGACCATCGCGGGTCTAACTTCTTCCATCACATGCCACCCTACGGAAAGTGTTCATACGCTACGGGTTTCTATCCCGGTAATAAAAATTTTAAAGATAATTCCAAACGTATTTTTGTGTTTAGAAATTTATCTTGAGAATAAAATTAGAAAAATCACTTTTATTTTTAAAAATAGAATAATTATCAAACACATCTTTATTTTTCAAGTCCTATTTCCAACTTCTCCGTATATATACTATTCATATTAGCTTTACTTGTGCAAGTTGAAGGAAAGGAAATAAAATACTAAACTAAAAGCTCTCTTTCAGCATCAAATGCCACCAAACAGTTAGTTTCAAGGTCCAGGATTCCGGCATGTAGCTTGAAAGAAAACGAAAGAGATAAAGAAAAAAAACCACTAAAAACAAGTGACAAATTTACTAATTTTTTTTTTTTTTTGTAACATGAAAAACCTCAAATTTGACAAATCATGACACATACTAAAGGCATTTTCGCCTTATTCTTTTTGTTTTTCCTTTTTCTTCTTTTTCTCTCTTCCCTCCGCCGGCCATGGTGGAGGGAAGTCAGGGTTTGGCGAGGGTTGCCCTCGCCGACGTCGAGCATGGGGTGCCCTCGCCAAGCCCTCGTCGACGTTGAGCGGCCCTAGCCAGCCTAGGTGAGGGCGGTCCTTGCCGGACTTTGGGTTCCCTCCGTCGACTCCACCATGGCCGGCGGAGGGAAGAGAGAAGAAAAGAAAAGAAAAAAAATTTAAAAAGTAAAAAATCAAAATGCCCTATAATTTATGATAAATGTGTTACACGAGATATAAGTTTGAGGTTTCTTGTATCACGAAAAATGTTTGGAATAAATGTGTTATAATTGGTAAAATTTAAGATTTTTCATGTAACAAAAAAAAAAATTTGAGATAAATTTATCATTTTGAATAAAATTTAGGATTTTTAATGGTCTTTTATCAAGATAAAGTAAGACTAGGGTTTGGGAAAAAGACGCAGGCATAACAGTCCTTTCAACAGCGAAACGTCACTCAAAGGATGGGTACGGGTTCACGTGGTCTTCAAGAGGGAATTTCCCTTTCCTTTCTTCACAGAGTTGATCAAAAAGAAATTATGACCATCTTGGGTGTAACTATATCTATCATATGCCACGCTGAGGAAAATGTTCGTATGCTACGGACCTACATCCTTCGATTCAGTACGTGTTTCGTATGCAGGCTCAAACTCAAGACACAGATTAATAAAAGACGACCGGAAGTAAGTGTTAGTGAAACAAAATCAGCAGCCAATTAGTTGAGAGTGGATGTAGATATTGTTGTTTTGCAAGACAGGTCATCATTGGAATTGTTCATTGATTACTGGTTATGTTTTCAAGTACCGAATGCTCCCAAGAAGAAGCATGTATTCCACCTGGTCGTAATTTGCAAAGTAAGTACCAATGCCTGGTTCCTGGAAGCATGTTTTCTGTTTCGCACGGCATGGGCGATATGGCTTTGCGGAAGCCCTTAGTTGCGCAACCCATGCCCCTCCAAGCCCTGTAAATTCTTAACACCTGAAGAGCAGAGAACAGTAAGGCGAATTAGTTTGCAGTGAAAAGGTTTATCATCCTTCGGAACTTTAGTCTGAAGTTTTCCTCTATCTATCAGTCAGAGCATGATAATGCAGCTTGTTACAAAGTCCACGGTATGTGGAATTTGACTGTGGGCGGTGGATGCACATGATATGATAAAATTAAATTAAATATCGTGTTAAAAAGTCCAATTTAAAAGTTTAAGTAGACAGCAGAATCACATGAATATAAATAGTATATAAGGCTCATTGTTAAGCATGCGAGACGACATTTCAACATAATTAGAGTGACTAGCATGTTTCTTTATAGAACATGGCCGCTTGCATAAGTGCATAGTAATGGGATAGAAATTGGCGTGTAGGGTTTTGAGAAAAGGGCTTCTGTCTATCGAAGTCAGAAGTAGATTTTTCAGGGCGATCTTCCCAGGGGGAATGGAGAAAGTGCTCTTTGTCTTTTGGCGAAACAAGTCCTCTCTCTCTCTCTCTATAGAGTCTCTACTTTCACGTGTCTTGAGGTTTTATTCGGTCAGTCGCAAGAATGAGTTTCGAGCCTATGATTTCGCCTGCGCTGTCTGATTTCGAAGTGTTCTTGTCTATATACTTCACTTGCCTGCCTCGGGGAGGAGAACGTGTTTTCTTATGCCACTTTTCATTTGCTTGTCTTCTTTGCTTCTCCTCGTCTCTCCACTTCATCTGCTGCTTGACGTGGTCGAACATACCTGAATACATCCGGATAAAAAATCCAGGGGAGGGGTGGGATAAACTTAAATTGAATAAGGATTTTTTCAAAGAAAAAGAAGAACTGAAAAAGAAAAAGAAAAAGAAAGATCATAAGCATCTACATCAAATGGATCCAATTGAGCCTCTGACTTCGCCAGTCCAATTTGATGTCTGCCTTCTCCTTTTCCTGTCTCGGTTCCAATTGGTGGAAGACGAGATGAAATTGTCCCTACTTATTGTCCTCTTCCTCCCTCTTCTTCTCCCATCTCCGCTTGTTGTATGCCAGCAATTGGGTGCCCTTTCCTTTGGATCATGGACTTGATGAATGTGATGACCAAGACCGGCTCTTTGATGTTTCACATAGGCATATGTTGAACTAATTGAAGCATTGCTTGCATCACCTCAAACATCAGCAGCTGGAACTCTGGCTCTACCTACGCCACTTCATTGACATAGTGATCAATATTGTGGGTGAAAAAAACAGGTTTTGCGAGGACGCTAGAATCCCATGGAGGATGCTATATGTCTCAAGGGAAGAGGGGAAAATGGGGAAGAAGAGTCTGCAAATCTTTGGTATCGCTAACAATCCAGACTTCGATCAATCTAAGATGACGCAAAAACAATGTTGGTAGTTGCCTGAAATTCCCCTACCCACCCTCTTTGTCGTGGTATGAGATTTTACTAATCTATATTGTCGCGGCGTGGCGATGTTAGTGGCCACCGTTTTCGATCATGGCCACTTTGGAGGCAGATGGCCACAATTCCTAGATCTAGAGTTTTTCCTTAGCTTTTAATTTATTGAATTTCTAATTTTTAATTTTTTAATTTTTTAATTTAATTCAATATTATATTTATTTTTTAATCTTATTCAAATTGTACCTAACACTTGATAGCATTAAATATATATCCACCTTCACTATTTAGAAGATTTGATATCTCACTTTATCCTATTTTATCTCAATTATTATCCCAACAGCTAGACGCACGCAGGTCATAGTTTTCGTCAATAAAGATAAGAATTTTGGCGATCTCCATAGGAGACAGTCTTCTCTCTGTGTATATAGATATATATAGTCTCTACTTTCAAGTGTATATTTTATTGGTCGGTGGCAATGAATGATTTAAGCCTGCACTGTCTTTAACTATCTTTGCGGCCAACTATCCTCAATCCCCTCCCTCCGATTTTTATTTTTATTTTTTATTTTTTCTAAATTTTTGTCTCTGTTGATGTTTTTATAAGTAACGGAAACGCAAAATTTAGGGAAAGAAGTTGCAGAAAGTAGAAATGTAAATTTCAAAGATGTAAAGTGGCTTTCTAAACTGGGATTACATTTTCTTGATTGACTATAAAAGGGTAGGTGTGCTGGTTAAACTTTTAAGCGGTTTTAATTTTTTCTTTTTGAAAGTTTCTTATTGGAATTTGAAGTGTGCTTAAGTTTTTTTCAGTATTCCGTGTTAAATCGAACTTGAATCGCAAGGGGTTATTACATTTCTGAAGTGATTAGTGCCATCCATCCAAAACGTTTTTCTGCTACTGTCGTTCATTGGCTTTGTTAGTATAATAGTCATGAGACAATGTGAAAATAACGATTTGTTGTAAGCCACACATTTTTTAAAGAATGAGTTCTAGGATAATTTATAATTATTTATCATTTAATTTTTATGATTAAGAATAAACTATTATTCCTATAATAGATTAAATATCATCATGCAATCGTTTCTCAAATTTTAAAACATTTAATAAAATTATAACATTAAATTATTAAAAATATGATAATATTATATAATGAAATTAAAAATATATAATAAAAGTATTTAAAAAATAACATAAAATAATATAATAACCTTATTAAAAATTTAAAAAGAAAATTTAATAAGAGTATTAAAAAATTAGAAGAAATTCTAAATTACAAAAAAAAAAAAAAAAGGGTAGTACCAAACGTATTTCTATTCCATGAATATAAATTTTGGGTAGTTAATTAATGCTTTCAGATGCTTAAAAACTAGTCCAGGGAACAGAATAAAAAAGAATAATTTATGAGTATAAATTGTTTCTAGGAACATAATGGTTACTAAATGCATCTTAAATTTTCATAAAAGTCTAATTAAAAAATGGGATAATTCTCTATGTCTTCTTATTAGATAAGGAAGAGATCTTGCCCATGCAATTGAATTTTAGGTTTTGATGAATCAACTTGGGTTCTTAATTCGTGCGGAGTTTTACAAATGGAAGTGATTTGATCGAATAAAATAGACAAAAAGATGGAAAACATTGGATACTGAATTTACATGGTTTGGTCAATATGACCTATATCCATGAGGAGAATAGCACAATTATAGAACAACAAACGATACAATGACAATGATCAACCACACTCGAGCACTTAAACACTTTCGGTGTTTTCTAATCCCCGATTACATCCAATATCTCACCTAGTGTTTTGCCTTCAAATACCTATAGAACAAAACTCAAGAGATGTCCATTTATCATTGCCGTCCTCTCTTCAACTTATCCCTATATATATACTGTTGATGTAGAGCTTTACTTGTGCAAGTTGAAGGAAATGAAATATATATATACTGTTCATGTTGAGCTTTGCTTGTGCAAGTTGAAGGAAATAATATACTAAACTAAAAGCTCCCTTTCAGCGTCAACTGCTGCTGAACAGTTCTCTTTCTTCTTGCGAGCTCCATAATTCCGGACCTGTGGCTTGAAAGAAAACAGAAGAGATAAGCAAAACTGGTCAAAAAGAAATTATGACCATCTTGGATGACTTCTTCTATTATATGCCACACTGAGGGAATTGTTCTATATATTTTACGGACCTACATCCTTTGGTTTGGGACCTTTGGGTCGTGCTTCATATATGGGCTCTAGCTTGAGACATAAATGAACAAAAGATGACTGGAAGTAAGTGTGGTGCAACAAAATCAGCAGCCTGTCGTCAATGCGGCAGCATATTAGTTGAGAATGAATGTAGATATTTTGTTTTATAAGATGGTTCATCATCAAAATTGTTCATTGAATACCTGTTATATGTTTCACGTACCGATTGATCCCAAGATGAAGCATGTATCGGTTCCACCTGGTCGCAATTTGCAACAAGTGCCAATGCCAAGCCCCACAAATTCTTCACCTAAAGAGCAGAGAACGATGAAGCGAATCTGTTTGCGATGAAAAGGTTTATCATCCTTCGGAACTTTAGTCTGAAGTTGCAACTCCTGTTTTTTCCTTGATCTATCGTTCAGATGCCGGGTGGAAAGTTTATGCCCATTGGCAGATCAATTGGAGCATGATATTGCGGCGGCTGGTTAGAAAGTCCAAAACATGTGGAATTTGACTAATGGGGTTGGATGCATATGAAAGTATGAAATAAGCTTTAATATCGTGTTGAAAAGTCCAATTCAAAAGTTTAAGCTAATACATAGAAGACCACATGAATATAAATAGTATATGAGATTCGTTGTTAAGCAATGTGAGACAATATTTTAACATAATTAGAGTAACTAGCATGTTTTTGTATAGAACATTGTTGCTTGCATGAGTGTGAAGTGCTGGGATAGAAATTGGCATGTAGGGTTTCAATTATCGATCGAAGTTTGAAGTAGATTTTCAAAGCGATCTTCATAGGGGGAATGCAGAAAGCCCTCTTTTTCCTTTGGTGAAACAAGTTCTCTCTCTCTCTCTCTCTCTCTCTCTCTCTCTCTCTCTCTCTCTCTCTCTCTCTCTCTCTCTCTAGTCTCTACTTTCACGTGTCTTGAAGTTTTATTTGGTCAGTCGCATGAATGACTTTCGAGCCTATGAATGCGCCTGCAGTGTCCGATTTCAAGGTGTTCTCGTCTATGTGCTTCACTTGCCCACCTTGGGGAGGAAAATGTGCTATTGGAGGCTTAGAACATTCCGACTAGATTGGACTACAACCTGCAGGGAAGGACAACAGCGATATATGATGAACACTCATAAACAACGAGAATAAATTACACACCCACACGGACCGCAAATTATGGTGTCTCATTTGAAAGCCACAGCGAGAATTATCCCAGTATGGCAAATCTCCGAATCAATCAATTCAATGCTTGAATACCAAAAGAAGAATTTTGGAGAAGCCGAAAATTGTTGATATCGCAATTTGCCTAATTAGAGACATAGATTGAATGAGAGATGATGAATAGTGAGGAATTGCCCTGATGGCAATCGGCCATTCAGGGCACTACAAAGTAAAAGGAGGGAGATCCAAAGCTGTTTTTTTTTTTCCTTTCTCTCTCTCTCCTCTCTTTGCTTCAAGCTTTCACTCACCAAAAATTTGCTTTGCTCGTCTTCTTTGCTTCTCCTCATCTCTCCTCTCTCCTCCAGCTTCATCCGCTGCTCCACGTGCTCAGAGTGGTTTAAGGGGAAAAGTACCAAAAAAGTCCTAAACTTATTATGTTAATGCCAATTCAATCATAAACTTTTTAATTTGACCAATTTAATCCTAAACCATTTCACATTTATAACAATTCAGTCCATCCAACCAATTTTGGCCAACTAGTGCTAACGTGGATGCCGACCAATGGTTAGACGCCGATATGATAAATTTTAAATAATTTTTAATTTTTTTGAATATTTTATTAATTTTTCCTCTTTTTTTCCCCTTTTTCCTTTTTGATGCTGGCCATTGCGAGAAAGTCCAAGGAGGAAGAAGAAGGAAAACAAAAGGAAAAAGAAAGAAAAAAAAAAAGAAAAGAAAAAAATTAATAAAAAAATTAGAAAAAAAATTTAAAAATTGTCACATCAACATCTAGCCAACCCCTAACATCCACATCAGCATCAGCCAGTCAAAATTTTCCGGATTGACTGAATTAATATCAATGTGAAAAACCACCGCCCGCAGCGGCGCAGCTGGCTCGGGTTCTTTCCCCCTCACGAAGGGGAGAAGTTCGAATCTTAGAGGCGTCGTTAGGGATTCTTATCTAGAGTACTGTGGTGGTAGGTCCTGCAGTCACTCCCCCAGGGTTTGCTCGCCAGCTGTCGGCTTACGAGGTTCCTTGGGTCACAAAAAAAAAAAAATCAATGTGAAAATGTTTATGACTAAATTGGTTTAATTAAAAGGTTTTGAACTAAATTGGTACTAATGTAATATTTTTTAGGACTTTCTTGATACTTTTCTTGTGGTTTGAGTTCTCTTTTCCATATGTACTCACTCTCCCTCCACTTCTGCTCCTGTTTGCTCCATCTTTCTACATTAAACTTCCAATTTGCATGCAGTAATGGACAACTCAGACAGAGTCCTTTTCTTATCAGTACAGAAAAATAGAAAAAAATCGCAGAGGGCATTAATTGTATGGCATGAACGAGGCGTTGTTAGTTCACTGCTAATACTTGGAGCTGTCACTGCATGAATCATGAATATCACCGGAATTTCGAAATAATGTTCATGCAGACGGACAAAAGAGTGGAAATGATTCGCTCTCAACAAATACATATACTCAATTCCTTCCCGTTCATAGGTTTACTGGTTAACAACATTTTGCTGTGCCGTTTTCTTTGAACATTCATCTCGAAGGTATTTGCTTATATTGAGGGTTAGACTAATTAGCATTTCAATGGTGGAAAACATTGATAGTTTTTGTACTCGTTCCCGCAAAACATGTGTGGACCATGATTATCATACTAATTATGGTGTATCGATACCGGACTCTCTCCGATACTCATCTTTTTTGAGCATCCTGCTGTATATTCCAAATCACAACCTCAATCGTTTCATGCTAGAACTTTTCCCAAGCATGCTGCAGCTGCTAGGCAGAAAATCAAGGGAAGGAGACCAGCTACAAGGAAAACTCAAGACTTACGAATCAATTGAACGCCAAACCTACAGGATCACTAGAGACAGTGGCCATGGACTTGGATTGATGTATTTAAAGCATTTGTATACCAGAGTAGATGGTATTTTTTTTCGATTTCCACTGTAATGATTTTGATTTTACAAAGCGGTTCCAGCTTCTGTAGATTATTCTTATTATTGTTATTATTTTTTTTTTTAATATAGAGCACCTTAATTGATGTAGAGACTCTATTTAATACCAAAGAGTTTCATTGTTTTGATATCAAACAAAATTGCCTACATTCACATTAAAACAGAGAACTGTGGAGACCTAAGGCTCCCTACATTCACTCACTAATTCACTTACACCTTCAAAAGATATCTCAATCTCACTCCTCAAATGTCTCAACCAAATAAGAAATTATGGAAGACTTAAAACCTTCCCGCCAACTAAGTCATGATTTCAGCTAGTAGTGAGCTTATGTCGATCTCTTTGTGCCTCGCCCGGCTTGATTCATGGAGTACTTGATTCCTTTTAAGGAGGTTGACTATCATGTTCCTCTTTCAATCTAGTATCTTCATATTAATCCACATGAAGAAATCATCGCAATCCAAACCATCGAACTTATCACAACTATTACATTTTGTTCATGTGTTTTTTCTTATCTCTGCCATGAGAATTGACAGCTGAAGACCATCGTAATAGGTTAGCTTTGAGTAGACCTCGGTTACGCCACTTGATTCAGACATTTGCACTCTCATTCTTTTGGTCGCAATTCTTCAATTGGGCAATTTGGGGTTGTGCAACCAAAGTTAGGGAGTACAATGTCATTGTTCCCTCCAAATGTCGATTGTCTCTCCACAATGAGATTAGGACTCGATTGAAGGCATTCAATTTGGGGCTCATCGTTCAATGAATTTGACACCATTTTGAAGGGCTAAAGGGGAAGGAATAATGGCGTTTTAATCCACCATGGATGACTCAGTTAAGTGAATGGTTATATAGGAGAGATAAATCGATACACAAAGCCAAGTTATCATTTTTCGTCCACCAATTTAGACAAAGATAAGAGAAAAATTTGATTATATCAATTTAATAAGTTTTAAAAATTAATTATACTTATTTAAAAAATTTTAGGACTTAACTGTACTTTTAAAGATTTTTTTATGTACTTATATTTTTATTTCATGATTGGATGCATTTAAGAGCGATGTCCTGCTTTATTCAATGATTGCCAACTACGAATGACATTAAGGGCGCGCATGGAATTGTTTGTTCTTTTTTTGTTCCCGGGAACAAAGAAAAAAAAAAAGTGTTTGTTCGGGGAACAATTTTTGAATAAAAGAACGCGTTTGGTAACGTTTGGTCAGGGAATAAAAAATGAACGAAACACGTTTGGTAAATTTTATTCTTTTTTGTTTCTTTTAATTTTTAAAATATTTTTATTTTATTTTTCATTTTTCCTTTCTTTTTTATTTTTTATTTTTTCGGCCGGTCACCGGCCTCCGTGATCGGCCGACGGGCCGGCAACCTTGCCCAGCCACGGCGGCTCGGCTCGGCCCTCGGCGAGGCCGAGCCTCGCCGTGGCCGGGCGAGGCTCGGCCTCGCCTTGGCGGGCGAGCTCGGCCTCGCCCGGATCCGGCGAGGCCGAGCGTCGCCGGCCCCGGCGAGGCCGAGCCTCGGACGGCCGGTCGCCGGTCATGGCCGAGGCCGGCGACCGGCGAAAGAAAAAAAAAAAAAGAAGAAGAAAAGAAAAGAAGAAGAGAAGAAGAAGAGAGAGAATAGAAACGTTTCTTTCATTTTTTGTTTGGAACAAAAACAACAAATTATTGTTTCTTTTTCTGTTCCTATTTCGTTCAGAAACAAAAAAACAAAAGGTTTAATGTAAAACGCATACCAAATGCGTTTTCGTTCCTTTTGTTTCCTAACACTTTCGTACAGAAGTGTCAGGAAACACTTTTTGGAGTGTTTCCATGCACACCCTAAATGTCCCAATGAAAGAGACATACTAATGCTCCAATAAATGAGTACAACAGTCAATCACTGTCCCAAAATAGAACTACAACCGGCAATTAGTCTCATCAACCCCCTACATCTTCTTATAGCTTTATGATTGGTATTCAATGCTCTGTAGTAGCGACAACTTCATCAGGGGAAAAGTTGTAGTACAGTATGAACCACAAAATGATCAGTACACCTCGTAGAATCTTCTCTTTTTTCACTTGTTGAGTCGGCTTGAATCAATCTTGTATTTTGCAAGCGATGGCTCGGCGGGAGTTCTCATCACCAATGAGGACCAATCCAGGTGTAAGCCGAAATCAGCTTGCAGCAAAGTTAAAGTTAGCAATATTATCCATATGAAATGCAACCCAATTGTAAACCATAAATTTCAAAATTCGAAACACAAAAATTCAACAAAGCAGACCTACCCCGATTTTGGACATGCTCGCATATGCATCGCTAGCTTTGATCCAAGTAAATGAGATCCTTTGTAACGTTCTAGATAATGATTTATTCCAAAAATAAAATTCTAATATTGCAATCGATCGCAGTGAATAAAGCTGGCTGTGCTAATGTTGACTTGAAGAACCCTATCTTTCATCAAAAGCGGAATTTGGAGCTTTTTTTCGGTCACTTTGGCCATTTAGTTTGACTCAATTGCAAGTAAGTGACCTATGCTATTGTGTCAAATTAGAGGATTTGAGGCAAAATGCCCCTACCCATGGCACGGATAATGGCACGTGGCACGCACATGTTGCCTGCTGGTCATGACTTCTTGAAAACAAGCATCACTACAAGGGTTCTTTTACAAAAATCAACCTCCCTTTAGGAGCCTTTTTGAATATTTTTTCTCCTTTTAACAAGTACCATGGTGAGAGTCTTCCCCTAACGTATGAAATCATGCAAATCTAATGTGCAAGAAAGGCAGATGCGATGCCCGGCAGAAGATCATCAAATTTCAACTGTGGCACTACCTTACTGTCATCTCATTTTGGCTATGATCAGAGCACAAGCGGCAGTTCAATTGGAAGCCGAGTGACAGAATGCGTAAGGAAGCAAGAGGCGAAGCAAAGAAAGAAGATTTGCAGAGAAGTTTTTTTATTACTTCAATTGTAATTGTAATCGATGTACAATGTTCTGTAATTATAATACAAAATGTACATGAAGAAAGGAAATAAAACATTCTTCAAATATTCTACAAATCAAATTTATATTTCTGTCCAATATTTAATTGATCCAATTAGATCAATTTAGATCAAATCTGGTGGATCTTCAGGCATATCTTCCAACACCGAGAGGCGCCGGTTGTGTGGGTGGAATTCGAGGCTGTCTAGGCAAAGCAGGAAACGTTTTCAATATTTTATCAGAACGTGGGGAGAGAGAGAGAGAGAGAATGAAAAGGCTCGAGGATTGCTTGGGGAGCAAGGGATGCGAAGATGAGCCGGCCCTAGTTTCCTTCTTTTGCTAATAAGATGAAAAGTCATACTCAGACTCTTCTACTAGTCCAGGCCAGCGCAGAGCAGCTTCTGCAGTCGTCAGAGCCCGGTAGTTGGTGGGAGCAGCAATCTGATTTTCAGGTTACCCGATGGGAGTTGTTGCTCCATTCTAATCTGACCCAATAATTTTTTTTTTTAAAGAGACATGCTATCCTAGTCGTCATTACCCCACTTCAAACGACTCCATGTGGACTAGTCATAGATCGATTTGCACGGCTCCAGCATCCCCATGTAAATAAATAAACACCAACCATCCTCTTCGAGGTGAGGGCTGAGTCATAAGCGCAATCATCTTCCGAGTCTCAACAAACACGACCCACGCAATGACTCCTCCTCCTCCTCCTCCTCCTCGATCCGTCCGATTCATCTCCGACTGCTTCGTCAAACCTCCCCAACTTCCTGATGGCTGGAACCGTCCTCTCCACTTGCCGCCGTGGGACCTCGCCATGCTCTCCGTCCACTACATCCAAAAGGGCCTCCTCTTCCCCCTCCCTCCTCGCTGCCTCGACCCTGGCTTCGACCGCCCCGCTTTCATCCGTTCCTTCTTGGAGAAGCTCAAGCGCTCTCTCTCTTCCGCCCTCTTCCACTTCTACCCGCTCGCCGGCCGCCTCGCCACCCTCAAGCGGACCGACCCCCCGTTCTACACCGTCTTCGTTGACTGCGCCAACAGCCCTGGGGCCCGGTTCATCCATGCCGCGCTCGACATGACCGCGGCCGACATACTCTCCCCGACCTACGTCCCGGATGTCGTCCAGTCCTTCTTTGACCACGACCGGGCGATCAACCACGATGGCCATACCCTGTCCCTGCTGTCCGTGCAGGTCACCGAGCTTGCCGATGGTGTCTTCATCGGGCTCTCCATGAACCACACCATCGGCGACGGCACCTCCTTCTGGCTCTTCTTCAACTCGTGGTCCAAGATCTTCCAAGCGCAAGAAAAAGGCGCGGTTGATGTTGTTCCGCTATCGCGTCCCCCGGCCCTGACCAGGTGGTTCCCGGAAAACCATCCCGGCCCTTTAAGCCTGCCTTACACAGATGATCCCTCGTCGTTACTGGCCCGCTTTGAAGCTCCCGAGCTCAGGGAACGAGTCTTCCATTTCTCAGCTGACGCCATCGCGGGGCTCAAGGCGGAGGCAAACCGGCAATGCGGCACCACCAATATCTCATCCTTCCAGTCCCTGACTGCCCTTGTATGGCGGTGCATCGCGCGCGCCCGCCGCTTCCCGCCCAGCCAGGTCACTGGTTGCCGGATGGCTGCGAACAACCGGGCAAGGCTTGACCCTCCGCTCTCGCCGGAATACTTCGGAAACTCAATCACACCAGTGAGGACGGCGGCGAAGGTGGGGGAGCTGCTGGGCAGCGGCCTTGGGTGGGCGGCGCGACTGCTGCATACGGCGGTGGCGGAGCACAGCAGCGCAAAGCTGAGGGAGTGGAACGAGGATTGGATAAAGAGGCCACAGGTCTACCACCTGGACAAGACGTTCGATCAGTACAGCATCATGATGGGGAGCTCGCCACGGTTCGACAAGTACGGCAACGAGTTCGGGCTGGGGAAGGCCGTGGCTCTGCGAAGTGGGTATGCGAACAAGTTCGACGGCAAGGTCTCAGCCTATCCGGGCCACGAAGGAGGCGGAAGCATCGACCTCGAGATCTGCCTTCCGACGACGACGATGGCACTCCTCGAAGTTGACCCGGAATTCATGGCCGCCGTGACGGACTCGTAGGTGGGAGGGCCAAAGTCAACACGGCGGTCATGCGCAAGTCGAGTCAACACGCATTAGGAGTTTGGAGGAATAAAGATTTGTTATTTGACTACGAATTTTAAGTTGACTCATCTCTTAACGTAATACCCAATAAATTATAAGTTTACATTCTATCTACGCTTGGTCCGGGAAAATTTCAAGTAAGAGCTGAAGTGTGGCCCTTTTCTTATGCCGCTTTTCAAGTTACTGGCATTTTATCCAAAGTTGTCTTTTACTTGTTTTCTCCTCCTTTTTTTTCCTCAGTTCTTCTTCTTCCCTCTTGCTCCAGTTGGCTCTCCCATTCATCTTTTCTTATTCGAAGGCAGTCATTTCTTCATCAATCGCTCGAGTTTGCCGGTGATCGACGACGACGGTTTGGCATGGACTAAGCGTGTGTGATTTCCCAAAGAAGAGCAAGTCTCGTATGAAAAGGTCTGAAGCTTTAAGTCAGTGGGTCCACTTGAGCCAAGAGCTGCGTTCTCTCCATGCCACTGACGAGGACCAAAGATGGATTCCGCCCAGATAAAAAGAAAACATAAAACACAAACTTTTCCTCAGAAGATAAAACACTGATCTTCGAACATATTGGGTCACGGCCAGAGTAAAGAACTTCAATAAAGGGCTGCTTTATTAGTGTTGAGTTCTTCAGATTATGCTGATGCTTCTGCTGGAGTCCTAGGATAGATAAATCCATGTGGTGAGAAGAGGTGCCCCTTGGCCGGACCCCGTTCTGCTCACCCGCGGCGATGAAAACTTCACTATTACAAATTCAATCTAATCATGCGCGTGTCCCTATCGATTCTTTGGTCATGCTATGGATTGAGCATGAAACCAAAAATATGTAGAGTCTAAAAGTGAGGCGATTGGCATTTCGTAAGAGATTTAAGGCCTGTTTGGTAATACTCTCAGAGACAACTGATTCTGTTTTTTTTGTTTCTGAAAACAAGAAAATAATATAAATCCGTTTAGTAAATTTTTTATTCCTTGAAATAAAAATTCGTTTTTTTGTTCTCCAGAATAGATTTAAAATAAAATCAAAAAGTAAAAAAAAAAGTTGCTTCTTATTCCTAAGAATATTTCCTAGAATTAAGTCTAATTTTTCTTTTCTCTTCTCTTTCCTTTTCCTCTTCTTCCTTTTGGCCGGTCATCAACATCGGCCATGGTTGGCGACCTCACAAGAGCGTCATTGACCCCAGCGACGCTTGTTGGCTCAAGTCTTGCCAGTTAGGGGTGAGGGGTTCCAGGTTCCGGTTCAGTTCCGTCTGGAACCTGGAACCTACCTTGTCACAGGTTCCAGGGTCGGTTCCAGGTTCCAAGAGGTTCTTTTTTTTTTTTTTTTTTTTTTTTTTTTTCAAATTTGAACTATAACATATGCGCACGTTACCCAAAAAAAATATAATGTACGCGCACGTTACCAAAAAAACTATATCTTACGCGCACGTTACCAAAAAAAAAAACTATAACATATGCGCATGTTACCAAAAAAAATATAATGTATGCGCACGTTACCAAAAAAAACTATAACGTGCACGCACGTTACCAAAAAAAAATATAACGTATGCGCACGTTACCAAAAAAAACTATAATGTACGCGTATACTACACGGTAACTTCCCATTGACATGTTATCTTGATACATTAACTTCGCACTACACAACAATAATAGAATATAATTAGAAATTTCAAAACAAATAGCAAACTAGAAAATAGAAATAAAACACCACTAGAACAAGAATGTCTAGAGGTACAAGTTTTGAAAACAATTTCGATTAAACCCTTAAATGAACTCAGAAAATTCTGAAATTTGGACACGTTGTATTTAAGACCTAGAGGTACAAGTTTCATGAAGAAATTGTAGTCCAATTCGTTCTGGATTAAAAGATAAAATCGATTTACTTTTCCTATTCTCTACTTGCACAGTTTTTGAAACATTTTTGGTTAAATAGGCAAATGAACTACAAAAATTACGAAATTTAAATATGTTGTAGGGAAGACATGAAGAGAGATATTTCATGCAGAACACATTTCCAAAAGAACCTCATACAAAATGATATAGTCCACGCATTGCAACTTACAAGATCCGAACACATCAGATTGCACAGTTTTAGAAACATTTCCAATTAAATACCCAAATGACCTTCAAAAATTATGAAATTCGACTATGTGATAGACAAGACCATAAGGTAGATACTTCATGAAAACATCGAAGTAAATTCGTCCTAGATAATTAAATATGGACGGTTAAAATCCCTGTTCGTAGTACCGTAATTCCAGATCTAACCATCTCCAAAGGACCACGATTTCACCTACCTATTCTTGTTTGTTTTCTCTAAATTTTTGATATGTTGTACCTCAGGATGTCCTTTACAACTTTTGTTAAGAAATCGAAGTGAAATTTCGACAAAAAGGTTGCCTTACAGTCCATGCATTCATCAAGGGTCGGTCCCAAAATCTCCAGATCCAGTCTTTCCAAAGAATAACGATTTCACCCACTTATACTTGTTTGTTTTGTCCCAAATTTGAGTATGTTATACTCCAAGAAGTCCTTTACAACTTTTATTTAGAGGCCGAAGCCAAATTTCAACTAGAACATCACATACAAGTCACTAGAACATCCAAGGTCGAGCTTTTTCTGCCCTAAGTAACCGGTTTCGGTTCCGGTTCGGTTCCCGAAAAAAGGAACCGGAACCGGTCCCCCTTGGAACCGGGAACCGAACCGGACCCTCCTCCGGTTCGGTTCCGGTCGGGTAACCCGGGAACCGCGCTGAGCCCTATTGCCAGTTGCTAGGTGAGCTCGGCCTTGCCAGATTTGGGTGAGCTTGAGCTCGACTAGCCACAATGAAGCAGACCTCGTGCGGCCTGGGCAAGCTCAAGCCTCATGGTGGCCAGGTGAGCCACTAGCAAGCTCACCGACCCTCGTCCAATGGCCAGCGATCGGCCATAAAGAAGGAGGAAGAAGAAGAGAAAAAGAAAAACGAAAAAAGAGAAAAATATAATAAAAGTATTTAAAAAATTAAAATAAATAAATAAATTTAAAAATCCTACCAAATGCATTTTTATCCCGAGAATAGAAATTTTGCACGGTTAGCAAGTGTGTTCTTTTACTTAGAAATTGTTCCAAGGATTAGAATTGAAAAAAATCATTTTTGATAAAAAAATTATTTATGGAAACAAAATTATTACCAAACGCACTCCTAATGTTTCTTGGATCTTTAAAGCAAAGGCTTGAGTGGAGCTAGAAAAATTTGACAATTAAGTCTCATCTCTTGTAGCCCCTACCTAAGGAAAGTGTAGTATCCATTAGATGTGTGCTCCCCAGTGTCATGGGCCGATCAATTGGGATCGTGACCGTGTGGCGACTCAGGCACTTTTGGATCACTTAAGCCAAGCCTTGCTCGATCGATTGCACACTCGCTCGCTTTACCCGGATCGTAGAGAGAGAAAGTCTCTAGAGAGAGAGGAGCTTTGGAAAGAAAAAAAACTTTGTATTGCCGAAAGGAATGGATGGTTACAAATGAGGGGGAGGACACCCTTCTTATACTAGAGGTCCTCTGATTACATTCGTTGATTGACTTTTTATTCGGCGGACAAGATCGCACCACCAAACCTACCGACACTAATGACAGCTACTAACTACCAACATTAATGGCTAGAGACTTCTAGAATTTGTCGTAATGACGGTATCACCTACCCTTGGAAAGTTGTGGAAGGAGTCTTGTTGGGAACCCCAGGGATCGCAGGAGGTCCTCCGTGGCAAGGCATGGCCCTTTAGCTCCAGAAACCTCTTGGCCATGACATTCTCCCCCACTCATTCGAGCGATGCCCTTGTCGCTCACAGCTCGACGGGCGGCCGTCCTGGCTCGAGCATGGGCTCTCTTCTTTTGGTTTTGCTTCGCTCGGACGTTCACGAACAATGGACCGCACCCTTCCATCTTCAGCTCGGGTATGGCACACGACTCCATCTTCGGCTTGGGCATGGTATGCAGTGAGTACTCAACTTCGGGGAAGAGCGCTTGGATCAACGTGGCATGAGTTGGAGTAGGATCCAACTCTTCCTTCGGCTTCTCCATGGTTGGCGGTTTGTTCATGTGCTTCTCGGCCTTCAAGCTCTTGTCGAGGCGCCGGATCGTGGCGGTGGTCTTGGTGTCAACCACTCCTTTTATCATAAGGATCATGGCAGGGCATTTTGTGTAACTAGCTGCTGTGACGTCCCAGAGCGTCACGTACTAAGCGCAAGCGGAATTATAGTTATTATTGACATCTAGTAAACTCCTTTGAATAACATATAGTATTTACCATTGAAGGTTAGCATGTATAACATGGATTATTTAAAATCCTAAATTTATATTATAAGGTTATCCTGCAATGCACATAGACAAGATCATAAAAGGCTTCCTTTCATTTTATCATCATCGGGACATACAAAATTATCGACCTGGACTCGTTCCATGTTCTTCGCCTATATATTTACATCATATACAAAACAAAAGTAAGGCGCAACAAAAGCCAGGGATATGAGTGAGGTTATCTACTCCACGAGTTCCCACACTAGCCCGCATCTAACAAAAAACAAAAGTCAGTCAGCCTCTACACGATCCACGGCGTCTAGGTGCCGCCCAAACTTGCTCCAAGTCCTCCTGCTCCAAAGGGTAAAGGTCCGAACATCTCTCCTTCATGGTTGATAAACCATGCAACGAACGTCATCGGTAACAACTCAACTCTACCGTCATCCAACCATAAAGTCGCCTCATACTTGGAGAAAACCATGTCAATGTTGGGATCATACATGTCATGAAGAGAAACATCAAGACGCACTACCGCCCCGTATCGAGCTACTGGCGGTACATCCATGCTATCAATCTGAAAATGTAAGGTATGAGCAAACAACCTTGCCTAGTAAAGAATGATAAAACTCTAACTTAAACAATCCATAGCCATCCAAGTTACAAGTGAATCATTAAACAATTTAAGATGCTAAAGGAAGTATATCACAAGCATAAACAATTGGATAATAACACACTATGTACATAATCACCTTATGAGCATCCCTTTCTATGCTTACCTTTCTCAAACTCAATCTCATATCAAAATATAATGCAACAATAATAGATGAACTCACTCGCCAAATAGAATTATATTTAGTGTGCATAAAATCCACCCTCGAATCAGTCACAACCAGGACTCTACCGGCCTGATCGAGTCACTTCCGGAAAGTACGTTATCCGGACTTCCACAATACCTCTAATTGTGGGCATCTCACTCCGAGGCATCCCGGCATCACACAACCGAGGTCCTCCCAAGACCACACAGCAATGGGCATCTCACTCCGAGGCATCTCAGTATCACACGACCGAGGCATCCTTGATCACACACAAGGGCATCTCACTCTGAGGCATCTCAGTATTTCTCTACCGAGGCATCCAAGACCACGCAGCAAGGGCATCCCAAACTTCCGGGGGCATCACGGGTATCTCGGTACCGATGGGTTCATTCATCTTAAGCACACGTTTCACACCACCACACCTTTGATTAATGCATTTATCGTATGCAAAAGAAAAAGACTCTAAAGTATCTATCTAACTCTCATGAACCTAGCACACGTGCATGTCCAAATTATAAGATAAAACCCATTATGTCATGTCCCATTCCATGGCGAACAGATATATATCCCATAATCAAGCACTATGCACTGCACTCATTGCACACACATGTTACTATATGCACTTATATCTCAAATGATTTATGAGACTTACTCTTATATGACTAACTTCTATTATGAGGTTTATTAGACTCTACATGCCTCACAAAAGCCTAGCATAAAAGACACAACATTTAATATATGTTCTCGGGTCCTGACAGTTCACTAACTAAATGTACAGTTTCGGTTTCGGACACAGAAGGTATATTAATTCTTGTCAAAATATTACCAAATTTTAGTATGTTATATTTAAGACATAGACTAACAATTCCCGTGAAGAAACTTAAGTCTGATTCTCACTGTATTAAGAGTAGCAATTGCCATAATCTTTACTAGTACCCTGAACCGACGTCCAGATTCTTTATCTACAAAGAAAATTGTTTTACTAGCCAATTCTTCTCTATTTAATCTCAAATTTTGACACGTCATTTCTTAAGATGTGTTCTACAATTTTCATTAAGGATTCGAAGTCCAAATCTAACTAGGTAATTACAGAAAATTCGTACAATCAGTAAAGGTCATACCGTTTGTCACAAAAACAGTTTACTGGTTTTACTAAGTTCACTTCTATCTCTACGTGTTATATATTCGTATGGTTATAGCTATGTGTATAACTTGATCTTATAGATGTTCTATCATGTAAAAGGTTTCTTTCTTATCTCTAGTAACATACATAAAGAAAATTAAACACAAACAGAAGACTCCATAACTATTTTCACTTAGAATAGAATAGATACACAAATTTTCTCACTTCTAACTCAACGAAACAACTTATCTATCCACAAATCTCTTCTAAAATACTCCAATGCTTACTCACAGCAACTCAAAGCAAATTCAGCATATCTTTCTCTAACAAATGATCAATTCCACAGCTCGGCTCGAATTGTCGTTGCATCCGTAAGCCACTTATCACGATTTCTACCAAAACAACACACTCGGCATCCATTTCATCACTTCGCTCAACAAAACAACATACTCACACAAGAATTTCGAGACATGCAAGACTCAAGAGTGACATGCAATAGCTCCTACCTTCAATCTAACACTCACTAAGTTTAGATCAATCACAAAACAGCAACTACAAATTATATCCATCACTGTTTGGTTAGATCCTCAAGCTCCCTTGATGAAACAATGGATAACTTTCAATTTAGAGTTAGATCTTTCCTTACCTTGCTTCAGCTACTAAACAACACAGAGATGCTTCAAGATCAACACTCAAAATCAGCATGCAAGAAGGAGAAATCGCTGGTTTGCTTCTGGTTTTTCGCTGCTCAGCCGAGAGAAAAGAAAGAAGAAGATGAAGATGAGGGTTTCTCGGTTTTGAGGAGAGAGAGAAAGAGTACGAAGCTTAAGGGGGAAAATAGGCTACAAGCTAATCCCTAGGCTAGTGTAATGATTAGATTTGGCTAATGATTATGCTTCCTTGGAGTTGCCATCTTCGGTTCTATGGATTGAGAAAAACCGTGGGTGTTGATGAGAGAATCGAGAGAGAGAAAAGTGTCGTGGCTTTCATGCATGAAGATTTTCGCCATTTGTCGATCGTCGCTAATTAACAATTTATCGATATCATTCGTTAGTTCATTAGCTTCTAATATTTTCATCTAATTGCCTTTTGTTTCTACTTAATCCCAATTATACAAAGTCATAACATATATATAACATATCGACTAGTCAACATTAGTCTATAAAGAATTCATCACAAAAAGAATGCTAAAGTTATAAGTAATTCACTAATCAAATCACCTTAACTATAATCTATAAAATAAAATCATTCGGGCCTAAATATTCATTCTCGGCCCAACAGGCTCAATCTATAACAATCCCGGCCCACTAAACTAAATCTACAAATCTAATAATTTCGAACCTTGGCCCGCTTCAAGCCAAGTCCAAGCCCATAATCTCTCATTAGATTTCTTAAGTCCAATTCGTGTGGCCCACTTATTTCTCAAGCCCACACATTCCTCACAATCCATCGGGTTCAATTTATGGCCCAATCTAATTAATCTAAGTTCCTAATGATCTAATTACACTAATGAAGGTCAATGAAATTTGGGATGTCACATTTTGGATCGAGGATCATGATACACTTGGTCCTCATGTCGATCATGGACCTCACGCTATGGAAAAATTGCGTTCCCAAAATGAGATCATAATCGTCGAGAGGAATTACCTCGAATGGCAGCTTGCACTTCCATCCGCCAATTTGGACATTCACATCGGGAGTTGATCCTATGCCCTTGAGCCCATCCGAGTTAATGGCCTTGAATGAATTCTCGGTCGGTTCCACGTGAAATCCCAAGGCTTTCGCCACCTTGGTCAACATGAACATGTTCGATGCACCTATGTCGACCAAAGCGTAAAGCGTTCGACTGCACACTTCGACCTCCACGAAGAACATGTCCAAGTTCGAGGAAGCTTCCTCTTCTTTGGACGACGATCAAGCTTGGACGGTGTTGACAACCTTTACAGCTCCAAGCCAAATTTGTTGCTTCTCCTCTTTGGGCTCCTCCTCCACCTCTTCGATGACAAGGAGGGCGTTGATCTTACCCTTCTTTGGGCACTTTTGGGTCCAATGAGAACCTTTGTAAATGAAGCAAGCAGAAGGCGAGGGTTGGTCGAACTTACTCATTGTGCAGTCCGTTGGTGGTTGACCCCTTTGGAAGGATGGTTTCGAGGTTCCTTCCCCCCATGTCTTGACTCGGCAGCCTTGATCATGCGCGCCTCAGGGAGTGCTTCTTCCTTCGTCTTCGGAGGATCGATCTGACCTCCAATCTCTTGCTCAATTCTTTGGTTTGGCGTTGGTGAAGTCGACGAGGGACTTGGCCACACTTAGCGCTCTCGCAAGATTGCTCACGTCCCGTCGCTTTAGCTCAAGTTGTGCCCACGGCTTCAATCCATCCATGAACGCTCCGAGAGTCTCCTCCTTTCCTAGATTGCAGATATGGAGTTTGAGCTCCGTGAACTCTTTCACGTACTCTCGGATCGTGCCCCTTTGTTCGAGGCAATGGAGCTTGCTACAGGCCTCTTGTTGAGCAAACTCAGGGAAGAAGTAGTATTGGAACTCTTTCACAAATCATCCCATGTGTCCACGAGATCGGCGCCGCGCTTCGTCTCATCGTACCTATTGCGCCACCAAAGCATTGCGGTATCGGAAAGGAACATTGAAGCAGTTCTTACCTTGATCGACTCGTCTTGGATGTTAACAGCACCAAAGTATTGCTCCATGTTCCAAATGAAGTTGTCCACCTCCTTGGCAGATCGGTCGTCTTTGAATTGTTTAGGCTTCGGCACCTCAAGTTTGGGCACCGCTTGTGTGGGCATCGCTCCATTGGTGATGCTTAACTTGCATAGGGCGAGCTCGGTCTTAAGCTCTTGAATCTCCGCCTTCATGAGTTCGACCTCATCCCTATGAGGGCTTTCTTCCTCGATCACTTGGACGCGCTCCTTCAACACATCGATCGACGCTTCAAGGGCTTCGTCCTTGTCATGCAGCGGGGACATCACTTGATTGATGCCGGTTGTGAAGTCTTCACGGAGTGAGGTCTCAACCTCCATGATGCGGTCTCGCACATTGTCAAGTCCTTCCATGAACTTGACCATGGCATTCCGGACCTTTGCAAGCTTCTCATCTAACGTAGCTACGGCGTCCATCGAGGCTTCTCTTTTCTTTGTTCGGCCGTGAGTCTCCTTGACTTGAACGGCCTCCATCCATGACAGCGTCGTGGCTCGACATTCTCTCGAATAGTTGGTGCTCCTCGATCTCTCAAAACGGATCCCTCTTTTGCTTTGATACCACTTGTCACGGGCCGATCGATTGGGATCGTGACCGTGTGGCGACTCAGGCACTTGTGGATCGCCTAAGCCAAGCCTTGCTCGATCAATCGCACACTCGCTCACTTTACTCGGATCGTAGAGAGAGAAAGTGTCTAGAGAGAGGAGCTCTGGAAAGAAAGAAGCTTTGTATTGTTGAAAGGATTGGATGGTTACAAATGAGGGGGAGGACACTCCTTTTTATACTAGAGGCCCTATGATTACATCCATTGATTGACTTTTTATTCGGTGGATGAGATCGCACCGCCAAACCTACCAACACTAATGATAGCTACCAACTACCGACATTAATGGCTAGAGACTTCTATAATTTGTCGTAATGATGGTATCGCCTGCCCTTGGAAAGTTGTGAAAGGAGTCTTGTCGGGAACCCTAGCGATCGCAGGAGGTCCTCCGCGGCAAGGCACGGCCCTTTAGCTCCGGAAACCTCTTGGCCATGACACCCAGGGTATTAGAAATGGGTTGGTAGTGCGAGGTGCAAAAGACCTATAATTAGGGGTGAGCAAGTTTCAGGTTCTGTAGGTTCTACTTGGAATCTGAAACCTAGTCATTGAAATGGAACCTGAAACTTACTATGTATATTCTAGAACTTGGAACTTACCTTATTATAGGTTCTAAGGTCGATTCTAGGATTTACCAAGTTCCACCTATATTTTTATTTGAAATATCGGAAAATCGCACAAAGATATGGATTAAGAAAAATATTAAAACTTGTTCTAGGTTCTAGGTTCCGGGTTCCTTCAACTAAGAATTCGGAATTTACCTATAAAAATAGGTTCGTCATTTTTTGGAATCTAGAACTAACCTTGTATACTTTGAAACCTCATTCCCACCAGTCCGGTTTTCGGGTTGTAGGTTCTATCCTTAAATTATGCTCACCCCTTCCTATAAGCAGTCCATACTAGCTTCCTTTACGATGAATGCTTTTGTTTTTCCAGAAAAGTTTCAAGCGATTAAAATATTGAAACTTTGAGCATTTTCAGTAAAAAAATCTTATTTGTGGGGGCGAACAGTGAAAGGAAATGACTTTGTAAATTATTATGATCGCTTGCCTCTAATTCATGATTTTCTTTCTGCTTTTGACATTTCTCTTTGGCCCAAATAAACCGAGCCTCAAAACCTTCATACAAAGATTGGTGTTATATCATAAATCTAAACTTGCTAAGATTCACGGTGAAGTTGTAACTCGTAACTCAGGTTGCCTTTCGATTATTCGGATAAACTGTAAAATAAGATTGGATGAGAAATTACGTGCACTCTGTATGTTCAAATCCCATTTTTCAGAAATTGGGTGGATGCATCTTAGATTGATATCCGGCCTTATTCAATGAATTGCCATTTATCGAGTTGGACTCTATCGAATATCCAAACGACAGTAAAACAACTCAATCTGAGAATTGTCGGCTAGTTATCCTCACCACAACTAGACTTACTACTAGAGAGACAGCACCGATCATCCCCCGAATTTGGTCGTGCAATTCCAGGCTAGCACATTCACGATTCGTTTGTTAGGCAGTCGCTTGTATGTTAAAATTTGGGTTGAATGAGCGGGCACCGATGAGTCGTGAGAGACTGCCTCTCGAGAATCGTTGCCTAAGGTCAAAATTAGTTGTGACCCCACTAGCCACGCGTTAATACTATTGTCCGACTAAAGGATCATCTCGTATCATTATACTATTGTCAAATTTAAGATCTTTACAAGTGCTTGTAATTATGGCTTTGATATGACCACTACATCTTAGGAAAATGATAAGTTGACCGCACCATTATTGCACCAAAAGTAATTGTGTAGTCTGGATCACTCATTTACTAAGGAAATCGGATGACTACCCTGTCCAGTTTCCTTAAGAAAGCAAAAATCCCACTCGATGGTATTTTGTTGCAAATCACACCGCGACGGAATCCATATACGTATACACACACACACTAGATATTCATATCACTGTTTGTAATAGTGATGTTTTAGAAAGAAATTATAATCTGGTGCAGTCAAACATTATTTTTCTAAAAATATTTGTATATATAAATAATAGATAAATAATCTTTTGTTGCTTATAAACAAAACCAGCGCATCTAATATATAAGTCACAAGCGAAAAGTACTATGAGGGCAAGAAGGTGAAAATCAAAAGGTATAACTAACATTTACACTAGACAAATGTTTTTTTTTTTTTGGTAAAAGGTAAGAAAACACTAGACAAATATTATTCATTGAAGATTATCTTAATTCTTAAATAACCGTTTTTGATTTGGTGTAGCCAAATGCTATTTTTGATATAGAAATGCTTAAGTAAACTGAAACAAATCTTTTTTTTTTGGGTGTATTTAAGATGAAATAAAGAGTGAAAATCCGAAGGACGCCCTACTTACAAAACGACCAGTCACAAAAAAGATATATAATAAAAAAATGCAGAATATGGGTAGGAAAAAACTTTTCTACGGTAGAATAACATAACCAATAGGGTATTTTCCTTTGTTTGCCCAAACAAAATCTGGAATCATTCGATAAATTAATACAGAATATCTTCTTCAACTCAGTAATGAAGAATACAATGTGCGGCTGATGCGAATTCACGGGAAAAGACTGAGTTTTTGGCTTCCAGGTATTCTTACACAACAGCAAGAAGCTCCTAAGAAGGAAAAACTTGGCCAAAGTTGATTTTTTTTTTTTTTTTTTTTTTGGCTGGATTAAACCAAAACTGCATGGACACCCACTTCGATTCAAGTGCGTGGACAGGGGTGAGCTCGAAGTTGCCGAGACTGATAGAGATGGTGCGGTCATAGTAGACGTCGCTAGGGCTCCTCAAGAGAGAGACGTGAGAGGAATTTATTGATGACTCATAGCCATCGATGGGGCACTGGACTCGACGGCGGAGGCGGTGGGGACTGGGCACCCAGGAGGGGTTTTGGTGGGAGGTGGACGCGGGAGGGACGTGCTGGAGATAGAGAGAGGGAGTAGGCCGTCCTTCTCTAGAAATCAGTATTTTTTTCGCCGGTCTGAGTGAAAAATGAAAGTCGACCGGTTGCCTCGAAAACTTTTTGTAGCCCACGTTTGACTGTCATATTTCTTACGGAGGAGGGTCATCTTAGCGGGACGCAATCTAAAATCTCGACCGCCGACAATCCTCTCCCCTCCTCTTTAAAGGGAAGGTGCATAGCCTTTGAGCCGAGACCAATTCATCGTCAGTACACACACGCAACCCACGCAATGGTTCCTCGTCCTCCTCTTCCATCCGCTCGGCTCATCTCCGGCTGTTTCATCAAGCCACACCGGCTTCCCCCGCAGTCGAACCACCCTCTCCACTTGCCGCCATGGGATCTCGTCATGCTCCCCATCCATTACATCCAAAGGGGCCTCCTCTTCCCCCTCCCTTCTCGCCATATTGTTATAAAAGAGATAACAATATTTGCAAAATATAGAGAATATCACGGACATACCTTCCTTTAATTCTTGGATCAATCTTGCCAATTACAAAATAACTTGTAAAATATCGCAAGTGTATCCAAATATATAAAAGAACACAGTAATATCTTTCAAGATTGAAAATACTCTTCCTTAATCATAAATCTCAATTGCAAATAGATATCAATATAATATTAACATATTTCGCAAAAGGGATGTAAATGATATAAACATTAAGTCCACGCAATATCTCATAAATATGGCAACAAATATTACCAATTCAGATCCCAATATACATGTGTAGAATATACCTTCCTTAAAATGTTTTCACTCAAGGTCCTTCTTTGATTGCATCATGATTTGTGTAGATTTGCAATAAACCTCCTTTGTATAATTGCCAGCAATAAATTCATTTTCTTTTTGGTATCCATATACCTGGATTCTTTCCTTTTTTTTTTGTGACCCAGGAACCCCGCACGGCCGGTAGCCGGAGAGTAAACCCTGGGGAGGCACGCAGGAAACCACCACCCACGCACCCCGGGCAAGGCACCACACAGCGCTTCAGCCTCCCCGCTTCGCAGGGGCTTTGAACCTGGTTCTCCTCGGTGGAGAACACAAGCTCTACCCTCTACGCTGCAACGGGGGGTGGTCCTGAATTCTTTCCTTTTGTTAGTCATAAAATAAGAAAAAAAATCCAAACGTTCTTTCCATAAACTAATGGCACATAAAGAAAGATTATCACGTGAATAGTATGCATAATTAAAAAAGAAATTCACTTTACAGCACATGATAAAAATAGAAAGCATAAAATCCTTGAGAAGTTATCCAATCAACCGAATTATATCTAAACAAGATATTAATTACCCATCTCAAAAAAAAAAAAAAAAATTACAGCATTCTTCCTTAAAAGATATTTTTGCCACAAGCCAATTTTAATTTATGGAGCACGTCATATCAAGCACAATATGAAGATAAGATATCAAAAACAATGAGAATATATATTCAAAGTATATAATCATAGCAAATTGATAATTTAAAAAACATACCTTTACTTACTAAATATTCTCTCTCTTTTTCTTTATTCCTTGCAAGAAGAGCAATTCATCTACTCTTTGGGACCCAAATTTGTTTGGGTCATTTCTGGTTAGAGAAAGCAAGGAAATCTCTAATTGGTTGACTAGGATTTCTTCCAATCAAGTGGGCATTCTTGCTTAAAGTGATTAGGATCACCACAATTCAAGCAATTATAATGTCGAGATCCAATAGGCTTGACAAATTGCTTACCAAAATGATTTCAATAATGCTAGATTGGTAATCTACACTTTAATCTTTCCTTGACTCGTGAATCACGAGTTGTTGCTCCATTCTAATCTGACCCAATAATTTTTTTTTGAAGAGACATGCTATCCTAGTCGTCATTACCCCACTTCAAACGACTCCATGTGCACTAGTCATAGACCGATTTGCACGGCTCCAGCATCCCCATGTAAATAAATAACACCAACCATCCTCTTCAAGGTGAGGGCTGAGTCATAAGCGCAGTCATCTTCCGAGTCTCAACAAACACGACCCACGCAATGAGACCTCCTCCTCCTCCTCCTCGATCCGTCCGATTCATCTCCGACTGCTTCGTCAAACCTCCCCAACTTCCTGATGGCTGGAACCGTCCTCTCCACTTGCCGCCATGGGACCTCGCCATGCTCTCCTTCCACTACATCCAAAAGGGCCTCCTCTTCCCCCTCCCTCCTCGCTGCCTCGACCCTGGCTTCGACCGCCCCGCTTTCATCCGTTCCTTCTTGGAGAAGCTCAAGCGCTCTCTCTCTTCCGCCCTCTTCCACTTCTACCCGCTCGCCGGCCGCCTTGCCACCCTCAAGCGGACCGAACCCCCATTCTACACCGTCTTCGTTGACTGCGCCAACAGCCCTGGGGCCCGGTTCATCCATGCCGTGCTCGACATGACCGTGGCCGACATACTCTCCCCGACCTACGTCCCGGATGTCGTCCAGTCCTTCTTCGACCACGACCGGGCGATTAACCACGATGGCCATACCCTGTCCCTGCTGTCCGTGCAGGTCACCGAGCTTGCCAATGGGGTCTTCATCGGGCTCTCCATGAACCACGCCATCGGCGACGGCACCTCCTTCTGGCTCTTCTTCAACTCGTGGTCCAAGATCTTCCAAGCGCAAGAGAAAGGCGCCGTTGATGTTGTTCCGCTATCGCGTCCCCCGGCCCTGACCAGGTGGTTCCCGGAAAACCATCCCGGCCCTTTAAGACTGCCTTACACAGATGATCCCTCGTCGTTCCTCGCCCGCTTTGAAGCCCCCGAGCTCAGGGAACGAGTCTTCCATTTCTCAGCTGACGCCATCGCGGGGCTCAAGGTGGAGGCGAACCGGCAATGCGGCACCACCAATATCTCATCCTTCCAGTCCCTGACTGCCCTTGTATGGCGGTGCATCGCGCGCGCCCGCCGCTTCCCGCCCAGCCAGGTCACAGTTTGCCGAATGGCTGCGAACAACCGGGCAAGGCTTGACCCTCCGCTCTCGCCGGAATACTTTGGAAACTCAGTCACACCACTGAGGACGGCGGCTATGGTGGGGGAGCTGCTGGGCAGCGGCCTTGGGTGGGCTGCGCGACTGTTGTATACGGCGGTGGCGGAGCACAGCAGTGCAAAGCTGAGGGAGTGGAACGAGGATTGGATAAAGAGGCCACTGGTCTACCACCTGGACAAGACGTTCGATCAGTACAGCATCATGATGGGGAGCTCGCCACGGTTCGACAAGTACGGCAATGAGTTCGGGCTGGGGAAGGCCGTGGCTCTGCGAAGTGGGTATGCGAACAAGTTCGACGGCAAGGTCTCAGCCTATCCGGGCCACGAAGGAGGCAGAAGCATCGACCTCGAGATCTGCCTTCCGCCGACGACGATGGCACTCCTCGAAGTTGACCCGGAATTCATGGCCACCGTGATGGATTCGTAGGTGGGAGGGCCAAAGTCAACATGGTGGTGTTGGTATTTGCGGAAACATGTGTTTAACGTGTGTGCAAGTGTGTTTTGTGTGTGAACTATGAAGAGAGCAAAAGAACTAAGAACAATGTGGGTAAGAAAATAATTGGGTAAAGTGATAATAGAGAATAGTAGCAAAGGAACAAGGGAACAAAAGAAAGTTTTTTTAGTTATTGTAGTACAAAGGGAAGGGGAGGAGCTTGCTTATTTTTTTTTTTGTTATTCTGCTGTGCTCCCCCCTTCCTATTTATAGGGGTACTCCGCCAACTTATGGCCCATCTTCTAGTAGTTTCTTTTACAATTTTTTTCTTGAATAATAGACTTTTTAAGGCAAATATCTTTGCCATTTTGTAGATTCTTCTAGGATTTTTCTTGAATTTTCTAGCTCGAATCTATCTTGAAGTTTGTAGAAATTGGATCTATAATTTAACACTCTTCCTTGATCCAATTTCGCATTACCCCAAGCATTTCCCACAATGTCTTGAACTTGGCTTGCGATAGACTAGGGCGGGAAGATGACTTCACTTAGCCGCCTTAGCCTGGGGCAATCTAGCCATAGTGACAAGAGCTGGTCAATCCCAGAGAGAGGGGAGATTGGTTGGAGGGCGGTGGGTGGAGTCACTTTTTGATAAGGAACTTCAGTCTACCCTTCTTCAAGAGTAATCAAGGATCCTTTTTTAGCCACTAATAAGGAAGGAATGTAGACACTTTCACTTAGGCCGGGGCCAAGTCAGTGGGGGGACCCTGTCGGGCTCCTCCCCCCCCAAAAAAAAGAACAAACTGTACGTGAGAGTTTCCCATTGATTATTCTGTAATTTCCCGAAGAAGGACTAGCTTCTCATCTTGTGTGTGAGCTAGACAAGATCTTGGATCGGTAGCCAAGATTTGATTTGTCAATCGCCGAATCCTCGGTCTTGCAATATTTGAGTTCGATCTTTCTATTGTTTTGCACTTCTTGTACGAAGTGATATTTGATGTCAATATGTTTGGTTTTTCCATGGAATACTGGATTCTTTGATATAGCAATCACCGACTTATTGTCGCAAAGTAATGGAATCGGTTATGTCTGTACTTCTCCTATGTCTTCTAGAATTGTTCGAAGCCATATTGTTTGACTGGCGGTCGTAGCAACTGCAATGTATTCAGCTTCTGCAATAGACTGTGCCACTAAGGGGGTGCCTGACAACATTTCTGTTCCAGAAATAGTTTCCGGAACAGAAATGAATTTTTCTATTTCTATTTCTGGACGAGTTTCTGAGGAAAAAAATATGTTTGATAACTTAATAAAATTTCTATTTCAAAAATAGAAATTCGTTTGATGAGCAAGAGGAGAGGCAGAGAAGAGGCGGAGCAGAGGTGGAGGCGGAGGAGAGGCGGAGGAGAGGCAGAGCAGAGGCGGAGGAGATCTGTTGCCGAGGGGTGCTCGGACAACAAGCGGGGACAGTGGGTCATGGCGAGGGGCTGGATTCGTGAGCAGATGTGGATGAGCAAGAGAAGAGGCGGAGGAGAGGCGGAGCAGAGGCGGAACAGAGGCAGAGAAGAGGCGGAGGTCGCGGCAAGGGGGTGGATTCGCGAGTAGATGTGGATGAGCAAGAGAAGAGGCGGAGGAGAGGCGGAACGAGGCGGGAGGCGGAGGCGGAGGCGGAGGCGGAGCGAGAGGCGGGGAGAGGCGGAGGGAGGCGGAGGCGGAGGCGGAGGCGGAGTAGAGGCGGAGGCGGAGGTGGAGGTGGAGGCGGAGCGAGAGAGGCGGAGGAGAGGCGGAGGCGGAGGTGGAGGCGGAGCGAGAGAGGCGGAGGAGAGGCGGAGTAGAGGCGGAGGAGAGGCAGAGGCGGAGGAGGAGGAGGAGGAGGCAGAGAAGAGGCGGAGGAGGAGGCAAAGAAGAGGCGTACGAGGGAGAGAAGAGTGAAATTAGGGTTGGGAGAAACCAGAAATTGATTTCTGGAAGAAATAAGAAGTAGAAAATTTCTACTTCTGATTTCTCCTCCATTTCTATTTCTGGAATAGAAATCTATTCCAGAAATAGAAAATTTGATAAGCGTTATCAAACAAGTTTCTATTCCAGAAATTGGTTTGGAACAGAAAAATCATTTCTGGAACAGAAATAATTTTTATCATGCACCCCCTAAGTGTTGTCTTTTGGATGTCCATGAGAATATTCCAGAACCCAATATGAATGCATAGCTCGCAGTACTTCTCCTATCATCAACTGAACTTGCCCAGTTGCTATTAGTGTAGCTAATGAGCTTGGCATTTGTACTTGGCCGATACCAAATGTTGTAATCTATAGTTCCTCGTAAATATCTGAGAATTCTCTTGGCAACTCCAAAGTGAATTTGACTCGGAGTTTGCATGAATCGTGATAGTAGACTTGTCACATACAAAAAACAAGGGACGGGATATGATAGTTCAAGGGATAAACACAAATTTTTATAGGACAAGGATAGTTTCACTAGTTTATGAAAATAATTTTACAATAATTGAAGGAAGTGTTGGTGGAGGAGCTTCATGATATGGAGTATATTCTCATGCTCTTCACACTCTATTACATCAATGGGTTATGACCTTTTTATAGGCATTTCCACTGACTAAGTACAGTCGTCTTAGATGATTTTGGACTTCTCTTGAATGCTGTCCGCGTAGGCTTCATCTTGCAGCCACCACCATATATTTGACTTGTTCAGAGATTGTTTGCTTCTTACATGCTGGACATTTTCCAGCCACAATGTTTAACCATCTAAAACTTCATCTAGGAAATTCTAGATTGTAGTTTAGCAACTTTAACAAATTCTAGAAAATTGATTACCATTTCCAACACTCCCCCTTATCCATTTTCGGGATACTTCGGACATTGTATCATAAGGCCTCGAATGTACCTTAAAATTTCTCTTGTAATTTATCTCATGCCTTTTATATCGTCTACTTTCCACAATCCCTTGCTTTCTTTTGTCGAAACACTTGCATTTGCTTTTGAATGTGCATGTCTTTTTTTTTTTTTCAATGATGTCCCATATGTCTTGGGGCATCAATATGCTCTTAGTTGTAGTTGTTAGTTCAAGCTCTGGCTCTGGCTCTCGTAGGCTCTAGCTCTGGCTCCAGCTTTGATTCTGGCTTTGGCTCCGACTCTAGCTCTCTTGGCTCTCACTCGGGCTCTGGCCTTTTAGTTGAGGATGATGAGGACAAACGCCCATAACCATCGGAATATGCCTAGCTCTTCCTTCACGGTCCTTTTGCCTAGCTTAGTTACGAACTTGGGCGCATCTAGCTCTGATACCGTGTTAAAATTTGGATGTGTGCGAAAGCAATATCGATGATAGTTTTTGATTAGTGATGCTATGTACAAGTGTATGATATAGTTTGTAGATGATGAACAAGGGACGAGATATGATAGTTCAAGGGATAAACACAAATTTGTATGGGATAAGGATATTTTCACTAGTTTATGAAAATAATTTTACAATAATTGTAGTGTTGGTGGAGGAGCTTCATGATATGGAGTATATTCTCATGCTCCTCACACTCTATTACATCAATGAGTTATGGCCTTTTTATAGGCATTTCCATCGACTAATTACAGCTGCCTAGAGGATTCTAGACTTCTCTTGAATGTTGTCCGCATAGGCTTCATCTTGCAGCCACCACCATATATCTAACTTGGGCAGAGATTGTTTACTTCTTACATGCTGGACATTTTCCAGCAACAATTTTTAACCATCCAAAACTTCATCTAGGAAATTTTAGATTGTAGTTTAGCAACTCTAGGAAATTCTAGAAAATGGATTGGGAGTTTGGAGGAATAAAGATTTGTTAATTGACTACGAATTTTAAGTTGACTCATCTCTTAACGTAATACCCAATAAATTATGAGTTTACATTCTATGTACGCTTGGTCCAGGAAAATTTCAAGTAAGAGCTGAAGAGTGGCCCTTTTCTTATGTCGCTTTTCAAGTTACTGGCATTTTATCCAAAGTTGTCTTTTACTTGCTTTCTCCTTTTTCTTCTCAGTTTTTCTTCTTCCCTCTTGCTCCAGCTGACTCTCCCATTCATCTTCTTATTCGAAGGCAGTCATTTCTTCATCAATCGCTCGAGTTTGACGGTGATCGATGACGACGGTTTGGCATGGACTGAGCGTGTGTGATTTCCCAAAGAAGAGCAAGTCTCGTATGAAAAGGTCTGAAGCTTGAAGACAGTGGGTCCACTTGAGCCAAGAGCTGCGTTCTCTCCATGCCACTGACGAGGACCAAAGATGGATTCAGCCCAAATAAAAAGAAAACATAAAACACAAACTTTTCCTCAGAAGATAAAACACTGATCTTTGAACATATTGGGTCACGGCCAGAGTAAAGAACTTCAATGAAGGACTGCTTTATTAGTGTTGAGTTCTTCAGATTATGCTGATGCTTCCGCTGGAGTCCTAGGATAGATAAATCCACGTGGTGAGAAGAGGTGCCCTTTGGCCGGACCTCGTTCTGCTCACCCGCAGCGATGAAAACTTCACTATTACAAATTCAATTGAATCATGCGTGTGTTAGGGCTTGTTTGGTAACACTTTCGGAAATGACTAATTCTGTTCTTTTGTTTCTGGGAAGAAGAAAAGAACAGAAATCTGTTTGGTAAATTTTTGTTCCTAAAAAAAAAAAATCCATTTTTTTGTTCTCCATAATAGATTTGGAATAAAATCAAAAAATAGAAAAAATTTGTTTCTTGTTCCCAAGAATAATTCCAAAAATCAAGTCTAATTTTTTCTTTTCTCTTCTTCTCTTTCCTTTTCTTTTTCTTCCTTTTGGCTGGTCACCAACTTGGCCATGGCTGGCGACCTCACAAGAGCATCATTGATCCCTAGTGACGCTAAGCCACGATGAGGCTCGTCGGCCCTAGCCTTGCTAGTTGCTAGGCGAGCTTGGTCTTGCCAAATAGCTTGCCTAGCCACGGTGAAGCAGACCTCGCGCGGCTTGTGCGAGCTCGAGCCTCATGGTAGCCAAGCGAGCCTCCAAAGCAAGCTCATTGGCCCTCACCCGGTGGCCGCGACCGGCCCACAACGAAGAAGGAAGAGTAAGAGAAAAATATAATAAAATTATTAAAAAATTAAAAGAAATAAAATAATTTAAGAATCTTACCAAACACATTTCTATCCCGAGAATAGAAATTTTGTACGGAGTTAGCAAGCGAGTTCTTTTACTCGAAATTGTTTCGAGAAATAGAATTAGAAAAAATCATTTCGATAAAAAAATTATTTATGGGAAAAAATTAGGGAAAAGTACCAAAAAAGTCATAAATCTATTGCATTCGTATCAATTCAATCCATCCGGCCAATTTTGGCCGGCCGACGCCGACGTGGCAATTTTTATGATTTTTTCTTTCGAATTTTTTATTAATTTTTTATTTTTTTTTTATTTTTGTCTTCTTCTTGGAGGTGGTCGGCGAGGGCCGCGAAGCCCTCGCCTGCCGCCGGCAAGGATCGTGGCCCTTGCT
The DNA here is from genome assembly GCA_014182725.1 of Eucalyptus brandiana. Classification (NCBI taxonomy): domain Eukaryota; kingdom Viridiplantae; phylum Streptophyta; class Magnoliopsida; order Myrtales; family Myrtaceae; genus Eucalyptus; species Eucalyptus brandiana. Next base: position 1,450,777 of record CM024673.1, on the reverse strand, counting down.
CGGCCTCTCCTAGGGCCGCCGGCGAGGCGGCTTCGCCCGGATCTAGGCGAGGCTAGCCTCGCCTGTGGTGGGCGGCAGCCATTGCTAGGGTGGAGGCGAGGGCCGTGAAGCCCTCGCTAGCCGCCGGCGAGGGTTGCAGCCCTCGCTTGGCCTCACCCAGGGCTGCCTCGCTCGCGGCTTAGCCCAGCTCCCAACCTCGATTTCCTCCGCTTCATCGTCGCCAGCTTTTGCTCATCTTCTCCTTCCATGAGTAGAATGTCGCGAGCAATCCCACCAGCTGCTCCGATGGCGCAGGCCGGCCTTGCCTAGATCCGGGCTAAGCCGCGGAGAGGCGGCCTTGGGCGAGGCCGAGCGAGGGCCGCGACCCTCGCCGGTGGTGGCTGGCGAGGGCTTCGCGGCCCTCGCCTTCTCCCTGGCGATGGCCGCCATGGCCTCGCTAGCCACAGGCAAGGCTGGCCTCGCCTTGATCCAGGCGAAGCTGCCTCGCCGGCGGCCCTGGGAGAGGCCGGGCGAGGGTCGTGACCCTCGCCGGCGGCAGGTGAGGGCTTCACGGCCCTCGCCCAGTGGCCAACGAGCCTCACCGGAGGCTCGCCGGCCACCTCCGGGAAGAAGACGAAAAAAGAAAAAAAAAAATTAATAATAAAATTTGAAAAAATAAAATAAAAATCATAAAAATTGCCACGTCAGCGTCCGGTCACTGGTCAACGTTCACGTTAGCGCTAGCCAGCCAAAAATGACCAGATGGATTAAATTGATACCAATATTAAAAGGTTTAGGACTGAATTGATCCAATTAAAATGTTTATGACTGAATTAATACCAATGCAATAGGTTTATGACTTTTTTGGTACTTTTCCCAACAAAATTATTACCAAACGCACTCCTAATATTTCTTGGATCTATAAAGCAATGGTTTAAATTTGACAATTAAGTCTCATCTTTCGTAACCCCTACCTAAGGAAAGTGTAGTATCTATTGGATGTGTGCTCCCTAAGGTGTTAGAAATGGGTTGGGAGTGTGAGGTGCAAAAGACCTATAAGTAGGGGTGAGCAAGTTTCAGGTCTCGTATAGGTTCTACTTGGAATCTGAAACCTAGTCATTGGAATAGAAGCTAAAACTTACTCTGCATACTCTAGAACCCGAAACTTACCATGTCATAGGTTCTAAGGTTGATTCTAGGATCTACCAAGTTCCACCTATATTTTTATTTGAATTATTATAATTAACTAATCATAACTTATATTTAGACACACGAAAAATATAACCATTGATAAAGTAAAAATTTTAGTCATAAAATAAAAACTCGGACTAGTGTTTCTAGATTATAAACTTATCATTGAACGGCACGCAATATCGGAAAATCGCACAAAGATATGGACAAAGAAAAACATTAAAACTTGTTGTAGGTTCTAGGTTCCGGGTTCCTCCAACTAAGAATTTGGAACTTACCTATCGAAATAGGTTACTCATTTTTTGGAACCTAGAACTTACCTTGTATACTTTGAAACCTCATTCCCACCGGCTCGGTTTTCAGGTTTCAGGTTCTACCCTTAAATTATGCTCCCCCAAGCAGTCCATACTAGTTTCCTTTACGATGAATGCTTTTGTTTTTCTAGAAAATTTTCAAGCGATTAACATATTGAAACTTGGAGCATTTTCAGTCAAAAAATCTTATTTGTGGGGGCGAACAGTAAAAGGAAATGACTTTGTAAAGTATTATGATCGCTTGCCTCTAATTCATGATTTTCTTTCTGCTTTTGACATTTCTCATTGGCCCAAATTAACCGATCCTCAAAACCTTCATACAAAGATTGATGTTATATCATAAATCTAAACTTGCCAAGATTCACGGTGAAGTTGTAACTCGTAACTCAGGTTGCCTTTCGATTATTCGGATAAACTTTAAAATGAGATTGGATGAGAAATTACGTGCACTCTGTATGTTCAATCCCATTTTTCAGAAATTGGGTGATTGCATCTTAGATTGATATCCGGCCTTATTCAATGAATTGCCATTTATCGAATTGGTCTCTATCGAATATCCAAATGACAGTAAAACAACTCAAGCTGAGAATTGTCGGCTAGTTATCCTCGCCACAACTAGAATTTCTACTAGAGAGACAGCACTGATCATGCCCCGAATTTGGTCGTGCAAATCCAGGCTAGCACATTCACGATTCGTTTGTTAGGCAGCCGCTTGTATGTTAAAATTTGGGTTTAATGAGCGGGCACCGATGAGTTCGTGAGAGACTGCCTCTCGAGAATCGTTGCCTAAGGTCAAAATTAGCTGTGACCCCACTAGCCACGCGTTAATACTATTGTCCGACTAAAGGATCATCTCGTATCATTATACTATTGTCAAATTTAAGTTCTTTACAAGTGCTTGTAATTATGGCTTTGATACGACCACTACATCTTAGGAAAATGATAAGTTGACCGCACCATTATTGCACCAAAAGTAATTGTGTAGTCTGGATCACTCATTTACTAAGGAAATCGGATGACTACCCTGTCCAGTTTCCTTAAGAAAGCAAAAATCCCACTCGATGGTATTTTGTTGCAAATCACACCGCGACGGAATCCATATACGTATACAAACACACACACACTAGATATTCATATCACTGTTTGTAATAGTGATGTTTTAAAAAGAAATTATAATCTGGTGCAGTCAAACATTATTTTTCTAAAAAATATTTGTATTTATAAATAATAGATAAATAATCTTTTGTTGCTTATAAACAAAACCAGCGCATCTAATATATAAGTCACAAGCGAAAAGTACTATGGGGGCAAGAAGGTGAAAATCAAAAGGTATAACTAACATTTACAATAGACAAATGTTTTTTTTTTTTTTTTTTTTTTTTTTTTTTTATTATTATTTTTTTTTTTTTTTATGACTAGGGAACCGCCATCGACCGGCAGCCTAGACGTAAACATGGGGGGGACTGAGCCACCACCACAGACCCACCTGCGTTTGAGTCGCGCAAACACGACGCCTCTAGGATTCGAATTCCTCCCCTTCGTGAGAGGGAGGAAGCCCAGAGTCAGTTGTGCCACTGCGGGCAGTTGTTACACTAGACAAATGTTGTTCATCGAAGATTATCTTAAATAACCGTTTTTGATTTGGTGTAGCCAAATGCTATTTTTGATATAGAAATGCTTAAGTAAACTAAACCAAATCTTTTTTTTTTTTTTTTTTTTGTGTATTTAAGATGAAATAAAGAGTGAAAATCCGAAGGACGCCCTACTTCGATTCAAGTGCGTGGACAGGGGCGAGCTTGCAGTTGCCGAGACTGGTAAAGATGGTTCCTCAAGAGAGAGACGTGAGAGGAGTTTATTGATGACTCATAGCCATCGATGGGGCACTGGACTCGACCGCGACGGCGGAGGCGGAGGAGACCGGGCACCCGGGGGTGTTTTAGGGGGACGTGGACGCGGTGGGGACGTACTGGAGATAGAGAGAGGGAGTAGGCCCTCCTTCTCTAGAAATCTGTACTTTTTTCGCAGGTCTGAATGAAAAATGAAAGTCGACCGGTTGCATCGAAATCTTTTTGTAGCCCACGTTTGACTGTCATTTCTTACGGAGGAGGGTCATCTTAGCGGGACGCAATCTAAAATGTCGACCGCCGACCATCCTCTCCCCTCCTCTTTAAAGGGAAGGTGCACAGCCTTTGAGCCGAGACCAATTCATCGTCAGTACACACACGCAACCCACGCAATGGTTCCTCGTCCTCCTCTTCCATCCGTCCGGCTCATCTCCGACTGTTTCATCAAGCCACACCGGCTTCCCCCGCAGTCGAACCACCCTCTCCACTTGCCGCCATGGGACCTCGTCATGCTCCCCATCCACTACATCCAAAGGGGCCTCCTCTTCCCCCTCCCTCCTCGCCGCCTTGACCCCGGCTTCGACCGCCCCGCTTTCATCCATTCCTTCTTGGACAAACTCAAGCAATCTCTCTCTTCCACACTCGCCCACTTCTACCCCCTCACCGGCCGCCTCGCCACCCTCAAGCGGACTGAACCCCCGTTCTACACCGTCTTCGTTGACTGCACCAACAGCCCTGGGGCGCGATTCATCCATGCCTCACTCGACATGACCGTGGCCGACGTCCTCTCCCCTAAGTACGTACCGGCCGTCGTTCGGTCCTTCTTTGACCACGACCAGGCCGTCAACCACGACGGCCACGACCTGTCCCTGCTGTCCGCGCAGGTCACTGAGCTCGCCGATGGCCTCTTCATCGGGCTCTCCATGAACCATGTTGTTGGCGACGGCTCCTCCTTCTGGCACTTCTTCAACTCGTGGTCCGAGATCTTCCAAGCGCAAGAGAAAGGCACCGCTGATGTCGTCCAGCTGTCGCGTCCCCCGATCCTGACCCGGTGGTTCCCAGAGAACCACCCTGGCCCTGTCAGCCTGCCTTACACGAACGACCCATCATCGTTCTTCGCCCACCCCGACGCCCCTGAGCTGAAGGAGCGATATTTTCACTTCTCCACCGATGCCATCGCGGGGCTCAAGGGAGAGGCAAACCGGCAATGCGGCACCACCAATATCTCGTCCTTCCAGTCCTTGACTGCCCATGTATGGCGGTGCATCACGCGTGCGAGCCGCCTCCCGCCTGACCAGATCTCAAGCTGCTATGTAAACGCGAACAACCGGGGCAGGCTGGACCCCCCAGTCCCACCGGAATACTATGGGAACATGGTCACGCCGTTGAGGACGGCAGCGACAGTGGGGGAGCTGCTGGATAGAGGCCCCGGGTGGGCGGTGTTATAGATAAAGCCAAATATTTGTTTTTAGGGGCTTTTTTGTCTTTCTATTAGATTTCCTTTTAGGTTAAAAGTGGTACCTATATATTAGCGATGGCAAAACCCTAGCCGTCAAGACGCTGAAAAAGGAAATAGAGAGGCAAGAAAAGAGAGAAGAAAAAGTGAGTTTTTTTCTTGATGAGAGTTCTCAATCTCTTTGTACCCGATCTTGAGAGAAGATCGTCGTTGTATTCCAACTTTTTCGAAGTCTAGTGGATTCGCAGAGTGCCTCTGCGCGGAGACGTAGCCCGGGTTTGGGTGAACTTCGATAACAAATTTTCTGGCGTGTTCATCCGATTCGCTCTTTTATTACTATATTCTGTCCGGAGAATTGTTTGCGAGTGTTATTTTTCTGGAATCGACGTGCGATTTCGTAACAACCGGTATCGAGCTTGGGTTGGCTAATCGAGAACATCGAGGGTTTTCGGTGACGTTCGATTGAAAGCAAACGGGATGGCGAAGATAAAATCAGAATCGATAAGTTCAATGGAGAGGATTTCGGATGGTGGAAACTACAAATAGAGGATTATCTTTATCAAAAAGATCTCTATGCACCACTTGAGGGTTGGAAACCCGAGATGGCGGAAGTGGATCCGACAGCGAAGCCGGATGGAAAATTCTTGATCGAAAGGCGTTAGGTGCGATTCGTCTAGGGTTGACGAAAAGACAGGGTACCACATCGCGAAAGCAAAAACTGCAAAAGAAGCCATGGATATTCTAACAAATATTTTTGAGAAGCCATCCACATCAAATCGGGTATTTTTTCTTTGAAGAAACTGGTTAATATGAAGTTATCGATAGAGATTACGTGGCGAGCATATTAATAGTTTCACGCAGTCACGGGTCAATTAGAATCCGCAGGCATAAATTTAGATATGAAGCTTCAAGCTTTATTATTTTTATGTTCTCTTCCGTAAAGCTACAATACCGCGGTGCGGGAATTTCGAGCACCATGAAGGATGATTTAACTCTTGATGATGCTTTGTGAGTAGTATCATGGATGAAGAGATGCGAAGGAAAGTCTCGAGTGGAGATAATCTTTTTGCATCTACATCTTCAACGGCACTTGCAAAGTGGAGAACTGTGGAAGAAGTAAAAGTAGAGGAAATTTCAGCGGTCGTGGCAGATCACAATCAAGGGGTAAGAGACAGGTTGCAAAAGATGAGTGTTGGTTTTGTCACAAAATCGGACACCGGAGGTTTCAATGTGAAGCCTACAAAAAGAAGCAGCAAGATGAGAATCAAGGTGCTAATGTAGTTAGCGATAAATCTTTGCTAGATAACTTGTGTTTGTCTACGGGGTTTGATTTGACAAAAGATAAATGGTTTATTGATTCGGCGCTTCTTTTCATTGCACCTCGCAAAGAGACATATTTGATGATTATGCTAGTGGAGATTTTGGACAAGTGGTTGTGGGAAACGGCCACATGTGTCCAATTGTTGGGAAAGGAACCATGACTGTGAACATCTCAGGTGGAGGACATCTAGTTTTGCGTGAAACTAGGCATATTCAGAATTAAAGAAAAATCTGATTTCAACCAAGTAAACTTGACCAAGAAGGTTTGGTAATAACCTTTGGCTGTGGAGAGTGGAAGATAACCTCGGGGATAAGAGTAGTAGCAAAGGAAAGCGTACGGGTACACTTTACCTTCTCCAAGGAGACAATATCGGTGATATAGTTGCAACTACAATGGCTACAGTAATTTATCTACTCTTTGGCATTATCGTTTGGGACATCTTGGTGAAAAAGGTGTAAAGCAATTACACTCGAGGAAATTACTTCCGGGTTTACAAAAAGTTGAGTTAGATTTTTGTGAGAGTTGCATTTATGGAAAAAGAAGGCTGTTAGTTTTCAATTGAATGGGCAACAAAATAAAGGCCGAAGCTAGAGTTGGTTCATACCGATGTATGGGGACCTCGGGAACTCTCTTATGGTGGTAAGAGATATTTTGTCACCTTCATTGATGATGCAACAAGAAAGACTTGGGTCTATGCTCTTAAAGAAAAATCGAAGTATTCGGGATGTTCGGGATGTGGAAGACTATGGTAGAAAAAGAAACGAGGTTATCGATTAAAGCTTTGAAATCGATAATGGTGGTGAATACACAAGTAAAGAATTTGCAAATTATCTCGAGTCGAGAAGGCATACACGGGCTAAAGACTGTTCCTAGAACTCCTCAAGAGAACGGTGTAGCTGAAAGAATGAACAGGACTATTCTAGAACGTGCGAGATGCATGAGACTACACGCGGGTCTCCCGCTACACTTATGGGCTGCCACAGTTGATGCAGCTGTTTATCTTATCAACAGAAGTCCATCTAGTGCGTTGGATGGAGAAATACCACAGGAGCGGTGGTCAGGTAAGAAGATTAATTATTCACATTTAAAGGTGTTTGGTTATATTGCATATGCTTTGATTGACAGGGAGGATAGGAAAAAGCTTGATGCTAAGTCCTTAAGTGCGTCTTTATCGGATACGGTGGCGACGAGTATGGTTATAGACTTTGGGATTATGAGAATAATAAAGTTATCCGCAAGTCGCAATGTGGTATTCCATGAAGAAAAGATGTACAAGGATCGTCGGACACGAGACAGAGCATGAGAAGGTAGTACAATCGAATATGTTGAATTAGACACAATGCCCGTGAAGATGTTTCCGGTAGATCAAAGTTCACCTGAAAGAGAGGTTCAAGATGAGCCTATTATCGGTGAAGAGGTAGTTCAAGAAGAACGCGGTGATTCGGAACAAACGAATGACCTTGAAGTACTGTCTTGAGAAGGTCTACACGTGTGAGAAAGCCAAAGGTAATTTTTTGATCCATCGCCTAATCTTGTTCTAAGTCATGTCTTATATACGATTCGGGAGAACCGGAAACTTACAATGAGGCAAAGGCGGACACGTCTCACTTGCGGTGGGAGTGTGCTATGAAAGACGAGATGAGCTCGTTGCTTGAGTAACAAAACTTGGGAGTTGACCAAGTTGCCCACAGTAAAAAAGCTTTATTAAACAAATGGGTGTACGGGATTAAGAATGAAGCAGATGGTAGTATTAGATACAAGGCGAGACTTGTAGTTAAGGGCTTTTCTCAAAAAGAAGGGATCGACTACTCCGAGATATTTTCACCGTAGTGAAAATGACATCAATTAGAGTTCCGCTAAGTATAGTTGCAAAGTGGAGGATCTTTATCTTGAGTAGTTAGACGTAAAAACAGCGTTTTTACATGGTGACTTAGATGAAGAATTATACATGGCACAACCTAAGGGTTTTGAAGTCAAAGGTAAGGAGCACATGGTATGTCGCTTGAAGAAAAGCTTGTATGGCTTGAAACAAGCTCCGCGACAATGGTACTTAAAATTTGATGGTTTCATGCAAGAAAAGGATTTACACACCGTGAGTCGATCACTTTGTGTTTATTTTCGCAAATATGATGATGGTGACATTGTGTATTTATCTTTATATGTGGATGACATGCTGGTGGCTAGTTCCAATATGAAGAGAATCGTAGAAGTGAAAAAGATGTTATCATCACGGTTTGCTATGAAAGACTTGGGAGAGGCCAAGAATATTTTAGGCATGAAAATCATTAGAGACAGGAAAAATAAGAAATTATGGTTGTCGCGGGAAGACTATGTGAACAAGGTGTTAAAGAGATTTAACATGGACAAGGCAAAACCGGTTGCAACTCCTTTAGCGAATCACTTCAAACTTTCCAAGGATATGTGTCCAAGCACTCGGGCTTTGAAAGATGAGATGGCGGTAGTTCCATATGCATCGGCGGTGGGGAGTTTGATGTATGCCATGGTGAGCACGAGACCAGACATTGCACAAGCAGTGGGAGTTGTGAGTCGATATATGCAGAACCCAGGTAGAGAGCATTGGAATGCAGTTAAATGGATATTGAGATATCTAGCAGGTACTTCCAATTACTCACTTTGTTATAGTGGTACATCTCTAAAGTTGCGGGGTTATGTAGATGCGAGATCATTCGGGTGATCGAGATAGTGGTAAGAGTACCACTTTGGATATGTCTTTGAGTTGCAGGTACAACGGTGAGTTGTGTATCTCAACTACAAAAAGTAGTTGCTTTATCGACAACAGAGGCAGAATATGTAGCGATTACAGAAGCCTCCAAGGAAATCATGTGGTTACAAGATTATATGGAGGAGTTACATCGAAAACAGCCGTCGGTAAGACTTTCGTGGAGTGATAGTCAAAGTGCAAAGTGCACTTAGCAAAGAATGCAGCTTATCACTCAAGGACTAGACATATCAAGAAGCGTTATCACTTTATCAGTCAGCATTGAAAGATAATGAATTAAAGCTACAAAAGATTGATGGCTCGAAGAATCCAGTGACATGATGACCAAGGTAGTAGACAGAGAGAAGCATATTTTCTGTACTACTACCATTGGTATTACTCCATGTTGATTGATGAGGAGTATCGCAGAGGCACAAGTTTCACAACTACTATTTTTTGAAGAAGATGGATGCAAAGTTGCTTGGTGCTTGGGTATATTTGTCTTCAAGTGGGAGATTGTTATAGATAAAGCCAAATATTTGTTTTTAGGGGCTTTTTTGTCTTTCTATTAGATTTCCTTTTAGGTTAAAAGTTATACCTATATATTAGCGATGGCAAAACCCTAGCCGTCAAGACGCCTGAAAAAGGAAATAGAGAGGCAAGAAAAAGAGAAGAAAAAAAGTGAGTTTTTCTTGATGAGAGTTCTCAATCTCTTTGTACCCCGATCTTGAGAGAAGATCGTCGTTGTATTCCAACTTTTTCGAAGTCTAGTGGATTCGCAGAGTGCCTCTGCGCGGAGACGTAGCCCGGGTTTGGGTGAACTTCGATAACAAATTTTCTGGCGTGTTCATCTGATTCTGCTCTTTTATTACTATATTCTGTCTGGAGAATTGTTTGCGAGTGTTATTTTTCTGGAATCGACGTGCGATTTCGTAACAGGCGGCACGGCAACTGCATACAACAGTGGCCGAGCACAACGACGCCAAGCTGCGGAAGTGGAACGAGGAGTGGATAAAGAACCCACATATGTACCACCTGGGCAGAATGTTCGATCCGTGCAACATCATGATGTGGAGCTCGCCGCGGTTCAACATGTACGGCAACGAGTTCGGACTGGGGAAGGCCGTGGCTCTGCGGGGCGGGCAAGGGAACAAGTTCGACGGCAAGGTTTCGGGCTATCCGGGCCGCGACGGAGGCGGGAGCATCGACCTTGAGATCTGCCTGTCACCGGAGAAGATGGCGGTTCTCGAAGACGACGCTGAGTTCATGACCGCCGTGACGATTTCGTAGGTCTGAGGGCCCCATCGCGGTGGCTATGGGCAAGTCGAGCCAACGCCCTTACGCAAGGAGGAAGAGACGTCGTTGTTGGATATGGAATTTTAATAAAATTGACTTTACTTCTCGACGTAAGCATGCGCCAGTAACCTGGAATGCGGACCAATTCTCTCTTTTTATGCCATTCCTATTTGTTAACAAAATAAAACGTATTCTGCTAATTAAGCCGATTTAGATGGTGAAGGAGCGTACTCATATCATCGTTTTTAACTACTAAGCAAGCGCGAATGGTTCTTTTCGTGAAATGACGCATACGCTCGGCACGGCTCTCTGAAATCGAAATCTAATTGCCAAACGCATTGACAATTAGCTCTAATTGAGAATGATTGGAGCCTTTCGCTAAAAAGGAAATTAAAAAAAAAAAAAAAAAAAAGAGAGTAAGTAAATAAAAACGAAGTTATCGGGAGAGTCGAAATACCATACTTTTTGAAATTATAAAGATGAATGATTATGTTATCTCTCTTACTAAATTAGGCATTTGCTAGCTGGTTTATTTCATCGATGTTGCTGTAACTTGTGTATACTTCTCATCATAGTGAACCCATGGTTTTGTAATGCTATAGTAAACTCATATACTGTTTAAAATTTAGATCGTACAATAATCATGGATCGATTGATGAAGGTTAATTTCGACCGTGCATTTGTGGTTTCTTTAGCAGTAAATTATAAGGGATTTTTATCATCTCCCTTTGTACATTTCGTGTTCATTTACACTGATGTGTGATTCATGCCATACAATAAGACATGATAGGTTCTAAAAATAGTCAATTCTATTGATGTGATTCACCAAATGGTGATATAGTAAAATTATTGGATTTCATATCGTACCATATACGGTTTTTATCTTGACTAGATTCACACCCTATAAAATTCTTAATAAAAGTCAAATCTTGTTATACACTGACAATCAACATTGTAAAAATTCAATTTCTCTTGGACGTGTGCCTCCCTTGATGGGATTGCCACGGCCAACGACGTTTGAGCAATCCATATTAGTTTCCTTTACTGTGAATGCTTCCCCACCCCCCCCCCCCCAAAAAAAAAACTTTTCAATTGATTGCGATATTGAAACTTTCATAATTTTTACACGAACTATCCTATTTACAGGGGCGAACGATAAAAAAAAAAAATTTGATTTTACAAAGATATTATCTTGGCCATAATTTGTCGTTGTGTCTCTACTTTCGTCATTTATTGTTTCCTCTAAACAAATTGAGTCAAAACCGTGTTTTTAGTATTTGAAAAATTAGGTGAGTTAAGATAAACATTACGAGAACTCATCATACTCGATTAATCTTATGTCATTAAATCCAAATTTCAAAGACTCGGTCATAACTCAAGTTGTCATTTGGTTGTTTGGATAAGTTGTAAAATAAGATTGGATGAGAAATATACTTAGGGTGAGTTTTGTTCAGCTTTTCCAATAGACATTTGACCTTTAAAGTCTCATGGGAAAAAAAGTAGAGGTGTTCGGTAATTTTCTTTTGGACCACCTAAGGTAAATACTAGTGTGGGCAAAGCTGAAAACCCAAGGAGGCTACCTTAAATTTTCATCATTTTTGAAAAACTGAATTTGAGGTTAATGAATTCTTTTCTTTCAAAATTGCCCCTACTTATATTTCATTATTTCAGTCTTGCCTTCGCGCCGTCCATCTCCAACCTGCAGATCTAGAGCTGGGAGTTGGACGGATGCCGGAGTGGCTGCTGGATGGATGCCGGTGAGGGGTTGCACAACATCGGCGTTGCATCGCCTGGGTCATGTGGCCTCGGCTACCCATAGCCTCGCTTGCGTGATGCCAGAGTGGAGATCTGGCTCGCTTGAGATCGTACGGCCTCAGGCGTTGCTTTGCTTGGCTTGTGCGACCTCGGCAGCACTTGCCTAGGTTTGCATGGGTGTCGAAAAGCTAAATCTAGGAAGCCCGATGGTCAGAAGGCCAGATATGCGAAGCTCGAAGTCGCGCGACCTCAGTGTTGATTCACCTGAGGTCGCACAACCCCGGCATCTCATTGCCTGGGGTTTGCTCGACCTCACGGCCCTCGCCTAGGGGCTCCGCGCTTCACTGAGCTCTGTAGAAACAATCGACCTTCGCAGATGTGCGAGTGTTGGGCTTCGCCGAGCTGTGTCTAGCTTTGTTGTGGTTAGTCGACGCTTGTCTCGCTGAGTTCTTTCGCCGGTCGCTGAGCTTTGCTTGCCTAAGCTCTGTTGCATGAGGGTTGCCTGGCCGGCGGTCTATGGTCACCGGTCAACGCTTACCTACCCTCTCTGCCTGTGGTCATCGAGTTCCCTCTCTTTTTTTTTTTTTTCTTTTCTTTTTTTCTTTTCCTATTTGAACTTCAAAGTTGTTTTATAAAGTATTCATCAAAATCAAAAGTCCAAACGCTACCGGCTTTCCAGAAATACACCTTCATTGAAAATCTCTGAGAAAATGGCTACATCTCCCAAAGTAAAACCAAGATGCGCCTGAGAGGTGACGTCTTATGCAATGATTGCTACTTATTGAATAGGATTGGATTAAATACCCAAATGAGAGAAAAACAATTCAGATTGAGAGTCGTTGACTAATCACTATTGCTGTAGATAGACTTTGTACAAGAGAGAAAGCACCAATCATGACCCAAATGATCAAATAATAATTGATATGTGGTCACGAGAAGCTAGGCTAACTGAATTTACTGATAAGAACCAATTAGTTGGAATTTACTGATAAGAACCAATCATAAGTTACAAGATATGACCTATAAGCACTCAAGCTTGTGTGTATAACTCCCTACACACTCTTAACCTCTAAATAATTACACAATAATGCTCATGGAAACGAAAGTATAAGAGCACAAAACACTCTTCAGACTTTGGAATTAAAAATTTCAATTCTCTTGAATACGAATTCTCTTCCTTTAGCTTCAAAACCTCCTCTTATACTCCTCCTAATCAAAGTTGACTGTTAAACATATCTCCAAGAGGACTTATCTAGCCAATATACCCATTCGCCTGGATCTAGTTGAGAAAATCCGATTGCTTCAGCATCGCTGAGATTGATGCTTCTCATAATATCGACCACCCATCTAGCAGTTTGAGTTTCCATAAGTCGAGTATATTTTGCCTTAATACATTGTTACAGGAAAGTTGAATCTCCGATAAATATTAGGAAGACTTTCCTTTTGAAACTCCTTATAAATATGGTAGGAATTCAATCCATCGTTACTAGCTGTTGCACGGGGATATTATTTCGTTCCTAACCATTTGACATAACACATAAGGAAGGAAATAATCAAGTCACGATTCTAGTTTTAATTGATAACATATGCTCAGATCCTATCAGACTTTCTACCTGAAAAATACCTGTCATCAGAATCAAAGTCTTTATTCCGGATAAGTTTGTCAATCTTCAAAATCAATTTGGGAAATTTCCTTAACAATCTCCATCTTTTTTATGATAACAAAACTTTTCAAGCAGAACTTAACAAAAGATTTTGAAAAGATTTAATAATCAAATAGCTCTTTTGAAAGCAAGATTTTAGATAAGGCGCAATGTGAATTCTATAAGAATTTTTGCTAATATAGTAAGCATAATTACCAACTTCTTATAGAATATCAAGCTAATTAAAGTGAATAAGATTTGTAAAGAAACTTTGTTTAAAGAAGTTCAAGATAAGAATAAATTTAAGAAAACTTCATATTTTTATATAGCTTCTCCCAAGCAAGATCACAAAAGATCTTTGTTAGGGAAATCCCTTATGATGTTTTGAAGATGATAAAATAAAGCAAAGGCTATTAATATGTTTAATGGTTGAGTAATAGATTATGCAGATAATAAAACGTGTAAATGATATACTCGAAAGAACCAAAATATAGACTTTATGCTGAAGCTGAATTTATTCAGACTATGTTATGACCTTAAGGCTAAATATGTTCAGAAGCAGAATATATTCAGACTTATGTCTAGATTGTAAAGTCTATTTCAGATGGAAGACACTCAGACTCTACTTTAGATAGAACACTCTCAAACTTTACATATAAAACGATATACAAGTCTAGAACATGACAAGGTCCATAACGAGACACAAGTTCAAGACATAGCAGATTCAGAACAAAGCATGTTTAGAACGAGACAACTTGACATAACGTAACATAAGCCTCAAATGTATAACGGCTAATGATCTAGTTTGGATTCTACATCAAGATAGATTTGATTGACTCAATCTAATTGATTGACAATTGGATCTTGAAGACAAAAACTTTCTAAATGAAGAAACTTTACTATGGAAACCAAGATTTTATTTGTATGAGCGATCATAATCAATTTGAGATTCTGCTTTTGTTACTCAATGGCTACTAAATCTTCTTGATACAGATCTGTCCAATGGGTATATTGGAAGACGATCCTTTAGATACTATCCAACGGCTAATTTGGCAGTGAATGAGTATTTAAGGAGATGAAAAACCGATGAGCAAGTAAGAAACGGAACGTAGAATTTATAATTCTAAAGTCTTAGCGAACTTCAATCATACACTTGTCTTTCATGAGCTTAAACGTTTGTGATTGTGAGAGAGATACCAAAAGAGTGACTTAGTGAGATGGTGCAATCTACCACTAAGTGTTTGCACTCAGAGTTGTAATCTCTTGTTGATCATATAGTGGAATTCGGCCATAAGGCTGTTAGCATGGGAGAGTGAATGTAGGCTTGATCTAAACCAAACAACTATAAATTTCATATGCAACATTCTCTTCTCTTAACTCTTCTTCAAGTTTGTTGCATACTTACAGGTTATTTCAGAAGTCCGTTCCATCGCATAATAGATTCTGAACATCTACCAGAAGTCTGGTGGCTCGTTTATCATATTCTGATCCTTATTCAGACTTAGCTTGCAATTTATTTTATTCCGCATTTATTTGTCAAGATTTCTTTTGAATATCTATTCACCTCTCCTTAGGTGTCCGTACTAGCATCATAAATCTTCATCTAGTGTTTTGCTTTTTTGTGTGCATTTTCTCCCCCTTTTTGTCAGCATCACAAAAGAAACAATAATAACGGAAGAAGTATCACATAGATAACATAGCTCATCTTCACACACAATCTTCAAGACAAATTTGGCATGAAACGCAATTTTTAGATATGTAATATAGCCCATGTTCTTATATTATCAAACAACATATGCATCAATATATATAACCACTGCTCTTAGCGGCGCAATTGACTTGGGCTCTCTCTCCCTCACGAAGGGGAGAAGTTCGAATCCCAGATGCGTCGTTAGGGATTCTTACCTGAAGTACTATGGTGGTGGGTCCTGCAGTCGCTCCCCTAGGGTTTTTTCGTTGGCTGTCGGCTTACGGGGTTCCCTGGATTACCAAATATATATATATATATATATATATATATATATATATATATATATATATATATATATATATATATATATAAAATAGATAAATCATCTTTTGTTGCTTATAAGTCACAAGCGAAAAGTACTTTGGGGGCAAGAAGGTAAAAATCAAAAGGTATAACTAACATTTACACTAGACAAATGTTGTTCATGGAAGATTATCTTAAATAACTGTTTTTGATTTGGTGTAACCGTTTTAGATATAGAAATGCTTAAGTAAACAAAAACAAATCTTTTCTTCTTTTTTCTTTTTTTGTATTTAAGATGAAATAAAGAGTGAAAATCCAAAGGACGTCCTACTTACAAAACGACCAGTCACAAAAAATATAATAAAAAATGCAGAATATGGGTAGAAAAAAACTTTTTAACGGTAGAATAAAATAACCAATAGGGTATTTTCCTTTTTTTGCCCAAACAAAATCTGGGATCATTCGATAAATGTTGACACATAAATTTTAACTATTTTTATTTGTTCGTTTGCATTAAGGTAACAATAATATTTAACTTATCTTTTAAAAAGTTGTTGGAAAATATTTTGTTATGGAAGGAGATTTTGAAAGATTTTAGGGTTTGGATAATGAAGCCTTATCAAAAAGACAATCTTCAATGATTGAGTGAATCAGTTTAGAAAATTTTTAAAAAATGATTTTAGATTTTAGAGCCATTTACTTGTTGAGCACATCTCTCCGTTTCGAAGGATGATCCTTATCGATTAAGTCAATATATGCAAATCTTGTAGGTAGAACAAACTGGGGTTTTCTCTCTATAAATAGGGGGGCAAGCCTTCGAAAGAAAGGGGGAAAAAAGGGGAGAAAAAGGAATTCTCTTTCGGTGGAAAAAAGAAAAAGTCTCCTGCAGAGAGTACACAGGGGGTAGGGGAAGAGTGACGTGAGAGAGAGAGGAGAAAAGGTAAAAGTAAAAAGGCAGAGGTGAGGGGATGAGAAAAGGTAAAAGTAAAAAGGCAGAGGTGAGGGGATGTTTACTGTTCATCGTCTCCCTCACACTCGCCGGCTCCGCTTTGCCCTTCATCTGCCAGACCCGATTCCGCCTTCCGTTTGCTGCCGACAACCTCGTGTTTGCCTCCTGCCGAGCATCGGTCTGCGTCTATTCCTCCCCGCCTTCGATCAAGTGACCTGGATC
Source organism: Eucalyptus brandiana (assembly GCA_014182725.1). Lineage (NCBI taxonomy): Eukaryota > Viridiplantae > Streptophyta > Magnoliopsida > Myrtales > Myrtaceae > Eucalyptus > Eucalyptus brandiana. The sequence goes on along the minus strand of CM024673.1, from coordinate 1,434,095 downwards.
GCAAGCCAGGAGGACCCGCGACGCTGATTGCCACTCGCTGACTCCCTGCCCCGACGACCTGAAGCCCCGACGCTCCACCCTCCGCGAGTAGGCCCGAGCCGTGCCACAGCCGAGCTGCCTTCCCCTCGCCGACGTAGCCGCCGGTCTCCCTTCGCAAGCCAGGGGGACCCAACGCCGCTCGATCCGACCTGTCGTTGCTGCTCTGTCCGAAGCCAGGCAGACCCGCACTGCTCGCTCCTCCGACATCTTGTCGACCCACGCCGCTTGCTGCCCCGAAGCCAGGTAGACCCGCGTTGCTTGCTCCCCGGACATCCTGCAGACCTGCGCCGCTCGCTGCCCCGAAGCCAGCCACAACCGCCGTGCCGCCCCGAGTCCCGGACGCTTGAGTCTTCCACCACCCGAGCGCCTGCAGGTTGCCATCCGCAAAGCTCACGCCGGTGGCCGTCCGCCCACACGTGATCCGTGCTCCGCATCCCTCTGCTGCCGCTGGTTCATTAGCTACCTCAACCGGAGTTTCCTTGCCGGACTGATCAACCAGTTGCCCTTGGAGACCCACTGTTACACGTGGGAAAGAAAAAAAGAAAAGGAAATTAGGTAGTTTTATTTTTATTTTTTTTCTATTAAATTTATTTTATCTATTTCTTTTAAGTTTAGTTGTTATTGTGTAAATTTGAAGTGATCTTTATTTCATGGATTTTGTAGGCATTATCCGTAGGGTCTTCCCCAGAATTACTATAATTACTAATTTGATCCGTAAGAATTCGGATCAGATTTTTAGTTATTTTGATTTCTTTGTCGTGATAATTAGGGTTATGATAATCGTTAATTTGACCTGTGAGACAACATGTTATTTTTTTGATTATTTTAATCCTTTATTTGATTGAATGTCCTGGTTAGTTTAAATACAATGTTTATTTGATAATTGCTTGTTTTGGAAAACCACTAAAAAAATATCCAATAAATATTTAAATTAGGATTCAGTTTGTTTTGGAATATTTCTTGTTATCTTGCATATCTAGAATAGGGATTTTATTCCGAAAATAGAAAAAATATAAAAAAAAACAAAAAAATGCATTCAATTAGGTTGTTAGTTTGTTATTTGGATTACATGTTTAATTATGTATTAATTTTAATTTCGAATTTTCATAAAGAAAATCACAAAAAAAATCATTGAGCATATTAGGTTAAAATGGCATGTTTCATTTTAAATTTAGATAATCTTTTTAGATAAATTGCATGTTAGATTAAGATAATATCTTAATTTAAATTAGGATTTAATGTGACTTAATCCTTAGTTTAAATTAGATAGAATTTTAATCTAGCTAGATCATTACTGCATTTTTAAAAAAAAGAAATATCAAATGCACGTCATTAGGCTAGGTCATTTAATAAATGTCGTGTGACATATAACTCACATATTAAATTGCATGTTACATGTCACTTTAGTTGAAATAATTTTGTATGTCATTGCATTGCATTGTATGTCATTAGAATTAGGTCATTTAGATTGCATTTCTTCATGTCATATAGTTTAGGTCATGTAGTTAAAATGCATGTTCTTATGAAAAAATTCTAATTTCAAGAAAACCCTAAAAATTGTTTGCTTTGTATGATGCAATTTATTTATTGAATGCTTGAGCATTCGTGTGATCACTTATTGCATGATAGTAATTTAGGTTAAAATAAATTCAAGCTGTCTGCAAAAACACTTTTGAAAATTTTAAAAAGAAATGGTACCGAAAGGGCATTAGAAAATTCTAGTGTAACCAAGTCCCCGTACCCGTAGTCTCTGGTTCGTAGGAGTAAAATAAATATCCATTTATTTTACTTAGGTGTCTAATCGACCTACCGTAAATCGATTAGTGGCGACTCCTAATTAATGATATATTGCATGTTTAAAAATTTAGACTTAAGTCGCGATTTGGTATGGGCTTGGGAGAGCTCGAGTTAAGTTAAAAACTTAACAGTCCATTAACCTAGTTTTAGGAGGTGCACCCGAAAAATTAGGTCGCAACAGCTTGGCGACTCCGCTGGGGACTTGTGTTAAAACACTTAGTGGAGTTATGCCAATTTTTCTATTAAAAATGTTTTTGTTTGGCAGCAAGAATCTTAGGTACGTCTCTAACATTCCTAAGGTGTTAAATGTTCCTGCAGATGGGAGGTATAAGGGGAGTAGTCTTTGCTAACCCATGTCTTGCAGATTGGAGTAGGGATGAATGTTTGAATTAAAACTATGGAAGTGTTGTTTGCATTTAAACTGTTGTGCATGTTTTATTGCTTTTAGCACTATACTATTGCACACACAACCTGCGGTCGGACTTGAGCTGTGATAGGATTTCTAGGATGGTGTTGAAAATGATACTTCCTCCAAAATGAGACTGCTATGTAGATGTTGACCTTCTCTTCCCCGAAATTTCTTTCATGATTTCGAATGTGTTTGTCCATATTCGCGAGACTGCGTGATTATTGGGTATTTCATTCGACTGAGCCAGAGTTAGGGGGACCTGACACGTTAATGCGAGACTGCAACAGTCAGATTATCCTCTTAGCTCCACCTTGTTAAGCCATTTAGGCAGAAATTGAGCCTCACTTTTCATGCGTATGTCTATGTGATTGTCATCCATTTCCAGTGAAAGTAAGTTGTTTAAATTCTTCGCAATTTATTTACTTTATTGTAATTTTGTCGATCCATGACAATTAGGTTTCATCGTCAATCTTGTTTTATATGTAATGGGGAAAACCGATGTACAATTCATTTCCACTCCAAAAAAAGAGCTCAAGAGGTGGTTGGATCAGTTGGATCAAGATGGTCAGAGATATGTGAAAGCCAGGATCGCCCGACTTCTTCCACTGTTAGAGATCAACGTCCACTCTGGTGTAATTCAGGCACTCCCTCACTTCTGGTGTCCACAAACTTCTACCTTCATATTTGGTAAGTTTGAATTGACTCCAACATTTGAAGAATATAGTGTCACCATTGGAATGCCCCTGGAAAAGGAACTTGTTAGACCGCCTATCGGTATAGATTATATTTCTGAATTATCACAGTTTTTAGAAATCGAAGTCGAAGAAGTGAGGAAGGTTGTTAAAGCCAATTGCTATGCATGCCCATTTTCATTTTTGGAAGGCTGTTTTTCAAATCGATCGATGATTTCAAAAGTTAGGATTTTCATCTTAGCATTTTTTGGACTAATCGTTTTTCCTTATCGAAAAAATGCCATTAATCCTTCAATTTCATGGGTGGTTAATCGTGTTTGCGACGGGTTGAATTATGTCAATATGGTTTTAGTCGAAACATTTTTGTCATTAACCTGTTTCAAACAAAATGAAGAAAAGACCATGCGTGCCCTCCCCGAACTTTTGCAAATATGGTTTTTCTCCCACATAAGAGGATTTAGGCACCTTATGAAGCAATTTAAGATTGATGATTTTAGGCACCCCATACAAAAGTTTGCGGTCTTAGAACGTTTTTCCCCAAATAAACAGTATGCCCGTTGGATTAATTTTTTGAAAAATCTTAATCCTAAGGCATTCCTATGGCATACTAAATGGTTCCGAGTTAAGGAAGCTCGTTTCTCACACAAGCATGATGAGCCAATTCCGTTGTTGGGCCTTTCTGGTGCGATTTCTTACTACCTGTATATGGTGGCCCGTCAATACAAAGCTCTTCAAGAAATTCCTCCGCCACTCAAGACAGAGTTGTTCCAAGTTCGTTTTATTCGAGCAAACTATGACTACTTCGAGGAGATCTAGATGATCATTGTTGCATGGAATGAATGCCACCCAGAGAAGATTTTGGTGCCCAAGAGACTAAAAGGCGAGGAGGATATTCACCATGCGTCGACATTCTACATCCAACAACACCGGATTTCTGCCGCCCTGCATCCAGTGGTCCCTGATGTGACTGAGAAGCCAACCCAACGAGCACAAATTGAGCATCTTAAGCGGAAAGTGGAAATGATTGAAGCGGAAAATAAGAAGCTTCGCAAGGCGTTGAAATCCCGAAAGCATATAAAATGAGACGTCTTGAATTTTGATTCTTAGTTCAATGTTTAGGGACTTTGATTTCTAGCTCAATGTTTTCAATTTTTAGATTCAATGTTTAGGGATTTTGGATTTCAATTCTTAGTTCGTTGTTAGGAAACTTGGTTAAAATTTCAAATAAAATCAGGCGATTAGACCATTGTCATGGGCCATTTTTCCTATCTTGTCATTGGTTCTTACATTATTTTTATCCAATTAGGTGATAACGAATCCTCCACGTTCGCCTATTATTACACGATCGAGGGCTAAAATGGCTGACCAAAATGAGATGCGAGATCGTATGTCTGTCGTGGAAGACCAACTCAAACAGTTGCTCACATCTATGCAACTTATGACAACTCAAATGCAATCTCTCCAAGTGAATCAGACCCTTGCACCCGCTCTCCCCGAGATTGTAGTCCCAAAGCAGACAAACAAGACTCAAATTGATGATCAAGACATGCCTGGACTGGAGGATGACTCACTGTTTGTCACTACCGAAAAGGTTAAGCCCGACAATGTCCCTAAGGCGGAGCAAGATGAACGCTTCACCAAACTTGAAGAGAAACTAAAACAACTGCAAGAGTCGCGGAGTTCACTTCCATTTGACTTGTCGGTTTACGAGAAAGTCAAGATGCCGAAAAAGTTTAAGATGCCGGAGTTTGAGAAATACGACGGTACTTCCTGCCCAAAGGCTCATTTGCAGATGTACCACGTACGCATGGCCTAGTGTGTCAAGAATGAGCCTCTCATGATCCAATCATTTCATGCAAGTTTGACTGGGCCCGCTCTGAATTGGTATGTGATGAAGAATGTGAACCTCCTCGACACCTGGAACGAAGTGGCTAACGCGTCAAATAGTACAAATTCAACATGGACATCGCACCTTCCCGAGAAGACTTGGAGCAGATGGAAAAGAAAAGGAGCGAGTCATTTAAAGAATATGCTGTGAGATGGAGAAACCTGGCAGCTCAAATTACTCCTGAGCCTACCAATAAGGAGCTGATGAAGTTGTTCGTGAAGACCCTCCCGTCTGAGTTTCGTAACCGAATGGCCAATACATATGTCGAAAGCTTCAATCAGCTTATTCCTATAGGAGAACCAATCGAGATGGGGATAAGGGAAGGATGGTTTACTGAACCATCTAGTAAAAGATTCACTGCCAAGAAAGAGAAGGAAGCGGCTGTGGATGTGAATGTGGCTTATAGCCAAGAAAATGTCAAACGTGTCCCGGCCATCCAAATGAATCCAAGACAACCACAAACCACTGGTCATGAATCATTTGCCCAAGCAAATAATAGAAGGCAATTCACTCCTCTCCCTGGGTCTCCATCCCAAGTGCTGATAATCCTCCGAAGAAAAGATTTGCTTACTAGTGAACCAAAGCGTCCCAACCGTGAGAAAATTCGTGGTTACGACCTGACAAAGAAGTGTGACTATCATAATGGTGAACTGGGACATTCGACTGATGGATGTTTCTCCCTCAAGCACCGGATCCAGAGCCTATTGGACACGAAGGCATTTTCATTCCAAACTACTCAGCAAAATGTCCAGAAAAATCCACTACCAGAGCATGAGGGTACAGTGAATGCTATCCTAGAACCTGAAGTTAAACGGATCAAGAACTCGAAGGTGCGTGTGGCGGATGCCTATAATGGACTGGTGAGAGCTGGATATTATCCAGATCAAGAAGATGTTCCCCTATCACTGATGAAGGAAAGAATTAGCAAAATGGTGGATGACGGCATCATCGTGTATGCTGACCATAACTGCGTAGTTTCCACTATTTCCCACATCATCATTGATTGGGAGGAGGAGCAGGCTACTCTCAATGATGGTAAGGAAGAAGTAGATCCGTCACTCGCAGATATGCCCCCACTAGAAGATGCAACTGATGAGGAGATTGTGATCGAGATGCCTCAACCATATGAGTATGTCAACAATAAGGCAGTGCCTTGGTCCTACGATTTAGATGTTGACCTTGTTACAAGGTCTGGTCGAACTTATGCTCAAGCTAGTGCTCAACCTGCAAAGCCTATCACTGATGAAGAGGCTAAGGAATTTTTGGCTGTGATTAAAGCAAGTGAGTATAATGTGGTCGATCAATTGCGAAAGATGCCTGCCCAGATCTCTTTGCTCGAGCTCCTTCAAACCTCCTCTGTGCATCAAAAGTCGCTGATGAAGGTGCTAAGCGAAATTCGTGTACCTGAAACAGTTGAAGCAGATAAGCTGGAGGATTTTGTGGGATCGTTCCTTCTCAAGAACATGATTGCTTTTTCTGATGAGGAATTTCCTCTTGAGGGTAGGGGACATAATAAAGCAATCTATATATCGGTCAAGCACAAGGTTTCTCATGTATCCCGAGTGCTCATTGATAATGGGTCTGCCTAAACATATATCCATTGGCCACTCTTCACCGCCTTAAGGTAGACCTGTCTAAGATATATGCTGCAAAGACTTCTGTGCGAGCTTTTGATGGCACAAAGAAGGAGGTGCTCGAGGAGATTCATCTCGATGTGCAAATAGGGCCGGTTGTTTTCAATGTCCATTTTCAAGTAATAGATATCCCTACCGCGTTTAATTTTTTGCTGGGTCGTCCCTGGATTCACACTGCTGGAGCAGTACCTTCAAGTCTGCATCAAGCTATGAAGTTCGTGATCAAAGGGAAGCTGGTCACCGTCTATGGAGAGGAGGATCATCGAATTTACCATGAGATGTCTATCCCTTATGTGGAGCTAGATGTTGAATTCGAATCGAGTTATCACTCATTTGAATTGGTGTCCACCATACATCGTTCTCGAGATTCGTCACCACCCACTCCTGAAGTTTCAAATGCTGCCCTTATGATAGGAAGGGTGATGGTTGGGAATGGCTTTGTTCCTGGCCATGGTCTTGGAAGAAGAGGTCAAGGTATTCAAAATCCCATTGAAACCCCTCAAAGGTCCCGATCTGCTGGGTTAGGGTACCATGGAAGAGGTGGAGGAAGTTTTGGAAGGTAAAGATAGGGAAGGCATAACTCACCACTTGAGCAAGGGCGAGGAAGGCAAAATTTACCACCTCCAAACATTCATGAGACGTTCCCTGGTCCTCCAATTATGATGCAAGATGAAGCTGAAGTGATGGATACTCTCGGACAGCCAAGTGAGAAGTTCGACTATATGGTGAAGTATTCGGCTCCTCTCGGCTTTTACTTTGATGCCCGCAATATAGTTCCAAGTGGATGGGATGGCATGGATGATCCGACGCCATCAAAGACGGAAGACTCTGACGACACCCTGGAAGGAATTTCAAGTTTGTTCGATGACCTTTTCATTGGAGCCATTGATGGAGAACCTCTGGAAGAAACGGGCCCTGGCCCACAAGAGTAACCCGTTTATCACTTTTGCACATTGCCCTGCGCGGGAATTTTTATTGTTTTCTAGGAATTGTTTTCGATTTCTTCTCTTTCACTTTCTTCTTAGGACTTGAATTGCATTTTCCATTCAACAAATTGTAATTGATTGATGAATTTCAATGAAATTACAAGTTTTATTTTGAGGGCATGATGAGGTACACCAAAGCAGCCCGGTGATGATATCCAGCCGATAAAACAAAAGAAAAATCCAAGGAGAACTCTGAGGCCTAGGCTCCACCATGCTTTCTCGTGTCAAAATATTTCGAAAAAAAATACTTCTCCAAAAGAATTTCAAAAAGAATTCACAAAAATATGATTTACCCGTTTGTCTTTTTGATCCTTCTATTTCATATTTCAGGGACAATCATATAGTATGCAAAGGTGTGGAAATGGTCCAATCCAATGCTACAAGTGATGATAATGATGATCCTGAAGATTCGATTGAAGATTCCATTGAGGTGCAGCGAAGCTGGGAACAACATGAAAAAGCCAAGGCTCTCACATCCGAGCAGACCGTCATTATTAATTTAAGTGACATTGAAGAAGCCAAGGAGGTGAAAATAGGGGCGAATCTCCCTAAAGACGAGGCTGAGCGCCTAATTCAGTTACTAAAAGAATATCAGGACATTTTCGCATGGACCTACGCCGACATGCCTGGGTTAGACCCATCAATCGTGGAGCATTGTTTGCCTACTAATCCGGACATGCCTCCTAAGAAGCAAAGGCTGCGGAGAACTAAGCTTGAGCTCTCGAAGAAGATAAAGGAAGAGGTGATGAAGCTTCTAAAAGTCGGATTCATTGAAGTCTCGCAATACTTTGAATGGGTAGCAAACATCGTGCCGATAATGAAGAAGGATGGTCGGGTTCGAGTTTGTGTCAATTATCGGGATTTGAACAAAGTTAGCCCAAAAGATGACTTCCCGCTACCTCACATAGATGTCCTTGTTGATAGTATTGCCGGATTTGAACTATTCTTATTTATGGATGGTTTTTCTGGGTACAATCAGATAAGGATGAAGGAGGAAGACAAGGAGAAAACTGCATTTATCACCCCATGGGGGACCTTTCATTACAAGGTTATGCCCTTCGAGCTCAAGAACGCAGGGGCAACTTACCAGCAAGCCATGGTAGCATTATTCCATGATATGATGCATCAAGAGATCGAGGTCTATGTTAATGATATGATTGCAAAGACTCGACCTGGGAAAAGCCATGTCGAAACCTTGAAGAAGTTGTTCGATCGACTCTATGAGTTCAAGCTTCGTCTAAACCCTACTAAATGCGTGTTCGGAGCAACATCTGGTAAATTACTTGGGTTCATTGTGAACAGTAAAGGGATTGAGATCGACCCGGCTAAAGCTAAAGCCATATGTGAGCTGCAACCTCCATCAACGATGAAAGAAGTTTGAAGTCTTTTGGGCAAATTAAATTACATTGCTTGATTCATTTCCCAACTTTCCGAAACTGCTAAGCCGTTCTTCAAGCTCTTGCAAAAGAATGCACGAGTCAACTGGGATGATGAGTGTCGAAAAGCATTCGACAAGTTGAAACAGTACTTGATGAATCCACCAGTTCTTGTCCCGCCATCGCCAAGACATTCTTTGATTCTCTACCTCACCATTCATAGTGAGTCATTAGGTGCGATGTTGGCACAGGAAAGTCCCGTCGACAAAAAAGAACGAGCCATTTATTACCTGAGTAAAAAATTCACCATATCAGAGCTGAAATATTCTGATGTGGAAAAGACTTGTGTTGCACTAGTGTGGGTGTTGCATAGATTGAGACAGTACACACTGCATTACTATACATTCCTTGTAATTGAGAACGATCCTATCAAGTACCTACTTGATCGGCCAGCTTTGGTGGGTAAGTTGGCTAAGTGGCAAATTTTGATGTCAGAATTTGATGTGCAATATATGCCACAGAAGTCGGTTAAGGGTTGAGTGATCGGCGATCTATTGGCTGAGAATCCGGAAGCCTCAAATAATGATGATCGTTCCCTAGATGACCGTATCTTGAGTGTAAATGAAGACTCATGGACAATGTTCTTTGATGGAGCTGTGAACTTGTTTGGTTCTGGCACTGGGGCAGTTTTGATATCCCTACATGGACAGCATCACCCAATAGTTGCGAAACTGATATTCCCATGCACTAACAATACAGCCAAGTATGAAGCTTGCATCCTTGGGCTTCAAGCTACAATCGAGATGGGTGTAGCCAAATTAAAAGTGTTCGGGGATTCCGCATTGATTATACTACAGACCATAGGTGAATGGAAGACTAAGGATGCTAAATTGCTCCCGTATCATGAGTACCTAGAAGATTTGGTCAAGGAATTCGATGAAGTTTCATTCGAATACTTATCGAGGTCTCACAATCAATTTGCAGATGCACTCGCAACTTTATCATCTATGTTGCAAGTCACTAACGGATTAGAAGTCGAGCCATTGAAGATAGAGGTTCTACCAAGGCCAGCTTATTGTATGGTAGTGACTGAAGAGCCTGACGGAAAACCATGGTATTACGATATCATGAATTACATCCAAAAACAGGGATTCCCCGAGGGAAGCACTCCAACTGATAGGACGTACATTATGAAGATGGCCTCAAAGTTCTTCGTCAATTGTGAGAATTTGTATAAGAGATCTTATGATTCAGTCTTGTTGCGGTGTGTGGGTGCAGCCGAAGCCACTCAAATCATGCAAGAAGTTCACGAAGGGGTGTGTGGCCCCCATATGAATGGGCACACGATGGCTAAGAAGATTATGAGGTTAGGCTATTACTGGCTCACACTAGAAAGTGATTGTATCCAGCATGTTCGGAGTTGCCATCGTTGCCAAATTCATGGTGACAAGATAAATGTTCCTCCAACATAGCTGCACCAGTTTTCTGAGCCATGGCCCTTCTCAATGTGGGGGATTGATGTGATCGGCCCGATAAATCCTAAGGCTTCAAATGGACATCGTTTCATTTTGGTGGCGATAGATTATTTTTCCAAATGGATAGAAGCTATGTCATTTGCAAGTGTCACTGCTCGCAATGTTGTGAAGTTCATCAAACATGACATAATTGCTTGCTATGGTGTACCCGAAACAATTATCACTGACAACGGGACAAATTTGAACAATAAACTTGTTGATGAGTTGTTCAGTGAGTTCAAGATCAAGCATTTGAATTCGTCCCCTTATCGCCCTCAAATGAATGGGGCTATTGAAGTGGCCAATAAGAATATTAAGAAGATCTTGGCTAAGACAGCCGAGAATTATCGAGATTGGCATGATAGATTACCCTTTGCACTGATGGCGTATCGGACATCGATTCGTACTTCTACCGGGGCAACTCCTTTTGCTTTGGTATACGGCATGGAGGCAGTTTTGCTTGTGGAAGTGGAGATTCATTCCCTGAGAGTATTATCCCAAGTAGAATTATTTGAGGCAGAATGGTCGCAACAAAGACTTGAACAGTTAAACTTGATCGATGAGAAAAGACTAAAGGCTCTCTGCCATGGCCAAACTTATCAGCGGAGAGTGGTCAGATCCTTCAATCAGAAGGTACGACCGAGACATTTTGAGGTAAATGATCTTGTTCTAAGGAAGTTGTTACCAATTTTTCCGGATCCTGGGGGCAAGTTTGCTCCAAATTACAGCGGCCCATATGTGGTGAAGAAGGTACTTCATGGTGATGCTTTGATCTTGGCAGAAATGGATGGTCGTGAGTTTTCCACTCCAGTTAATTCAGATGCTGTTAAGAAGTATTACCCATGATAGAATTTGCCATGTCATGTTTTGAATTGCAAACATTTTATGATGAATAAATTGCATCATTGAGTTGCAAATTCAATTGTCTAAACTTATTGCAAATATTGCATGTTTTCCTTGATGAATTGTGTGAGATGGATTGAATGTGTGAAATTGGATACTTTGGAATGATGAAAGGCAAACCCTATCCATACACTGACCCCTAGTGAGTTGTGTGGAAAAATTCCATGCTCACGAGGAAAAGGATGATCTCGCAAAGGGTACGTCAACCGAGGTGATGAGAGGCAGTTTCTTCTGCTACCTAAAACACTACAGGTATATCCATTGTTCAGCCCTTTGAGCCCACACACATGAAGAGCTTTTTAAATTATCCCTGTCAAGAATCGTCCCATACTGGGACAAGATTTGAAATGAATGATAGGAATTTTCTTACTTGCACTTGCATCAATCTTCGAGTATTGCTTTTACAGTGTGACTTGTATGATAATTTAAAGTGCCTTAGGACGATGAAGAGCAGTTCTTTCTCTATCATATACACTTTATCCATTGCATAGCCCCCTTGAGCCTATGAATTCATTTCACATTAAATCCAGTTGGTGATCATCCCCCATACTGGAGCAAGGAAAGAAAAATCAAACCACTCAAGTAGCATGATTTACAATGCTAATAAAAATGGAGACTTTATCCAAAAAAAATGGAGTGCAAAAATGTGGCATGAAAAAACAGTGTGCCTGGTAAAAGTAAGGCCAATGCCAAAAAAAAAAAAAAAATCAAACACTTGATGAAGTGAGTCGTATCCCTAACAAGGTGGTACCCAAAAAAAAAAAAAAACTCAAATGTTGAGATGTTGCAATCAGTGGAGTTGTGATGTGAAGAAAATCTTCGACGATGGGGAGGAAAATTGTTGGGAATGTCAAGATGATCACCAACTTTGACCCCCTAAACACTTTTTGAGCCAAATGATCCTTTCGTTTCTCAACCCATGAACTCAACTTACGTCCCTTACAAAGTCTCTTCAGATTATGGCATTTGAATTAACATAAAAGTTCATATGTTTGAAAGCATCATTTGAAGAAATGCGAGTAAGATAATTCCTGCTTCATTCCTCATGTTTCTTGACTGGTAAACCCCAAGACAATTGTGAAATGTCATTTTTTCAATAGCTTCGACTCAAATAGCCCCATTTGTTAAGCCATTGACCAAGCCGACAGTACGATCCCTGTTAAAGACCCCTCATATTGGTAAGGTCATACCACCTGCGAGATTGCTCAAACCCTTGTCTGGCATGACGATGGTGAGATAGAGTGATTGTCAAAATCCCGCATCAAAGGTCAGGATAAAACAACCCATTTTAATGAGGATGAGTGAAAAGTCCTTTTAGACCAAGAGGTCCTCCATTTGGCACATCCATGACACTCATGTGTTCAGATTGAAACATTCTTTGTGAAATCATTCCCAATGGAAATTAGGTGATGCAGGCTTGATATAAATCATAGCGCATGAACCTCCCTTAAATTAATGCATGTTTGTGATCACAAATGCATATTGCTTCTCCCATGACCATGTTTTGCAGAAGACATTTCCCCCAGGAATAGAGATGATAACAGGTAAGTATATCTCTATCCATACCTTAGATACTTATCATTGTGCAGGTATTCCCTTTTGAAAACACCGACACTCGATCGAGCTGTCCCTCAAAATTTTTTCTCCTGATTCAGTCTGATTTTTGACCAAAGAAAGGTTCGGGTCCTGGTCAGATAATCTATGCTGCAACGTTAGGCGACCGAAGAAAGGTTCGGGTCCTAGCCAAGCAAAACCTCAGTTTAGGCGACCATAGAAGGGTACGGGTCCTATACAACTTTATTGCTCTAACAGGCGACCGTAGAAAGATACGGGTCTTGGAAAAGCAATTACCTCAGTTCAGGTGACCGTAGAAAGATACGGGTCCTGGAAAGTGAATCACCGTTTAGGTGACTGTAGAAAGGTATGGGTCCTAAACAACATTTATTGCTCTAACAGTCAACCGTAGAAAGATACGGGTCCTAGAAAAGCAATTTCCCCATTTAGGCGACCGTAGAAAGGTACAGGTCCTGAAAAATCAATTTTTTCGTCAAGGCGACCGTAGAAAGGTACGGGTCCTAGACACAACCAAACATTGCCCTACTAGGCGACTGTAGAAAGGTACGAGTTCTAGGAAAGTAGTTTCCTTACAAAACCTTGCTGCCCTACTAGGCGACCGTAGAAAGATACGGGTCCTAGGAAAGTAGTCTCTTCGTTACTATTTTAAGCGACCGTAGAAAGGTACGGGTCTTGAACATGTAACACCAACTATCTTGAATTACTCTACCCTCCTTGAAGGTAAGTCATTCCAGGTAAGTCTTTTATCATCTGCATTAGCATTTCCATGCGTCATATAAATTGCATCTTAAAGCGGGATTCATCTTTCAAAAAAAAAAGGGGGCATTTAATGTATGTGTATAGTTAAAATTTATGGGTCAATTTGTCTTTGAAGGCAACCTTTACAAGCTCACATTCAAAGAGGGGCAGCTGCTTACACATAAATTTTAACTATATTATTTGTTCGTTTGCATTAAGGTAACAATAATATTTAACTTATCTTTTAAAAAGTTGTTGAAAAATATTTTGTTATGGAAGGAGATTTTGAAAGATTTTAGGGTTTGGATAATGAAGCCTTATCAAAAGACAATCTTCAATGGTTGAGTGAATCAGTTTAGAAAATTTTTAAAAAATGATTTTAGATTTTGGAGCCATTTTCTTGTTGAGCACATCTCTCCGTTTCGAAGGATGATCCTTAGCGATTAGGTCAATATATGCAAATCTTGTAGGTAGAACAAACTGGGGTTTTCTCTCTATAAATAGGGGGGCAAGCCTTCGAAAGAAAGGGGGAAAAAGGGGGAGAAAAAGGAATTCTCTTCCGGTGGAAAAAAGAAAAAGTCTCCTGCAGAGAGTACACAGGGGGCAGAGGAAGAGTGACGTGAGAGAGAGGAGAAAAGGTAAAAGTAAAAAGGTAGAGGTGAGGGGACGTTTATTGTTCATCATCTCCCTCACACTTGCCGGCTCCGCTTTGCCCTTCATCTGCCAGACTCGATTCCGCCTTCCGTTTGCTGCCGACGACCCAGTGTTTGCCTCCCGCCGAGCACCGGTCTGCGTTTATTCCTCCCCGCCTCCGATCAAGTGACCTAGATCGCAAGCCAGGAGGACCCGTGACGCCGATTGCCACTCGCCGACTCCCTGCCCCGACGACCCGAAGCCCCGACGCTCCACCCTCCGTGAGTAGGCCCGAGCTGTGCCACAGCCGAGCCGCCTTCCCCTCGCCGACGTAGCCGCCGGTCTCCATTTGCAAGCTAGGGGGACCTAACGCTGCTCAATTCGACCTGTCACTGCTGCTCTGTCCGAAGCCAGGCAGACCCGCGCTGCTCGCTCCTCCGACGTCCTGTCGACCCGCGCCGCTCGCCGCCTCGAAGCCAAGTAGACCCGCGTTGCTCGCTCCCCGGACATCCTGCCGACCCGCGCCGCTTGCTGCCCCGAAGCCAGCCGCAACCGCCGCGCCGCCCCGAGTCCTGGACGCTTGAGTCTTCCACCGCCCGAGCGCCTGCAGGTTGCCATCCGCAAAGCCGACGCCGATGGCCGTCCGCCCACACGTGATCCGTGCTCCGCATCCCTCTGCTATCGCTGGTTCATTGGCTACCTCTGCCGGAGTTTCCTTGCCAGACTGATCAACCAGCTACCCTTGGAGACCCACTGTTACACGTGGGAAAGAAAAAAAGAAAAGGAAATTAGGTAGTTTTATTTTTATTTTTTTCTATTAACTTTATTTTATCTATTTCTTTTAAGTTTAGTTGTTATTGTGTAAATTTGAAGTGATCTTTATTTCATGGATTTTGTAGGCATTATTCGCAGGGTCTTCCCCAGAATTATTGTAATTACTAATTTGATCCGTAAGATATCGGATCATTTTTTTAATTTTATTAATTTTTGGGGTTTGTCGATAGTATTTTAAGTGTTGAATCAATATAACTATTAATTTGATCCGTAAGAATTCGTATCAGATTTTTAGTTATTTTGATTTCTTTGTCGTGATAATTAGGATTAGGATAATCGTTAATTTGACCTGTGAGACAACAGGTTATTTTTTCGATTATTTTAATCCTTTATTTGATTGAATGTCCTGGTTAGTTTAAATACAATGTTTATTTGATAATTGCTTGTTTTGGAAAACCACTAAAAAAAATCCAAAAAATATTTAAATTAGGATTCAGTTTGTTTTGGAATATTTCTTGTTATCTTGCATATCTAGAATAGGGATTTTATTCCGAAAATAGAAAAAAATATAATAAAAAAACAAAAAAAATGCATTCAATTAGGTTGTTAGTTTGTTATTTGGATTACATGTTTAATTATGTATTAATTTTAATTTCGAATTTTCATAAAGAAAATCACAAAAAAAAAAAAAATCATTGAGCATATTAGGTTAAAATGGCATGTTTCATTTTAAATTTAGATAATCTTTTTAGATGAATTGCATGTTAGATTAAGATAATATCTTAATTTAAATTAGGATTTAATGTGACTTAATCCTTAGTTTAAATTAGATAGAATTTTAATCTAGCTAGATCATTACTGCATTTTTAAAAAATAGAAATATCAAATGCACGTCATTAGGCTAGGTCATTTAATAATTGTCGTGTGACATATGACTCACATATTAAATTGCATGTTACATGTCACTTTAGTTGAAATAATTTTGTATGTCATTGCATTGCATTGTATGTCATTAGAATTAGGTCATTTAGATTGCATTTCTTCATGTCATATAGTTTAGGTCATATAGTTAAAATGCATGTTCTTATGAAAAAATTATAATTTCAAGAAAACCCTAAAAATTGTTTGCTTTGTATGATGCAATTTATTTATTGAATACTTGAGCATTCGTGTGGTCACTTATTGCATGATAGTAATTTAGGTTAAAATAAATTCAAGCTGCCTACAAAAACACTTTTGAAAATTTTAAAAAGAAATGGTACCGAAAGGGCATTAGAAAATTCTAGTGTAACCAAGTCCCCGTACCCTTAGTCTCTGGTTCGTATGAGTAAAATAAATCTCCATTTATTTTACTTAAGTGTCTAATCGACCTACCGTAAACCGATTAGTGGCGACTCCTAATTAATGATCTTTTGCATGTTTAAAAATTTAGACTTAAGTCGCGATCTGGTATGGGCTTGGGAGAGCCCGAGTTAAGTTAAAAACTTGACAGTTCATTAACCTAGTTTTAGGGTGTGCACCCGAAAAATTGGGTCGCAACAATAAATTAATACAGAATATCTTCTTCAACTCAGTCATGAAGAATACGATGTGCGGCTGATGTGAATTCACGGGAAAAGACTTGAGTTTTTGGCTTCCGGGTATTCTTACACAACAACAACAACAACAAGCTCATAAGAAGGAAAAACTCGGCCAAAGTTGAAATTTTTTTTTGCTACATTAAACCAAAACCACATGGACGCCCACTTCGATTAAGTGCGTGGACAGGCGCGAGCTCGAAGATGCCGAGACTGATAGAGATGGTGCGGTCATAGTAGACGTCGCTAGGGCTCCTCAAGAGAGAGACACAAGACCTTGTGCTCGATTGCCATGTTAAAAACAGCCGGGGCTTGGTGCCGTCCATGGCTAGTCGACATAATGGGAGAAAATGCAGGCCAAGAGGGAGTGAGAAGACTAGGGAGAGGAGAGAGAGGGAGAAAAAGCCTACCTATGTGAGGGCCATGCCTCTCCACGTGGCGCCTCGTGAGTGGTTAAAGACCACGCTGACTTGGTGGTCCGGGACCACCCAATATTTTCTCAACATGATGGTGGTGCGTGAGAGAGAGAAAGGAGTTTATTGATGACTCATAGCCATCAATGGGGCACTGGACTCGACGGCAGAGGGGAATGGGCAACCAGGAGGGGTTTTTGGGGGAGGTGGACGCGGTAGGGACGTGCTAGAGATAGAGAGAGGGAGTATTGAGTACTACTTTTTGTAGCCCACGTTTGACTGTCATATTTCTCACGGAGGAGGGTCATCTTAGCTGGACACAATCTAAAATGTCGACCCTCGACAATCCTCTCCCCTCCTCTTTAAAGGGAAGGTGCACAGCCTTCGAGCCGAGACCAATTCATCGTCAGTACACACACACAACCCACGCAATGGTTCCTCGTCCTCCTCTTCCATCCGTCCGGCTCATCTCTGACTATTTCATCAAGCCACACTAGCTTCCCCCGCAGTCGAACCACCCTCTCCACTTGCCGCCATGGGACCTCGTCATGCTCCCCATCCACTACATCCAAAGGGGCCTCCTCTTCCCCCTCCCTTCTCGTAGCCTTGACCCCGACTTCGACCGCCCCGCTTTCATCCATTCCCTCTTGGAAAAACTCAAGCGATCTCTCTCTTCCACACTCGCCCACTTCTACCCCCTGATTGGCCGCCTCGCCACCCTCAAGCGGACTAAACCCCCGTTCTACACCGTCTTCGTTGACTGCACCAAGAGCCTTGGGGCGCGATTCATCCATGCCTCATTCAACATGATCGTGGCCGACGTCTTCTCCCCTAAGTACATACCATCCGTCGTCCGATCCTTCTTTGACCACGATCAGGCCGTCAACCACGACAGCCACGACCGGTCCCTGCTGTCCGCGTAGGTCACTGAGCTCACCGATGGCCTCTTCATCAAGCTCTCCATGGACCATGTGTTGGAAAAAACTTCCTTGCGTGTTTTAAAGCTGACAAAACGTTTCCATCAGTCTAGTCTGAAGACTTGCAAACTCTTTAATCAAAGTCTGAAGACCGCCGGACTACCAGACTCAAAATTCAAAATCTATCATCATTGACAGTTTCTAGACTGTCGAAGAAGACTTATCCAAAACTGAGTATTTCGTTAATGATTTGATTCTATCGACTGAAGAAGATCTCTCGGCTGGATATAGCAACTTAGAATCTATTATTCATTTTGATTTCAATTCGGGTAATTTAGATCTGTTGATTGACGAAGCATACTTGAAATGTTCTACTTATGGAAACCTAGATCCTGATTGTATGGGCGAGCAGGATTGGTGAGTTATCGTCATATTCCTTAAATAACTCGAAATCTCCCTAATTGATTATGTCCAATGGGTAGATTGGAAGAACTCCTTTGGTAAGTGTCAACGGGTATGATGGCATGAAGGAGTATATAAGGAAGACGTTCTAGTTATTCGAGTGAGTGCGCGATAGAGAAATTTCAAAGTCTAAAACTCATTGTTCTTTGTCAATTTAATTGTTGAACGTGAACTTGTACTCAAAAGAGAGTTTATACTTCTGTGAGACCTTGAGGAAGTGTAGTAGAGTTTCTACACTGTGGAATCAAGGAAGAGTTATATTGTAACAACTCTTTTGATTTTTAGTGAAATCCAGCCGGTCAGTGTAGAAAAGTGGACGTAGGCTTGGATTAAGCCGAACCACTATAAACCTTGTGTTCTTATTCTCTTCCCTAATCTCCTTTACTTTGATCGTAACTCTATTTGATTATTAAAGTCTAATTTCCTTTTCATAATAGTTAAACAGAGTTGATTTAAAAGCAAAATTATATACTTTATTCTGCAAAATTTGTTTTCGCACCTATTTACCCCCTCTAGGTGCTCGTATTAGCTTTCACACCATGTTGTTGGCGACGGCTCCTCCTTCTGGCACTTCTTCAACTCGTGGTCCGAGATCTTCCAAGCGCAAGAGAAAGGCACTACTGATGTCGTCCAGTTGTCGCGTCCCCCGATCCTGGTTCCCAAAGAACCACCCTAGCCCTGTCAGCCTGCCTTACACGAACGGCCCATCATCGTTCTTTGCCCACCCCGACGCCCCTAAGCTCAAGGAGTGATTCTTTCACTTCTCCACCGATGCCATCGCGGGGCTCAAGGGAGAGGCAAACCGGCAATGTGGCACCACCAATATCTCGTCCTTCCAGTCCTTGACTGCCCATGTATGGCGGTTCATCACGCGTGCAAGCCGCCTCCCGCCTGACCAGATCTCAAGCTGCTATATGACCGCGAACAACCGGGGCAGGCTGGACCCCCCCAGTCCCACCAGAATACTATGGGAACATGGTCACACCAGTGAGGTCGGCAGCGACAGTGGGGGAGCTGCTGGATAGAGGCCCCAGGTGGGCGGCACGGCAACTGCATGCAACAGTGGCCGAGCACAACGACGCGAAGCTGCGGAAGTGGAACGAGGAGTGGATAAAGAGCCCGCATACGTACCACGTGGGCAGAATGTTCGATCCGTGCAACATCGTGATGTGGAGCTCGCCGCAGTTCAACATGTACGGCAACGAGTTCGGACTGGGAAGGCCGTGTCTCTGCGGGGCGGGCAAGGGAACAAGTTCGACGGCAAGGTTTCGGGCTATCCAGGCTGCAACGGAGGTGGGAGCATCGACCTCGAGATCTGCCCGTCACCGGAGAAGATGGCAGTTCTCGAAGACGACGCTGAGTTCATGACCGCCGTGACGGTTTCGTAGGTCGGAGGGCCATCGCGGTGGCTATGGGCAAGTCGAGTCAACGCCATTACGCAAGGAGGAATAGACGTCGTTGTTGGATATGGAATTTTAATAAAATTGACTTTACTTCTCGACGTGAGCATGCGCCAGTAGCCTGGAATGCGGACCAATTCTCTCTTCTTATGCCATTCCTATTTGTTAACGAAATAAAACGTATTCTGCTAATTAAGCCGGTTTAGATGGTGAAGGAGCTTACTCATCATGGTTTTGTGATTTAGACGGTGAGACAAGATGTCCCGAGTGAAAATTGATGAACTGCTGAGCAAGGGCGAATGATTCTTTTCGTGAAGTGATGCATACACTCAGTATGGCCCTCTGAAATCGAAACCTAATTGCCAAATGTATCGACAACTAGCTCTAATTGAGAATGATTGGAGCCTTTCGCTAAAAAGGAAATAAAGAAAAAAAAAAAAAAAGAGAGTAAGTAAATAAAAACGAAATCATCGGGAGAGTCGAAATACCATACTTTTTGGAATTATAAAGATGAATGATCCTGTTATCTCTCTCTAACTAAATTAGGCATTTGCTAGCTGGTTTATTTCGTTGACGTGGCTGTAACTTGTGTATACTTCTCATCATAGTGAACCCATGGTTTCGTAATGCTATAGTAACTGTTTAAAAAATTTAGATCGTATAATAATCATGGATTGATTGATGAAGGTTATTTTCAATCGTGCATTTGTGGTTTCTTTAACAGTAAATTATAAGGGATTTTTATCATCTCCCTTTGTACATTTCATGTTCATTTACACTGAGTACGGTTCATGCTATACAATAAGACATGATAGGTCCTAAAAATATTCAGTTTTATTGATGTGATTCACCAAATAGTGATATAATAAATTTATTGGATTTAAGATCTTATCATATATAATTTTTATTTTGACTAGATTCACACCCTATAAAATTCTTAATAAAAGTCAAATCTTGTTATATACTGACAATCAACCTTGTAAAAATTCAATTTCTCTTGGACGTGTGCTTCCCTTGATGGGATTGCCACGGCCAAAGACGTTTGAGCAATCCATATTAGTTTCCTTTACTGTGAATGCTTCCCCCCCCCCCCGGGCCAAAACATTTCATTGAAACTTTGATAATTTTTACACGAACTATCCTATTTACAGGGGCGAACGATAAAAGGAAATAATTTTACAAAGATATTATGTAATTTCTTGGCTCTAATTTGTCGTTTTCTCTCACCTTTTGACATTTCTTGTCTCCTCTAAACAAATTGAGTCAAAACCATGTTTTTAGTATTTGAAAAATTAGGTGAGTTAAGATAAACATTATTCGAACTCATCATACTCGATTAATCTTATGTCATTAAATCCAAATTTCAAAGACTCGCGGTAAGTCGTAACTCAAGTTGCCATTTGGTTGTTAAAATAAGATTGGATGAGAAATTACATGTCATTGGGTGAGTTTTGTCCAGCTTTTCCTATAGACATTTGACCTCTAAAGTCTCATGGGAAAAAGTAGAGGTGTTCGGTAATTTTCTTTTGGACCACCTAAGGGAAATACTAGCATGGGCAAAGCTGAAAACCCGAGACAGACTACCTTCAATTTTCACCATTTTTGAAGAGCTGAATTTGAGGTTAATGAATTCTTTTCTTTCAAAATTGCCCCTACTTATATTTCATTACTTCAGTCTTGCCTTCGCACTGTTCATATCCAACCTGCAGATCTAGAGCTGGGAGTTGGATGGATGCCGGCTTGGCTGCTAGACGAATGCCGGTGAGGGGTTGCACAACACCAGCGTTGCGTTGCCTGGGTCGTGTGGCCTCGGCTACCCATTGCCTCACTTGCGTGATGCCAGAGTGGAGATCTGGCTCGCTTGAGATTGTATGACGTAGGCGTTGCTTCGCTTGGCTTGTGCGACCTCGGAAGCCAAAAACTCAGTTTTATGTGATCCTTTTTCCTACATTCAAAACATATTACGTCCTTACCTTCGTAGTCATCTCTATCATAAAATAAATTTCCTGCGGGTTTCTTTATTGGCTTCTTCCCTTTGGAGTTTCTTCTCTTTCTTGTAAGGTGTTGAAATCTTTTTATTAGCAACTTCATCTCCTCATCGTCATCTTCTTCATCTTCTGAATCTGAAACATCAGAATCAATATTAGAATTTAAGGTAATCAATTTCTTACCTTCGGGATCTTTGTCGTTCGGTCATTCTTCTTCATAAGATTGGAGTGTTCCCATGAGTTCATCCACAAAGAGAGGTGATATTCTTTGAGTTTCTCGAATGGACATCTTAATGTTGTTCCATTCTTTTGATAATCCTCAAAGAATCTCGTTCAATTTCATATGGTCTGATACAGGTTGCCCTTGATATGTCAATCCATTGATAATGTCAGTAAATCTGCTAAAGATGCTAGTTATGGATTTTTCAGGTTTCATTTTAAAGGATTTGTATTGTTGGAGAATAATGTTTATCTTCGTCTCTCTCTTTCTCTCACATCCCACTCCAAGGAATCCTTAGATCTGATGAATGGTTTCATATTGTTGTTCCAAATGTTATAATCTTTGTTGTTAAAGTACGGAGGCCAATCCGACGAGGACGACACGAGGAACGATAAACCCCAAAGCACGGCTCAGGTTCGGGGCCTAGAGATGGCCCAAAATGGCCCACGAACGTGCTGGAAACCCACTCTGTGGGTTGCTAGTTTGGCTGCAAAACAGAGGGGAAATGAGATGGTTGGGGGCTGAGAAGGGTCAAGAAGGCCAGTGGCGGTCCGCGAGGCTGCACGGCGACTCCGGCGGCTTGCTCAGCCACTCACGGTGGCTGGAACGAGGTCGGACAAAGGCGGCTGGAGGCTAGACGGCACTGGATTGGCGTGAAGAGAGACGCACAGCAGCTCGGCCGTTGCGGAGGACGCGTGAATGGCAGAACAACGGCAAGCGGTGGAGCAAATGGCGGTCTAGCGAGCTGCTTCGGTCTTCGTCTTCTCTCGGCGCTGCTGCTCCTATTTTCTGCTTCTGTCTTCGTTCGAACGGTGAGGGGGAGAGAGTGTACCGAGAGATAGAAGAAGATAAGAGAGAGAGTGAAGTTTGAAAAGTCAAAAAGTAAAAAGGGGAATAGAAAAGCAAAGTTGAAATTGATAAGGGGGCAATCGGTGGAGGGGGAAAACGCACGAGGGAAAAAGAAAAGGGAGAGGAGGGAAAGAGAGAAAAAGAAAAAGGGGAAAGGGGGGTGAACGGTCCGAATAGGGGGAAAGAAAGACAACGTGGGGGAAAAGGAGAGAGAAAAGGGAGAGAGAGAAATAAAATAAAATAAAATAATATTCTTATTTTTCTTCTCTTTTCCCTTTCTATTTTCTTTCGGTCTTTAATTTTTCCTCCGATAATTTCTTTCCCGAAATTTCGGACTCGTCAATAATTTGACGGACGATGAGACAGGATCCTAAAAATGAATTGTGACACGCTCGGATATTCGATTCCCGAAACCAAATTAAATTTCATGCAGACGCGATTTTAGTCTAATCCAACCAATTAAGTAACTTTTAGGGATTTTACTGCGGATACATCCCTTAACAGCTTCATCCAATAGATTAGTTAACTCGTGAGTGATTAGCTCAGAAAAAAAGGACCATAAGCACGTCGACGAAATGCCCATTTCACTTTATCGAAACGGGGTCGAATTTCAGGATATCACAACATCCCCTTCCCAAGCCCCTCCAATAGGCACCCTAGCAAAGGTGGAGGGGAGAACAGGGAGAGAGACAAAGGTGAGAGAGAGGAAAGAGACGGTCTGCAGAGGAAAGCAGAGGAGAGAGGAGAGAGAGCATAGGTGGGCTAGGGCCTATGGAAAAGAGAACAGAGGAGTGCGCTGGTAAAGTGGGTTCGCCCCAGTGGCCACCCTTCCAAATTGGAAGGGAGAGGTGAGGGGTTCAAATCCCCACCTTCTCATGGGGAATTGGGGTGGGGACGATTTCATTTCAGAAGTGGGTTTCGACTCCCACGCAGAAGGCAGGGCAAAAGTCTGAGAGTGAGTGTTAAAGTAGGATTAGAATAGGACCGACCAAAAAAAAAAAAAGTGGGCGACATGGACCTGACACGGACAGGTGTCACAGGGCCTATGGAAGAGAGAGCAGAGGAGTGCCTTGGAGAAGTGGGCGACATGGACCTGACACGGACAAGTTGTCACACTCTAAATGGTTCAGAGTAAAAATGATGTGGAGCTTTTAGGGTGCCCAATATTTTCTCCCTCCACCCACCCCCTTCATGCCAAGTCCCATCAAAACCCCTACTTTTAATTTCTTTTTTCTACTTTTCTTGTTATTAGCCTAAAACTAAAACAGAAGCAAACTTGAAAACCCTAGCAACCGACGCCTCCTCCTCCTCCCACGACCTCTTCTTGGTGATCTTTGCTCTCTCTTGGAATCGCTCGCCTCTAGCCCTCCCTCCTTCGCAACTATAGACACAACCGCAACCTCTAGCCCTCCATGGCGGCATCACAGTCGCGGCCCTCTAGGTCACTCTTCCTCTGGCCCTCCCTTCCAATTGTAGCCTTGCCATCGCTCATGGCCCTCACCTCCACTCCATTGCCTTCTTCAACGACCTTCGCACTTACAGACTTGCCTTGGAAACTGACGCATCTTGCAATTCCGAACACGTGTCCGAACATGTCCAAAAGAGTTGACCACATGTCAAAGCGTGTCCGAGCGTGTCAGACAAGTGTCGGGGTGTCCGACACGATATGGAAGCTTCTAGAACCTGTCTGTGCATCATAGGTGGCAACACTTTAGCCACACTCATCCGCATCGCTTTCTCACTTTGATTTCATCATCCGCTCTGCTATTATAGTCCTTGTTCTCGATAATTAAGGAAACGAGAGAGTAATCAAGCTAGGATGATTAGTCCTTTCAACCTCGTTCCCTTGTCCCTCTTTCGCGTGTCC
Source organism: Eucalyptus brandiana (assembly GCA_014182725.1). Taxonomy (NCBI): domain Eukaryota; kingdom Viridiplantae; phylum Streptophyta; class Magnoliopsida; order Myrtales; family Myrtaceae; genus Eucalyptus; species Eucalyptus brandiana. The sequence goes on along the minus strand of CM024673.1, from coordinate 1,409,444 downwards.
ACTCCATCAAAAAAAAAAAAACAGCACCAAAAGAGAAAATTTTGAGAAACACATATATCAAACTCTCACATGCCCTTCTTTTTATCTGACCTAACTTAGAAGAGGTTGGTGGATCGTTTTAATACCCTTTGATCACGCGAAGACGCCATACAAGGCCATGTCTCTCCACAATAAATTGTATAAAGACCCAAATTCTCTTCTTTTTTTTCATAAAAAAAAGGAAAAAAATAAGTAGATGAACAGTTAAGGAATGAAAAAATGTCCAAAAAATCGTAACATATTACACTTTTATCAATTTAATTATAAACTCTTCAATTTAGCCAATTAAGTCTTAAATCTTTTTCACTTTCTATCAATTGAGTCAAGTCGACCAATTTTGACTAGAATTCATTGACGTGAATGCTAGCCATCCTACGTGATATGGCCGACACCGACGTAGATAATTTTTAATTTAAAAAAAAATTAATTTTTTTCCTTTGGTTTTTTTGTGCCGACGAGAGGTCACCAGAGACCATCACCTGCCACAAAGGGCTCGCCAGTGATGGGCTAGGGCGACCCTTGCCCGAGGTCATCATGGCCTCACTAGCCATGGATGAGAGGCCCTCGCCTAGCTAGGGCGACCCTTGCCCGGGGTCATCATGGCCTCACTAGCCATGGACGAGAGGCCCTCGCCAAATCTGGGCGAGGGCCACCTTGCCCACAGCCAACAAGGCTTCAAAGGCCCTCGCCAAGGGCCACAGCCCTACTAAATGCAGGTGATGCAACCCTCGCTAGCACAAAATAGAACCAAAGGAAAATAAAATAAAAATTCAATAAAATAATAAAAATATTCTAAAAATATTTTTTATTAAAAATTATTCATGTTAGCGTCGATCGTATCACATAGTATGACTAGTGTCCACGTTAGCGAATTCTCACTAAAATTACCGGATGAACTCAATCGACAAAGAGTGAAAAGATTTAGGACTCAAGTGGTAAATTTGAAAAGTTTATGATAAAATTAACAAAAATGCAATAGGCCTATGAACTTTTGGATAAGTTTTCGTTAAGGAAGGGATGAATCAAAATGCATTCTTACTTAATCTTGGTCTCTGTCAAACGAGTCCTCGTGCACAAGGCCTCCACCAACTCTAGCTGCGCAACTCCATGGTACAACCATGTTCTCATATAAATTACACGCTTACAACATTTCGTTTTCAAGAAGAAAGAGCCCTCTTCCAAGTAGCCTTCGATTAGATCGTATCGATCGATATTCGATATTCGCATCTCATCCTGATCTTTGAGCCGAGAGAGACAGAATTCCCCAAAACCCCACCGATCATTTCTCTATTTCTTTCGAGTCTGAACAAACGAAACCCCCAATGACTCCTCCTCCTCCTCCTCCTCCTCCTCAATCTGTCCGATTCATCTCCGACTGTTTCGTCTAGCCACCCACGCTTTCCCCTCATCAGAACTGCCTTCTCCACTTGCCGCCGTTCGACCTCACCATGCTCTCCTTCCACTACATCCAAAAGGGCATCCTTTTCCCCCTCCCTCCTCACTGCCTCCACCCTGGCTTCGACCGCCCCTCTTTCATCCATTCCTTCTTGGAAAAACTCAAGCGCTTTCTCTCTTCTGCTCTCACCCACTTCTACCCGCTCGCCAGCCGCCTTGCCACCCTCAAGCAGGCTGACCCCCCATTCCACATTGTCTTCGTTGACTGCGCCAGTAGCCCTGGGGCCTGGTTCATCCATGCCGCGCTCAACCTGAACATGCCCGACATTCTCTCTCCTATTTACGTCCCCGCCATCATCCAGTCCTTCTTCAACCACGACCGAGCAATCAACCACGATGGCCACGTCTTGTCCCAGCTGTCTGTGCAGGTTACTGAGCTCACTGATGGCGTCTTCATTGGGCTCTCCATGAACCACGCCATCGGCAACGGCACCTCCTTCTGGCTCTTCTTCAACTCGTGGTCCGAGATCTTCCGAGCGCAACAGAAAGGTGCCGTTTGTTGGAATTTTGTTTGTTAAAACAAAATGAGTGCTTTTTACTTTGTCCCACGTAGAAAAGGTGAGAGCAAGTGGGTCAGTTTAAAAATGTGGGTTTTTCCTTTTGTAGTTAAAGGAATAATTGAGTGGGGCTAGACCCCACCATACCCACGTGCGGGTGCGCGATTACTTGGCGCACTTTGCATGCTTGCGCGCCCGCGGTTTAATTAGCATCAATCCCTTGCTATTTATTTAATTCTTTATTTTTTATTTTAATTCAAAGGCTGCCTTTTTATATTATTCCGAATTTTATTTGTGTCTTTTCAGTTTTGCAAAAATTACTTATTCGGTTTTGCAACATTTTCCGAAAGGTTGCAATTGTTTGGTTTTCGACTTCTTCCGAAAAGTCGCGGTTGTTTATACGAACAATTTTTTAAATGTCGTGTTTGTTCATTATTTGGCAGTTTTTCATGAATAGTTGCAAGACTGTTTCATATATATATACTTATCAATTTTCGGAAGAAGGGTGGTGGTCATTTTTCGAGTCTTCTTTCTGAAAAACTGCAGCCAACTTTTCGATTGTTTTCCTAGAGAAACCCTAGAGAAATACTAGAATTGCTATCTAGTATTCTCATCCGAGACTTTGTTGTATCCTGGAGGATTTTTGCCGGTGACCATTAGCAACATTGTGGGGCAAATAAATCCTTAAAGAAAGTGGTATCACGCCTCAAAGTCCGACTTGTTTTACTCGATCCGATTTCATTGTTCAACCCATTTCGAAGTCATATTTTCCAACACCGTTGATGTCATCCAGCTGTCACGTCCTTCAGTACTGACCCGGTGGTTCCCAGAGAAACACCTTAGCCCGGTAAGCTTGCCTTACACGAATGACCCCTCGTCATTCCTCACTCGCTACGAAGCTGCCGAGCTCAGGGAGCTCTGGGAGCGAGTCTTCCACTTCTCTGCAGACGCCATCGTGGGGCTTAAGGCAGAGGCAAACCGGCAATGCAGCACCACCAAGATCTCGTCCTTCTAGTCCCTGACTGCCCTCGTCTGGCGGTGCATCACGCACACCCGCTGCTTCCCGCCAGGCCAGGTTACAAGCTCCCGGATGGCTGCGGACAACCACGCCAGGCAGGACCCTCCTCTCCCGCTAGAATACTTTGGGAACTCGGTCACGCCGTTGAGGGTGGCGGTGACGGTAGGGGAGCTCTTGGGCAGCGGCCTCAGGTGGGTGGTGCGGCTCCTGCATACGGCAGTGGCGGAGCACCATGACTCAAAGCTGCAGGAGTGGAATCAAGACGTTCGATCCATACAGCGTCATGATGGGGAGCTCGCCACGGTTCAACATGCACGGCAACATCAACCGGTGTTATGTCCAAGTCGAGTCAACGCCACGAGGAATTGAGGAATTAAGATTTGTCGTTTGGCTTGGAATTTTAACTACGCCTTTTTTTTTTTTTAATCAGAAGTGGATAAATTATGGGACTGATCTGGCCTAACAGCAACTGTCGTCCCAGATGATGACGGTGGATCTTAGGCCACGATTTTCATTCTAAAGCAACGGGAAAATGCTCAAAAAGGTAAACAATCATGTCGAAGGTATGGTTAATATCCTGAAAAACTCTAAACTGATACATCAAAAATGAATTTACCCTAAACTAATTTTTTACCACAAAAAATTTCAAATTGGTGCATCTCTAACAAATTTACTCCCAAACGATACACTTATGACAAATTTACCATATGTTAGTTTCCGTTAAATTTTATTATTAAATTACTGAATTAAATGACATGTGACATTAAACTAGTGTACTAATTTGAGATTTTACTATTTATTTGTCACAATTGTACCATTTTTGTAATTTTTTGCGTTATTAATCTAATTTAACAGAGGGTATATTTGTCACAAATATATCAATTTAGGGTTTGTGACAGTTGAACAAATTAGTTTGAGGTAAATTTATCATAAGTGTATCGGTTTGAAATTTTTAGGGTATTAACTCTTGAAGATATGAATATCTTTACCAAAAAAAAAAAAAAAAAAAACTCTTGAAGATATGAATATGGTTTTTTTTTTTTTTTTTTTTGAGTTGCTTTTAACTACAAGATTTATCCTAAGATTCTAAAACACACTATCCGTTATATGACATTGTAGTTGTTTAACTATTTGCTAATTGTTGTTTGGCTTTTGCATATCTCGATTAAAGATTTATACTATCGGGCGGTTCCATCTGGACCTAATTTCTAAATAACTACTGCGACTGATAGTTCTGTTGAACAAACATTACTTATTGAAAATAAGGCATTGAAAATTTGAATACTCAGTTAATTTTCACTAAAGTGTGATGTCTCTTTTCATTAATTCTTTTCTCATCTTAGGAAAATTCGAAAAACTTTGCTCACTTTGTACTCCAACTTCACTTTGTATCATCTACTACAAATTTGTATCCTAAGTTTGGGTTGGATTTCAAATCTATTTCTAATTCCACATTGCCCATGCATGGGCATGTTATATTGGTAGAAAGTTCTGCAAAACCTTAAAACTAGCATGACACGATTAAAGACGTAAAGTTGAATAGCCATCGGAGTTGATAATATAAGTCGTGCTGGCCGCTGAAATGGAAGTGCTACTTTCATGAAAAGAGACATCACACTTAGTATTATCAACTCCGATGGATTAACTGAATATTCAAATTGGAAGAAAAAATCTCTTTTGTACTAATAAGGAAAACATGATTACTTTTGTAAAATAAAAAATAGACTATTCCCCGCGTACAGTATAAGTTCTTCCATTTATTCATGTAATGCCGACTACTTAATTTACTTGTGGGTTTTATGTTAAAATGACAAGGAATAAATTAAACCAATTAACATAGAACGGTTCAAAAGTAGAAGTCATATTTGAACCATTTAATAGTAATGTCAAGATAGTTCTCAAGGTTTCAATACGAGAATTAATATATGTATGTATATATATTAAAAGCCGCTTCACTTGGGCCTACTCCTGACGTGAAACTATTTTATTCAGATTCCAATTCATGTGTGAAAGCATAGCTTTGAATTGAACCATGCTAGTTTGAGATGTTGTAAGAGTTACCTATCAATGCAATAGTACGACATGCCCCACTAATAGAGCCCTTCTGTAATAGAGCAGACAGCCCCGGCTGGCCTTCTATCAGTATGATGGTCGTACCCACGTGATTTTAGAACACATCATGCTAGTTGGTGGGATTATCAATGAGATATCTGACGACAAATTTATTATGTTTTTGTGAGATAAAGTTACATGTCATTACCCTTCCATATAGAATATTCAAGTGACCAAATTGACACATTTTTGCTATCATCATTTCCAAAGATCAGTGTACTCTGTTTGTTTATAAATAAGTCAATAAGCATTTATCCAAGGAGGAACGCCACAAAATTAATAGTGAATAATAGGCCGTTATCTTCTGTGTACATGCGGTCTATCAGTTGATGCCCAAACACATCTTTTTGATAATGACCATAGAGTAAACGTAATTATGGTTACTTGTATGGTGGCTTAATTTAAATTAGAAAAAAGAAATTCAAAGTTGAGATATTAATTAAAGGGTATCAAAATGGGAAGACCTTATTGTCTATTCTGAATTACCGTGCTGCCGTTATATTGGAGAAGTATATACACATACCCTTGTATTGAATTCTTTTATCATTAAAAAAAGGCAATTTCAAATCTTCTTGCACATTATATCGATTTTAAACCACAAGATATTTTTGGACCTAAGATTCTCAATTATTCTCCTTTATTTAGAAAACGAACAAGAAAAATAATGAGATTTAATGATGATTATTAGATTAAATATTCAATATCTAAAATTAGCGGTTTAGTAATCAAACGTGAACGAATTGTTCACGCAAGGCATTACCTTTGTGTTGGCACTTTGGCAATGAAAGAAAAAACAAATCAGCATTATCCCTAATGTAAAAGGTGCATATAAAAAGAAAATTGAAAAATGAACTTCACTATTTTCATAAATAAATATTATCTTAAGGTATTTTTTTTGAAATAGTATTCTTTTAAATTCATACAAAGATTATGTTAATTATGATTAGATATATTGGACATATATTTTTTTAAAAGACATCTGAATATTTTTGAGCATTTTTTTTTATTAGTCCTACTCTATTCTTATTATAACTCTTACTCTCAAAAAATTTTGTCATACTTTCTTGCAAAGCGTGGAAGTCAAAACCCACACTTGAAACTAATTCGGCCTCACCCCAACTCCCTTAAGAAGGTAGGATTCGAACCCCCCACCTCCCCCTTCTATGTTGGAAGGGTGGTCACTAAGGCAAACCCAGTGGTCAACAACAAGAGGTTAGACACTTTGATTAAGAACGTTATTTTTTTTGGTGGATTTCTTTTCCCAAATACGTTTGACGAGATATTAATGAGGACGTTAGTTAATTGTTTTGTTCTTGAAGACGGAAGCGGTGAAGGTGTTGTGCAACTATGGCCAGAGATAGACCAGGATCCCCACCGGCTCCAAGGGGAGTTTCCCGTACGAACAAAGTTCGTGAATACGAAGTTTGCATTGCTGGTCCGCAGCCCGGCCAGCAACATGTTAGCACTCTTCGCATTTGCCATGGTGAGTGTCTTCCTTTAACGTACAGAATCATGCGCAGTTCAGCAAACACGGTTTGCTACACTCTAATGTGCAAAACTGATACGATTGCCGTGAAGAAGATCACGAATTTCATCAACTGCGGCAGTACCCTAATTATCATCTTCCTTTTCTTTTGGCTATGATCAAAGCACAAGCTGCAGCTCATTGCTGGTCCGCAGCCCGGCCAGCACCATGTTAGCACTCTTCGCATTCACCATGGTGAGCGTCTTCCTTTAACGTACAGAATCATGCGCAGTTCAGCAAACACGGTTTGCTACACTCTAATGTGCAAAACTGATACGATTGCTGTGCAGAAGATCACGAATTTCATCAACTGCGGCAGTACCCTAATTATCATCTTCCTTTTCTTTTGGCTATGATCAGAGCACAAGCTGCAGCTCATTCGGAAAATGAGAGGAGTGGGCTGTCTGTGGGGCGAATCCAAGGTTGTCTAGCCAAGCAGGAAACGTTTTCAAGAAAGAAAAAGGAAAAGGAAAATGCTCGAGTATTGCTTGGGGAGCAGGTGACATGAAGACTAGCTGCATTTGATTGTTTCTTTCTTTTGGCCTAACAAAATGGAAATTATACTTTAGACTCCCGGTCAAGTATCGATTAACTCCGGCAGTTGACGGAGTCCCGTGGTTGGTGGTTGGTGTGGGCTATTCCATTTTTCGGGGGCACCCGGATGGAGTTGTTGGTGCAGTCTAATTTGACCACAAGATAAAATAACAATCTTTGGTTTCAAGCCTTCGACCTGGAAGGGCATTAGGCCATGTGGATATTATCTGGTGTCGAATCTACAGTAAGTCCACATGTTACTCAGGTAAACTCCCCAAAACAGAAGGCGGACGGAGACGGTTCTCTCAGACATTGTTTATGGTCGTATATAAAGGTGAAAGTCCATGATTTTAGTAGAGGCTAAAGGGTTCAAATCTGTAAAGACCCATAGTTTAAAAACTTCAGCTAATTTGCAGACGAGCGGTGAAGGAATGAATCAAAGGGTGATATTACTTCGTCTTGGTCCTCCACCCTCTACCCCCGTCAAACAACTCCATGCGCACGAGGCCGTGACCAAATCTATTTGCACAGCTCCATGGAACGCCTATAAATAACACGATCAGACCACCAATGTTCGTATCTTGTCCTGGCCTTTGAGTTGATATCAAATCATCAGAGTACCCACCACCAGAAGCTCTCTTACCATTTTTTTCTTCCGAGTCTCAACGAACACAACCCACACAATGACTCCTCCTCCTCCTCCTCAATCCGTCCGACTCATCTCCGACTGTTTCATCAAACCGCCCCAACTTCCCAGTGGTTCGAACCGTCCTCTCCACTTGCCGCCGTGGGATCTCGCCATGCTCTCTGTCCACTACATCCAAAAGGGCCTACTCTTCCCTCTCCCTCCCCGCTGCCTCCAACCTGGCTTCGATCGCCCCGCTTTCATCCATTCTTTCTTGGAAAAACTCAAGCGCTCTCTCTCTTCCGCCCTCTTCCACTTCTACCCACTCGCTGGCCGCCTCGCCACCCTCAAGCAAACCGACCCCCCGTTCTACACTGTTTTCGTCGACTGTGCCAACAGCCCTGGGGCCCGGTTTATCCATGCCACGCTCGACATGACCGTGGCCGACATAGTCTCCCCTACGTACGTCCCGGATGTCGTCCAGTCCTTCTTCGACCATGACCGGGCGATCGACCATGATGGCCATACCCTGTCCCTGCTGTCCGTGCAGGTCACCGAGCTTGCCGATGGAGTCTTCATTGGGCTCTCCATGAACCACGCCATCGCCGATGGCACCTCCTTCTGGCTATTCTTCAACTCGTGGTCTGAGATCTTCCAAGCGCAAGAGAAAGGCGCCATCGATGTTGTTCAGTTATCGCGTCCCCCGGTCCTGACCAGATGGTTCCCGGAAAACCATCCCGGCCCATTGAGCCTGCCTTACACGGATGATCCCTCATCATTCCTCGCCCGCTTCGAATCCCCCGAGCTTAGGGAGCGAGTCTTCCACTTCACAGCTGACGCCATTGCGGGGCTCAAGGCAGAGGCGAACCGGCAATGTGGCACCACCAATATCTCGTCCTTCCAGTCCCTGACTGCCCTCGTATGGCGGTGCATCACGCGCGCCCGCCACTTCCCACCCAACCAGGTCACAGGTTGTCGGATGGCTGCGAGCAATCGGGCAAGGCTGGACCCTCAGCTCTCGCCGGAATACTTCGGAAACTCAATCAATTTTTTGAGGACGGCAGCGACGGTGGGGGAGCTGCTAGGTAGCGGCCTGGGGTGGGCGGCGCAACTGTTGCATGCGGCGGTGGCAGGGCACAGCAACGCAAAGCTGAGGGAGTGGAACGAGGATTGGATAAAGAGGCCACAGGTCTACAACCCGGACAAGACGTTCGATCGGTACAGCGTCATGATGGGGAGCTCGCCACGATTCGACAAGTACGGCAACGAGTTCGGGCTGGGGAAGGCCGTGGCTCTGCGAAGCGGATATGCAAACAAGTGGGACGGCAAGGCCTCAGGCTATCCAGGCCGCGAGGGAGGTGGGAGTGTCGACCTTGAGATCTGCCTTCCACCGGTGACGATGGCACTCCTCGAAGCCGACCCGGAATTCATGGCCGCCGTGACGGTTTCATAGGTTGAAGGGCCAACATAACACGTTGGTTATGTGCAAGTCGAGTCAATGCCATTAGGAGGTATAAGGTTTGGTTGTTTGACTTGGAATTTTAAGTTGACTCATTTATTTCTTAGTCTATTGTGACTATATTATGGGCTTGTCTTCTATATACAAGTGGTGTATGAGTTGATGCGCGAGAAAGTCACGTTTTTAGTAATAATCATAGAGTGAATTTAGCCATTGTTACTTGTTCGGTGACAAAATCTAAATTAGAAGAACCTCAAAGTTGATTTATCAAGTATGGAGTATCAAATGTTATTTATATTGTGTGATCCCATATTTTGGACCCACACTTTCTCTTTAAAGTAGCGGTTATTCAACATATAGTGTTTCCACACTTCATACCGACAACAGACTATTTGGTAATTGTCTTAATGGGAGACGGTATATATAATGAACGATCGTTCATTTCTAACAGGATAATCACAAGGTCTAACGCAAACCCTATCAATTTTGGAATACACCATTAGTACATGAGAGAATTGGGTTAATAGAATGTGCCCAATATTTCTCTGAATTTTTAGGATTTTCCGACGAACGTGAATACGAACAATGGCTGGAGGTTTGTCTATAATCGATCATGTTTTTCTGCATTTGATTTTTACTTCTAACATTTGATATCAGAGCATGTTTAGTGCCTCTGCCTTGTTTCTTGTCGATTTTTGGTGTATTTTTTGGGGTCTTTTGAAGATGAACAAGTAATTCGGATCTGAGGTCAAAAGAGAAACTCATCGATTCTAGGCAAATTCTAGCAACCCACCGCTCAACTTCAGACCGGTACGGTCACACCGCCATGAGGAAGATTAGCCATGAGTTATTTCGGCATATCGGTGTTTGCCGAAGGCTAATCGGGCGGCGGAAGTTGCAGTAGTTAAGGGTTTGCATTTTGGGAAATTTTTGTTTGATTTGAGGCCAATTTCTTTGTTATTTTTGCTGAAACTTGAACCCATGTGGTCGTGCTAGCATGGTCTCCAAAACCCATTATTTATTTCGATCTTAGATGGGCTGCCGGAGAAGAAATGACGGCGAAATCGCGGCAGAAAATGGCGAAAACCGACGGAAATCAACTCTATCGCGCGAGGGAGAAGGCGCGTGGGTTTCACGTGCCTGCGCAGTGGATGGCGTGCATGTGAGCCACGTGCCTAATGTGCCATGACACCTTTTTACTCTTTTGCCCCTATGCCATTTTTAAAATTCACATTTTGCCCTTTTGGCAATTTTACAATCCTGTCCTTGGCCGATCTATTTACTGTTATGCCCTTGGTGAATCTGTTTACTTTTTGTCCTTTCATGCATTTTTATGAATATTTTATGCATGAAATTAAATGTCCAATGATATATATATTTAATTAATTAGAGAGTGGCCACAACATCTTTAATTAATTAAATTATATATTAAGAGCCTCTAAATCATATTTAGAAATGAATATTAATTGTAATTAATTATATTAATATGATGAATTTTATCTCACATGAATTTTCATTATATTAATATGATTAATTAGGATGAAATATCATATTATTTTTTTTAACTTACCCAGAGGGATTAAGAAAATGTATATAATATGGTAGTTTCTTCATGATATAATTATGAATCTATTTAAATTAAAAACTTAGCTCACATGCAGTTTTTATGTTATTTAATTCTTATTTGTGACATGTTTACATTGGTAAAACATGATTTATGTATATTTGCCTCAAATTTTGTGACATAAGCATGATTATTTGATATGTAATTTTGCAACTTGTAAATTTCTTTGAATTTAAGAGTGATGTTCCCATATTAAATGGTGAGAACTATAAAGTTTGGAAGGAGTTAGTTTTTCTTCAATTGGGGTAGATGGACATTGACTATGCTATAAGGAAAGACAAATTACCTACTTTTACTAATTCGAGCATTGTAGTTGAGATAGCCCATTATAATCAATGGAAGCAATCTAACTGCATTAGTGCGATGTTTATAAGAGTTAAAATATCTCATAGTATTCGTAGTTCGATTGCTTAGCATAGCAATGCTAAGACTTTTTTTGATGTCATAGATGTGAAGTTTGAGACTTCTAAGAAGACGCATGCCAATGACCCTAATTATGAAGTTTTCATTATTGAAGCTCACTAGTGTTAGAGGTATACGTGAGCACATCATGCAAATGAAAAACATCGTTGCTCAGCTTAAGATCCTTGAGGTTGAGATATCTAAATCTTTTTTTGTATATTATATTTTGAACATTCTCCCCCAACAGTATGCACCTTTCAAGATCTCTTACAATACACATAAAAATAAATGGTCAATTAATAAACTCATGACAACGTGTGTTCAAGAGGAAGAAATATTGATTATAGAATTGTGAGAAAGTGCTCATTTGGCAACACAATGAAAGAATAAGGGCCCTGGCAAGTATAAGGGAAAAGGTAAGATACCTCTCCAAGTCGACATTAAGAAAGAATCCAAATATTTCTTTTGTAAAAAGAATGGGCATATAAGGAAGGATTGCGTCAAATTTAAGGCATGACTTAAGAAGAAAGGTAATTTAATCTCTTGTGTTTGTTATAAATCTAATATGATTTATGTAAGTCACAACACTTAGTGGATTAATTCTGGATCTACAATCCACATTTCGAATTCCTTGTAGAGTTTTCAGAACCATAGGAAACTAGTGGGAAGTGAACAAAACATCTATTCAGGAAACAAGATGTGTTCACATGTGGAAGTTATTGGGACATGTAGACTAGTTCTCAATAGTGACTTTGTTTTGAATTTGAAAATGACCTTTTATGTTTTTAGTTTCTCTAGAAACTTGATTTTAGTTTCAAAACTTTTACATTTTGGTTACTTTTTAAACTTTTCATATTCAAACTTCAGTTTATCATTTAAATATGAAATTATTTGGAGTTGTACTTTGTCTGATGGTTTTTTTTTTTGAATTAATTTACAAGACAATGTCTACTATAATGGATGCATGTTCATGATAATGCTGGTATAAAACGATGTGTTGTGAAAGAAGATTTATCTATGTTGTGGCACCAGAGATTGTGACATATCTCCATAAAAAGAATTAAGCAATTGGTAAATGATAGAGTACTCAGTACTTTAGATTTTACTGATTGTGATACTTGTGTGGACTACATAAAGGGAAAACAGACCAACAAGACGAATAAATGTGCTAAGAGGAGTACAAAAATATTAGAAATCATACATACAGATATTTGAAATCCGAATATGGACTCGTGTAGTCAGAAATACTTCATCTCTTTCATAGATGATTACTCACATTACATGTATCTCTACTTGCTTCATAATAAACATGAAGCGTTAGATACATTTAACGTATTTAAGGCGGAAGTAGAGAAATAATGCGGCAAACAAATTAAAATCATGAGATCAGATAGAGGTAAAGAATTCTATGATAGATACACTGAAGATGGACAAGCTCCTGGTCCATTTGCAAAGTTTCTTCAAGAGCATGGGATAATTGGCCAATATACTATGCCAGGTTCTCCAGACCAAAACGGTGTAGCGAAAAGAAGAAACCGAACCTTATTGGACATGGTGCGGAGTATGTTTAGCGGCTCCAAAATTCCTAAGTCCTTGTGGACTATCCTTGTAGACTGAAACGTTTAAGACGACAATGTACATATTAAATCGAATTCTGACCAAGACTGTCCCAAAAACACATTTTGAGTTATTTAAAAGTTGGAAACCGAGTTTGCAATATGTACACGTTTGGGGATACCTGTCTAAAGTGAGAGTTTACAATCCACAAGAAAAGAAGTTAGATCCAATGACCATAAGTGGGTATTTCATTGAATATACTGAAAGGTCCAAGGGATACAAATTCTATTATCCATCTCACACCACTAGGATTGTGGAATCAAGAAACGCTAAATTTCTTCAAAATGACTTGATTAATGGGAGCGATCGATCGAAGGACTTTGTTCCTAAAAAAAATAATTCAGATACTTAATCTTCCACCTCAAGTTTAAGGTTGGTTGTTGCTCATAATATCCCCCCAATTCAACCAGCTATTGAACAATTAATCGTTGAAGTTCCACAACCTGCTGATATTGATCTAGTAGATCTAGTTATTCAGTAATTACCAAAGACTATTGAACAACCAGTTGAGCAACACGTTCCTCAAGAGAATGTTGATGCAACATTGAAAAGATCTACTAGAATAAGGAAATCAGCAATTTCTAATGATTATATTGTGTATTAACAAGAATCTGACTATAATATTAGAGCTGAGAATGATCCTAAAACGTTTTCATAAGCCATAGACAGTAATAAATCCAATTTGCGGTACAATGTAATGAAAGAAGAGATGAGTTATATGGTATCTAACGAAGTCTGGAATTCGATTGAGTTGCTTGATGATGCAAAGGCCATTGGTTATAAATGGATATTTAAAATTAAGAAAAATTCATTTGGTAACATTGAAAGATATAAATGTCATGCCCCGATCCTCGGGCACGTACACATCCTTCTACTTGGTCGATTTTAAAATGCGATATCCCAGGACTATGTATCGCCGACCCTCTCATTAATTAAGCACATGCGGAAGCATTTATAATCCCCAGACAATGAATACGATAGGATAGAAAAGCAGGCCATATTTTTCATATTGAAACTTATAACCAAACTTTTATACAGAACACAAACCAGAGAACTTCATAACTATTCACATCAATTGAAGTTCACAAGAGAAGATGGAATCTCAATTTATCTAGGTCGTACTCAAGATTTCTCTCGATATTATCTTCTTCTTCTTCAAAAATCCTCCTCCTCAGGTTTCAACTCAAGGTTCTCCTTCTCAGATTCCTCCTTCTCAGCTCCTCATCGGGATCCTGAAATGTTTTTCCCCAAACCGGGATGAAACTACGTCTCAGCGAGTTCTACCCCACTAAGCCTGATTAGTAAACCATTATACTATAGGCTGCCTAAACACGCATAGGGCAGAAGACGTACCTTAGCATCAGATTCCACCTGCATATTAGCACAGTTCAAATAGATACCCAAACAATCACATCACTGATCGAAGCATCGATCAAATCGACCCAGTCGATTACATGTCAACAAGACCACTCACGGTCATTTCCATTCAATCAATCATTTCACAATATCAGATCAAAGTAATGATCAATCGACCTAGTCGATTACATATCAACGAGGACCATTCCCCGGCCAATTTAGTTCAATCAGCCAATCCATGACAAACGAATCAAACCATATCGATGGTTTCATCTATACTCGATAATTAATCTCAACATTCCACTTCAACATTCTCACTCAAATATAGGCTCAAGGCGCTAGAGGTGACCCCAACACAAAGTCTCGCCATTGTGCGGTACTTAGTTCTTGACCACAAATAACAATAGTATAAGGCGCTAGAGGTAACTCACACGAAATCTCGCTATCGTGTAGTACTTAGTCCTTCACTACAAAATGCAATAGGATAAGGCGCTAGAGGTGACTCACACGAGATCTTCCATCGTGTAGCACTTAGCCCTCCACTATGCATAACAATGCAGCAAGGCGCTAGAGGTAATTCCCATGCGACTCAGGTCGCCATGTAATACTTAGTCCTTAACTACAATAAGCAATGGTATAAGGCGCTAGAGGTAACTCACATGAAGTCTTCTACTTGTGTAGTACTTAGTCCTTTACCTGCTCATGATTCATTAGTTTCCCTCAACGCAACACACATCACATCAACTTCCAATAATCATCTTGCTATAACTGTGAGTCAACATACGATTAATCCCTCACGGCCCAATGACATTGTGCCTTGCACTGTCTTGACCTTATTTCTTCGTATTAAAAATATTCGATAAAATATCGTGCGTGGGCACACGGCTGGCCTTAGCCAAAATATAATATTTTCATTTCCATAACTCCCACATTTTCTGTAGTCCATTCAAATATTTTTGGCATTATCAACCGATGCCGGTTATTTTTCAATTAATAACCAGAGATTATTCAATTAAAGAATAATTTCCAATTTCACAAATAATTCAATTTAGCACAAAATAAAGCTCAATTAAATAAACGGACTGCGCCACGACAATCAGCACAAAATTCCGGTCGTCGGCCATCTCAATCTTAATTTCTGAAAAATAATTAATTAATTAATTAATTTCGAAAATTAATAATTAATTTCAATAAATCCAATTTAGCTCAAATTAAAGCCCAATTAAATAAACGGGCTGTACCACGATCATCAGCATAAAAATTCGGCCATTAGCCATCCAAGTTGAATTTCCGGAAATAAATCATTAAATAATTAATTTCGAAAATAATATTTAAATACAAGAAATTCAATTTAGCTTAAAATAAAGTTAGATTAAATAAACGGACTTCACCATGATCATCAACATAATTTTCCGATTCCAGACCATCTCAATTGAATTTTCGGAAAATAAATAAATACTTAATTTAATTCCGAAAAATAATATTTAAATGCCAAAAATCCCACTTAGGCCCGAATCGCCAAATTGAAGCCCGATTAGGGGTCGGAAAATTCCCGAGACACTTCCAATAATTAGTAGACCACGTCTACTTGCTAATTGCGTAATCAATTTATCTAAATCACATCACATTTGACTAATAATTGCTAATTTATTCTAATCTAACAACCTAAACATAATTAATTAAAACTAAACCAACCTTAAAGCATAATTAATCGACTAATCCGGGATTAGTGAGATTACTCACCAAATCGCGCGCAAATCGGATCAATCCGACGGCGGCGGCGCGAGGAACGATTGTTCCCAAAGCACGGCTCGGGTTCGGGGCCCAGAAACGGCCCAAAAGCGGGCTTGAACCAGCTGGAAACCCACACGATGGGTTGCTGTTTTTGCTGCAAAACAGAGAGGAAGTGAGTTGGTTGGGGGCGGCAAGGGTTCGGGAAGGTAGGTGGCGGCTTGGCGAGGCCGAGCGGTGGCCCACGGTGGCCGGAGGTGGCCGGATAGGGGCGGAACTGAGCCAAACAGAGGTCGAACGGCCTGGACGGCGCACGGCGGGGACGACAAGGCACGAAGGGGTGGCGGCGGAGCGCACGGCGGCGAGCGGCGAACGTGCGGGCGTTCGCGGGCGTGCTGGACGAGCGGCGGTCTTCGGCGAGCTGTTGCCGTCTGCTCTTCTCCAGCTTCTGGTTTTGTTCGCACGAGCAGAGAGAGTCGAGAGAGAAATAGTGCGGAAGAGAGAGAGAAGAGGAGATAAGAACATTTGACTAGTCAAAAGTGAAGAAAGGAGAAAGAGGGAGAGTAAAGTGGAAGACAGCAGGGCATTCGGTGGAGGGGTTCATGCACGAGTGAAAAGAAAAAGAGAGAGAAGGAGAGAGAGAGAGAGAGAAAGAAAAAGAAAGAATAAAATAAGAGGGAAAAGGGGGAGTGGTTAGCGTGGGAAGGGAGATTTCGCATGAAGGGGAGGGGAGAGAAGAGAAGAGAGAGAAAAAGAAAGGGAGAGAAAGAAAAGATAAACTTATATTGCTTTTCTTATTTTATTTTCATTTCTCTTTCCCATTCTAATTTCTTTTTAATCTTCAATCTTCCTCCGATAATTTCTTTATTGAAATTTCGGACTCGTCAATAATTTGACGAACGATGAGACCGGATTCCAAAAAAATGAATTGTGACACGCTCGAATATTCGATTCCCGAAATCGAATTCAATTTCCTGGTTATAATCGATCAGACGCGATTTTAGTCCAATCCAACCAATTAGGTAGCTTTTAGGGATTTTACCGTGGATACATCCCTTAACGGCTTCACCCAATAGGTTAGTTAACTCGTGAGTGATCAGCTCAGAGAAAAAGGACCATAGGCACGTTGACGAAATGCCCATTTCACTTTATCGAAACGGGTCGAATTTCAGGATGTCACAATAAAGCTAGACTCGTTGCCAAATGATTCACTCAAAAAGGAATTAATCGATTACATAAAGACTTTTTCGCATGTATTTAAGAAAGATTCTCTTCGTATTGTTTTGGCATTGGTTGCCCATTTTAATATGGAATTCTGTGAAAACAGCGTTTCTCAATGGAGAACTAAATGAAGAGGTTTACATGAAACAACCCGAAGGATTCTCCTCTAATAAAGGTGAGCATTTGGTGTGTAAGCTTAAGAAATATATATATATAGCTTGAAACAAGCATCCCGCCAATGGTATTTAGGTTTCATGATGTCATCTCTTCATTTAGTTTTATAGAAAATGTCATGGATTAATGTATATACCAGAAGGTCAGTGGGAGCAAAATTTGTTTTCTTGTACTATATGTAGATGATATTTTAATTACAACTAATGATAAAAAGGTTGCTATATGATATGAAACAATTTCTCTCTAAGAGTTTTGACATGAAGGATGTGGGTGAGGCATCTTATGTCATTGGCATTAAGATCCATAGAGATAGATCTCGAGAAATTTTAAGACTATCTCAAGAAACCTATATCAATAAGGTTCTAGAGAGATTTTGGATGAAAGATTGTTCACCAAGTATGGCACCCATTATGAAGGGTGATAGATTCAATTTAAACCAATGCTCGAAGAACGATCTAGAAATGGAACAAATGAATAATATTCCATTTGCTTCTACTGTCGAAAGTTTAATATATGCTTAAGTTTGCACTTGACGTGACATTGCTTTTATTGTGGGAATGTTGGGAAGATATTAGAGTAATCCAGGTACAAATCATTGGAGAGTTGCAAAGAAAGTGATGAGATATCTTCAAGGTACCAAAGAGTACATGCTTATATATAGACGGATTGACAACCTGGAAGTAGTCGGTTATCCGAATGCGGACTTCGCGAGCTATGTTGATTCACGAAAATCAACATCTAGATATGTTTTTATGTTAGCAGGCAGAGCTATGTCATGGAGAAGTGCAAAACGAACTTTGACTGCTACTTCTACTATGGAGGCTGAGTTCATTTCTTGTTTTAAGGCTACCTCACATGGTGTATGGTTGAAGAGTTTAATTACTAGACTTAGAATTGTTAATTCTATTTCTAGGCCATTAAGAATATATTGTGATCATTCAACTGCGGTTTTTATGGCTAAAAATGCCAAAAGTGGCAATCAAAGTAAGCATATTGATATCAAGTATTTAGCCATAAGGAAACGTATTAAGGAAAATAAAGTGGTCATAGAACACGTTAGTACTAAATTGATGATAGTTAATCTTTTAATTAAAGGTATGCCACCAATGAAGTATAAGGATCACGTAACTAGTATGAGAATAGGTCCCATCATGTGATTTGTTGTCATATGGACGATTTTTGTTGTAGTCGAGTATGTTTTGCCTCAAATAAGTTGTTATAGGAAAGTTGAATCTTTGATAAATATTAAGAAGACTTTCATTTTGAAACTCCTTATAAATATGGTAGGAATCCAATCAATCGCTATTAACCGTTGCATGGGGATATTATCTCCTTCCTAACCATTTGGCAGAACACATAAGGAAGGAAATAATTAAGTCACGATTCTGGTTTTGATTGATAACATATCCCATTAGACTTTTTACCTGAAAAATACTTGTCATTGAAATCAAAGTCTTTATTCTAGATAAGTTTTGTCAATCTCCAAAATCAATTAAGGAAATTTCCTTAACAATCTCCTTATTTTTTATGATGACAAAACTTTCCAAATAGAACTTAACAAAAGATTTTGAAAAGATTTAATAATCAAATAGCTCTATTGAAAGCAAGATTTTAGATAAGGTGCAATGTGAATTCTATAGGAATTTTTGCTGATATAGTAAAGATAATTACAAACTTCTTATAGAATATCGAGCTAATTAAAGTGAATAAGATTTGTAAAGAAACTTTGATTAAAGAAGTTCAAGATAAGAATAAATTTAAGAAAACTTCATATTTTTATATAACTTCTCTTGAGCAAGATCACAAAAGATCTTCATCCAGTGTTTTGCTTTTTTTTGCATTTTCTCCCTGTTTTTGTCAGCATCACAAATGAAACAATAATAATGGAAGGAGTATCACATAGATAATATAGCTCATCTTCACACACAATCTTCAAAACAAATTTGGCATGAAACGCAATTTTCAAAAACAATATCTTATATATGCTGAGACAACTGCAAAAGATATGTAATATAGCCCATGTTCTTATATTATGAAACAACATATGCATCAATATCAAAGATCACGGATGCAATATATAAATTTCACATACTTTTTTTGTTATAATAAAACGATAATGAAAATATGAGATTTAAAATGACAAAAGGTAAGGGAAATAGAAAATATACTAATCGGATCTTCTAGAACTTAGCAAGTTTTGACATGTGTTACCTTTTCTTCCATAATCAAGAGGAGGTAGAAATTAAATTGACTTAATCAGGATTTTCTCACTTGTGAATTATGCTCCCCCTCCATTCGATATGATCATGATTTTCTGCATTTACCGTGCATCCATTTTCTCCTTCTTCAATAATTTGCACAAATTTTGTGTGAAGAGGATAATTTTATATCCTTTGAAAATGATGTAGAATCTTCACAATTTTTTAGATCAAAATTTTCCAAAGATACTTTTGCCACCTGCAATTTTTTGTAAAAGAGATAACAATATTTGCAAAATATAGAGAAATATCACGGACACTTCCTTTAAATCGTGGATCAATCTTGCCAATTATTAGATAACTTGTAAAATATCCTTAGTGTATCCAAATATATAAAAGTACACAACAATATCTTTTAAGATTGAAAATACTCTTCCTTAATCATAAATCTCAATTGCAAATAGATATCAATATAATATTAACATATTTCGCAAAAGCAATGTAAATGATATAAAAATTAAATCCACACAATATCTCAAAAATATGGCAACAAATATTACCAATTCGTATCCCAATATACACGTGCAGAATATACCTTCCTTAAAAAATTCACTCGAGATCCTTCTTTAATTGCATTATGATTTGCGTAGATTTGCAATCAACCTTCCTTTGTATAATTGCCAACAATAAACTCATTTTCTTTTTGGTATCCATATACATGGATCCTTTCCTTTTGTTAGTCATAAAATAAGAAACAAATCCAAATGTTCTTTCCATAAACTAATGGCACATAAAGAAAGATTATTACGTGAATAATACACATAATTAAAAAAATTCACTTTGCAACACATAATAAAAATAGAGAGCATAAAATCCTTGAGAAGCTATCCAATCAACCCAATTATATCTAAACAAGATATCAATTACCCATCTCAAAAAAAAAAAGTTACACCATTCTTCCTTAAAAGATATTTTTGCCACAACCCAATTTTAATTTATGAAACATGTCATATCAAGCACAATATGAAGATAAGATATCAAAAACAATGAGAATATATATTCAAAGTATATAAACATAGCAAATTGATAATTTAAAAACATACCTTTACTTACTAAATATTCATTCTCTTTTTCTTTATTCCTTGCAAGAAGAGCAATTCATCTACTCTTTGGTACCCAAATTTGTTTGGGCCATTTCTGGTTAGAGAAAGCATGAAATCTCTAATTGGTTGACTTGGATTTCTTCCAATCAAGTGGGCATTTTCACTTAAAGTGATTAGGTTCACCATAGTTTGAGCAATTATAATGTTGAAATCCAATAGGTTTGACAAATTGCTTACCAAAATGATTTCAATAATGCTGGATTGGCAATCTGCACTTTAATCTTTCCTTGACCTTTGGAAAGTCATTCTTGATCTCACTTGCATTTTCAAAGTCGAGGCTAGATTTGTTGTAGTACAGCATTTGTATAGAGAGAACATGTTCTAATATTTTCGAGCCGAGAGAAAATTTCTTGCAAACTTTTGAAATTTCTACCTTATAGGAATCAACTTCTTTTTGCAAAATATCTTTCTCTTCCTTGACAGAGAAATTCTCCTTTTCCAACTCAGTAATCCTTTTCTTGTTTGTAATCTCTTGCTGTCTCAATTTAGAGACTTCCCTTTTCAACTCAGAAGTTTTCTTCTATGCTTCCGTATGTTCCACACATAACTCTTCAAAAACATTATCATTGTCGAGAACAAGATCTGAACTAGTTGCCTTATCTTCTTTAGATTAATGTCCGTTATTAAGCATATATTTCTTGCTCATCATTGTTAGATTCAGATTCTGTGTCACTTAATGTCTCAGCTTTTAGAGCTTTCTTCTTCTTTTTCAAATTTCCCCTTCCTTTTCTTGAATAAAGGACAATTAGGTTTCATGTGACTCTTTTTTCCTGCACTCAAAACATATTACGTCCTTACCTTCATAGTCGTCTCTATCATAAAAATTTCTTCCTACGAGTTTCTTTATTGGCTTCTTCCCTTTGAAGTTTCTTCTTTTTCTCGTAAGGTGTTGAAATCTTTTGATTAGCAACTTCATCTCCTCATCGTCATCTTCTTCATCTTCTAAATATAAAACATCATAATCAATATTAAACTTTAAGGCAATCAATTTCTTACCTTCGGGATCTTCGTTGTTTAGTCGTTCTTCTTCATAAGATTGGAGTGTTCCCATAAGTTCATCCACGAAGAGAGGTAATATCCTTTGAATTTCTCGAATGAACGTCATAATGTTGTTCTATTCTTTTGATAGTCCTCGAAGAATCTTGTTCACTTTCATAGGGTCTGATATAGGTTGCCATTGATATGCCAATTCATTGACAATATCAGTAAATCTACTATACATGCCAGTTATGGATTCTTCATGTTTCATTTTGAAGGATTCGTATTGCTGGAGAAGAATATGTATCTTCGTCTCCTTAACCCGATCGTTCCTTTGTACATTTCCTACATCCTGTTCCATATTTCCTTCGCAGGTTCACATGAAGGAATTCGATTATATTCAAAAGGAGATAATGCGCAATATAATAAATAAACTACTTTAGCATCTAATACTTCTCTTTTTTTGATGTCCACATCAGATAAGGCCGAGACTTCTAGTTTTTTGCCTTCTTCTTTGGTCGAGGGAGGTTAAGGTTTTATGCCCCTTAGAACAACATCCTACTCCAAGGAATCTTTGGATCTGATGAATGGTTTCATATTGTTCTTCCAAATGCTATAATCTTTTCTGTCAAAGTACAGAGGCCTTGTATCACTCTAACCCTCCATCAGACTTGGTGCAATGTTACTAGCCATCGAAAAATTGTTAACTGAGAAGTATTAAAGCACTTCAATTAAGAGTAATTGAGCTCTGATACCAGTTGTCATGGCTAGATCTATCAACTAAATAGGGATGAATAGGTGATTGTGTGGAAATAAAAATGTTTAAACAAATATTGCAATGAGACAACTTCTGATGAAGTGGTTAGATCTTACCGGTATACAATTTTATTACAATAAATAAAGGAATGAGGGATAGAGAATTGCGCACAAAAGATCATAGTAGTTTGGCTTTTACAAGTCTACTTCCACTCTCCCATGCTACAACCTATTGACTAGAATCCACTCATAAGAATAGATTAAAGGTTACAAGATTTGAGCTATGAACACTCAAGTTCGTGTGTATAACTCCTCACACACTCTCAACCTCTAAAGGGTTACAGAATGATGCTCATAAAGACGAAAGTATAAGATCACGAAATACTTTTCAAACTTTGGAATTAAAAGCTTCAATTTTCTTGAATGCGAATTCTCTTCCTTCATCTTCGAAGCCTCCTCTTATACTCCTCCTAGTTCAAGTTGACCGTTGGACATATCTCCAGGAGGACTTATCCAACCAATTTATTTGTTGGCCTGGATCTAGTTGAGAAGATCTTATTGTTTCAAGATCGCCAAGGTTGATGATTCCCATAATTTTTTCTACCTATACAGCAGTTTGGGTTTCCACAGTCGAGTATATTTTGCCTAAAATAAGTTATTGTAGGAAAGTTGAATCTCTGATGGATATTAGAAAAACTTTCCTTTTGAAGCTCCTTATAAATATGGTAGGAATCCAACGAATCGCTACTAGCCGTTACCCGAAGATATTATTTCCTTCCTAACCCTTTAACTGAACACATAAGGAAGGAAATAATTAAGCCACGATTTTGGTTTTTATTGATAACATCTGATCACATCCCATTTGACTTTCTACCTTAAAAATACTTGTCATCAGAATCAAAGTCTTTATTCCGGATAAGTTTTGTCAATCTTCAAAATCAATTTGGGAAATTTCCTCAACAAAACCGCCAAGCTAGCAACTAATATCATTGTTGTCAGAGATCAACATTAGTTGGGACATCCACGGAATGGCGACATCCTGAACCACGTAGTGATTACAGGGCTGATGAGTAGCCCCATGAAACCATCACGAAATGGTCATTTTCAAGATTACGGGAAAAACACACAACAACAGCTTATCCTCTGGATCATTTACCTTCGTTAGCATCATTTTTTATCGCCCTTCACACCATTTTATCTTCTCTTCTTTAAACAAAAATAGATTGCTTTGCTATGCTATTCCAAACGGTGACAAAAGTGGGTGCACCAAAAGTTGGGACGTCGGATGCTGGTGGCAACACTTGAGCCAAACTCGTCCGCATTGCTTTCTCATTCTGATTTCATCATCCGCTCTACTTTGGTAGTCCTTGTTCTCGATAATTAAGGAAACAAGAGAGTAATCAAGCTAGGATGATTAGTCCTTTCAACCTCGTTCCCCTGTCCCTCTTTCGCATGTCCATTCCATCATAAAAAAAAAACAGCACCAAAAGAGAAAAATTCGAGAAACACACGTATCAAACTCTCACATGCCCTTCTTTTTATCTGACCAAACTTAGAAGAGGTTGGTGGATCGTTTTAATACCCTTTGATCACGCGAAGACACCGTACAAGGCCGTGTCTCTCCACAATCAATTGTATAAAGACCCAAATTCATTTTTTTAATAAAAAAGAAAAAATAAATAAGTAGACGAACAGTTAAGGAATGGAAAATTGTCCAAAAAATCCTAACATATTACACTTTTATCAATTTAATTATAAACTCTTTAATTTTGCCAATTAAATCTTGAATCTTTTTAACTTTCTGTCAATTGAGTCAAGTCGACCAATTTTGGCTAGAATTCATTAACGTGGGTGCTAGCCATCCTATGCAATATGGTCGACGGGACGTAGATAATTTTTAAAAATATTTTAATATTTTTTTGATTATTTATTTTATTTATATATTCATTTTTTCCTTTGGTTTTTTCTATGCCGACGAGAGGTCACTGGCAACCATCACCTGCCACAAAGGACTCATCGGTGATGGGCGAGGGCGACCCTCACCCGAGGTCATCGTGGCCTCACTGGCCATGGACGAGAGGCCCTCGCCAGATCTGGGCAAGGGCCACCTTGCCCACAACTAGTGAGGCTTCAAAGGCCCTCGCCAAGGGCTTTGACCTACTAAACACCGGTGATGCAACCCTCACTAGCACAAAATAGAACTAAAGGAAAATAAAACCAAAAATTCAATAAAATTTTAAATTTTTTTTACAAATATTCTTTTATTAAAAATTATTCACGTTAACGTCGATCGTATCACATAGTACAACTAGTGTTCACGTTAGCGAATTCCTACCAAAATTGCCGGATGGAATCAATTGACAAAGAGTGAAAAGATTTAGGACTCAAGTGGTAAATTTGAAAATTTTACGACTAAATTAACGAAAATGCAATAGATTTATGATTTTTTGAATAAGTTTTCCATCAAGGAAGGGATGAATCAAAATGCATTCTTACTTAATCTTGGTCTCTGTCAAACGAGTCCTCATGCACAAGGCCTTTACCAACTCTAGCTGCGCAACTCCATGGTACAGCCACGTTCTCATATAAATTACATGCTTACAACATTTCGTTTCCAAGAAGAAAGAGCCCTCTTCCAAGTAGCCTTCGATCGGATCGTATCGATCGATATTCAACATTCACACCTAATCCTGATCTTTAAGCCGAGAGAGACAGAATTCCCCAAAACCCCATCGACCATGTGAGAAGCCAAAGGAAAGCAAGGAACGAATGAGGAAAGCAAGAAGAGGACGAATTTTAGAGAGAAGATTTTTTGTATATTTCTCACTTGTAATCAATGTACAAGACTTTAGCAGTTATATTACAAGATGTACATATAGAAAAGGCAATGTAATATTTTACAAATCAATCTAATATTTCTATCTAATCTTTGATTGATTCTCTATAATCAAAATCAAATCAATCAATTTCCCGGTATGTTTCCCAGATCTTCAGCATATCTTCCAACACTCCCCCTCAAGTTGGTGGCTTGTAAATGTCCAAGACGCCTAGCTTGCTCAGTAGATATGCATGTTGTCTTTGACATAAGGCTTTGGTGAAGACGTCCGCAGGTTGTTCAGCAGTCCCAATCCCTCTTGTCTCGATTATCCCTTCTTGAATATTCTCCCGAGTGAAATGACAATCTACTTCTATGTGCTTGGTCCTCTCGTACATTATAGGACTTGCCGCAAGCTTGAGAGCCGATTCGTTGTCACAAAATAACTTTGTTGGACCTTTCAGCTGTACTCCGAGGTCACCAAGTAAACCTCGTATCCACACAATCTCACATGCAGTTTTTGCCATGGCCCGATATTCTGCTTCAGTTGAGGATAAAGAAACTATTGCTTGCTTCTTGGTTTTCCATGAAAGAAGGGAATCTCCCAACTTAATGCAAAACCCAGTTATGGATCTTCGACTCATAGGGCAAGTTGCATAATCTGCATCGCAGTATGCTGTCATTTCCATGTTGCATCTTCTAGATAGAAGTATCCCAAGTCCTGAACACCTCTTCAAATACTTCACAACTTTTAGAGCGGCATTCATGTGGGATTCTTTCGATTTGTGCATAAACTAACTGAGGTTTTGCACTACATATGATATATCAAGTCTGGTCATAGTCAGGTATATAAGTTTTCCAATGAGCTTCTAATAACTCGTCGGATCCTGTAGCATAGGATCATCATCCTAAGATGTTCCCCCAATATGGTCTGCTATAGTTAATCTGGTATTCTGCTCGATTGGAATAGCCGCTGGCTTGCATCCTGATAAACCGACCTCTGATATAATTTCCAACACAAATTTCCTCTAACTGAGGGAAATTCCTTGGTGAGATCGAGCGATCTCAATCCCAAGAAAATATTTTGGTGCTCCCAGATCTTTTATATGAAATGTGGTATGCAAATATTTTTTTAGGCTCTCCCTTGCAGCTTCATCATTTCCCATAATAAGAATGTCATCTACATAAATCATCAAATAAATAGATGACGTACCTTTAGTCCATGTAAATAAGGCATAATCATACTTGGATTGTTTGAAGTTTGCATTGGTGAGAGCATTAGCAAACTTAGCATACCATTGTCTGGAAACTTATTTCAGCCCATAAAGGGATTTGCGGAGACGACATACTTTATTCTCCCCCTGTCTCTGTAAGCCCTGAGGAATATCCATGTATATTTCTTCATCCAGATCGCCATGAAGAAAAGCGTTGTGAACATCCATTTGGTGTAATGGCCAATCATGGATTGCTATAACTGATAAGAATGAGCGGACGGTGACATCTTTAGCAATTGGAGAAAAAGTTTCATGATAGTTGAAACCTTCTCGTTGGGTATATCTTTTCGCCACCAATCGAACTTTGTATCGTTCAATAGATCCATCAACTCTATACTTTACTTTATAGACCCATTTGCATCCTATGGATTTCTTGCTTGGGGGTAGATAAACTATCTCCCATGTCTGATTATCAGTCAATGCCTATAATTCTGCTGCCATGGCTTGTTGCCACCGTGGGTCTTTGGATGCCTCATCATAATTAAACGGTTCCTTTTCATCTGATATAATGCAACATCTATGTTCCGACAAAAGCTTTTCAAAGGAGACATAAGAAGATATTGGATAGTTAATACCTAGTCCGTTAAGTGAAGCACAGACATAGTCTTTGGTCCACGTTGGTGGTCTCGTAGCTCACCCCGAACGTCGTGGATGATCCGTTGGTGGTGGAGGAGGAGATATCTTCGCAGTATTGTTTTCTATCTGTTCACCAAAATCATTCTCAATATTTAGTGGAGCAGCAGGTACACTTTCCAATGTTGCCGTCTAAGGTAGCTGATCAAATGAGGAGGATGGAATGACTTGTCCCGAGGATGCTGCAAGAAAACATTCAGGGGATATATTTTCCTCGATTGAGGAACGATGAGAATTGGTTGAGATATCCAAATCCTCTGTAGACTCATGAAATGGAAAGACGGTTTCGTGAAAAATGACATCCCTGCTCATGAAAAAATCTCCTGTTGATGGATCAAGAACATAATAACCCTTATGTAGGTTAGGATAACCCATGAATATGAATCTCCTAGCACGTGGACTCATTTTGTCTCAAGGTCCCATAGTTGCAGTATAACATAAACAACCGAAAACTCATAGATGATCTACTGCTGGTTTTTTTTTCATAAAGTAATTCGAAAGGTGATTTACCATCCAATATCCAAGTGGGCGTGCAATTGATGAGGTAGGCTACAGTAAGGACACAATCTCCCCAATATATCATTGGAATAGATCCCTGAAACTTCAAAGCTCGTGCGACTTCCAGCAGGTGACGATGTTTATGTTCCACTACTCCATTTTGTTGTGGGGTGTAAATACATGAGCTTTCATGTAAAATGCCATGAGACAAGAAAAGGGAGCTGCAGTCATGACTAAAAAATTCTTTCCCATTGTCAATCCGGATTCGCTGAATTGATTTCCCAAACTGATTTTTAGTCAGGGTGATGAATGTTTTCAAATGAGAGGGAACTTGGGCTTTGGACTGCATCAGGAATACCCATGTGGCCCAAGAGTGATCATCCACAATTGTGAGAAAATATCATGAACCATCACGATGTGTTGTGTAATGGTCCCTAGACATCCACATGAATTAAAGAAAGGATATCATTGGAATGTTTTTTATTTGAAGGGAAAGGTGTGCGAGACTGTTTTGCGAGAGGACATATATGACATTTAGAGTATGGAAAGAAAACACTATGACTCATTCTCGAATGTAAAAGAAAATCTTTATCATTGGCAATGACATTACACAATGACAACTTATTCAGAGGAATTGAATTCAAATCAAAATGACTTGGAAAACTAGTCTAGAAATATAAACCTTCGGAAAGACTACCCAAGCCTATCAGTTTCCCAGTCGAAAGGGCCTGAAAAAAAACATGTGTCAACATCAAAGAGTATTTGACAGGAATTTTCCTTGCAGACTTTGGACACGAAAATGAGATTGAACTGAAAATTGTGGGACATTAAGGACATTTTGTAGGATAATTTGAGAGCTTAGTTGAACAATGCCTGTCAATGTGACATGAGTAACATTTCCATTTGGAAGTTGCACAGAAATAGGTGTATCCAATTTCCTATGCATTTTTGAAAAAAAAAAAAACATATATCACAAATGATATGATCACTTGCTCCTGAGTCAACTATCCATGCCCTTTTTGAAATAGAATTGATCAAGCAGTGGGATATACCCGAGAAACTTCCTCCTTTATTTCCAATGTCTACTTTCTACAGTGCCTGCATCAATTGTTGATATTGCCCATAGATAATTGGTCGGTCACTACTTGGTCTAGTAGGTCTAATGACCTGGTAAGCTGCAAAATATTCTTTCTTTTTTTCCTTTTTCTCATGGCTTTCCATGTAATTTCCAACAATTATTTATGGTATAATGCGGACGTTTGCAATGTTCACAGTATAATTTACCTCTCCCCCTTGAATTTTGGCCGAAATTCCTTAGTGATGCGGAAAAAATCTAGCCGTCGGATGCTTTTATTGTGGAATTATCTCCACCATCCGATGCAACAGATAGATCGAGTCCCTGCAGACCGTCAAATCGCCGGAAGGAATCTGGGCCGTTAGATCGCTGGATTAAATCTGAACCGTAGCTTCCTTCCCTTTTAAGGGTTCTTTCGCTAGTTGCAAACCCTAGCCCCTCGCGATTTTCTCTCTCCCGGGCTAGGGTTTTTACCCCCGATTCTCTCCCATGGCATTCCCCGCGAAGAGTGAGAGCGACGCCGTTGCCTCCTCGTGTCTGCTACAAAGTTGTGAGTTGCTGGCTCTCTTCTTGGATAGCTAGCAGGAAAATCCGACCGAGGGGTGGCACGGGATCCATCGCTAGGATCTGCGAATGAAAGGTTAGGTATGTTTAGTTCAAAATTAAAAAAAAAAAAAATCGAGTGGATTTCTCCCTCTCCTTCATAGACCTGTACTGCCTGAGAGTTTCTGGAGGTCCCTCGAGTTTTTCTTCTGCGGCCTCGAGCTCATTCCAGAGCGATAAGAGTTTGTTGTAACACGCTGTGACGAACATATTCCCCTGCTTGAGATCTGTGAGTTCCTGCTTGAGATCTGTGAGTTCCTGCATGAGACAAAAGATTTTCACTTGGTCTAATTTCCCGTACATTTCTTTGATGTTGTCCCACATGATTTTCGAATCCTCCATCGGTGGAAGGCCGAATGCGACGTCTGGAGAGACACAATTGCCGATCCAGGTGCAAATTAGGTGATTGCACTTTCTCCAATGCCTGGCCAGTCGTTCCTCCGACGGAATCGGTACAGTTCCATCGAGGAAACCGTCTTTATCCTTTGTCACGAGAGCCCGCTGGAAGTCTTGTGACCATTTGTTGTAGTTTTCCGACCCGGTCAATTGCAGACTGATCAGTCGCAGTTCTGGACTGTCGGCGGTTGACACATGCAGAGGGTCACCTGGCTCTGGTCGGCCGGTGATGGCCGCGATCGGAAACAGTAAAAACTCGAGTGAAAGGTTCGAGTAGGGATTCATCCCTGTACCCGATCCATTAAACTCGTTTCCATGACCCGCATTGAAGAGTCTCAGGTGGGGATTTGTTCCTGAACCCGGTTCTCCAGACCCACTGACTTGTTCTATCTCGGCAGCTGAGCTTGCGCCACTTGTGGCTGGTAGGCTCCCGTTGGGCTAAACATTACTGTGGTAACTCATTACCCCCAGCAATGATGGATTCGGGCCTTGCCCGACATACCATGGATAGGGTACCCACTGGTAAGGATGGCCTGGGATGGGCTGCCCCATATTCGACTGAGCCAGGAATAACTACCATTGTACACCTTGGGTCTGGATTTGTTGCTGGGTTATGGGAATTACAGGTATCATGCCGATGCTATGGCCTTGTGTCTCCCCCGTCGGTGTGGCGTCACCTGTGGATGGAACGCCAATAGCAGCAAGGAGCAGATTCTTTGGATTCATGGTAAAAAATTCCTTTCCGTTTCTTCTTAGTCCTTACAAAGTTTGATTCTATCGTAACAAGACGTTGATCTGTCTTGCAGCTTCAAGAATGTACGAAAGCAATCAGGTGCGGAAATTGGAGCTTAGAGCCAAAGCTCTGATACCATGTGAGAAGCCGAAGGAAAGCAAGGAACGGACGAGGAAAGCAAGAAAAGGAAGAATTTTGGAGAGAAGATTTTCTGTATATTTCTCACTTCTAATCAATGTACAGGACTTTAGCAGTTATATTACAAGATGTACATATAGAAAAGGCAATGTAATATTTTACAAATCAATCTAATATTTTTATCTAATTTTTGATTAATTCTCTATAATCAAAATCAGATCAATCAATTTCCCGGTATATTTCCCAGATCTTCAGCATATCTTCCAACAGACCATTTCTCTCTTTCTTTCGAGTATGAACAGACGCAACACCCAATGACTCCTCCTCCTCCTCCTCCTCCTCCTCCTACTCAATCCGTCCGATTCATCTCCGATTGTTTCGTCAAGCCACCCACGCTTTCCCCTCATCAAAACTGCCCTCTCCACTTGCCGTCGTTCGACCTCACCATGCTCTCCTTCCACTACATCCAAAAGGGCCTCCTTTTTCCCCTCCCTCCTCACTGCCTCCACCCTGGCTTCAACCGCCCCTCTTTCATCCATTCCTTCTTGGAAAAACTCATGCGCTTTCTCTCTTCCGCTCTCACCCACTTCTACCCGCTCGCCAGCCGCCTCGCAACCCTCAAGCAGGCCGACCCCCCATTCCACATTGTCTTCGTCGACTGCGCCAATAGCCCTGGGGCCCGGTTCATCCATGCCGCGCTCAACCTGAACATGCCCGACATTCTCTCTCCTATGTACGTCCCCACCATCATTCAGTCCTTCTTCGACCACGACCGAGCAATCAACCACGATGGCCACGTCCTGTCCCTGCTGTCTGTGCAGGTTGAGCTCATTGATGGCGTCTTCATTGGGCTCTCCATGAACCACACCATCGGCGACGGCACCTTCTTCTAACTCTTCTTCAACTCATGGTCCGAGATCTTCCAAGCGCAACAGAAAGGTGTCGTTGATGTCGTCCACTGTCACATCCCCCAGAACTGACCCGGTGGTTCCCGGAGAACCATCTTGGCCCGGTAAGCTTGCCTTACACGGACGACCCCTTGTCATTCCTTGCTCGCTACGAATCCCCCGAGCTCAGTGAGCGAGCCTTCCACTTCTCTGTAGACGCCATCGTGGGGCTTAAGGCAGAGGCAAACCGGCAATGCAGCACCACCAATATCTCATCCTTCCAGTCCCTAACTACCCTCGTCTGGCGGTGCATCACGCGCGCCTGCTACTTCTCGCCCGGCCAGGTTACAAGCTGCTAGATGGCTGTGGACAACCGAGCCAGGCTGGACTCTCCGCTCCCGCCAGAATACTTCGGGAACTCAGTCGCGCCGTTGAGGGTGGCGGCAATGGTGGGGGAGCTGCTGGGCAGCAGCCTCGAGTGGGCGGTGCGGCTCCTGCATACGGTAGTGGCGAAGCACCGCAACTCAAAGCTGCAAGAGTGGAATCAAGACGTTCGATCCATATAGCGTCATGATGGGGAGCTCGCCGCGGTTCAACATGCACGGCAACAAGTTCGGGCTGGGGAAGGCTGTGGCTCTGCAAAGCAGATACGCACACAAGTTCGACGGCAAGGTCTCGGCCTATCCAGGCCGCGAGGGAGGCGGGAGCATTGACCTCGAGATCTACCTTCCACTGGCAACCATGATGGCTTCGAAGCTGACGCAGAATTCGTTGCCGTTGTGACCATTTCGTAGGTTGGAGGGCCATCATCAACCGGTGTTCTGTCCTACTCCTTACATGAAACTATTTTATTCAGATTCCAATTCATGTGTGAAAGCATAGCTTTGAATTGAACCATGCTAGTTTGAGATGTTGTAAGAGTTACCTATCAATGCAATAGTACGACATGCCCCACTAATAGAGCCCTTCTATAATAGAGCGGACAGCCCCGGCTGACCTTCTATCAGTACAATGGTCGTACCCACGTGATTTTAGAACACATCATGCTAGTTGGTGGAATTATCAATGAGATATCTGACGATAAATTTATTAGGTTTTTATGAGACAAAGTTACATGTCATTACCCCTCCATATAGAATATTCAAGTTACCAAATTGACACTTTTTTGCAAAGATCAGTGAACTCTGTTTGTTTATAAGTAAGTCAATAAGCATTTATCCAAGGTGGAAATTATGTGAAACAAACCAGTACGCCACAAAATTAATAGTGAATAATAGGCCGTTATCTTCTGTGTACATGCGGTCTATCAGTTGATGCACAAACACATCTTTTTGATAATGACCATAGAGTAAATGTAATTATGGTTACTTGTATGGTGGCGTAATTTAAATTAGAAAAAATAAATTCAAAGTTGAGATATTAATTAAAGGGTATCAAAATGGAAAGACCTTATTGTCTATTCTGAATTACCGTTCTGCCGTTATATTGGAGAAGTATATACACATTCCCTTGTATTGAATTCTTTCATCATTAAAAAAGGCAATTTCAAATCTTCTTGCACATTATATCGATTTTAAACCACAAGATACTTTTGGACCTAAGATTCTCAATTATTCTCCTTTATTTAGAAAATGAACAAGAAAAATAATGAGATTTAATGATGATAATTAGATTAGATATTCAATATCTAAAATTAGCGGTTTAGTAATCAAACGTGAACGAATTGTTCACGCACGGCATTACCTTTGTGTTGGCACTTTGGCAATGAAAGAAAAAAAAAATCAGCATTATCCCTAATGTAAAAGGTGCATATAAAAAAAATGAAAAATGAACTTCACTATTTTCAGAAATAAATATTATTTTAAGGTATTTTTTGAATAATATTCTTTTTAATTCATACAAAGATTATGTTAATTATGATTAGATATATTGGACATATATTTTTTAAGAAAAAAAGACATCTGAATATTTTTGAGCACTCCATAATTTTTTTAGAGATAATTAGTTGCTCGAGGAAATTCTTAATTAATGTGCCGGAGATTACTTAAGAATCTCCATGTGCCGGAAGAACTTTCATTAACGAACCGACCAAAAAAAAAAAGAACTTTCATTAATGACAAGAGGTTAGACACAGTGATTAAGAACGTTATTTTTTTGGTGGATTTCTTTTCCCAAATACGTTCGACGAGGTATTAATGAGGGCGTTAGTTAATAGTTTTCTCCTTGAAGGTGTTGTGCAACTATGGCCAGAGATAGACCAGGATCCCCACCGGCCTCCAAGTGGAGTTTCCCGTACGAACAAAGTTCGTGAATACGAAGTTTGCATTGCTGGTCCGCAGCCCGGCCAGCACCATGTTAGCACTTTTCGCATTTGCGATGGTGAGTGTCTTCCTTTAACGTCCAGAATCATGCGCAGTTCAGCAAACACGTTTTGCTACACTCTAATGTGCAAAGCTGATACGATTGCCGTGCAGAAGATCACGAATTTCATCAACTGCGGCAGTACCCTAATTATCATCTTCCTTTTCTTTTGGCTATGATCAGAGCACAAGCTGCAGCTCATTCGGAAGCTGAGAGGAGTGGGCTGTCTGTGGGGCGAATCCGAGGTTGTCTAAGCCAAGCAGGAAACGTTTTCAAGAAATAAAAGGGAAAAGGAAAATGCTCGAGCATTGCTTGGGGAGCAGGTGACATGAAGACTAGCTGCATTTGCCTGTTTCTTTCTTGTCCTAAAAAAATGGAAATTATACTTTAGACTCCCGGTCAAGCATCGATTAACTCCGGCAGTTGACGGAGTCCCGTGGTTGGTGTGGGCTCTTCCATTTTTCGGGGTCACCCAGCGGGAGTTGTTGGTGCAGTCTAATCTGACCACAAGATAAAATAACAATCTTTGGTTTTAAGCCTTCGACCTGGAAGGGCATTAGGCCATATGGGTATTATCTGGTGACGAATCTACAGTAAGTCCACATGTTACTTAGGTAACTCCCGGAAACAGAAGGCGGACGGAGACGGTTCTCTCAAGCATTGTTTATGGTCGTATATAAAGGTGAAAGTCTATGATTTTTGTTAAATTTATAACTTGAGTTTGAGATTCACTGGACCTTAAAGTTGCACAAAGGAGGAAATAATTAAAAAGAGGAATTTTGCCCTTTGGAGCGAAGCTGCCGAAGTTTCTCTTTTCCTTCGAAGGACGTCGCTGCAGCTCTACGTAGAAGAAGCGAAGGAAGAAGCCCTGCACGTGAAGATTTGTTAAAGTGGTGGGCCCAAGGTCAAAAGTTTGACCTTGGGCACAAACGCACACTCAATATTACAGGGATGGGCTGATGGATAAATAAAAAGGGAAAGCTCTCTGCATGTACGCGTGAATCCAACGTTGGTGGGCCCAGGTCAACTATTTGACCATGGGCACACGATTTCCTTCTTTGGCGTGCGCGTGAAGTCGGTTTAAAAGAAAAGAAAACCCTACGTATGAAGCTGTACGTTCGACGATCAACGTATCCGCACGTTTGCGCCGCTTGCAGAAGCCCAACGAAGAGGATACGTACGTGAAGACGCTGTTCTTGTTTGACGTACGTAGAGCATTTTCGTTCGAGCTTAAATGCATGGTAATTTTGTGCCATGAATTTATCTCCAAGTGGGTTGTTTATTTATAAACACTTGGGTTTGGGGTTAAATTGGGGCTTGAGAAACACCGAGAGAGTATTTGAGTGATTTGAGTGTGTAATTTTCTTGCATCGCTTGATCTATAGTGAAATTCGCTGTTGCTCTCCCCCGTGGATGTAGGTCTTTACGACTGAACCACGTAAATTTGGTGTCCGATTTATTTTCTTCATCTGTCTATATTATTGTTCGATCGCTCATTTTATCGCAACAATTTTAATAGAGGCTAAAGGGTTCAAATCTGTAAAGACCTGTAGTTTAAAAACCTCAGCTAATTTGCAGACGAGCAGTGAAGGAATGAATCAAAGGGTGATATTACTTCGTCTTGGTCCTCCACTCTCTACCCCCGTCAAACAACTCCATGCGCACGAGGCCGTGACCAAGTCTATTTGCACAGCTCCATGGAACGCCGATAAATGACACGACCAGACCACCAATGTTCGTATCTTGTCCTGGCCTTTGAGTTGATATCAAATCATCAGAGTACCCACCACCAGAAGCTCTCTTACCATTTTTTTCTTCCGAGTCTCAACGAACACAACCCACACAATGACTCCTCCTCCTCCTCCTCCTCAATCCGTCCGACTCATCTCCGACTGTTTCATCAAACCGCCCCAACTTCCCGATGGTTCGAACCGTCCTCTCCACTTGCCGCCGTGGGATCTCGCCATGCTCTCTGTCCATTACATCCAAAAGGGCCTACTCTTCCCTCTCCCTCCCCGCTGCCTCCAACCTGGCTTCGACCGCCCCGCTTTCATCCATTCTTTCTTGGAAAAACTCAAGCGCTCTCTCTCTTCCGCCCTCTTCCACTTCTACCCACTCGCTGGCCGCCTCGCCACCCTCAAGCAAACCGACCCCCCGTTCTACACTGTTTTCGTCGACTGTACCAACAGCCCCGGGGCCCGGTTTATCCATGCCACGCTCGACATGACCGTGGCCGACATACTCTCCCCTACGTACGTCCCGGATGTCGTCCAGTCCTTCTTCGACCATGACCGGGCGATCAACCATGACGGCCATACCCTGTCCCTGCTGTCCGTGCAGGTCACCGAGCTTGCCGATGGAGTCTTCATTGGGCTCTCCATGAACCACGCCATCGGCGATGGCACCTCCTTCTGGCTATTCTTCAACTCGTGGTCTGAGATCTTCCAAGCGCAAGAGAAAGGCGCCGTCGATGTTATACAGCTATCGCGTCCCCCAGTCCTGACCAGATGGTTCCCGGAAAACCATCCCGGCCCATTGAGCCTGCCTTACACGGATGATCCCTCATCATTCCTCGCCCGCTTCGAAGCCCCCGAGCTTAGGGAGCGAGTCTTCCACTTCTCAGCTGACGCCACCGCGGGGCTCAAGGCAGAGGCGAACCGGCAATGTGGCACCACCAATATCTCGTCCTGGCAGTCCCTGACTGCCCTCGTATGGCGGTGCATCACGCGCGCCCGCCACTTCCCACCCAACCAGGTCACAGGTTGTCGGATGGCTGCGAGCAATCGGGCACGGCTGGACCCTCAGCTCTCACCGGAATATTTCGGAAACTCAATCACGCCATTGAGGACGGCGGCGACAGTGGAGGAGCTGCTAGGTAGCGGCCTTGGGTGGGCAGCGGAACTGTTGCATGCGGCGGTGGCAGGGCACAGCAACGCAAAGCTGAGGGAGTGGAACGAGGATTGGATAAAGAGGCCACAGGTCTACCACATGGATAAGACGTTCGATCGGCACAGCATCATGATGGGGAGCTCGCCACGGTTCGACAAGTACGGCAACGAGTTCGGGCTGGGGAAGGCCGTGGCTCTGCGAAGCGGATATGCTTTCAAGTTCGACGGCAAGGCCTCAGGCTATCCAGGCCGCGAGGGAGGTGGGAGTGTCGACCTTGAGATCTGCCTTCCACCGGTGACGATGGCACTCCTCGAAGCCGACCCGGAATTCATGGCCGCCGTGACGATTTCGTAGGTTGAAGGGCCAACATAACACGTTGGTTATGTGCAAGTCGAGTCAATGCCATTAGGAGGTATAAGGATTGGTTGTTTGACTTGGAATTTTAAGTTGACTCATTTATTTCTTTGTCTATTGTGACTATATTATGGGTTTGTCTTCTATATACAAGTGGTGTATGAGTTGATGCACGAGAAAGTCATGTTTTTAGTAATAATCACAAAGTGAATTTAGCCATTGTTACTTGTTCGGTGACAAAATCTAAATTAGAAGAACCTCAAAGTTGATTTATCAAGTACAAAGTATCAAAATCATAAGACGTTATTGCTTTTTAACAATTGGTGTTGCTGCGGTAATACTCAATACGTACATATCCTTGTATCAAATTCTTGGATATGTGTATCAAGAATACTAAATCCTGTTGTGAATATGCAATTGAGTGCTAAAATTTTCAAAACTTATGCAGTTTGTGCAATCACATCCTTTCATTAGCTCCATTTAATTTGGTTAACGAAAAACACCAGCGTGACTTTTTCTATTAATTTCTAAATACACATGGCGTGGATTTGGCGTCCGCAACGTCTGAGATGGGAATGGATCGTCGCTACAAACTGAGCTATTGGATTTGAGGCACGAGTTTTGGGGTATTGACGGCGAGCTGAGTGGATTTAGGGATTGCAAGAGCGAAGGGAAGGAAGATGAGGAAGATTGGGGTTTCGAATTAGGTCCTCGCAAGCTTCGTCTGAGGAGGGATTTGCATAGTGGGATTTCGAGCTGTGGAGTCATTTTGCGATCTCACCAAGCTTCTGGGAATTGAGAGAGAGAGAGACCTTTTGGATTGAATTTGATTCGGACCATGGAGTGTTCAGCTTACTGAGCAAGAGCAAGACGTGTGTAGTTGATGAAGATGGCCGAGAGTCTCTGTGAACACCACTTCCTCACTTCGGACCGACTTCTGTCGCTCCATTTGTTCTCCCGATTGGGCCTTTGACTCGAAAGGATAAGACTATGATAAATGACTTGGGTAACTAGTGTGTCGCAGTTTGAAGTTCATGTGTAATAACAAGGCAGCCCAGCCCCCATGTCCCTAAAAGCCTAAGCCCAAGACATCTTATATCCTCTTCAGCAGATGGAAGTGTTGAAGCCAGCGGAGAAAACCAGGAAAGAAGGAAGAAGTTTGCTCGTCAAAAAGGAAAAAGGGGAGAAGATAGAAATTTTCGCACATGGCCATCTCGGACATCCCGACGAACTGAATCACAACACCTGATAAGTATTCGAGCCTATCATTTATCTAATCAAAGTAATTATTGAAGTTAGGTCATGAATTCGAAGTCATGTGAATTTTGAACTACGAGGTTTGATGGAGTTAGGCTGTGGATTTATATGGGAATGATAGTTTAGGGCGTTGTAGAGTTGCAAGTTCAACGGAAATTTCTTCCAAAGTATGGTTTGATCGGAACGAAATTCTGAAAATTAGCATGAGAGTTACAAGTAATGGACAAAAATGAATGTTTGTTATAAATGAGTTTCTTCTTGAGCATGTAGGAATTTTATTATCAATAATTAAGTGTAGTTTAACTATAGGGAACTCCTCTCCTATTTGCTAAAAAGAAGGATGGTATTATGCGAGTTAGTATAGATTACCGATAATTTAACAAAGTGACGATAAAAAATAAATATCCTTTACCCCGAGTTAATGAACTATTTAATCAACTTCGAGGAGCTCAAATATTTTCGAAAATTGACTTTCGTCCTAGATATCACTATTGTGCTTTCAAGACAATGTATGACCATTATGAATTCCTCATGAAGCTTTTTGGATTAACAAATGTACCAGCTGCTTTCATGAATTTGATGAACATGGTATTTACACAATATTTTGACAGATTTTTTGTGGTGTTAGTCATGGATATTTTGGTGTATGCGAAGAGTTTGGATGAACACGAGCAACACTTGAGGAAAATCAATTATTTACAAAATATTTTCATAAAAATAATCACTTGAAATAATTAAGTAACGGAAATGTATTTTCATTATGTGCATGTAAACAATAAAAATAGTTTGCATTCATTTATTTTAGTAAGTGATACAAGCGATAGATTTTAGAAACATGATCTCCAAATCATTCATTTTCCATGAAAGAAATGGAGCCTTGATGAAAATAATTAGATTAGTTGTTCAATAACGAAACATTACTTGAATAGTAACCAAACATGAAATTGTTCAAGCAAGAGATTACTATCGTGTTGACTCTTTGGCGATGAAAGAAAAAAAATAATAGCATTATGCCAGATATTAAATTGTAGATCAGAAAAAATTTAAAAAGGCACTTTGCTATTTTTTGAAATAAATTAGTTATTTTAGGAGTTTCTTTGAAATAATATGCTTTCAAATTCATACAAAACTTATTTTAATTTAAATAAATAGCTCGACATATGTTACAAAAAGAAGAGATTCAAATGATTTTCCCGGATTGAAATTTTAATGGTTGTCATTTGTTTGCCTTTATTTTTAAGAGCAATTAATTTTCTTTTTCGCCGTTATTGTTTGGAACAATTAATTTTTCAAAAAAAAGTAGTTTTTTTTTTTTTTTTTTTTTTTTTTTTTTTAACCACCTGGGGGTTCGCCCCAGTGGCCACCCTTCCAACATGGAAGGGGAGGTGAGGTTCAAATCCCCACCTTCTCGGGGATGGGGAACTATGATTGAAAAAGAGGTTAGAAAGCGTGGTTAAGTAGATGCGCTTGTAAATTGGTTTGCACATCATCGTTGTATGGAAGATTTTTCCATAAATTAATTATCAAATAGAACGGTTGTTCTATTCATTTTTTTTTAGAAGTTGATTTTGCTATCCTTTTTCAAAACAAAAATATGTTATAGTGGCCTAGAATACCGATCAACAGTTTTTATTAGGTCATTCTTACTGGTTAA
This sequence comes from Eucalyptus brandiana, assembly GCA_014182725.1. NCBI lineage: Eukaryota > Viridiplantae > Streptophyta > Magnoliopsida > Myrtales > Myrtaceae > Eucalyptus > Eucalyptus brandiana. The sequence continues at coordinate 1,369,393 of CM024673.1, read as the reverse complement.
CAAAATACAATGTATTATCCTCATAAACTAGTTGAGATGCTAAGTGAGCTCACTCATCTTTTTGTAATCTTGTGTCTAGATCTTGTTGATGACAATTCATGAGTAAAATCCTATTTGCGCCAAGCCACTATGAAGGAGTATGCTCGAAAAGATAGACTAATTAAGGTGCACAAAACTGACTTGGAGACCATCTAAATAAATAAATAAAAATGACTCTTCATGAGATATCCTATCTTATCTTTTTCTAGATGCAATTTCACTTGGAAAAGTTGTCGTTAGCTCGAACACTAGAAGTGAGATAAAACTATCTCGTTTAAGTAGGGTGGTAGTTTGACCCCAAAAAAAAAAAAATGTAGGGTGGTAGAACTTCTAAAAAAGAAGTGAAAAATTAAGCCACGAAAAACTCATTCAGTCTTGGTCGTGGATAGCAATAAAGCCACCATTGACGTTGCTGGTGAACTCCACACCATGGTGGTTGCTCCCAAGAGAAAAAAAAAAGCCATTGTAATGGAGGTCAATCTATGAAGCAACAATCACGAGCATATTTTAAAAGCGACCATCACCAAATTTGTCTCTTGACAAAAAAATCATTAAAATGGTCATGGTGGTGGACTATAAGATCTACATCGTATGTAGTGGATATTTTCTTTTTTTCTATTTATTTATGAGTTAATTCTTTCAAGTTTTTTTAGCTATTGGATTGGGCATGCATATGCCCTTTTTTATGCTGAGAACATTCCTAAATAAATTATGGGCAATGAGAAATTTATTCGATAGGCGGATATATAATCTTTTCCTCTCCCATCATATCAGACTTTATTTTCTAATGACAAAACGTATCAACAATTAGCTTTAATCATGAAGGACTTGGACCTTTTGGCATCGAACCTAGTACTCCATTGACGATTGTAGTTAAGTGGATTTCTCGTCGTATCTCTCTTCTCTCTCCCTCCGTTATGTTTCGTGTATCCATTGCCATCCTTTTGTAGGAGGAATCTTTTGAAAAGTATCCTGGAGCTACCTCGATGATTGGCACTGTCATTGTCCATTTTTAGATATGAGGCCCAACTTGTTCAAAGTAGTATACATCGTCTAAACTGACAATGGACCTCGTGAAAATTCAATGTCTAATGGATATGTGCTACATTTGATGGGATTGCTAGGTCCAAAGACCTTTAAGCAATCCATACTAGTTTCCTTTATTGTGAATGGTTATTTTTTTTCCCAAAAAGTTTTCAATTGAGTACGATATTGAAACTTTGATAATTTTTGGTTGAACTATCTATTTTCAGGAGCGAACGATACAAGGAAATGATTTTACAAAGATATTGTGTGATTTATTGGCTCTAAATTGTGGTTTTCTCTATTCTTCTGATATTTCCTATTGCCTCCAAATAAACCGAGCCTCAATACCATGTATTTAGTATTCTAAAAATTAGGTGAGTTGAGATAAACATTATTCAAACTTGTCATACTTAATTAATCTTATATAATTTAATCCATATTTGAAGACTCACAATAGGTTGTAACTCAAATTGCCTTTGGTTGTTTAGATAAGTTGTAAAATAAGATTGGATGAAAAATCGCATATCTTTAGTATGTTCATTTCCATATTTTAAATAATGGTTGGATGCATCTGAGAGTGATATCCCACCTTATTCAATGGTTGTCAATTATCAAGTAAGACTATACTAAACACCCAAATGAGAGAAAAAAAAATTCAAATTGAGAATTGTTGGCTAATTCTTGCTGTAACTAGACTTTTTATGAGAGGGAAAGCACTGATCATGACCTAAGAGATCACATGATGGTTGAAATGTGGCCGTGAGAGTCCAGGCTAACACGTGCATGAAAAATTGGCTTCAATGGGTGGGCATCAATGTGTTCAAGAGAGACTACCAAGCCGATAGCGAATGTCATTGCCTAAGGTCAAAATTAGCCCCGACGCTCACGGAATGGCAACATCCTGGACCACATAGTGATACCCTCTTTCGAGAGCAAAATCAAATTAAAAGTAGACGTATCATTTTCATTTGGATGAGAGAAATGCTAGACTTTATCTGGCCCTCCTTGGTTTTGTCATATCCCACTTTTACGTGCTGAATTGTTCACCTCATCGGACCAACGGCCATTCAAAATCAGCTGGGATCTAGACAGGTATGAATACAAGGCTGATGAGCAGCCCCACAACGGTCCAAGTTAAACCGGGTGCTGAAACCATCACCAAATGGTCATTTTCCACATTACAGGAAAAGCACACAACAGCGGCTCATCCTGTGGATCGTTTGACTTCGAAAGCATCATTTGATTGCACTTCGCACCCTTTTTCTCCTCTTATTTAAACAAAAAGAGATCGCCACGCTATTTCAAACGGTGACAAAAGTGGGTGTACCAAAGTTGTGATGCCGGATGCTGGTGGCATCAATTGAGCCAAAATTGTCCTCTCCTCTTTCTCTTTCTCTTTCTGATTCCATCATCCACTCTGTGTTAATTAAGGAAAAGAGAGAGTAATCAAGCTAGGAACATTAGTCCTTTCAACCTCGTTCCCTTGTCCCTCTTCCATGTGTCCACCATCTTCATTAATTTTTATTTTTTTTAAAAGCACCTAAAAAGGAAAAAGTTGGGAATCACATATCAAACTCTCACATTTCCGTTCTCTTTATCTGACCGAAGTTAGAAGAGGTTGGTGGATCGTTTCCATACCCTTTAATCACGCGAAGACTGCAGTACAGGGCCGTGAGTCTTGGCTCTCTCTACAATCAATTGAATCTGTTCACAACACGACTCAGACCACATGAATAAAAGAGAATCCGAGGAAAATTTGTCATCAAACACAAGGACCCATCTTTTAAATTTTTCACCACCCCTTCTTCTCTCAAGCAAAGTGCGCGGACCTTCATTGTGTCGAATGGGTCAAACTGCTTCGTTATCATCTCTTATTTAATCCATGATTAGTGCACAAATGGCGGTAGGTAATGGGTGTACTAATTGCCTAATATAACCTTGTTTTGAGGGTTTACTAGCTGACTAGTTGGCTTCTTCCTTGGTTTACGAAGATGTTGTGTCATATGGGTTAGTGGAGGGGGAATTTTTCATTCGATATTCTGATATTCCTGTCATTAGTTGTCCATGTGTATTACTTTAGAGGAAGCAAAAGCTTCATATACTCCCCCTTTGTGGCCATAAATGAGGATAAAGCATGTTCTAATATTCAAAAGGCAACACATGGGATCTTGCACATAGGAAGTGGAAATGTTCCTAATTGTGCTTTTGTTTAGGATTGGACTTGCATCCGGTTCTTTTCATGGAATTTGGGCACGTCAACCCGTTTCTTTTTTTAGGTTGCGCTAAGATAGAATAAACATGATCTTTGTGTTTGTAAATCCATGTGAAACGCAATACATTATCTTTTGATCAAAGGAGTTATTTTATTTGATAATGATATCGACGCATGCATATAACATGTATACCAAGTTTTAGATGATTAGTTAGAATGGTCTCACTCACTACTATAGAGAAAACTAAATTTTCTATACGATACTTCTTTTATAGTAAATGATTATCTCTATATCATTAAGCTTCTTCTAGGATCGAATGTGTGTGTCAAAATTTTATATCATCAAAGGTACCGAAAATATGTAAATGTCCTCCCAAATTATGCATTTTTTGCTAAATTGTGTGTCAATACTTCACACTAAACTTTTAATACTAAAGATTTGAACCTTTTTGGAGTCACTCAATAATATAATCGAAATATGTCTACCGAAAATAAGTATTTATTTTTGTAGTGTATTAAGATGCGATAATGACATATAATGATTTACCTGCAATTCGATTTAACTACACAATGTTAATAGATACCAAAAAAAAAAAAAGTGAAGAGGTACTCCAATAATAAAATGAACTAATTCGGTAGAGGAAACTATCTTTTTATCAACAAGTCAATTTATTAGACTAATTCTTCGTTTACTTTGGTTTAAGAAGCGCTCTATATAAAAAAAATTAAATTAATATCCACCAGAACGTGAGCCTAATTTACTTTCGATTTCTTTTGTTTCAGAGCTAATTTTTTTAGCATAGGATTGTTTTTTTCAAGTGGCAGGCTCTAGACAAAAACCAATCACAAGGCATTGTAGAGTTGGAGAACCTGTACATAACACATTGAAGGAAAGGTGGGAAATTCCCTTCGCAAGTAAGAAGAGATGGAAGTACAAGATGTTGAAGAAGGCATGGGAGGAGACGGGTGTGGTGACACTCCTGCCCTCCTAGCCAAAGTGTCAATCTCTCGCCAATTAGAGGATTGCTCTTTAGGGATTTCTTGGCGAGTTTAGTGACACGACGGGTCCTTTGAGCACTAGCATTTATCAATTAAGGAATCGAGCTGTTCTATGTCGTTTGAATTGGCAAACAAGAAGTTTGAAACCTTTTTCAACAAAGTGGTACTAACCAAGAAGGTGAAATGCCTCAAATATTACAAGCACATTTTACTTTCTTCTTTTTTTTTTTTGTGTCCACATTTTTGGATTCGAGGTTCAAATTGGAGGTGAAATTGCCATTATTCCATATTACGAAAAATCTAGCATTAAGTGAAGAGGTCCAAGTGGAGCAGATATTGGCAAATGGTGGAATTGGCTCCGGAATAAATATGCTACATACTCTAATCGAAACGACTTGAAGAGTTTTACTCTATTGATGGAGGTGGCACCCTTGTCAAGTGGTGCCTAAAAATTTGTATCACCTTGGCTTTGATCAAAGAAGAACACCCTACAATCTTTCACTAGATCTTTGTTTTCTTCATTTGCTGATTAGAGACGTACTTGACAATAAATTACTCCAACTACATCGAAAGAGTTGATGAAGACAACCTTGCGGTTGTGGAACGGTGGAAGAGGAAAGCCACCAGTTTTTCTGATTCTCAGAGCCCTGACTCATAAGTTACTGATTTAGTCCACGTTTATGGTACAATCAGAGTCGACATTTAGTACCAGCAATGGGTCTTGAAAAACAAAAGGTGCAGCTTGTCTGCAAAAGATGTAGTAAGGGCCATTGCAAGGCATGATTGGTTTTTGCAAATATTTACTCCGGCTGAACGTGCCCAACGTAAATAAGAGGACAATGCCGACACCGTATCACCATGTGAGGGACAAGGTGCCAAATACATCGAATTTAGTAGATATGCTTCTAGGTGTAAGATGTGTGAAATCATTATTAGGGCACTTATATGTGTATTTTTTTAAAATTATTTGAAAATGCGCGTGTACTTCACTCATGTTTAATTAAATGAGCGTATTCATTAATTTTCCTCGATTATTTTTTGTATTACATGTTGACATTTGGGAAAATAACCTCTTTTTTGGAATATTTTCATTAAAAATATATTACTTTAACTTAAAAAAAAAGAAAGAAAAAAAAAAAAGCCAGGCCCAAAGACCAGCACGTGGGCCCGACACAGGAAAATCACGTGCTCGTGCCCACCCAAGCACAGGCCTTTGGCTAAACCCTAGTTTGAACAACGACTACTCAAAGCACCCGTAAATGTACGACCCTATCACGAAAGCCCACCGGTATTGCAGAAGTCAGTAAAGTCTCCTCACATAAAGTAACAAATACTCGAGGCACATGGCGGGCAGAGGTGCGCTTCCAATGCGACTTCAACTTGCAAGTTTCGTATGTTGTTTGACATTGGGAAAAGTGTCCGAAAATTCTTACGTTCGTTACGTTTATATTAATTTAATTTTAAATATTTTAATATTGTCAATTTAGTTTTTTTGATTAATTTTGACTAAATATTATTAACATTGACGTCAACTGACCTACATGATGACGTCATAAATGCTGATGTAAAAAATTTGTAATATTTTCGGAAATAACTTAATTAGCACTAAATCAAAAACTTTATAATTAAATTAGTACTAAGTTAAAAGATTTAAGATTAAATTTACATCATCAAAAGGTTTATAATTAAATTAACATAAATACAATAAATTTATGACTTTTATGATGCTTTTCCTATTTGATATTCTTATAATTCTAAACTCCATCGTATAATTTACCCTCTCCAATCCAAATTATTGATTGCTAGATTCTTACTAAGGCCCTTTTTGGCAACCATCCAAACAACGCCGATTTCGATTTTTTGTTCCTGAATCGTTTGGGAATGTAATCGCGTTTAGTAAGCGCCCCGTTCGCAATCATCCAAACAGCGCCCGATTCGATTTTTGTTCCTGTAATCGGTTTGGGAATAGAATCGCGTTTGGTAAATTTTTGTCCAAAACCGATTATGGGAACAAATTTACTCCCAGAATCGTTTTGGACAAGAATTCGTAATCGAAAAATATGATTCTCCGTCCGAGAATCAAAAAGAGAATCAAAAGTGCCGAATCAAAAAAAAATTATTTCTATATTTTATTTTTATTTCTTCCTAGTATGAAATATATATTTGTTGTATATAGAATACATATTTAATTTTATGTTATAATTTAGTATTTTTATTTATTACATATTGTAGGGATATTAGTATAGTTTATACTATGGTTTATTATTTACTATATAATAAAAATTGATTAGTTAATATTTTTATTACTTAGTATAAAAATATAATTAATCAATGAATGGTTTATGAAAATTCAATATCAAATTTATTTTAATCTAAAAAGGTAATTAAAAAAGAATTGGAATAGAATTTAAAAGAAAAGATGAGAAAAAGAAAAGAAGGGCATGAAGAAAAGAAAACAAGAAAAGAAAAAAAGGAAAAAAAAAGAAAAAGAAAAGAAAAAAAAGGAAAATGAAAAGAAAAAAATGAAAAAAAGAAAAAAAAGAAAAGAAAACAAAGGAAAAATGAAAAAAAGAAAAGAAAACAAAGGAAAAAAGTAAAAAAATTATTTAAAAATTAAAGGAAATTGATTTGGAATGTAATTAATGAACACGGTGCACCAAACGCAATTCTCTTCCGGAATTAGAAATTTTTGACAATTACCAAACAAATTTTTAAAATCTTAGAATCGTTCCCGGGAACAGTAATCAAAAAGAATCGCCCGATCGAATCGCCCCAGGAATGTAATCGTTACAAACGCGCTCTAAATTTTTGTCCAAAACCGATTCGGGAACAAATTTACTCTCGAATCGTTTTGGACAAGAATTCGAGAATCGAAAAAATATAATTCTCCGTCCGAGAATCAAAAAGAGAATCAAAAGTGCCGAATCAAAAAAAAAAAAAATTATTTCTATATTTTATTTTTATTTCTTCCTAGTATGAAATATATATTTGTTGTATATAGAATACATATTTAATTTTATGTTATAATTTCGTATTTTTATTTATTACATATTGTAGGGATATTAGTATAGTTTATACTATGGTTTGTTATCTACTATATAATAAAAATTGATTAGTTAATATTTTTATTACTTAGTATAAAAATATAATTAATCAGTGAATGGTTTATGAAAATTCAATATCAAATTTATTTTAATCTAAAAAGGTAATTAAAAAATAATTGGAATAGAAATTTTATATAGTTACCAAACGCGTTTTTATTCTTTTTCTATTCCGTAATCGAAATTTTATTTGTTACCAAACGCGTTTTTTTACTCGAATCGGTTCCTAAATGTAATTAGAAATAATCATTTTCGGCCGAATCGTCCCTAAGAATGTAATCGTTACCAAACGCGCCCTAATTGTTTCTCCCTCCACACTCCATACGTTTAGGATACCCAAGAAGGGCAAAGTTATGGTTTATTGAGGGGCAGATCCTCAGATGGTAATGGAGTCATAAATCCTTATAGTTATATTTTTATAACTCCTATACAAAAATTAGGCTCCATTTGGTAACATTCCTATTTCTCATAATTTATATTCTTTTGTTCTAAGGAACGGAAAAAGAATATAGTTATTTAGTAACGTCAACTAATTTTTCTATTTCTTGGAATAAAAAAAAAGTAAGTAAAAAAAGTAACTTCTTGTTCTCTTAACAATTTAAAAGTAAGTCTTTTTTTTTTCTTTTTTTTATTTTTCCTTTTCTTCTTCTTCCTCGCCGCTCATCGCCACCGCTGTCAGTTAGAGAAGGAGCAAGAAGAAGATGAGAGGGAAAAAAAGAAAAATCTAAAAAAAATATTAAAAAAATTAAAAGAAATTATACGTTACAAAAAAAAAAGGGTTGTACCAAACACATTTTTATTTTTTTTTTTTCTATTCTGAAAATAAAAATTTTATATAGTTATTAAATGCGTTCTTTTATTCGAAATTGTTTTAGTGAATAGAAATAGAAAAATATTATTTCTAAAAAGAAATTATTGCTCGAAACATAAATATTACCAAAGACACCTTAAATGGCCAAACAAGATTTACTTCCCAAGAGAGAGAGAGAGAGAGAGAGAGAGAGAGAGAGAGAGAGAGAGAGAGAGAGAGAGAGAGAGAGAGAGAGAGAGAGAGAGAGAGAGAGAGAGAGAGAGAGAGAGAGAGAGAGAGAGAGAGAGAGAGGAATTTGTTAAAATGCACTTATGAATTATGTTAGAGAAGCCTCATATCAAAGAATTAGTGAATTTGTTAAAATGCACTTATGAATTATGTTAGAGAAGCCTCATATCAAAGAATTAGTGTGGTGTTAAGTAATTAATATATTATAATGACTCGAAGCTCATTGATTTAAACTTTTAAATGAAGGTGGATCAAATTAGATATGATAACATGCTCGAACTTGGGCTCCCTCTTGGCAATCTTCATAGAAAAAAAATATTAGGCTTTTGCTGTGCACTCCCAACAAATGGTACAGAGCTTATGGTAGATTGGTGGTGGTCCCAATTTGTTCCAATGTTTCACGAATATCTCACGGAAGGAATTTTGTGACCAACATGGTTTTTGGGCAATAGCCATTGTGATTTAATAACGGGATCCCAATAACAAACTTCATCGTTCAATCTATAATATTAAAGCTTACATGTGATGGGGATATTGTTAGGATGTACATCTGAATTATATTATAGAATTCCCACATTGGAAAATCGATGTAGTGTTAAGCAACTAATGTATCATAATTAGCTCATCTCATTGATTTAAGTTTTGAATAAATGTGAATTCAACTAGATAGCTTAATAAGCTCAAACTTGAACTCTATTTAGGCAATTTCTTCGGACAAAATATATTAGACTTCTATTGCTTGTTCTGGAGTTTCAAAAATGGCAAACTTTGATTGGCTCTTTATAATAGCATCATGACATTTCTCTGTAAACATAATGTTACGCCAAATTTTGATTGTGGAAAATTTTGGTCTAATTGAAACACGATATAATTATCGAAAAGGGATACATGATCGGACACAAGTAAAATGTTTAAGCGAGTCATGTGCATTCACATTACCTCACATGATCAATTAACAAGTTAAGTATGTGTCGTAAATTGGTAAAAGTCACCTGCATGCATAAATCACAATGATTGTATTTAAAAGGTCTCGACTATTTATCCGAATCCTTAGCTTCGTTATTTCAATCATCTACACAGTGTACCTGTGAAAATCTTGCGGTGGGATATAAGGGGCGTATCTTATTGAAGATACTCATAAGAGTAAAATCAAGTCAAGCTGCTTCGAATAATTTCAGTTTGAGTTGGTGACTAATTGAGATCGACTTGTTAAATTTCGAGTCCATCTCAAACTCAAGCTACTCAAGCATTTTGTCGAGTTGAGGTTAAGTTTGTTGATACTCAGCTCCAGAGGCTTGCCAACCTAATCAAACTTTCATTATATTTTTTAAGTCTAAATAAAAATTTGTTCAAAAAAAAGTCTTAATAATAAGAAAAACGAAGACAAAATACATATAACTACATAATGTTTGAGCTTATAAAATTACAAGTTGACTGTGATCGAATCGAACTCAAGTATCTTGATTTTTCAGTCGGGTTGAGCTTAAGTAGGAAAATTGATGCTAATAAAGCATTGGGAAAGTGAGTCTAGTTTTGAATATTGAGTATGCCAGTTGAGTCAAGTAGCAATGCATTGACGTGACTTAGTCTCAAGTACATCTTTAGAATAACCGGAAATCTTTGCAAGATTTTCAAAAGTGTCTAAGACAAATTCCTCTCTTCATGTCGTTTTGCTTGTCACAAACTTTAAGTCTTTTCAAAATTCCGATTGTTTACTAATGTTTAGTTACTACGAAACCAAGACCAAAATATCATAAATCTTGATTTTTTAGATATCACAATTTACGAAGGGATACGATGGTTTATCATAACTAAAAGATGATCATTGTAAGTGTGATTTTTTTTTTTTTCAAAATTACCATCGTTACATTCTAACAAAGAATAAAAAGTTGTAAATTTTGAGATTTTTAAATTATGTATATTTACAAATGTTTACAATGATCCGTCTCATTTGAATGTTTCAACTATGGACCTTTTTTTTTTTCTTTTTTTCCTTTTGTAATAATGATGGTTTACAGATGTTTATGAGAGTCTATAATAACCATTTTTCCAAATACGTCGATTTACAAAAGTTATGTTATTTCATCTTAGTCGAGAGCAAAACATTGTAAATATAGATTTTTAAATTATGTCAATTTATAATTAGGTAATCATAATAATGAATGGAACGCCATAATTTTTTAATTATGACAATTTGCGAAGAGTTATAGCATTTTGTCATAACCAAGATTAAAGCATTAAAAATTAAGATTTTTTAAAACTAGCGACAGTATATTAATATTTATAATGTTCCACGCTATCAATAACGTAATGTCATATATTATTATCTGTTAATAACAACAATTTATAAATGTTCTGACAATATGTTGCAATTTAAAACATAATGTCATAATTTGCAATGTTTTTAATAACAACCGATTGCACATGTTTACGATAGTCAGTAATAACTAAAAGCACAACATTGTAAATATTTTTTTAATTATAACGATATATAAATAATTACGATGCTTCATCATGACCAGGTGCAAGGCATCATAACGTCGTTGTATATAAGAAGAAAATGTTGTAAATTTTAATGTTCTTTTTAAATTACCTTGGTTTATAAGAGCTTTGACGTTTAGTTGTGACCGAGAGTAGAATGTTGTAAAATTTGGATTTTTTTTTTTTTTTCAATTACATTGATTTGCAAAGGGGGACAGTGATTCATCGTAAACAAGGACGAAACGTCATGATTTTGTATTCTTTCGATTACTCCACTTTGCGAAGAAGGTTCACGACAATCCTTTGTAAGCAATACAAAATTTTGCAATTTTTTAAGTTACGACAGTCTCCAAAGGTTTACAATGTTCCATCATAACTTATGACTCAACATCGTAAATTAGATTTCCTTAAATTACAATATTATACAGAGTTTTGTAACCGTACATTGGAATCAAGATTATAATATTGTAAAAACATCATTAAATTTGACTTTTATTGTGCTTAACATCCATGTGATATTTCTAATGCTTGGACATTCTGACCTTGTGGGGGAATCGGCAACCAATTGCAATTGGCTCAAATTCGACACCGGAGATTTTTTTCATCTTAATCTAGTTGTTGATATGGGGAGAGGAGTTGGTATGGTATAACATTTTACCCTAAGAAAGTCCTCCTAAATGTAATAAATTTACCTAAAATGAAAAAAATTCAAAACCCATGACAAATTTATCTTATATTATTTCTCTATTAAATTACTAAGTTGAATCATAACGCGATAGAATTTAATTATCATAATTATATATTATATCAATTTATGATTTTTGGTGATGTTAATTTAATTTAATCGAAACTCCCTTCAGTTTACAGCCAACGTTTGTGAATGCGATAATGCAAACCGTACACTGAAGAGACAAGCCATCAGAACAGTGTCCACACGATAATCCAGCCAATCCGGGTCAATAAATACGCTGACAGACAAATTCAAAACTGTCCTCCTCTCCCCTCGCAGATGGCCCCTGACTTTCCCCTCCTTTTTCCTGAAACGCGCCCTGCCAATTGCCGACCCCTCTCGCCATTATCACCCATGGAAAACGCGAACAGAGGACGGGCGAAGTCAACAAAAGCAACCGCATAAAGCGAACCACCCGTGCAGTGGCTCTTTATACGTTCGGGTCCTCTTCGGACGTCGGAACGGGCTAGGAGAGAAAAGAGAAAAAACAAATCAAAGAAAAGATGTGAATTCCCGAAGAAGGGTCCTGGAAATTACTCCAGCCACGCGTTGGCATTTCTTTAGTTGATATATTGTTGAATCATTTTTTCTTGTCGCGACCGGGAAGACCCCTCTCCCCCGCGGGAACAAGAAGTCACCCGGGTGGCTCCGCAGAAAATGAGCGTGGGTAAAAGAATAAAGAGAAAGAAAAGAAAAGAAAGGGAAAGCAGACATGTGATGGTAATGGGAAGGTGCTTGTCGTGAAGAAGATGTAACCGTGCAAAGCGAAGAGGGGGAGGGTGGGTGTGGGTCTGCCTGGACTATAGCTTCGGCGTGTATCGGGAGACGGGTCTTTCTTTTCTTTAATTATCATGCTTATGGACAGAGAGAGAGAGAGAGAGGGACAAGAGCCAGCCAATGTCATGTAAGAAGAACCAAAAACGCAAAGCAAAGCCTAGAGAGAGAGAGAGAGAGAGAGAGAGAGAGAGAGAGGCGCATCCAATTTGGTAAAACAGCTTTGGGGGGCTTTTAATTTGTTGCTTTGGTTGGATTCTTGGGGCATTCAATATCTAATCTTTGGGTGCAGTTCTTTGGTAGGAAACTGCTCAATAATGACCCATTACTTTCCCTCTTTCTCTGTCTGTCTCTCCCCGGGTCCATTTTTCCCCTAAATTAGTGGTTACTGACCTCCTTTTAATTCCCTTCTTTGGTATTGTCTGGATTTTATCTCCCTCATTCTCACCTCCTCCCCTCCCTTGCTTCTCCATCCAAGCTCTTGCCTTGCCTCTCCTCTTGGCAGCTGGTGCTCCTGTTTCCATTTCTTTTAATTGCTGTCAAATTTTCCTGAGAGGGTTAAGGAGTTTGTTGGGAAGCTTAGATTAAACGCCTCCCCCTTTTCTTTTTCTTGGAGGCGTTGATTTTAGATCGGTCAGCTTGCTCTGAAGCATCTCAAAGGTATGATTTTTCCGTATTTTCGTTTCTGATATTTCTTCCCTGATAGATGGATGGGTGATTATCGATCATTGATTTTGGGAGTGATATAATTTTTTCGATTTTTTTGGGGTTTTTTTTTGTTGGTTTCTTTTTTTTTTTTTTGGTGAATAGTTGTTGTTGGTTTCTTTGTTCCTCAGACACGAAACACGATTTTCTGTTGGATAAAAATTGGAACTTTGTAGTTTCTGGGTCTGTTTATAAGCCCTTGGTCTTTTATCTGGGTCTCATAGCTAATCGATGCTTTAAGGGGGTGTTTATTTGAGCTGATGTTTCCGTGGAACCCGTTTGTGCAGATACTACATATATTCACGATGGATTCCCATCTCTGGGTCATCGTATATTGCGCTTCCTTTAACTTAGAAGCTTTAGTATAGAGAAAGAAGATGTGAAAATGCATATGGCCTTTTATCGTCTTCAAATTAAACTTTTTTTGTTTTGAAGGATTGAAATTTCTTCTCATTCAAATGGCTACACCAATCTTTTGTTGCTTCTTTGGCTTGCTTGAGAGGTCGATAATTCTCATTTGTGTCTGCACAATTTACTGTTGACATTGATGATCATTTCATTAGAGAGCACTGTATAACTTTGAACATTTTTTGTGATGCTTTGTCTTACCTTCTGGGTGCATATGAACTTCAGTTCAACAATTGGATGCATATCGATATTATAGTTGTTATTGCTGTTGTTGCTTTTGATTGCTGTACCTGCTCAATTTTCCATTAGCTTAAATGGTGTTTCTGAAGTGGGTTCAATTAAGTCCTTTCTGTGATGTAATTTAATCTCAAAAATTGCTACTCTGCTCCTCAAATTTCTGCTTGAAATAACTAGCACACGCAGGGTTTCACAGTTAATCTGAATGACCAAAGTTCATTCTAGTTTTTCGTTTGAGGACATCGTGTCACTATGGTGAAATAGTTGTCAGTGACAATTCTTGTGCTGCTTCTCTGAACTTTGGATGCACTTAGCTTGTTCTGTGGTAGAGGATCATGAATATCAATTTTCTTTCTCCTGTTCTGATTGCATCTCACATTTCAAAACGGGTTTTGTGTTAAGTGTTAGAACGTAAGCAGATAGAGTCATAATAACACTTTAATGATGAAAGATATCCCAAGTTTTTTTAATCTCAGTTCGATGGGGCAGAATAAACATGGAGCCTGTGGAGTTCACATCGACGGCAAGGTGTTTGGCAAGATAGGCGATTGAAGTGGAATAATCTTTATTGTATCTGTAGTACACTTTTGTGTCCTATAAGCATTGCTAATATCTCTCCATTATGGATTGGATATCAGAGTCAATGTTTGTGTTATATTTACCTCACTGCTAAAGTTTAGGCATAATAAACCACTAATGGTGAAAGACATTTACCCCTTGCTGATTCAATCCCACATATATGGAGCGGAGCAGATAACTGCACTTGATGACTGGTGATTTTGACAAGAAAAAGTGTCTTGACTTATCTAGAATCAAATAGGGCTAAGTAAGTGATGGTAACCATTAGAACAAAATACAGTGCCTTAACGTAAGATGTTCTCTGATCCTTATTGTGAAGAACCTCTGTTCTGTGCATGATGCGAATCTTCACAATTAGATTTGATATGTGGAAATTGGGGAAAATTTAAGCTATGAAGTTTTTTTTTTTCTCCAGAACTTGATACCTGTTCTTTCTTTCTTTTACTATGTCAGATATTCTCGGAGCTGACTGTGAGAAGTGGAGTTGATTAGACATATATATCTCAGCCCTAATGCAAGGGCAGAGAAGTGCAATAAGTTCCTTGCCGGAAGCTCTTGATATTGACCATCCATCTTCTTCTTCATCTTCAAGCAATGGTATGAATAGTCATCAGCTTTGTTGGAATTCTATACAAAATTCATCAGAGAGCCAGATTTCACAGAGTATGGTACCGCCGAGTGATCATATGGCATTTTTGAACTCAGTTAGTCATGAGCGGCAGAACCTGCTGGGCAGTGGCATACCTGAGCGTGGTTCTAGCAGTTCATATCATGAGGCTGGTAGTATTGAGTGGAAAGCGGAACATGGATGGTTGTCTTCAGCAGGATTTTCTGGTGGTTCTGGTCCACTTATTGAAGATCAGCAAAGGAGTGCCAACAATAGAAGATTCGTGTTAGATGATGTCAGCGTCAATCCGCTGATGATTCAAAGTTCTCGTTCTAGTTGGACTGGGCAGAACCTAAACCTGAATGCGGGTCATGGCAGTGATAGTTCTTTTTCTGAGTCTCCAAGTTTATACTCGTTGACTGGACTCAATGACCAACAACTTCCTCCTGCTGGTTGCTCTGATCCTTTCATGATACCTCCGGGGACCGGTAAATGTATTGTGGGAGAGAATGATGGTGGACAAGGTGGCTCATTGGATGTCAGGCACATACCTTGTAAAAGAAAGTCTCTTGAAAGACATGTTGGTCAATCTTCTATTGGTGAAAGCTCTCATTTTCTTGAAGTGGAAGAAACTAGTGCACAGCATGCTACTTCTGCTCACAGTAACATGAACACTAACTCGACTATGTCTCGTGTGTCAGAACAAGCAGATCCACTATTAGGGTCAAGTGTGAGTCATGTGACAGGAATAGTTTCTCCTGGTCCTCCTTATACAAGTGTTTCGGAAAGTGCGGAAACCTCACAGAGAAGTTCCCGCCTGAGGATCAATTCTTCTATGCACAGCTATCCAAACTCTTCCATCATACACCCTATGGGAGGCGCTCTTAGCAACTCCAATGTCTCGTCTACCTCCCAGTCATCAAGATTTGTTTCAGTCGGCCATTCGTTGGACTTGCCTTTGGCACCTACATCTAGCAATGTCAACATCCAAGAACAGCCTGATCTGCTTGATCTGCCTTCTTTGCCATACCCTGAACAATCAATTAGGTGGAGTAGGGGTTCTGTCACTAGACCTGGCTCTTCTTCTAGTACGGCTTTCTATAGAAACAGAGATGACGAGCTGCAAGAAGCCAGCATGGGCAGGTATTCGAGAAATGTTGGGAGACACCCTATGTATATACCTGCTAGTGAATTGAGAAATTTGGTTCAAGGACCAGTATCTAGAGATATACCGGGTGGAAGTAGTGCAATTCCAAGAAGTACCACATATAGTACTCAGGCTGGATCCAGTACATCTGTCCCTCAATCATCTCAACCTAACTCGGTGCCTCATCGCAGTCGTCATTCCCACTACCCCCGAAGATGTCCTGACTACGTCCGCCGATCGTTATTAGCTTCCATAGGGAGTGAGATGGATCCTAGCAGCCATTCTTCAGATTATTCAGACCATCCTGCTTTCTTGCAAGATGTCCTTTCATCTGGGTCTCGTAACCAGGGTCATCGTCGGTCATTCCCCAGGTCAGCATCTTGGATGGAAAGACATGGTGATGCACTAGGAATTCCGTACTCCATGCGAACTTTGGCTGCTGCAAGTGAAGGCCGAAGAAGGCTTGTTTCAGAGGTTTGTCCTGCTGCTATACTATGGTCAAATTGTGCTATTTTATGTCTGCTGGATGTGTGGCTATGTTCTCTGCTTATGTCTCTAAATATGGATGCTTTGACTGCTGTAATTTTTGACCTGCGACCCTCGGGTGTTCGCTGTTCTTCCTTTTCTCGGTTTCCCTTCCCTTTTGAATCAACCATCTACTGTGCTGACAAAAGCTTTGGTTTGAGATATTACTTTGATTATCCTTATTGGCCAAGGAAACCCATGCGGACACGACAAGATCTGAGTGTGCTTATGGGGCATGAAATCCATCATGATGAATTTGTCAAGAGAGGTTACCCAAATGTTTGAAGTGACAAAATAATGCATGTCTGCTTATGCTAAATCTTTAGAATGAGGGATATTTGTTATGACTTTTCTCTTAGGACAGACCCACATTTCCTTTCTAGGTTTTGGATACTTGCTGAGCCCAAAATTCAGAGGTAAAACATGCAAGAAGTGAGGAAGTTACAGCCACACGCACCTATATCGAAGTCCTTGAGTAACACAAGATGGATTAGCTTCCGACTTTAGCAATTGCTGTAAACTTTAGATCATACTTTTGCCTGTCTTTCACATGTATCCAAACAATTATTAAGACTACCAGTTTCATGTAATCTCTGTCTTACATGGTCAATAATGAATGCATGCTTTATTTCATAATTCGAACTGCCTAAGTATACTTTAGCCATGCTAATACCTAGTCTCTTGGTTTGTGTAATCATGATTATGGATTATTGCCATGATTCAAATTTTGCTCTGGCCATAACTTTTTTAGTGCTTTTGACTTCAGAATAGTTTGAGAAGCATGGGGGATTAAGTGGAACATAATTGACCGAGTAGTAGAGTGGTGGGCTTATCTGTTTCTTCGACAATTCTGATTGTGCATATTAGCCTTATCTGCTTTCATTGATTGTGAAACAGATTCGGAGTGTGTTGGATCATATGCGCCAGGGGGAGGGCTTACGTCCTGAGGTTAGAATTTTGTGTCGAACATTATAAGCTCAACTACAGATTCCTTGAAGCATGTCATTGGAGAACAGAAATATTATGGACTCTAGGGTAAAAATTGAGAACAGAAATATTATGGATTCTAGGATAAAAATTGGCCCTTGCCAATGAACCTTTGGGACATTAGATAAAGTGGTGATTGTCCACATTGTGCACATAAGATGCTAGAAGTGCTAGGAGTGTACTGTTGGGACACGATGGTTAATTAATATCCATTGCAAGAACTCATTTCTTGTAGGGCTCATCATATCTCACAGTCTGAACTGAGCAATTATACAGGCTCCCCAGCTGCATCCCATCCATGGATTCATAAGAACGTTAACAATTTTTCTCTGAGATGCAATGTGTATTAGTATCACTATCAGTGAGTGCAAGCCCAGAGCATGACAATCATGCACTAGTCGTATTGCACTGGTGGTGAAAGGTGCAGGTTTGATATTTAATCTTTGCATGTTTTGTTTCATGTTTAGGATGTCATGATTCTTGATCAGTCGGTATTCCTGGGGGTAGCTGATATTCATGATCGGCATGGAGACATGCGGCTTGACGTCGATAACATGTCTTATGAGGTAAATGCTGAAGCTGTCTCTCTTAAAAAATATTGTTAATTCCTTGAAATTATTAAGAAGCATTAACAAAGTTTAATTGCTGGGGTGCCAGGAATTATTGGCATTGGAAGAGCGCATTGGAAACGTTAACACTGGACTGAGCGAGGAAACCATATTAAGTCGCATGAAGCAGCGCAAGTACACAGTTGTAGTTTGCATGGACGTGGAGGCGGAGCCCTGCTGTATTTGTCAGGTAGAGAGAACCCCTTTTTTCTGCATTGCAGCGTGACCCTGAAGTCGGCTTGTTCATGATTCTTGAGAGCTTCTATGACAATTCGGTGCCTAACAGCGGGACTTGTTTGACATGCAGGAGTTGTACAATGAGGGAGAGGGTGTTGGGACTCTGGAATGCGGGCATGATTTCCACATCGACTGCATAAAGCAATGGCTGATGCACAAGAACTTGTGCCCCATCTGTAAAACGACAGGTCTGACCACGTGAGACGGGGGCTGTCATTTTTCTGCTGAAATCTCGATGTTTGGCCAGACAAGAGAAAGGTACTGATAGCATCTAAGCAGAGTTCGCAGAATCATATCAAGTCCATGCATGCTTGCGTGGGCGTGGAATAGCTGAAGAAGCTTATAAAAGTCGCATATCCTTCAAAGCTAGCTATCTAATGCTTAGCACTAAGATGGTGGCGTCTCTAAGGGGACCAGCGAATCGTATCAGTCGTCAAAAAATAGTCGAAAAATAAACTGCAGCGCGGCATTTCGCATAGAGGGCCTTGTTTGGCTACTGCTATAAATGGCGTTAAGTCCATCGGTAGTGGAAAAATGTACTACTCCCTTTGCATTGAAACGGAATCGTTCAGACTCTTCTCCATGCATGTCCTATTTTTTTCTTTTTAAAATTTATTCCAAACAAGATTCATGTTTCTTCCATATTATCCTGTTATTGCGTTAAGATTGTGCTTCACTGACTAAGAAATGGAGTGTGTTTCCTTGGAAGGCTTGGAAGGCTTTCATTACACTAGAATATTGATGTCGCTCACAAGAAGAATCATTTAAATGGCCGACGCGGTTGAGGAGTTCCATCCCACGGTCGAAATGCTCGGTTTGAATCATGACTGCCATTTTATGCCAAGGAAGAACCTCTTTGCCTTTTCTTGCTGTGTGGATTGTGTTGGCATGCACGCACGTGTTGGGGTATGAGGTGATCACCGAGTGGGCTTAAGTTTGCTCGTGGTTTAAAATGTACATGGAAATGATCGGATCGATTTAAGCTGAAAATAGGTGGGGAAGCCTTTTGTTGTAAGGCTGTTGCCACCTCGGGTAAAGCCAATTTGGCCCCTAGCTTGGCTTTGTCCCAACTCCTTGACATCATCATGTTGTCCATCCATGAAACTCGTCCCCGGCCTAATCCTATCTCGGCAGGGTTACTGTAACGAGCTAACAAGCTTGTGAATCGGCATATGTCGTCCATACATGAAACTTGTTCTTGGTCTAATCCTACTTTGGTGGGGTTGCTATAATGAGTTTGTGAATTGGGTATATCGTCCATCCATGAAACTTATCTCTAGCTTAATCCTATCTTAGCGGGGTTGCTATAACAAGTTTGTGAATCGGCTTATGTTGTTTGTCCATGAAAATCGTTCTCGGCCTAATCCTATTTGGATGGGATTGTTATAATGAGTTTGTGAATTGTTGTATATTGTCCATCCATGAAACTTGTCCTTAGGCTAATTCTATCTTGGTGGGGTTGCTGTAATAAGCTTGGGAATCGGTGTCGGAGCTCTTCAATCACCTCGATCATCTCGCGTGTCCACTGCTAGTTGCTCCTCGACACGTGATATGCTCGACCAACTCTAGGCTTGACCATTTGACATCCGCCCACCCCCAACTCTTGGTTCGCAACTCATAATTTAAAATGTACATTGAAATGGTCGGATTGGTTTAAGCTGAAAATAGGTGGGCAAGCCTTTTGATGTAAGGCTGTTGCCACCTCTGGTAAACCTAGCCTGGCTTCGTCAAATCCTCAACATCATCACATCGTCCATCCATGAAACTCATTATTGGCCTAATCGTATCATGGCAAGGTTGTTGTAACGAGCTTATGAATTGGCATATGTCATTTATCCACGAAACTCGTTCATGGCCTAATCCTATCTTGGCAGGGTTATTGTAACGAGCTTGCGAATTGGTGTGTATTGTATATTCATGAAACTTATCCCTAGTCTAATTCTATCTCGGTAGGGTTGCTATAACAAGCTTGTGAATTGGTGTCAGAGCTTTTCAATCACCCCAATCACCTCGCAAGTCCACTACTAGTCACTCCTCAACACATGTAATATGCCCGACCAACTCTAGGCCCGACCATTTGACATATGCCAATGCTCAACTCATGTTTCGCAACTCATAGTTTAAAAGGTAATTGAAATGGTCAGATTGGTTTAAGCTGAAAGTTGGTGGGCAAGCTTTTCAATGTAAGGCTATTGCCCTCTAGCTTGGCTTCATCCCAATCCTCAACATCATCATATTGTCTATCCATGAAACTCGACCCTGGCCTAATCCTATCTTGATAGGGTTGCTATACTAAGCTTCTGAATTGACATATGTTGTCCATCCAAGAAACTTGTTTCCGATCTAATCCTATAACGAGATTGTGAATTGACATATATCGTCCATCAATGAAACTTGTCCCTAGCCTGATCCTATCTTGGTGGGATTGCTGTAATGAGCTTGTGAATCGGTGTTGGAGTTCTCAGCTCACCTCAATCACATTGCGTGTCCATTGCTAGTCGCTCCTCGACACGTGTAATATGCCCGACCAACTGCAGGCCCGAACATTCGACATCTGCCATGGTTTGCAACTCGCACTGCCGAAGCTGAGAGCGCATCCCCTAACGCCATTTCCTCGGCCTTGCCTCTTGGATGAGCGTCCTTTCCCGACATTTTGTGGCAAAACCTAATTTCGATGCCAGTTTCGTGCGGCAACGCAATCTTTCATGCGATCGCGCTACCTGTCGTGTTGCTCCCTCCCCACCTTTCTCTCTCTCTCTCTCTCTCTCTCTCCCTCCCTCTCTCTTTCCCTTCCTTTTCTCTCATGTTTCACTTTCAGACAAGAAACCAAATCCACGTCGGTTTGCTCGGCTAAGGATGGACCAAGGACCTCTCGCACTAGCCAAAAAGAGTACCGTCCTAAAATCACTCTTGCAAACATGTTTGGGATAAATGAATGTTTTCACTTACCAGAGAATTCAAATATCCAAATGTTTCAAAAGTTGATTACAAATGACAATAGTAAACCTACTTATAACGTCACTGCTCTTCCTAATAAAATAAAACGTATCACATTTAATAAGGTGTATCCCCCTCCCTTGAATACAATTTGTCTAATCCTAGTGCAAGAACCAGCCGCAAACTTCAAAAGAAAGTACATGGACTTTACTTGCTCTTTACCACATTCATATCTCGCCTGCATGTGGCACTTGTTCATGCATGCACAATATACCGTGTCCTGCTTGTGCATGTTGCATGTGTGCCTCGTGTTGAGCTTGTGGCACCTTGTTAACCCAAGTCGTAACACTGTATACAATAATTGATTCACATTATTATCAAATAGGAAAATGAAATAATTTACTCTCCCGCAAACTCCCACCTTTACTTTTTGGAAATGCATACAAATTTTATATAGCATTTCAAGTAAAGACTTACAATCCGTTGTGCGACATGATTACTTAATTTCGGTATGACACGAATTCATTAAAAAAGAACCGAATTCTACACGACAAGATTAATTCGATACCCAATTAACATATTCTTCTAAACTCCTAACAAAAAATATAAAAAATAAATATTAATCGAGAGGACATAACTTTGTTCACCCAACTTCCAAAGTCGCTATTTCTTGGGTGGACGGGGAGCATGGGTTCCCAAAGTCTCCCCGAAGCACAGCCGCGACACATTGGTAATGATGCTGTCACTGTACCTTTCCCCCTTTGAATAATAAAAAATTAATTATTTCCCATAGATTAAGGTCCACAGCCCACGACGATAGTCAAAAAGCCTATGTTGCTGCCCTACATTGAAAAATCTCCCCCGAAATTAAAAAAAAAAATGGATTAATTAATTAATGCCGGAGATTAGATTATCGCGAAGAAGAAGCTAATCACATCGGGCCATTTCCACGTAATCCCCCCACCATTGCCTTTACCCATAAAAATATTCTTTATTCTCCTCTCTCCCCCCAATCCTTTTTTATTTTATTATTTTTTGGTAATTCTGGTGGGCCTTCGAAATGCACCTTTTGTTTCCCTAGTGGACCGTTGTTCACGTGTCCTCATTCTACCAATGTCCTCCTATTCTATGTTGGAAAGGGAGCTAATTTTGAGTGGGATTTGTTGATAGGCTTGAATCCGTGACAAATCTGGTCAATTTCGACGTACTTCCGTTACCGTTTTTTTCCGTAATATCATCATCGATGATTTTTTTGGTCGAAAATCATCGATGATGATTCGTCTCACATAATTTGAGAACCGTCTTTGGATTCCAGCTGGAAACCTACCGTCGGCCGCCGCCGTCGCGCCACGTGGAATTGACCCTCCTTATCTACGTCCATCAAATACGCTGAATGTGATAAAAAAAGCAAAACCGTTGGATGATACGGCGGCCCCACGAAAAGAAAATAATTTAGTTTGACCGCTTTAGAAGAATCGGAACGAGAAAAACTTTAAAAAAAAAAGAAAAAAAGAAAAAAAAAGGAAAACGTCACCAGCAAAACTATAAAAAGAATGGAAATTTGAAAATAAGAAAAGAAGACAAAAAAGCGGGGCCCGCCTCCCGCTCCAGAAGTAGTTTTGCCATCATGCCAGCTCCTCTCCCTACACTGTACGCACCACACTCCACTCGATGAAAGGGGGAGTCTCCCACTCCCTCACTCAAAAGAGCCGTGCAGAAATTCAACCCCACGCCCTTCCCTCCTCGTTATCGTCTTCATCTTCATCGTTTGGGTCAGCGGCCGGTTGTACGGAGAATTCGGCTGCGGCGGTGGAGGAGGAAGAGGTGGAGTGAAGATGACGGAGCCGGCGTTCTTGAACGACCGGCTGTCGAGGCGGACGTTCATCTTCGGCCTCCGGCTGTGGGTGGTCGTGGGCATCTGCGTCGGGGCGGCCATCGTCATCGCCCTCTTCCTCGTCTCCCTCTACTTCACCTTGAGGCGCAACGGCGCGCGTTCCCAGAGGAGCAGCAGCAGCAAGAAGAAGAAGAAGAAGAAGAAGAAGAAGACGAAGCAGGGGCAGGAGCGCGCTTCGCCACCCACGATGGCCATCGTCTCCCACGCCAACCCGACCATCCCCAGCGTCTCCAAGGAGATTCTCGAGATCCGGGTCGACCGCCCCGGGGGCCCGGACCCGAACCTCGACCCTGACCCCGACCCAGACCCGCATGCTCTCGCCTTGGTCCCCCAGCCGAAGGAAGATAGCCCCACCCGGCTCCACATGGAGATCGGCAAGGACCACCGGATTTCGTACCCGGAGCGGCCCGGGAGTGGCGGGTCGGGGCCCGGCGAGCAGGCGGCGGCGGCGGCGGCGCCGGACGTTTCGCACTTGGGTTGGGGGCATTGGTACACGTTGAGAGAGCTACAGGTTTCGACGGAGGATTTCGCCGACGAGAATGTGATTGGCGAAGGTGGGTACGGGATTGTCTACCGGGGTGTGCTCGAGGACGGCACGAGAGTCGCGGTCAAGAATTTGCTGAACAACAGGTAAATGTGAGCTCTGTTTTGAAGAATTTGAAAATCTTCACTTTGAACATTTATTAGCGGGGCTTGTTTTCAGTTAGTCGTTTGTGTTACGAGAGGTTTTAGACGACGCTTTTGGGTGGAATTGGGGTTGTCGCCAAATTTAAGTAGTGTTTGTCGGAGAAACTTTTTGTCCCGGTAAGAGTGAAAGCTTTTCTGGTGAATGTGCGGCTTCAACATTGCTTATTCTGTGTTCTTGTGTAGTAGGGGACAAGCGGAAAAGGAATTTAAGGTGGAAGTAGAAGCAATTGGGCGGGTTCGACATAAGAATTTGGTGAGGTTGCTCGGTTACTGTGTCGAAGGAGCTCACAGGTAATTCAGTCTGTGCAATCGATATGCTGTAGCCTACCATTTCTACTGTTGGTTCATAGAATCGAAAATAAGCAGATAATGTGAATAGTAATACCCTTGTTTGGCTGTCGTAGAATGCTTGTTTATGAGTACGTCGACAATGGGAATTTAGAGCAGTGGCTTCATGGGGATGTCGGGCCTTGCAGCCCGCTCACGTGGGAGATTCGTATGAACATCATCATCGGCACTGCAAAGGGGTAGGCATTTGTGCTAATTCAATTGTAGTAGAGCTCACTTTTGTTTTTGTATTTGAAATTACTGACCATGGGGATTGAACAAAAACCACAGCTTAACTTACCTGCATGAGGGGCTCGAGCCCAAGGTCGTTCACCGAGATATCAAATCAAGCAACATTTTACTTGACAAACAGTGGAATCCGAAAGTATCTGACTTTGGCCTTGCAAAGCTCTTGGGCTCAGAAAGGAGTTACGTGACAACTCGTGTAATGGGAACATTTGGGTGGGTTAGCATGCTCAAGCTGATTGGTTTCAATTTTACTGTGTTTTATGATGTCATTTGTTTTTGTTCAATCCAAATGCATGCAATCACATTGGTTTCCTTTTCTTCAGTTATGTGGCTCCAGAATATGCCAGTACGGGCATGCTGAATGAAAGAAGCGATGCATATAGCTTTGGAATTCTCATAATGGAGATCATTTCCGGGAGAAACCCAGTGGATTACAGCCGCCCTTCTGGAGAGGTCAGTCTCGTCAATGCGATGTTGTCAATCCTCAATCATCTTTGATCATTTGAGAGCATTTCCTTTTCCTCTTCAGGTTAATCTTGTTGAGTGGCTTAAGACAATGGTCACAAATAGAAACCCGGAGGGAGTTCTGGACCCTAGGTTGCCGGAGAAGCCTTCATCGAGAGCCCTAAAGCGTACTCTTCTGGTAGCTCTGCGTTGCGTGGATCCAAATGCTCAGAAGCGGCCAAAGATGGGTCATGTCGTTCATATGCTCGAAGCTGATGAGTTTCCTCTTCGAGATGTAAGTACACATTTTTATCCATGTCCCATATTCTGGAGTGGCACCTCAGTCTCCATAAGACTTGAAGTTATTGGCAAACTTTGATCCAGTCAATATGTTAAATCTCCCCCTACCATGTAAGAACAATTAATACTTGGACTTGCCATCGTTTGACATGTTAATATGTTCTCGCAAAGATTAGCGTTGTGAGATTGTCTTGCAAATAATCAGTCACACTTTTTCCTCTTCTACATGTTTCCAAAAGGTTTTTTGGCTTTGAGCAACTATCATTAATGGGAAGTCTTTTTGGAATCGGGGAGTTGGGGAGGAACCTTGACAAGGCAGATCATTTCGTCTTGTAACCTGTTTTTACTATGCTTTATTCTCACTTATTCCTAGAAATTCGTCAGCAGCAAAACCTTGTCCACGAATGAAGATATGTCTTGTGATGCATTCTGTCTCTCTAAAGTTTTGTTAAATTGACTCGCTTAAATCATTGCAGGACCGGAGAGCTGGACGGGAACATGGACGCTCTCATCGGGAAATTTTGAGGGATAGGTTGTTGGACAAGCGTGTAACTGAATCAGGTGATAGTAGTGGATATGAGAGCAGTGTTCAAGGCAATATGTCAATGTCGAGAAAGCAAGATCCTGAAGAGCAATAGCCTTGATAGCTCCTTAACAAGGTAATGTGTTGGACATAATCTTGGCTACTTCTTTCCATGAAGCATTGGTTTCTCTCTCTACTGTGTATCTAGTTTACAATATTTTTGCCTTTAACCCTGTGTAGATTCTGCTGCATTTGTCGTGTCAGCCACTTCTGGTTTCGAAGTATAATCTTGGTGGGATCTCTGTATGTTGAAGTTGTCTTTTATGATGTAGGCTTCTATTCAGAAGATTTTGCATGGATTGGATCTCTGTATGTTGTAGATTTTTTTTTGTATGATGTTGGATTCTATTATGAAGATTTCACCAAATGCTGTGATCCAACTCACTGGAGTTATCAATTGAATGCTTTCGATGTCAATTTTGGTCCTGAATTTTCATAACTTGTTGCTGTCTTATGTATTCTGCTATTTGCTCGCCTCTCTGACTATGCTACAACTCATGCATTGACAATCGCTCCATCACGTGGCTCATTATATGCATATATTTATCCTTTTCAAGTCTCCTTCTCTTTTCATTGGTCCATTTGTGGTAAAGTGATTAAAGCTATGCTGACATATAATGAGGATTATTTGTCAAGCACCATCCTTGGGATAATGAAGTCGCTCGACCGTTACATTTAAGTTCTAAAGCTTGCATTGACCTGATTGTCTCCACAGCATCAGCAAGGAACATATTTTGTTAACCAAAAAGGGAAGACATATGAACTATACTCATGTCAAACTCATTGAAGCCGAATGGATTGAACGCTTTTGTGGAAACATTACAAAGAGAAAAGGGAAAATCCCTCACTGGATGTATCATGTTGGCACAAAGGACTTGACTCGAGAACTATTAAGACAGGAACCTTCTTTTGGCATGGAGTACGGTGGGTATGAAGACTGGGTCCTGCAACTCACATGCACCTAAATGTAATTTCGTTGGCTTTGATGTGAAGGAGGTGTGGGGGGACTCTCTGTGACAGCTAGAAATTGTACTATTTTGAGGAACGGGACCCTTCCATGTTCTTGAATCTTGATTTTGATGGAAGAGTGGCAAGAGGATCCTCTCTTTTTGGCACTGATCTTCTTGTTATCCTGGGATGGGTTCTTTTATTCACTTGGGTCGAAGAAACTGCGACTGTATCCTGTAGCATTATCTCTCTTTTGCAGGGCTTCCTCAGGTTCATCGATAGGTGGTGTGGGCACGTTTGATTCCTTCTGTCAGGTGACTTTTCGAGATGAAGAGAGGTGTTCAATGTGGCAATTAGGAATTGTGATCCCTCTTTTGGAGTTTTAAAGAAGCGGCAGGGGAAAAAGAGAGGCGAAGAGAGTTGGAGGGAGAGGCGACTTCGTACAAAATCACGAAAATGGGCTAACCGGAACTAGGGGCAAACAAACGTAGACAATTCTAGGAACTAAAATGAAGATGCCACTCATCCCAAAGCATGAATCGCATGGTTAGCGGTAAAATTAAAAGATGAAGAAAGGATGGAAAATTTGGGATGAGCAACTTGAGACAAACTTCATTTGGCGAAAAATTTGTAAAACCTGATGGCATTGATTTCTTTTGTTGACTTGTCTCGGCGTTTTCGTTACTGATGGGTTCTTAATATCATCTCTTTCAAAACGAGCTTCAATGGGAACAACTACGCTAAATGCCCTCCATCTGTGATGAGACGCAAACTCAAGTTTTTGATTAATTGGGACAATCTTCTCTCCTTTGTGATAAAGCTAGTACGAATACCTAGAGATTGATGAATAGGTGTAAAAGAATTTTTAAAGAGTAGAATAAATTTCAACAGAGAAGTACAATATTTTGAGTGTAAATACTCAGTGAAAGATTTATTTTCCCTCACTAAGTCACTCTTTTTGTGATTTTCTCTCTTGAATACAATTTGTAAGAACTATCGATGAAGAGCAACTGGTTGGAAAGGTTCAAACTTTGGAATGTCAATTTTCGCGCACATTATAAAATAGATCGAATGACCTTCTTAAATACTCCTCCATGCCTCATAGCTATTGGCATTTTCCAAAGGAATTTCTTCCAATCAATCCGTTGGATAAAATCGATTAAAGAAATCTTATAATCATTTGAAGATTGAGATGAATATCCGTTGATTTTGGTTGTTTATTCAATCATAATCTAAGTTTTTATAAGTAGATGCTTTCCAAAAATGAACTTGTTTTCAAGATTGATTTTATCAATTTGTGATTGAATCCATAAATGTATTTATAAAAGGTAAGTGAGATTTTTCGCTAGAGAGCCAGATATTGAAGAATCAATCCCTATTATGTTCATTCTGAATTTTTGTTGCAAGATTAATAAATCTGAGTCTAAGTATATTTTCGTTTTGGACTTGGTTTCAGTTTGGATTGCGTCAGAGTGGGAAAGACTTCTGGAGTGAATAGACTTTGGCAAGAGTCTGCGATATAATTTCAAAAGTATACTATTCTTCAAAATAAGAATAAGAACAAGAAAGTTTTATCAATTTCAAAACTTGGTAGAAGTTTTCTCAACAATCTCTCACTTTTTTTATGGTGACAAAACTTTCATCCAAATTTAAGGATAATGTAAAGGTTATCATGCAAAACGATACTTTTGTAGCACATGATAATAGATAGAGATAACAGACAGTAAAGGCAGGAAACAATTGCTCAAGTTTGGTCTGCACAATAAAATCTGCATAAAATACATATAGTCTACACACATAAAAACACACCAACCAATAATGTGCATGAAAGAAACACCAAGCGCACAAGTATAAAAAACTTAAACATGTACCGGTCAAAGCTTCAAATTTGCAAGACTCTCCCCCTTTTTGTCAATAGCAAAAAGGAGAAAAACAAACAAGCACAAAGAAAATAAGAAAAAGAGTTTGTTTCGAAAATGATTAGCATTGCCTAGGAACACGAACAAGTTGGAAATCTTCGAAAGTCTACACGGTCTCTTCAAGCTTAGTCAGGCATTGATGGAAGACAGTCTCAACCTTTGCAAAATTCTGAGATCCATGCTGATTCATGTTCTGAATCTTGTCATCAAGAGACTGTACATTTCTAGAGAGAGATTCTAAAGTAGTATCGAAAGTAGCATGCAACTTTTGGATTTCAACATTCATCCCATATTGTTGTACCTTAGTCTCCAAAAGGAGTCCTATTATTCGAGGATAGTTTGAGTTTGGTACCAGTGGAGTATCCAAATGTGAAGGGTTATTGACTTGAACATGTGAAATTTGTTGCTCTCCCTGAACATTAGCCTCTTTGTCTTGACCCTCAGAAATTTTTTCAAAGAAATGAGATGCATAAATGTCCTCAATATCTAGAGGAGATTGACTGATGCCATCACTTGCAGTTGGTTTTGCAGTCTGATCCAGAGTTTCCTCACCTACTCCCCCTATCACAGTGCTTTCAGTCTGAGGAGGAACTCTTTCCTACACTCATTCTTTGCCAACACTAGGTTGTTGACTAGTTCTCTTGGTCTTTTCTCCAACATCTCCTTCACCAACTTCTCTTGTATCTTCTCATTCCTTGTCAGAATGCTCTTGTCCTTTGTTCAGATTTGCATCTGCCTCTTCTTCATCTGAGTTATCCTCATCTCTCTCTTTCACTCTAATTTCCTCTCCTTCACTTTCTTCTTTAGGGTCCTTCTTGCTCTCATCATCTTCTTCTTCTTCTTCTTCTTCATAATCAGCTATACCTCCAACATGATCTCGCATGGCAATATTTACCACAATATCAGAGATAGTCTTGTCTTCATCATCTTGTAGAAGAAGAACATGTCTTTTTCTTTTTGGAGTTCTTGAGACAACACTTTTCCCTTTGCGCTTCTTCTCAGCCGCAGATCTTATCTTAGCTTTGCTAGCAGATTCATTCTTTAAAAGTTTCAAGACTTCGGAAAGATCCTTTAATCTCATTTTTGAGATCATTATGAGTCCAGTTTATATGGGAATAATGAT
This sequence comes from Eucalyptus brandiana, assembly GCA_014182725.1. Classification (NCBI taxonomy): domain Eukaryota; kingdom Viridiplantae; phylum Streptophyta; class Magnoliopsida; order Myrtales; family Myrtaceae; genus Eucalyptus; species Eucalyptus brandiana. Next base: position 1,339,541 of record CM024673.1, on the reverse strand, counting down.
TTTGGAGCAAAAATTGGAGGGTGGTTGAATCTAATAGTGTTGGAAAAGTCTGGTTACCGAGGTTGTATAAGGAAGTTGTCCATTTTCATTCATGACGGTTCTATACATATACAATAGAATTGTGTGAGGAAGTGAGAAAGCAACTCTATTACAGATGGCCTACATCATTTTTGCCACAAATCTAGAGACATCAGTCTTGGAAGCAGCTTTGGGTTTGATACAATTGATGATGATCTTGTGGAGTAAAATATTAGAGGTAGACATCCTAGAGTAAGTAATGTTTCCTCTAGGAATCCCGTCCTTCACCAGAAACTTGGTGACTTCTTCGTTGGACACATTTATAGGCAGAAATCCATTTCTTTATACTCCCATAATATCAGCCAACAAATCAACATTAACATCAAAAACTTCATTACACAGTGAATTGAATACGAGTATGATCTAGAACTGACACACACATGAATAGAAATAAGTAGTCAATTTAGGATAAGCATCATATGACTCTACACAAAACCCTTTCCATATGAAGTTTGGCAATTTTCTCTCGCAAATTTACCTTGATGGAATCTAGGAAATCAAAATCTATCGTTCGAGAGTTGATGACCCCTTTGTTCAGCATCTGCGCGTAGACTTTCTTACGTTCCTTCGACCGAAACAACTTCCCTTTTGTTCCAGCGATTTTTGCAGCAACCCCCATTTTTGGTTGGAAATTCTTGAACACCCACTCATCATCATCTTCCTTTTTGCTTTCAGTCCAACCCTCTGTACCGAAACAAGGATCAGCAAGAAAGTTTGAAAATTCATTTTTTTCTCTTCCAATCTCTACCGGCCCTAAGTTTTCCATGGCTCTCAAGAACAAAATTTCGTTCCATAGCCATTTTCTTTCATGAACAAACTTATGAAATCCATGGGACCTTCTCACTTTTTCAAAAACTCATAATGTTTAAGAAGTATTTCAGGCTTTCTTACCGAAAGAGGAGTTGTTTCTTGAGTAACCTCTACCTCCACCGATGGTGAGTTCGTGCTTTGTGGTGATTCATCTTTGGTGAGATCAAAGTGCGTCGGAGCAATAGGCACAAACCAAGGCCTGTGACTAACAATGCGAGAGGATTTCCTTTGATAAGACATCGAAACGGACTTGGAGGATTTTCACGACATGTTCGAGAGAGTGAGAGATTTTGTAGAGAATGTGAGGGTGGATCAAGAGAAGTAAAGGTTTGAGAGAGGTTATGGTTTGTAAAAATTCTGAATATCGAGGGAAAAGAGACTGAAGACTTATTTAAAGAAAATGAACTAGGGCAATTGAACAGGCATAAAAGAGAAACTTATGTTTTGAATTTTTTTTAAAAAGTAACTATCAATAATTTATGAAATATTAATTCCCAAAAATTAGCGGTGATATAACAATATAAAAGGCAGGTAATAATTTAAAAATAATCGTATGGGTTAAAGAAGGAAAAAAACTTACGCGCCAAAATTTGAAATACAATTACTTGAGTCTAGAAGGGCTTTCGGAAGGATGTTCCTACAAGAAGGTTGAACTGATGAGTTTGCTTTTTCGTAGACTTTAACCAGATGCAAGTGTAATATTCAATTTTTCACAAATGAACTTGAATGATGCTTTCTCTAGTGGCTTGGTGAAAATATCTACAAGTTGATTCTTCGAATCAATGAATTGAACATTGATTTCACCATTTTGTACATGGTTTCTTATGAAATGATGGCAGATTTCGATGTGCTTTGCCCTTGAATGTAGAGTATGATTTTTGGTGAGGTTGATTGCACTTGTGTTGTCGCATATGATTTCAGTGCAAGGTTCTTCATTCTAAAGTCTTTTAGTTTTTGCATAATCTAAAGAATTTGAGAACAACAACTTCCAAGAGCAACATATTCTACTTTTGTCGAGAGTGTCACAATGTTCTACTTCTTAGAGAATCGGGACACTAACATTTGTCCCAAGAGTTGGCATGTTCCCGAAGTACTTTTTTTGTTAACTTTACAACCAACTAGATTAACATATAAGTATTCAAGTAATAAAAAGTCTCATCCTTTTGGATACCACAGATTTAACTTTGTATTTGTTGCGAAATATTTAATAATTCATTTGACAACACTGAGATGGGATTCTCTAGGATCAGCTTGGAACCTAGCACATATACACACATTGAATAAAATATTAGGTCGAGAAGCAGTAAGGTAGAGAAGAGAACTAATGATGCTTTTGTATGTTTTGATCTACTCTCTTTTCATTTTCATCCTCATCAAGTTTGAAAGAACTTGACATGGGAGTCTCAGTTTTCTTGCAGTTTTCCATCCTAAACTTCTTGATAACATCTCTGGCATATTTTTCTTGATAAATAAAGATACATTTCTTTGATTGTCTGACTTGTAGACCCAGGAAGAAAGTTAACTCACCCATCATGCTCATTTCGAATTCTTCCTACATAGATTTTGAAAATTTTTTGTATAGACTTTCATTAGAAGACCCAAAGATGATATCATCTACATATATTTAAACAAATAGAAAGCCTTTTTCTTCCATTTTGATAAACAAAATTGTGTCAACCATTCATTTCTTGAAACCATTACTTACTAGAAACTTACTCAATCTCTCCTACTAAGCTCAAGGTATATGTTTCAGACCGTACAAAGCCTTCTTCAGTTTGTAGACAAAGTCTGGTTTTCTGGGTGGTGGTTGTTCCACATAAATTTCTTTTTGTATGAAACCATTTAGGAATGCACTCTTGATATTCATCTAGAATAACCTGAAATTATGGAAACATGCATATGCAAACAATAATCTTATAGTTTCTAACATGGCTACATGTGCATATGTCTCATTATAATCTATTCATTCCTCTTGCGTATAACCTTTTTCAACAAGTCTTGCTTTGTTTCTAATTACTTTACCCTTTTCATCAATCTTGAATCTGAACACCAATTTTGTTCTAATCACATATTTTCCATTTGATTTTGGAACTAACTCCCATACATCATTAATTCTAAATTGTCTGAGTTCTTCATGCATTGTTTCTATCCAACTTTCATCAGATAAAGCTTCTTCTACTCCGTTTGGTTCTATTTTTGAAATAAGAGCTAGAACACTCGAGTCTCATTTTACTTTGAATCTGGTGTGAATCCCTTCTTCTATATTGCTAATAATGAGATCTTTAGGATGTTTTGATTTGTGTTTCCAATTATTGTTGAATATGTCATTATCTGTAATGATTTGTTGAACCTCTATTTCCTTTGATTCTTCTGTCTTTGCTTTTGCTTGACTTTGATTACCAGAAGGCCGAGTTTCTTGGGGGGAATCAAACTTTATTAAGTTTGAAACTAGCTCAAACTCTTCGAGTTGAGTTTGGTCTCATTGGTTCTGGACATTTTCTTGAAATCTGACATTCATTGATTCTTCAATAGTCTGTGTATTCTAATTGAAAACCCTATAAGCTTTGATTGAAGTAGAATAACTAATAAATATTCCTTCATCCGATCTTTCTTCAAATTTACCGAGCCGATTGTTTCCATTTTTCAAAATAAACATTTGAAACCAAATACATGAAAATAAGATATATTTGGTTTTTTTCCTTTATAAACTTCATAGGAAGTTTTCTTTAGGATGGCCTTTATAAATATTCTATTAATTATAGAACAAACAGTGGAAATTGTTTTCGTCCAAAAATGAGAAGATACTCTATTTTCAATTAGCAGAATTCTTGCCATCTCCTATAAAGACCGATTTTTCCTTTCTACGACTCCATTTTGTTCTAGAGTGTACGGAGAGGAGAAAACATGTTGTAGATCATTCTCATCACAAAAATTTGCAAAATCTTGATTTTCAAATTCTCCCCCATGATCAGTCTTAATACTTGAAATGGCATAACTTTTTTCATTCTGAACTTTCTTAGCAAATTTTGAAAAATAAGAGAAGGTTTCTGTTTTATTTGCCAAGAAGAAAACCCACCTAAATCTTGAATAATCGTCCACCAATACTAAACAGTACTTCTTACCACCAATACTTTGTGTTCTAGTAGGTCCGAAAAGATCCATGTGAAGAAGTTGTAAGACGCGATTAGTAGAGACTTGATTTATAAATTTAAATGAGCTCTTGACCTGTTTTCCCAAGATATGTGGAGAACATAGTTTAGACTTCTGGTACATCATTCTGGGAAGGCAACGAACTAGCTTCTTAGACGATAGTTTAACAATTTGTTTCATACTACAATGTCCAAGCTTGCGGTGCCAGCGATCTACTTCATCTTGAATTGAGATAAGACATTGAGAGCTCTTTGGACTTATGTCCAAAAGATAAATATTGCCATGTCTTCAACCGATGAATGTTTGAGAGAAGCCTCGACAAACTCCAAAACAAACATCTTCTTGGAAATTGATTTTGAATCATGTATCACATAGTTGTTTTATGCTTAGAAGGTTGTAGTTCAAGCCTTTCACTAGGGAAACATTGTTGATGATCAAACTTCGAATCCTCACTATTCTATGTCAAATAATTTTTCATTTGCTGTTCCCACCAAAAGAAACATTTCCTCTTATTTTTTTTTCTAGTTTTATGAAACTACTTGAATCTCCAGTCATGTGTCTAGAACGGCCACTATTTAAGTACCATTTGTTTTTCCTCTTAATAATAACATGTAGTCAAAAAGAAATCTCAAGCTTTCTTATATGCAAATTTTCTTGAGTCCCGAGGAGTTAGTTTTAAAAACAACTTTTATCCAATCCTTCTTAATAGGTCTCCAAACAAAAACAACTTTTACCTGATCTTTCTTAATAGGTTTCCAAATTTTAGGACATTCATTCTCAAAATGTTTTGAGCTATCATATTAAAACATTTAAGAGCACTCTGACTAACAGGTTTTACAAAAAAAAATTGAAAGTGATTTTTGTAAGTAGATTTTGGAGGTTTTTGGTCTAAGTCTCTCATTTACTTTAGGAAAAACGATCAAATGAGCATTTTCTTTATTCAGACCAAAACCAGATTTGTTATAATGGGGTATTTGAGCTGAAACAATTTGTTCTAAAGTTCTTGATCATTTGGAGAACTTTGTAAAAATATCTAAAATCTCATTTTTCAAACATTCATTTTCTTTTGAAAGAGAATCAATACTTTCTTTCAAATCATCAAAATTATTTTTCAGTCTTTCAAACCTTTTTCTCCAAGAATTATCCCGTTGTCTAACTTTTGAATTTTCCTTTTTTAATTTGGAGATTCTTTTGAGATAGGATTTGAGGTTCAAGCAACATTCATCTATATACTTAGAAACTTTAATTGGAATTTTTGAATGACTTACCTCGATTTTCTTGTCAGACTCCGAGTCTGTGTTTGAGTCATGCTCTGATTCTGAATTTGTTTCTGAGTGAGCTATCAGACAGATATTTGCAAATTCCTTTTCACTTTCCTCACATTATGTGTCACTCCAAATTTCTGTTTTTAAAGCTTTCCTATATTTTTCATACTTACACTTCTTCTTATTTATCAATGGACAATTAGGCTTGGTGTGTCCCTTCTTCTTGCACTCAAAGTGTGACATCCCGATTTTCCAATTTTATTTTCAATAAATTGAGTCGGGCATTTCGTTGGCACGCATATAGTTCTTTTCCTTGAGATGACCACTCATGTGGAAACTGGTCTATCAGGTGAAGCCGTTGGGAAATTCTAATGCATCAGACTCGAGAATTTGACCAGGAAGCGACCTTTCGACCGGGCTAATCTGCAAGGGTCATTATGACACAAATAAAAATCGATTAGAGACCGGAGATAGGTTGACTCGATAGAGGCATGTGATCGAGTGTGGGTGATTCCACAAGATCGCACAATTCTTGTCGATCGACACTGGACCGACTTTTCTATCGATTGGGTACCCTGTGTTCGTATTTGAAATCTTGGAATTACCTCGACAACCGAAAGTCGCCAATGTTTCAAAGATGCACATTGTGGCTTGAGATGATCAATCACATGTCAAATGCATAAAAATTTCTAAAGGCTACCCGGTAGGTTGGGCCGCGCTAGTATTGTGCCAAAGTGAAATTAACCGTGGAATTGAGATCGAATTCAGAAATTGGAAGTCTGGGTGTGTCACAAATCATTTCCGGATCATTGGCTTATCTTTAGAAGATTTTTCATGTAATCAGAGTTTTTCAGAAATTAAATCAGATAATGGCTATTTTGGCTCGATAAATTAGTAGGCCCGCGTTTGGTCGTACTTTTGGGACTTAAGTTGGTTTTATGGACAAGTGAAGATGTGAATTGAAGCGTGGTGACATTGGGTTAATTTAATTGAGCTTCAATTGGATGGAATTGATTGAGAAATGATTGAATTAAATGTACAAGATTTTATGCCCTGGCGGAAAAATAAATTGCACCTATTGAAGAAGGTTGTGGGAGAGGAGATAGTGGAAGATGACATCATGTGGGTGATGTCATGCTGATTGAAGCCAAGTGAATGGGGTGTTGACAAGTGGCAAGAGTCCATTGGCTCTCATAAAGTGGGGTTTTTCTCTCTCTCACCTATCAACATCATCTTCTTGCTTGGACTTTGGAAGAGAGAGAGAGAGGGGGAGGGAGAGCTTCGGCCGAACTAGCAGCAGCCCGACCGCCCCCCTCGTCCGCCGCTCGACCGCTCATCCGTTGTCGCTGCCGCCGCCCCGCGCCGCCTACGCATCTCCGCCCGCTCGCCGTCGCAGCCCCGCGAGCTGCTCCGCCCAGCCGCCTCCACCGCCTCCAGCTTCGTTCGCACGCCAGCAAGCCGAAGAAGGATTGAAACCAGCAGCTTCGCCTATCGCCGTTCGCTGCCAACCGGAGCTCCTCGCCATCGCAGCTCGCCGCCGTTCGACCGCTCGCGCCACTGCCTCGCCCGCGCCTGGCCATCCGCGTCTGTCTCGGTTCGTGGGTTCCGGGAGCTGCCGGAGCTCGTCTCCAACCGCCGTGCACCGCCGTTCGTCGCCGCCAGCCATCGCCGTAGCTCCTCCGTCGCCCCTCCGCCCATCCCGCGCCGGATCCGCCCATTCTCGGCCTCAAACCGCCATGGATAGCAGCCAAGAAAAATGGGTATTGCAGCGGAGTTTTGGCCCGTTTTGGCCACCTTCTCGAGCTCGGATGCTCGGCCCGCTTTGAGGAAAGTCGATCCTCGCGTCGTCCTCGTCGTTTTGGTCCGCTCGGCTCGCTAATCCAGTGAGTTTAACTCACTAAACCTCGCTTAGAGGGTTAATGATGCTTTAGATGTGTTTAGTTTATGTTAAGTGTGATTAGGTAGTTAATTTAATTTATTTAAGTGTGGATTATATTAATGTGTTTAATTAGCTTAAAGTGTGATTAAATTAAGGTTAAGGGAATGTTTACATTAATATAATCATTGATGTGACAAAGGAATTTACTTTTGATTTATTTAAATATCTTGAAATTATTTAATAATTTAATAATATATTATTATTCGAAATTATTAAAATATTATTATTTAATTATTTTCGGAATAAATTTAATTATTTATTAAATTCCGAAAATTTTGTCGGGACCCTAAATTCTTAGAATTTCGTGCCGGTCGCTGCTGTGTATTCGGATTTTGAAATTGATGGTCGGATATTATAAATTGAATGTGGATTGCGAAAAATATGAATATTATTATTTAATTAATTTTCGGAATAAATTTAATTATTTATTAAAATTCGAAAATTTCGTCGGGACCTTATACTCTCAGAATTTCGTGCCAATCTCTGCTGTGTATTTAGAATTTGAATTTGATGATTGATTGTGGCAAATTGAGTGTTGATTGGGATAAATAAGGATTTTATTCATAAAAACCCAAATGTCGGGTTTTGATGCAAAAATTGGATTTTAATGATTATATTAAATAGTGGGGTTTGAAAAAGTGAGATATTGGCCTTTTGATTCGAAATTAGTGTGTCCCCACACACGTAAATAATTTATGGAATATTTTTAATATGAAGAAAAATAGTCGGGATCACTATTTTAAGTGGAAGCGTTGAGTTAAATGCAAAGTGTCCCAGGGCCGAGTATGCTTTGGCTGTGTGATAACTAAGAGGAATCGTCCTGGGCTATTGAGCCGGACTTGCCCCTATATGGGATGCCCACGCGGTGGATGCGGGTCGCAGCTTGATTCGGGGGCCCATGCTCCTTCGGGAACGCCGTCGACGTACCGACGGCCGCGCTCCAAGGTGGGGAGGCGATGCCCGGCTATATGCCGTAGATAGTTGAAGCGAGTAGGCTATGCCCTTGTGTGGCAGTGAATAATAATTGGAATGCGTGCTAAGTGCGATTGTGATTTATATGAAAGTGATGGCGTTCCAATTGCTTGAGTTCCTATTACTGTCTCGTGATTGGGTGATTTGAATTGTGCTAATTTGCGGGAAGGAACCGAGGCGAGGTAAGTTTCTCGTGTGATGTGGCTAGGCCACCCTTGGGCGTATTTTCTTTCTAATAGGGGTTTAGGGGGTTGAATTTGCTGAGACATCGTCTCATCCCGGTTGTGGGATTAAAATTTCAGGTCCCTAAATGGCGGTCGTGGAGGACCCGAAGCCCTAAGTCTGAAAAGGTGGATACTGAAGTATCGGTGAACGTGTCCTGCTAGTTGGTTTTAGGATAGTTTTCCTTTTGTCGAGCTGGTCTATTTTGTAGACGGTCCAGTGTTGTATTTAAACCATTTGTGTTTGTAAAAGAGTGTTTGGTATTGTGATTGATCGCCTGCTTTTCTATCCCAAGTTAAATGTTGTCAGGGGATTTGTTTCGCTTCCGCATGCGTAATAAAAAGAATGGGTCGACGACATATCCTGGGATGTTGCATATTTGATCGACCGCAGTGGGATGTGCGCGCGCTCGGGGTTCGAGGCGTGACATCCCCGTTTAAGTGGTATCAGAGCATGGTCTGTATATGGAGTGATACGGTGCGATGAGTCATGGGATAGTTAGTAGGAAAGGCTTTTAATATGCCGATGCATGTGGTTGATAAATTTGTTTGGTAGCTTGTTTGTGGGGTCGCTCAAATTTCAACCTGATGTTGGAATCGGAAAACAGGTGTCTATAAAGAACCTATAGGATGAGTGACCAGGAGTGGAGGACTCCCTGGAGAAGGTCGGTAGGACCTATACCTCGGGGTAGGATGTTGACAAGAGTTGGTACCCGAGGTAGAGCGCAGGCTTAGACTAGCGCGAGTGTGAGAGTACCGTCGCAAGTCGGTACTGGGAGTGTAGCAGCATCAAATGATCTTGGTTTCGACGGGATTGTTCAGGTGCCAGTGTTCCTTGGAGGCTTGTTGGGTCAGTGAGTTTAGGACCATGTCGTTGCTGTTGCCGTTGTTTCTACCGCTACCAGTGTTGTGACTGTCGTTGTTGCCGTGCCTATTGAGGCCCAATCTGGAGTTGTGATCGAGGATTAAGCCTTCGTATCTGAGTCAAAGTTCAGTTTAGACAGAGATGAAAATCGATTGGGGAGAAAGGCCGATGTCAGAAGAAAGGTGCCTCGTTTCACCTAACTGGAAGAGTAGAATGAGAAAGTCAGTGCTTAACTCGATTGATGTATGCCGTGTCTGTAGGGAAAGACATTGATATGTTATGTGCTGTAAGAGGGAAATGACTTTTACAAGGGTCGCCAGTACAGTCTTTTGATCAGAGATTGCCTATATAGACAGATGGAACCACAACTGTTTCTGTCACCGCCGTTGATAAGACAGAACAGAGGAAGCATGCTTCAAGATGTTCAGTGGGGTACTTGGAATGGACCCCAGTGTAAGAAAGGGGGCATGATGTTCCTTGATGGGAGGTAGAGGACTCACCGATTGTGTGCCGAGTTTGTGGAAATGAGGCTTGAGTCAGCCTAGTATCAGGGTAAGAAGGGAGCATGATTTGAATGTGGCCAGCACAGCCGTCAGGTTAGTAACTGTCCGTGTAAGTTCAGGAGAGTGTAAGCACTGTTACTGCAAATAGAATGCCACTAGGATGGCTAGAGGAGAATGAAGGGATAGACCATGCATCAATCAGAAGAAGAATGTTTTTGAGATATTTTTATCAGAGTAGTGAGTAGAATTTTCAGTGAAGGTTGTAGGATTTCCGGATTGATAATAAAGTGATAGAAAGGTGAATATCTGATTATAGTTGTACCTGATGGGTTTGCTTAAGTATGACTTGGAAGTCATTTATAAAAGGGTTTGGCTCAAGAAGCTTTTTGTTATTTTGAATCGTGGTATTGATATAATTCAGTTTGTTCAGTTAACTTATGAAAGTTTTGAATTACTGAAAGTCAGAAAGGACCTTCGATCCTTGTTATTCGTCACTAAAGATGACCTGGTTTTGGTTGTTGGTTATCGAATTTTCATGGCAGCTGTAATGGATGTGTCAGTTGAGGAGCCGAATATGGAGAATATAATCGTGGTACATAAGTTTTCTAAGGTATTTGCTGAAGAATTGTCAAGTTTGCAGTCAGAAAGAGAAATAGAGTTCGTGATTGAAATAGCACCCGGAACAGAGCCAGTCCCTAAGGTTCCTTACTGGATGGTGTTACCCGAATTAAAAGAACTGACGGTGTAGATGCAGGAAGTGTTGGATAGGGGATTCATACTTTCCAGTGCATAACCTTGGGGAGCACCAGTTCTGTACATGAAGGAGAAATGTGGTTCGTTGTGGTTGTGTATCGATATTCCTCAAGATCAACTGGAGGTCAGGGTATCATCAATTGAGGATCAGGAAGAAGGACACACCGAAGTTAGCATCTCGTACCCGATATGGCAATTATGAGTTCGCTGTAATACTGTATGGTTTGATGGACACCATAGCTATTTGTTTGGGTCTAATGAACAGAATGTTTAAGGGTACTTGAATCAGTCTTGATCGTGTTCATTGAAGTTATCCTAGTATGTTCAAAGAGTGCTGAGGAGCACGAGAGACATTAGAAGATGATACTTCAGACCTTGAGGACTCTTCAATTTTATGCTAAGTTTAGCAAGTGCGAGTTTTGGATTACTCATGTGGCGTTCCTAGACCACGTGATTTCAGGAGAAGGAATCTCCATAAACCTTATCTAAGATTGAAGTAGTGGTCAGTTGGCCGAGATTGACTATAGTGACAGAGATTAAAAGTCTCTGGGGATTAGCAGAATATTACAGAAGTTTTATGGAAGGGTTTTCAACGTCATATTTGCAGTTGATTCGACTACTGAGGAAGTAAGAAAAGTTCGTGTGGACAGATAAGTGCGAGCGTAGTCTTCGAGGGCCTAAGAAGAGGCTGACTACTGCACTGTGCTGATTATTCCATCTAGTCCTAGAAGTTATGAGATCTGCAGTGATGTGTCGTTTAAAGGATTTGGTTGCTTGTTGATGCAGCATGATAGAGTTATTGCATATGCGTCCCGTCAGTTGAGATCTTGTGAGTTAAATTATTCGACGCACATCGTAGAACTTGCAGTAGTTATGTTCATTTGGAATTTTAAAGGCACTATCGGTACAAAGGAATATTTCATATCGTCAATGACTATCAAAGTCTCAAGTATGTATTTTCAAAAAGAGAGTTGAATATGAGACAGCATCACTGGATGGAACTCCTTAAGGATTATGACTATGATATTTTGTATCACTCTGAAAAAGGTAAGCAAAGTCGCGGATGCATTGAGCCGAGAGTCCTTAGTTGCACAGTTGGTACTCATGGATTGGATCTTATTTAAGAAAGTTCGAAATTTGATTTTCAAATCTAAGGTAGGCCACCTTTTGAATCTTATGTCTACCCTCAGAATTGAGCCGAAAGTTCATATCGTAATCAAAATGCTTCAGCGGACAGGTTCAGAAATTCAGGAGACTATAAGAGAATGCAGATGAGAGAGAGGTTGATTTGCAAATTTTTGAAGATAGAACGCTAAGGTTTTGAGGATGATTGTGTGTAATTGATGATGCAAAGATTAAAGAAGATATCTTATGGGAAGCTCATCATAGCAATTTCAACGTTGTCCAGACAGTACGAATATACCTTGTTTTGAGTGTGTGACATCCTGATTTTCAGACTCTGATTTCGATTGGTTAAATTGGGCATTTCATCGACGCGATCACAGTGTTTTTCTCCGAGTTGGCCACTTACGAGATAACTAGACTAGTTGGGTGAGTTATTAAGGACTTTAAGGCAAATAGACTAGAGAATCCGACCAGGGATCGACTTCTCGACCATGCTCATCTTTAGAGATCATTATGGCACAGTTAAAAATCGAATTAAGATTAGAGATAGGTCAGTTCGACTGAGATGAATGACCGATCGTGGGTGACTCCACTAAATTGGAAAACTCTCGTCGAATGATACTAATTTGATTTTACTGTCGTCTTGGTACCTTGTGTCCGTATTTGAATCATCGAGATTTTCACGACCCTCGAGAGTCGCCAATGTGTCAAGTGGATTCATCGTGGCTCGAAGAAAATCAACCACGGGTCAATTGTCCTAAAAAGCTCCGAAAACTACCTAGTAGCCTATGTCACACTAAAAGCGTGTCAGAGTGAAATTAACCGCCAATCTAAGTTCGATTTCAGAAATTGGAGATTCTGTCTTGTCACAAAGTGGGTACACCGAAGTGTGTGTATATCATATAAATCATCTGCATGGAGTGCCGGAAATGAATTGTATTTCAAATCTAGATCAGATATTCCAAGTTGGCAGAGCTTTCAGATGATTCTTTCTTAAGCAGGGCATAGCAGAGAGTGCAGAATTTCGATTGTTGAGATAAAGTAAGGGAAAGAAGGATCATAGGCCAGGGTCAGTACAATAGTCAGTGATTGCAGTTGTCGAGATTAGTGTCAGAGTTATATCAGATGTTGACTGGAGGTTCTCAGTTTCAGCAGATCAGTCAGATAGTTTCTTTTTAGTCAGTGCAGAGCAGAGTGTACAGGATTTCAGTCGGTTGAGATGAGATCAGAGATCAGAAAAATCGCAGGTCCAAAGTTGGTTCAGAAATCAATGATTCAATCGCAATTATCAGAGACAGTTTAGAGACCGCTCAGAACTGCCAGTTAGCTTCGCAAATTTTGTGTTGTAGACCTTTGTATTTTGGATCTGAAGTAGTTTGGGCAAGATAGCAGTGATCTAGTAGCATTGGCACAGAAGGAGCAACCTGAGAAAGAGAAGATGATATGAGATGACTATACCTCCACCTTTTTGTTAAGAATTGGTGAAGATTTAAATTTCGAGGACGAAATTTTTATAAGAGGGGAAGAGTTGTGACATCCCGATTTTCCAATTTTATTTTCAATAAATTGAGTCGGGCATTTCGTTGGCACGCATATAGTTCTTTTCCTTGAGTTGGCCACTCATGTGGAAACTGGTCTATCAGGTGAAGCCGTTGGGAAATTCTAATGCATCGACTCGAGAATTTGACCAGAAGCGACCTTCGACCGAGCTAATCTCTGCAAGGGTCATTATGGCACAAATAAAAATCGATTAGAGACCGGAGATAGGTTGACTCGACAGAGGCATGTGATCGAGTGTGGGTGATTCCACAAGATCGCACAATTCTTGTCGATCGACACTGGACCGACTTTTCTATCGATTGGGTACCCTGTGTTCGTATTTGAAACCTTGGGATTACCTCGACAACCGAAAGTCGCCAATGTTTCAAAGATGCACATTGTGGCTTGAGATGATCAATCACATGTCAAATGCATAAAAATTTCTAAAGGCTACCAGGTAGGTTGGGCCGCGCTAGTATTGTGCCAAAGTGAAATTAACCGTGGAATTGAGATCGAATTCGAAATTGGAAGTCCGGGTGTGTCACAAATCATTTCGGATCATTGGCTTATCTTTAGAAGATTTTTCATGTAATCGAGTTTTTCAGAAATTAAATCGATAATGGCTATTTTGGCTCGATAAATTAGTAGGCCGCGTTTGGTCGTACTTTTGGGACTTAAGTTGGTTTTTATGGACAAGTGAAGATGTGAATTGAAGCGTGGTGACATTGGGTTAATTTAATTGAGCTTCAATTGGATGGAATTGATTGAGAAATGATTGAATTAAATGTACAAGATTTTTTATGCGGAAAAATAAATTGCACCTATTGAAGAAGGTTGTGGGAGAGGAGATAGTGGAAGATGACATCATGTGGGTGATGTCATGCGATTGAAGCCAAGTGAATGGGGTGTTGACAAGTGGCAAGAGTCCATTGGCTCTCATAAAGTGGGGTTTTTTCTCTCTCACCTATCAACATCATCTTCTTGCTTGGACTTTGGAAGAGAGAGAGAGAGGGGGAGGGAGAGCTTCGGCCAAACCAGCAGCCGCCCGACCGCCCCCCTCGTCCACCGCTCGACCACTCGTCCGTCGTCGCCGCCGCCGCCCCGCGCCGCCTGCGCATCTCTGCCTGCTCGCCGTCGCAGCCCCGCGAGCTGCTCCGCCCAGCCGCCTCCGCCGCCTCCAGCTTCGTTCGCACGCCAGCAAGCCGAAGAAGGATTGAAACCAGCAGCTCCGCCTATCGCCGTTCGCCGCCAGCCGGAGCTCCTCGCCGTTGCAGCTCGCCGCCGTTCAACCGCTCGCGCCGCTGCCTCGCCTGTGCCTGGCCATCCGCGTCTGTCTCGGTTCGTGGGTTCCGAGAGCTGCCGGAGCTCGTCTCCAACCGCCGTGCACCGCCGTTCGTCGCCGCCAGCCATCGCCGTAGCTCCTCCGTCGTCCCTCCGCCCATCCCGGCGCCGGATCCGCCCATTCTCGACCTCAAACCGCCATGGATAGCAGCCAAGAAAAATGAGTATTGCAGCAGAGTTTTGGCCCGTTTTGGCCACCTTCCCGAGCCCGGATGCTCAGCCCGCTTTGAGGAAAGTCGATCCTCGCGTCGTCCTCGTCGTTTTGGTCCGCTCGGCTCACTAATCCAGTGAGTTTAACTCACTAAACCTCGCTTAGAGGGTTAATGATGCTTTAGGTGTGTTTAGTTTATGTTAAGTGTGATTAGGTGGTTAGTTTAATTTATTTAAGTGTGGATTATATTAATGTGTTTAATTAGCTTAAAGTGTGATTAAATTAAGGTTAAGGGAATGTTTACATTAATATAATCATTGATGTGACATAAAGGAATTTAATTTTGATTTATTTAAATATCTCGAAATTATTTAATAATTTAATAATATATTATTATTCGAAATTATTAAAATATTATTATTCAATTATATTCGGAATAAATTTAATTATTTATTAAATTCGAAAATTTTGTCGGGACCCTAAATTCTCGAATTTCATGCCGGTATTTGTTGTGTATTCGGATTTTGAAATTGATGGTCGGATATTATAAATTGAATGTGGATTGCGAAAAATATGAATATTATTATTTAATTAATTTTCGGAATAAATTTAATTATTTATTAAAATTCGAAAATTTCGTCGGGACCTTATACTCTTAGAATTTCGTGCCGATCCGCTGTGTATTTAGAATTTGAATTTGATGATTGATTGTGGCAAATTGAGTGTTGATTGGGATAAATAAGGATTTTACTCATAAAAACCCAAATGTCGGGTTTTGATGCAAAAATTGGATTTTAATGATTATATTAAATAGTGGGGTTTGAAAAAGTGAGATATTGGCCTTTTGGTTCGAAATTAGCGTATCCCCACACACGTAAATAATTTATGGAATATTTTTAATATGAAGAAAAATAGCCGGGATCACTATTTTAAGTGGAAGCGTTGAGTTAAATGCAAAGTGTCCGGGGCCGAGTATGCTTTGGCTGTGTGATAACTAAGAGGAATCGCCCCGGGCTATTGAGCCGGACTTGCCCTTATATGGGATGCCCACGCGGTGGTAATGCGGGTCGCAGTTGATTTCGGGGCCCATGCTCCTTCGGGAACGCCGTCGACGTATCGACGAAGCCGCGCTCCAAGGTGGGGAGGCGATGCCTGGCTATATGCCAGTAGATAGCCGAACACCGAGTAGGCTATGCCCTTGTGTGGCAGTGAATAATAATTGGAATGCGTGCTAAGTGCGATTGTGATTTATATGAAAGTGATGGCGTTCCAATTGCTTGAGTTCCTATTACTGTCTGTGATTGGGTGATTTGAATTGTGCTAATTTGCAGGAAGGAACTGAGGCGAGGTAAGTTCTCTGTGTGATGTGGCTAGGCCACCCTTGGGCGTATTTTCTTTCTAATAGGGGTTTAGGGGGTTGAATTTGCTGAGACATCGTCTCATCCCGGTTGTGGGATTAAAATTTCAGGTCCCTAAATGGCGATCGTGGAGGACCCGAAGCCCTAAGTCTGAAAAGGTGGATACTGAAGTATCGGTGAACGTGTCCTGCTAGTTGGTTTTAGGATAGTTCTCCTTTTGTCGAGCTGGTCTATTTTGTAGACGGTCCAGTGTTGTATTTAAACCATTTGTGTTTGTAAATGAGTGTTTGGTATTGTGATTGATCGCCTGCTTTTCTATCCCAAGTTAAATGTTGTCAGGGGATTTGTTTCGCTTCCGCATGCGTAATAAAAAGAATGGGTCGGCGACATATCCTGGGATGTTGCATATTTGATCGACCGCAGTGGGATGTGCGCGCGCTCGGAGTTCGTGGCGTGACACAAAGCATATCACATCTTTGCTAGATTCAACATCTTCCATTGATCTTTTTTGGAAATGTTGCTTGCTTTGCTTTTTCTAGTTCAATCTTTTTCCTTTTCTATTCAATTTCTTTACCATGAGAGCCAACTCCTCCTCGTCCATGTCATCGTCTGTGTCTATATTATCAAAATCAACATTAGACTTAAGTGCAATTAACTTCTTACTTTTTGGATCCTCTTCGTCATTGATCTATTCCATTTCGTACGATTGGAGAGTGCTTATCAGCTCATCAATAGAGAGATGCATGATTCTTTGTGTCTCCCTGATTGATGTTTTCAAATGATTTCAATCCTTTGAAAGGCCTCGCAGAAGCTTGTTAACCTTTATTGGAGTAGAAATTGGTTGACCTTGATATGCCAACCCATTTACAATTCTTATAAATCGACTGAACATATCTCCAATAGACTCTTCTAACTTCATTCTAAAGGATACATTGGCCAAGTAAGATATTTATTTTTGTTTCATTTACACGATCTGTTTCTTCATAGGTGACATGAAGTCTATCCTAGACTTTTTTAGCTGTTTCACATGAAGAAATTTTGTTATATTCAGCAGGGGACAAAGCATAGTGTAAAGAATAGATGACCTTTGCATCAAGAACCTATCTCTTGGTAATTTCTGCTTGGTTGGTTTCCTAAGCATCACTGTCTAAGACTTCTTTTCCCTTGTCAGATGCTGAAGTTGCCTTTGGGTAGATTCTTTTTTTCTATAACATCCCATTTCAGAGGATCTCTGCATCTCAGGAATGCCTTCATATTATTCTTCTGCATACTATATTTTTTTTTCCATCAAAATAAGGTGGCCTAATTTTTTTTTCTTTTGGTTGGTAAGGTGACCTAATATTGCTCTGCCCCTCAATGAGTCCTATTGCTAAACAACTAGCTATAGAAGATTTTTAGCTCAGAAGTATAAACACTTCAATAGATGAGCACATGGCTCTAATTTCAATTGATAAAACTAGTACGAACATCTAGATGGGGGTGAATAGGTGTCTGAATGGATGTTTGAAAACTAGAATAAATTTTGAACAAAGTTTGAGAACCAAACAGAGTTTGATAAATAAGTCTTCAGACTTCTGATGAATATTCATAATCAGGTTAGAGATGAAATAATTTTTTTTTGTGATACTTAAAAATATGCAACGGATTTAAATGAAAAGAGTTAAGGGAAGAGAAAATGACATATGGAATTTATAGTAGTTCGGTTTAGATGAAGTCTACACCAATTCACTCACGCTGACAGCCTTCTGCTTGGAATGCACTATAGTATCAATAGAGAAGTGCAATATTTCTAGTGCAAACACTCAGTGAAAGATTCATTTTCCCTCACTAAGTCACTCTTCTTGTGATTTTCTCTCTTAAATACAATTTGTAAGAATTGTTGATGAAGAACGAGTGATTGGAAAGGCTTTAGACTTTGCAATTTCAATTTTCACGCACATTCTAAAATAGACCGAATGACCTCCTTAAATACTCCTCCACGCCTCATTAGCTGTTGGCATTTTCCAGAGGAATTTTTTCCAATCAATTTGTTGGATAGAATCGATTAAGGAAATTTTATAGCCATTTGAAGATTGAGATAAAAGTCCGTTGATTCTAGTCTCCTATATAATCAGAATTTAGGTTTCCATAAGTAGATGCTTCCCAAAAGGGAACTTGTGTTCAAGATTAATTTCATCAATTTGTAATTAATTCCATTAATGTATTTATAAAAGGTAAGTGGGATTCTTTGCCAGAGAGTCAAATATTGAAGAATAAATCCCTATTATGTTTATTCGGAATCCTTATCGCAAGATCAATAAATCTGAGTTTGATTATATTTTTTTTTGGACTTGGTTTAAGTTTGGATTGCGTTAGAGTGGAAAAGACTTCTGGAGTGAATAGACTTTGGTAAGAGTTCGCGATATAACTTCAGAAGTATATTATTCTTCAGAATAAGAATAAGAACAAGAAAATTTTGTTAACTTCAAAATTTGGTAGGAGTTTTCTCAACACTCGATACCATGTTCATGTTCAAATTGCAAGATGCCATATGCTTATCGTATCACATATTGAAATGCCACAATAGACTTGAATCTACCTATGTCACTGACTTACAAGTTGCAAAAGCTGGCTTTTTCGTTGATTGTTTAGCGAGGAAAGAAGAGTGGAATTATTCTGGCATCCTATCCGAGGACAAGCTTCAACCAAGTCAGCTTTTTACGGAATTATGTTGGCTTATGCAGAACATATTTCATTTGGTACGGTTCAGTACTTCAGATTTTTGATGACACAGATCGAGAAAGGGCTATGCATTAGAGATTGTAAAATTTCATCATAATTGTTTATTTAACAATAGCTTTTTGAAACTCGTAAACAGATCAAGCTTTGGGCGTCAATGGTTTGGAGCTTAGACTTGTGGCAACAATGGGGCTTTTAACCGCATACTTTCCACTATCGTCCATCCAACTGAGAGAACCAGACACCACAGTCTGTTTCATCTGTTTTGGACCTTCTATTGTCAGCTTATAGCTCAGCTTCTCATACTTCTCTTTAAATGTCAATTTATCTGGCACGATACTGACCTTGAATCCCTCCATCGGATTCACCTCTGCTGTGTAGGTTGATGCCCCAGCTCCCACATTCGTCACTGTCCTGTAGAAGTCTTGCACCGTCGGAGAGTCTGAGCTGTTCGAACTAAAGAAGGCAATGAAGGAAGGGTAGTTCAGGTCCAGCTGTCTTCATGGGGGCGTGCAACAATACAGTCGAACTGAAAAAGCTCAGCCCATCTGATATTGTTGTTTGTGAGGACAAGCGTGGACTTGTAAGAAATCAAATCCAAAATGTCGGTGGAGCAAAAGTCGCTGGTGGTGAGTCCACTACAGCCGCTGGATTATTTTGAGGCCATCCAGCCAGGATCAGTGTGCCAGGAGCCAGAATGTCGGGCTTCAGGACGACCGGGCAACTTGGGGATGGGCCACGAGAGCTGTAGTCTGCCAAGCTCGGAGCAGGCTTGCTTCCGATGAGTGTTTTCCGAAATTGGATGCTTGCTGTTGGCTTGGACGAGTTCATGATGTAGGCTTTGACGGTATCACCATCTGCAGGACTCAAAAAGATTGTAGGGAATGAGGTAAGAACGGAGAAGTTGGGGTAGGAGCTGTTTACTATGAACACACCACCAGCGACTTTTGCTCCACCGACATTTTGGATTTGATTTCTTACGAGTCCACGCTTGTCCTCACAAACAACAATATCAGATGGGCTGAGCTTTTTCAGTTCGACTGTATTGTTGCACGCCCCCATGAAGACAGCTGGAGATTTACTCAGGGACGGGTCGCCTGGAAAGAGAGTTGAGCCTGCAATCGAGACTCCGTCGCCGAGAGTAATGGTTCCCCCGAAGTCACGGTCTATTTCCCCGGCAGCAACAGTTATGGCCCAGGGAATCCCGTTGTGCAGGGTCTGGAGGAAAGGTCCCTCATTTCCCGCGGACAATGATACAAAGATCCCTCTCTCTATGGCTGCATATGTGGCTATTGCAATCGAGTCCTCATACAATGGAACACCATCAAAGCCTAACGACAAGGACAAGACATCGACGCCATCAATGATGGCTTGATCGACTGCAGCGAGGAGATCAGCAGCGTAAAAGCCTTCATCCCACAGGGCCTTGGACATGGCCACTCGGGCCAGTGGAGCCACGCCAGAGGCAGTCCCTGGAGCATAGCCGAAGTAGGAGGCATCCGCAACATAATTTCCAGCTGCCGTGGTGGATGTGTGGGTGCCGTGGCCATCAGTGTCACGCGAAGAGTTCAAGGAGATTGTAATGTTGGGATTTTTGGCTACCAAGGCCTTGTTGAAGAACCGGGCTCCGATGAGCTTTTTGTTGCACATCGAAGCATTGAATTGGGTCCCAACCTCACATTCGCCTTTCCATTTTGACGGAATTTGTCGTCATTCCGCCATCACTGAAGCTCGGGCTTTCCGGCCAAACACCCGTATCGACAAGCCCAACTATGACATCCTTGCCATAATCTGAAGTAGGCCATGCCCCAGAATTAGAATTCAAGCCAAGAAATTGGGTCGAATGAGTCGTATCGACTTTACCAGGCAAATCCTTCATGGAAGAGATGTAGCCCGGAGAGTTCTTGAGGGCCTCAAGCTCAAGAGGAGAGAGACTAGCACTAAAACCCTGCATGACATGAGTGTAACTGTAGATGAGCTTAGAAAAAGTGGGTGTGGCAGTGGTTTTGGCTCTAACTTTAGGATTAGGACTTTGCACTAGCGATGAAACGGTGGCCAAGAACCAGCTATGGTGGTCAGAGAAGGCTTTGGGCATGGAGGATAAGTCCATGTGGATAATATAATTGTCGGACTGCCCCGTTGTCGAGGCAAAGCAGAACATGGTCAGAATTAGGAGCGTCATCAAGGATGAATGAACGCGATCAGCCATGATCGATTGAAGTGAGCTAGTTTTAGAGTACAGCTGAAGCTTTGTGCCTTTATATAGGGAATAGAGATGTATAGGAGGCCCAAAGAGAACCTCAACATAGTCGTCCATAACTAGTTAATTGGTATGTTGATTTGTTTGGTGTCTTATGGCGGACCCTGATCTCAATGATCTATTCTCAACCTATGGACGTATTCCACGACAAATCGAAGGACGATAGGGGGAGACAAAAGGATTGGAAAAATGTATGCGTTTTTATTGAAGTCACATTGCTGTCGGGTGTTAGTCGACTTTTTATTTTACCTTGTGATTGGAAATTGAGGGATGCTCCACTTGTTTTTGCTCCGTACCACCTTATATTTTCGACACCGCAGAATAAAAAATAATCCAAGTGGGAGCATCCTTTTCAAAATTACTTTGGAAATTTGGAGCGCCAATAGGGGGACTTCGTGCAATTATCTCTTCGTTTAGAGGGACACGCACATATAGAATCGCTAAGAATCCAGAGCATGATTTTTGGTCGATATTGATGGGCTTATGTTGCAAGATCATAACATCTCAATCTTTATCAAGTTTCTTTAGCAACTTCATGGTTTATCTTAAGGGCGAAGATGTGAGGGGTTGTAAGACAAACTCTCACTTGAGGAGAATTGATAAGTTGGGTAGCAATTGATATACTGTAATTAACCCACAACTTATCACTTGATATGTTAATTGGCTTGAATTTAGACGTTCTCTTGATAATCTTTCAAGATTATCCTGAGAAATTTTCCAATTAATTCTAAATATATCATACATATGTCTTTAATGGGGGATGTTAGACGGAGTCCCAAACCGAAGAATTGATGTGGTGAGTAAAGTGAATAAAATTATTTGGCCTTACTATATCGGCTTAAGTTTTGAGTGAATGCTTAAGATGAAAACTCTTTCATGATGATATATTCTCTTACCATGGGGTACAACCGTGCACCAAGTCGAAACGGAAAGTACTAGCGAAGGCACCTTAAAGAACTTTAAAGGATAGGAATCCACCCACCGTGCTCCTCGATTGTGCAACCAGTGTCTCCGTCACTCGTGGTTTCGCCAGGAAAGAGGACTAAAACGTAAAGATCAATTGCAATATGAGGACAAACATCATAAAAGAGTCTTTCCGTGGCCACCGACGTCTTATCAGATCCTAAATAATATCGTTCTTGAACACATCTGTTCGGCTTCTTTCGAAAATTCGAACTTCGTGCTTCTGTTTTTCTTCCCCTTTTCTTCTTCTTTGAAGAACTGATCCTTGCTGTGATTGGATCTGATGGTTCCCAGGCTTGAAATCGTCAAACACGAATAATATTTTAGTTCACAACGTCCGCGTTGTAGATTCACGGGGGACCAAAGGAGTCGAGATGAGAAATATATTTTTTTGTCCAGGATAGCTGACATTTCAACAAGAGGATAAAAAGGAAAAATTGATTCATTTATCTTGCAGTAGCTGTTGAAGTTAAGTTTGGCAAGGGGTCCCTATTGATAAATTTGTCAACATCTAGAAAAGAGACGAGAGAAAGTGGTTCCTCATTTAATATTGCAACGCTTGGAGAGGAAGGAATCATGCTCCCACTTTAATAATACTACTTAAAAAGCATTCCTTTTTTTTTTTCTTTCCACCTTTTGTTGTTTTCTTGTCCCGTGATTCCAAGGAGAAATCATCAAAAGGAGGCCGGTAAGGACGTGCATTTGGATCGAAGCGGGTGAGAATCAATGTAAAAGGAGGCAAGCACAATTTTCCAAGTCGAAGGGTTTCACCACTTTAGGATGATGTACCAACCTCAATGTGAACATCCTTCGTCCGCTTGAGTTTTCGCGTTGATGTTCTTTCTTGCTGTCAGTGAAATTTGTCTTAGGGCCTTCGACCTAGACTAGGGATGGCTATGGAATGAGGTGGGAACGGGTTGTCCCTCGTCGCGTTCCTACCTTCTAGATCATTAGGGATGCCTCGTATTTGCTCAAGACCTAGTCTTCCCCCTACATCAATAGTTATTTATCTTTAGTTATAAAACATCACAGAAATCCTGTATTTAAAAGAGAGAGAGAGAGAGAGAGAGAGAGAAATGATTGTCGAGTAGTACTTCCTTAACTTCATCTGTCTTTTATAAAATATTATTATATAAAACTAAACTTTAGTAGTTGAAATAAAAGTTGCAGAGCAGGGAGAGTTGGGGAGGCAAAGCAAGAATGAAATGCGACCAAAATGGGCAGTTTTGTATCGAGCAATCTCATTAATTATTACTCAAGCTCTGGCTGTAGTCTTCATCTTATGAGCTTTTATCCAAACAAGTAGTTGATAGTCTACAGTGACAGAAAGTTTTCGCACGTTAGACTTAGCTCCAACGGACATGTCGGCTACTACTAACAAAATTGGGAGCCAGACTGACTTCTTCATGTAAAATAAATTCCAAAGATTTGATTTGAAAAAAAAAATGCACAGATTCAGGAACTAAAAGTAATATTTTACCTTTTTATAATAACGCTTAAAGGGCATATCATTTAATTTAGGGGAAATTGCATTTCCGGTGTTTGTTAAATTTAGTGAATTAACTTTTGGTGATTATACTTTTTTTCCCTACAATACTAGTCCTTATGCTACTCTCCTACGACAATTTAAGTCCTCCTGACAAATTTTCGTTCGTAATTCACCGGAAAATGCTAAACAACGTCGGTTATATTGACATGCAGCACTTATGTCCGCAAACCTCTTAAATTTCTTTAACTTTTGGTCCCGTACTTTAGGAACTATCGAAATTAGTCCATGCACTTTGTTTTAGTAAAAAAATTAGTCATCATACTTTCTCCAATGAAAACTTAATTACTTTCATCATCAAGATCAACTTAATTGGTCATTCCTACGTTGCAAGTACATCCAATTAGATTGTAGCCCATCAAGTTTTTTTTTTTTTCACTATATGCAACAATGACATCTACACATCCCTCGATCACAGACTTACCTAGGGATAAGAAATAATATAACTTATTACTCACTAGGGGTGAGCATGGTCCGGGTTGGGCCGGTCTACCCCATAATCCTAAGATCAACCTGCATAGTGCTGATCCTTAATTTTTGAGACCGGGGATTAACCTTGTTTCGCTTGGGACCGATGACCGGACTGACCAAGTGGGTTCGGTTCGGTTTCAGGGTCAACCTGGGATCGACCGATAATTTTTTGTTTCTTTTTTTGTACTCATTGAAAAAACGATTGAGGATCGGACTGACCTAATGGGTTCAATCCAATTCTGGGGTTAACCTGGGACCAACTAATAATTTTTTTATTTCATTTTTTGTACTTCTTGAAAGGGCAACCGAGGATCGGACCAACCCAATGATTTCGATGACAAGCAAGGTCAACTAAGAAAGGCAAGCGCTTAGGGTCGAGTAGGGTGAGCGTCAAACAAAGTGAGCATCAAATATTGAGCAGGGAGCAACAAGTCAAGCGAGCATCGAGTGACGAGCGGCACGAGTGACTCAAAGTGAGCGAGGTGAGTATCAAATGACAAGCAAAGAAGTTGTTTCTTTTGATTTTGGCAAATTAAAGACTAAGAGGACAAATAAGACAAAAGAGAACGAGTACTAGAGAAGGATGCCATAAGGAGCTATTTATGCCATTTTGGGTGTTGTGAGGACTCTTCCCAAAAACATTTTATTCATTCGTAAATTATGATTATTGACGCCGTAAAAGACATTAAAAATCTAAGTTATTAAAGAACAATGTAAAATTACTTGAACTTCTTACTAAATAACTATTTAATGTTGTTGATGTCGTTTTTTTTAAGGTTCTCTTTATATAAAAAAATTATAAATAATTATAAATAAATAAATAAAATATATATATATATATATATATATATATATATATATATATATATATAGTCAGAGTTGGTCCGGATTGGATCGACCCTAAACTCTCAAGACCGAGGACCAACTCACATAGTGTTGGTCCAGGAATCCTAGGACCAAAGACCGACCCAGTTTCTCTGGGAATTGGATTAGGATTGGCAAGGTTGGGCCGGTCCAAGGTTGGTCCAGGGTCATGTGACATCCTGATTTTCTGATTCTATTTTTGATTGAATAAGTTGAGCTTTTCGTTGACGCACCTATAGTCTTTTTTTTTTTTGAGCTAATCACTCACGAGATAACTAATCTATCTGGTGAAACCGTTAATGATTTTAACACAATAGATTTGAGAATTCGACTAGAAATCGATTGTTCGATCGTATTAATCTATAAGGATTAATACGACACTGTCAAAATCGATCAGAGATTGGAGATATGTCGATTTGATAGATGTATGTGATTAAAGTGTGGGTGATTCCATCTAATTGCAAAATTCTTGTCGAATAGCACTAAACTGATTTTTCTTTCATTTTTGTACCCTATGCTCGTATTTAAAATCTCAAGATTTTCACAACAGCCGAGAGTTGTTAATGAGTCGAAGATGCACAATGTGGCTTGAAAATACTCGACCGTGGGTCAATTGCACTAAAAATTCCTAAAAGCTATCTAGTAAATTAGGTCAAGCTAAAATCATGCTCGGTTGAAATTAACTGCGAATTTGAACCCCATTTTAGAAATTGAAAGTTCTCAAATGATGAAATTGGATATTTTGCAAAGATTTTGAGGCATTGGTGGCCCCCCTTCAGCTGCAGCAGCCTCCTTCTTCTTCTTTGGCTTGCTTTCCCCATTGTTGGGGTTATTTGAGCTCAAGAAATCCAGAGAGAACCAGCCAGCACCCTCTTGCCCATCAATTGTCCTTGTTGCCCATCGTCCGAGTAGCCGAGCGCTGTTGAAGCCCCATGCATGCTTGCAAGCTGCGAATCGCCCGTGCCAACTGAGTCCCTGCTCGCGTGTCCCTTTTTGCTCGAGCCGCTATCTCGACGCCCTCGAGTTGTTGTTTGCTGTATGCCAAGGCCGTTCTAGCCATTGTTTGCCGCCATCGAGCTTGCTAGGAGCCATTGCAGCTGCCGCCGTCCCGCCTTATTGCTTCCAGCTGCCTTAGTAGCTCCTTTCGGCCTTGGACAGAGGCCGAAGTTTAGCAAGGGTTGAGAGCTTCGAGGCCCGTTTTAGGCCCCGCCCGGATCTCTGTTGGTGTCGCTCCAAACTTGGTTCTTACTCGCCTTGGCATTGCCGTTGTCATGAACTCATCGACCCACAAAACCAGTGAGTTTACTTGCTAAACTCTGCTTAGGGAGTTAATGATGCTTAATAGGTAATTAGATTAGGATAAGTACGGATTATGTAGTTAGTTAGTTTTGATTAGTGATTTAATTGCTTAATTATGATTGTTAGGAGGTTAGAATAGATTAATTAAGGGCTAGACAGAGTGTAGTATTTAATTAGATAGGTGCATATTTTTCTAGGCCTGTTTTTTAGGTGGTTAGATTAGCATTTCCAGCCTAGGCTTGTATTTATTGGATTAAATTGCATTCATTTAATTATTTTTTCTATTTATTCAATTATCTAATATTTTTCAGAAATTATACCGGGATAGCTGGTGATTGGAATTTCGTGCTGATTGCAGTGGTGTGCTTAGTTTATGCAATTGAGTGTTAATTTGTGCAAATTGAGTGGTGATTGTGATTTTGAGTATTTATTTCAAAATTACGAAATTTTCTAATTAATTAGAAATTACCAGGTGTCGAGTTTTGACATCGAAAATACTTTTAAATACTATATCAAATAGTGAGATTTTAAAAGGAAAAATATCAATTTTTAAAGTTCGATTTGACTGTATACCTACACACGATTATTTTCACCGGGTGTTTTTAATACGAAGAAAATATGCTAAGTGCATCATCTTAATTGAGACATTTGAGTGCAATGCACGATGTCCTTGGCTGGAATTGAATGATCGTGTGTTGGTTAAGAGAACCTGTTCTTGATGTGCGTCAGGTGGACGTTGCCACGCTCAAGGGATGAGGTGAAGCTTGGCTACGCTAGAGGACCGATGTGCGTTGGGTAAAACTGCCTGTGCGGGTAGTAAGCACTTAGAACGTGTGAAATTGATTGAGATAAATGTATCGGATTATGGAACAAAATTATGTGGCACGGATTCGGACGTATCATAATGATTTGACCTATAATTATGACTCCTGTGATTGATTGAGACGTTTCAATTGATGTGTGCGCCTGTTATATGCATTGATTATACGAACTGTACTGACGTGTAGGGAGGAACTGAGATGAAGTAAGTCTTATGTGATGTGTGGTTAGATTATCTCTAGGCATATTTTCTTTCTAGTTAGGGTTTAGGGGGTGAACTTGCCGATATATTGTCTCACCTCGTCGTGGGCTCATTCTTTTTAAGTCCTTAGATGGCAGTCTCTCCAATACATTTTGGTCAGCCTTAGGGGGTTACCAAGTAGAGCATAGACGTCCCTATTCCCCGGAGCCATTGGGTCTATGAGTTTGTTGTGACCACTGTTTGGGTCGATGAGAGCCTACCTCAGAGGGTACCTCATCGATTCAGGGCATGGTTTCGCCATGGACTCAATGGGTATAGGGTAGGTTCCTTTCAGGGTTTTGATATCCCCGCCATTGCGGTCAAGCCGCTCTAGGTGAGGGTGCAGCTGACCCTCCTAATGGGGTTGTGGAGGACCTGGAGGCCTCGGAGCCTATGGAGGTGGAGTCTGAAGAATCGGTGAATGTGTCCGACTAATAAGTTGTAGGACGACTTCTTTTTGAAAGCTGATCTTTTTGTAGACAGACTAGTTTATATATAAAAGTGTTTTGTGAAAATTGTATCATGCTTTTTTATCCCATATTTGTGTTGTCTGGGGTTTTGTTTATATGCTTTCGCATGTGCAATAAAAAAAAATAAGGGTCGGCAACAATGCCCTGGGATGTCGTAATTTTATCGACCACTGAGGGATGTACGTGCGCTCGAGGTTCGGGGCGTGACAAGTCAACCCTGGACTAATGCTCACCCTTAACACTCATGGCATTCTCGGGTGATGAGATCATTCCTTAATTAACAAAGTGATCCTAATCATCACTAATGGTCTAATGGGCAAAATAACTCAGATCATAGTAATACCAACAAGTTCGCATACCATTGACCGTAAGGACTCTTTTATCTGATGGGGAGGCCAAAAATAACGGAGTGTCATGTCAAGTGGTTAAGAAAAATTTTCATTTAGTTATTACTAGTGAAGGTATCAATATTAGTTGTAAAGATTTATAGACAGGAACTTCATTTTTTAAGTAATAGCCGGTGCAAATTAATTGTTACTTGGGATAGAGATGTGAATAATTGCATTTTGCGGTTAATTTTACTCATGCGCGTTTTTAGCGTGACCTAGGCTACCGAGTAGTTTTTAGAAATTTTTAGTGCAAATGACCCGTGGTTGATTTTCTTCGAGCCACAATGAACCCACTTGACATATTTGTGATTCTTGGTTGTCGTGAAAATCTCGATAATTCAAATACGGATACAGGGTACCAAAACGATAGAAAAATTAGTCTAGTGCCAGCTGACGAGAATTTTCTAATTTAGTGGTGTCACCCATGATTAGTCACACATCTCAGTCGAGTCGACTTACCTCTAATCTTAAATCGATTTTTAACTGTGCCATAATGGCCTCTAAAGATGAGCACGGTCGAGAAGCCAATTCCCGGTCAAATTCTCAAGTCTATCGCATTAAAATTCCTTAATGGTTTCCTTAGATAGTCTAATTATCTCGAGAGTGATCAGCTTTGAGAATAGTCTTATAAGCGTGTCGATGAAATGCCCGATTTATTCAATAGAAAACATGATTGAAAATCTAAGATATCACAATATAATAATATAAAAGGCAAGTAATAATTTAAAAATAATCGTACGAGTTAAAGAAGGAAAAAAACTTACGCGCCAAAATTTGAAATACAACTACTTGAGTCTAGAAGGGCTTTCGGAAGGATGTTCCTACAAGAAGGTTGAACTGATGAGTCTACTTTTTCATAGACTTTAACCAGATGCAAGTGTAATATTCAATTTTTCACAAATGAACTTGAATGATCCTCTCCAGTGGCTTGGTGAAAGTATTTGCCAGTTGATTTTTCGAATCAATGAATCAGACATTGATTTCACCATTTTGTACATTGTTTCTTAAGAAATGATGGCATATTTCAATATGTTTTGCCCTTAAATGGAGAATATACGCTATGACTTCCTCCTCTGATTCGCGTCCCAAACATATTTATAGTCAAAAGAAAGCCCTTCAAACATACTACAGGAATCCCAACTTGACCGTCCCAAAATCAAGCTAAAAAATGACGAAATACGGGCCAAAAGCTACTGGACAAATTCTGTTCACTACACATGGAAAACTATGAAATTTTGTTTTGGACAAACTATAAGCTCAAATCGCGATCCATAAAATCTTATGGCTCAATTTCTATGAAAATATGTGGCTCAATGACTCCAAAATCAGACTTCACCGCTCGATTTTCTAAAAATTTCGAATTTGAGCCATAAACCTGTAAATTACTTCAATTGCACGAACTAGGGGCCTAATCTCTTACTGGGCGCTGTGTTATAGAGTCGAGTTGGCTTGGCGAGGCATGTGCAACATCCACGTGCCAAAACCCCTTTCCTTTCTTCCCCTTTCTTGTCTTCCTCTTCTTCTTCTTCTCTTTCTTTCTTTTCTCCTCTTTCTCCCGAAGTGGTTCAGCTCTTTAAAGTGAGCGACCACTGCCCACCCCTCTCTCTTTTCTTTCTTTTTCTTTTTCTTTCTTTTTGACTTTTCAACCCTTCTTTTGTTTTCTTCTTTTGGGCCCACCAGCCAAATATTTCAAAGAGAGGTGTTAAATGTGGCAATTAGGAATTGCGATCCCTGTTTTGGAGTTTTAAAGAAGCAGCAGGGAGGTGAAGAGAGTCGGAAAGAGAGACGATGTCGTCCAAAATCCCTAAAACGGGCTAATTGGAACTACAGGCAAACTAAAATGTTGTTTATCTGTAGCACGAAGACATCTATAGAAACTAAATTGAAGATGCCACTCCGCCCCAAGCATGAATCGCATGGTTAGTGGTAAAATTAAAAGGTGAAGACGGATGGAAAATTTGGGATAAGCAACTTAAGATGAATTTCATTAGGCGAAAAATCTGTAAAACCTGATGACATTGATTTCGTTTGTCGACTTGTCTCGGCATTTTCGTTACTCATGGGTTCTTAATGTCATCCCTTTCGAAACAAGCTTCAGTGGGAACTAATTCGCTAAATGCCCTCGATCTGTGATGAGACGCAAACTCAAGTTTTTGGTTAATTGGGACAATATTCTGTCCTTCGGCTAGATACCATGCTCATATTCAAATTGCAAGATGCCATATGCTTATCGTATCACAGATTGAAGTGCCACAATGGGCATGAGACTTGAATATACCCTTGCCACTGACTTACAAGTTGCAAAAGCCGGCTTTTTCGTTGATTGTTTGGCGAGGAAAGACGTATGGAATGATCCTGACATCCTATCCGAGGACAAGCTTCAACCAAGTCAGCTTTTTACGGAATTATGATGGGAGATGCAGAACACATTTGATTTGGTACGGTTCAGTATTTCAGATTTTTTATGACAGAGATCGATAAAGGGCTATGCGTTAGACATTGTAAAGTTTCATCATAGTTGTTTATTTAACAAAAACTTCTCGAAACTGGTAAACAGATCAAGCTTTGGGCGTCAATGGTTTGGAGCTTAGACTTGTGGCAACAATGGGGCTTTTGACCACATACTTTCCACCATCGTCCATCCAACTGAGAGAACCAGACACCACAGTCTGTTTCATCTGTTTTGGACCTTCTATTGTCAGCTTATAGCTCAGCTTCTCATACTTCTCTTTGAATGTCAATTTATCTGGCACGACACTGACCTTGAATTCCTCCATCGGATTTACCTCTGCTGTGTAGGTTGACGCCCCAGCTCCCACATTCGTCACTGTCCTGTAGAAGTCTTGCACTGTCAGAGAGTCCGAGCTGTTCGAACTAAAGAAGGCAATGAAGGAAGGGTAGTTCAGGTCCAGTGATGGGTTTGAACAATTGTAGGAAGAGGACCTGGTGACCATTTGAATTTGCTTCGATGTGTAATTCTTTGCACACATGAGGTTTACATAGTCTTGGGGCGTCACGTCGTATATGAGCCCAGGGTCTAATGCCTTGTTCGGATCGACATGGCCGGCTCCCATCCCTACAGGGCTTGCCGGTTTGTAATCATTCCCAATATCTTTGATAGGGCTATTTGTGCTGTCCCTTGTATATGATGTAGTCATCATGGCCGACCGGATGGCTGCGGGGCTCCAGTCGGGGTGCACTCCCCTCAGGAGCGCAGCCACTCCAGCTATGTGTGGGCATGCCATCGATGTTCCTGACAAGAGGTTGAAGTCGTTAAATAGTTTATGTGAGTCCACTACAGCCGCTGGATTATTTTGAGGCCATCCAGCCAGGATCAGTGTGCCAGGAGCCAAAATATCGGGCTTCAGGACGACCGGGCAACTTGGGATGGGCCACGAGAGCTGTAGTCTGCCAAGCTCGGAGCAGGCTTGCTTCCGATGAGTGTTTTCCGAAATTGGATGCTTGCTGTTGGCTTGGACGAGTTCTTGATGTAGGCTTTGACGGTATCACCATCTGCAGGACTCAAAAAGATTGTAGGGAATGAGGTAAGAACGAAAAAGTTGGGGTAGGAGCTGTTTACTATGAACACACCACCAGCGACTTTTGCTCCACCGACATTTTGGATTTGATTTCTTACAGGTCCACGATTGTCCTCACACACAACAATATCAGATGGGCTGAGTTTTTTCAGTTCGACTGTATTGTTGCACGCTCCCATGAAGACAACTGGAGATTTACTCAGGGACGGGTCGCCTGGAAAGAGAGTTGAGCCTGCAATCGAGACTCCGTCGCCGAGAGTAATGGTTCCCCCGAAGTCACGGTCTATTTCCCCGGCAGCAACAGTTATGGCCCAGGGAATCCCGTTGTGCAGGGTCTGGAGGAAAGGTCCCTCATTTCCCGCGGACAATGATACAAAGATCCCTCTCTCTATGGCTGTATATGTGGCTATTGCAATCGGGTCCTCATACAATGGAACACCATCAAAGCCTAATGACAAGGACAGGACATCGACGCCATCAATGATTGCTTGATCGATTGCAGCGAGGACATCAGCAGCATATCTGCCTTCGTCCCACAGGGCCTTGTACATGGCCACTCGGGCCAGTGGAGCCACGCCAGAGGCAGTCCCTGGAGCATAGCCGAAGTAGGAGGCATCCGCAACAAAATTTCCAGCTGCCGTGGTGGATGTGTGGGTGCCGTGTCCTTCAGTGTCACGCGAAGAGTTCAAGGAGATTGTAATGTTGGGATTTTTGGCTACCAAGGCCTTGTTGAAGAACCGGGCTCCAATGAGCTTTTTGTTGCACATTGAAGCATTGAATTGGGTCCCAACCTCACATTCACCTTTCCATTTCGATGGGATTGTTGTCATTCCGTCATCATTGAAGCTCGGGCTTTCCGGCCAAACACCCGTATCGACAAGCCCAACTATAACATCCTTGCCATAATCCGAAGTAGGCCATGCGCCAGAATTAGAATTCAAGCCAAGAAATTAGGTCGAGTGAGTCGTATCAACTTTACCCGGCAAATCCTTCATGGAAGAGATGTAGCCCGGAGAGTTCTTGAGGGCCTTGAGCTCGCTTGGAGAGAGACTAGCACTAAAACCCTGCATGACATGAGTGTAACTGTAGATGAGCTTAGAAGTAGTGGGTGTGGTAGTGGCTTTGGCTCTAACTTTAGGATTAGGACTTTGCACTAGCGATGAAACAGTGGCCAAGAACCAGCTATGGTGGTCAGAGAAGGCTTTGGGCATGGAGGATAAGTCCATGTGGATAATATAATTGTCGGACTGCCCCATCGTTGAGGCAAAGAAGAACATGGTCAGAATTAGGAGCGTCATCAAGGATGAGTGAACACGATCAGCCATGATCAGCTATTGAAGTGAGCTAGTTTTAGAGTACAGCTGAAGCTTTGTGCCTTTATATAGGGAATAGAGATGTATAGGAGGCTCAAGTGAACATGTATGTTGATTTGTTTGGTGTCTTATGGTGGACCCTGATCTCAATAATCTGTTTTCAACCTATGGGCGTATTCCACGATAAATCGAAGAACCCTGGTTGGTCCCTGTGGCGATCCCTCATTGGAATTTTAGCCATAAAGTTATTCGTTTGGGCGGCATTGTGCAAAAAATTAGGCCTAACCCTAAGGCTGGCCCGGGCCTACTTTTTGATTACCTCTAAGTGACAAGGCCCTCATTGTCTATACGTGTCTTGATGTATATACCAAAGAAGGAATACGGAAGCGATTGGCTCGGTGAGGATCACTACCACAATTGGTGTGTCAGAAAAGAGACCAAGGAAGCACGTCCCTGGCTGGCGATGATGGTTGTTGCAGTCCCACCATGCAACAATGTGGGGATTTAAGTTGAGATAAATGTCGCCACAAAGAAATAGTCGAACTAAAAGGGAGAAACGCTTAATATCTAAGTCTCTTATGTAAGATAAAGATTGTTATGGTGTATTAGACAAAATCTTACATTGAAGAATTGATATGGGGTGTAAGGTGATTATTATTATTCTAGTTCGCTATGTCTTATCGATTTAAAATTTTTGAGTGAATATGACTCAGCTTATAAATGTCAATGGACTCAACAGGTGAGCTGTTCTTGATGAAATCATCAAGCTGGGAACCCTTCGTGTGCGTGGGGCATAACCATTCACCAAGCAAAAAGGAGAGTGTCCAGCCAAGCCGGGCCCCAGGGATTCGGTCATCGTCCGGATTGAACGGACCCAGAATTGAGCAGGACAGATACGGACTGATGTATTAACCCACCGTCAGCCCTCCACGTGGCCCAAAAATTGCGTAATGTACATGTAATCCATCACGCGTGATTTCTACTCGTGAGAAAAGAGGGAGAGGGCAAGGTCAATGGTCCCGCGGGGGCAACACCATGGGAAAGTGTGCCTGCGGCCGGCCATCGTCATTATATCAGATCAAAACCCATATCATTCTTGAACCCGTCTGTTTGGCCATTTTCGAATTTTCATACTTCGTATCCTGTATGAGTCGGCTTATAAATGTCAATGGACTCAAGAGGTGAGCTTTTCTTGATGAAATCATCAAGCTGGGAACCCTTCGTGTCCGCGGGGCGTAATTATGCACCAAGCAAAAAGGAGAGTGTTCTGACCAAAAAAAAAAAAAAAAAAGAGTGTTCTGATCAATGAGTCCTATTGCTAAACAACTAACTATATAAGATTTTTAGCTCAGAAGTATAAACACTTCAATAGATGAGCATAGGGCTCTGATTTCAATTGATAAAACTAGTACGGACATCTAGATGGGGGTGAATAGGTGTCTGAATGAATTTTTGAAAACTAGAATAAATTTCGAACAAAGTTTGAGAACCAAACAGAGTCTGATAAATAAGTCTTCAGACTTTTGATGAATATTCATAATCAGATTAGAGATGAAATAATTTTTTTTCGTGATACTTAAAAATATGCAATGGATTTAAATGGAAAGAGTTAAGGGAAGAGAAAATGACATACGGAATTTATAGTAGTTCGATTTAGATGAAGTCTACGTCAATTCTCTCACGCTAACAGCCTTCTGTTTGGAATGCACTATAGTATCAATAGAGAAGTGCAATATTTCTAGTGCAAACACTTAGTGGAAGATTCATTTTCCCTCACTAAGTCACTCTTCTTGTGATTTTCTCTCTTAAATACAATTTGTAAGAATTGTCGATGAAGAACAAGTGATTGGAAAGGCTTTAGACTTTGCAATTTCAATTTTCACGCACATTCTAAAATAGACCGAATGACCTCCTTAAATACTCCTCCACGCCTCATTAGCCGTTGGCATTTCCAGAGGAATTTTTTCGAATCCATCTGTTGGACAGAATCGATTAAGGAAATTTTATAGCCATTTGAAGATTGAGATGAAAGTCCGTTGATTCTAGTCGCCCATATAATCAGAATCTAAGTTTCCGTAAGTAGATGCTTCCCCAAAAAGGAACTTGTCTTCAAGATTAATTTCATCAATTTGTAATTAATTCCATTAATGTATTTATAAAAGGTAAGTGGGATTCCTTGCCAGAGAGTCAAATATTGAAGAATAAATCCCTATTATGTTTATTCGGAATCCTTATCGTAAGATCAATAAATCTGAGTTTGATTATATTTTTTTCTGGACTTCGTTTAAGTTTGGATTGCGTTAGAGTGGAAAAGACTTCTGGAGTGAATAAACTTTGGTAAGAGTTCGCGATATAACCTCAGAAGTATATTATTCTTCAGAATAAGAATAAGAACAAGAAAATTTTGTTAACTTCAAAATTTGGTAGGAGTTTTCTCAACACTTCAGCTCGATGCCATGTTCATGTTCAAATTGCAAGATGCCATATGCTTATTGTATCACATATTGAAATGCCACAATAGACTTGAATCTACCTATGTCACTGACTTACAAGTTGCAAAAGCTGGCTTTTTCGTTGATTGTTTAGCGAGGAAAGTGGAATTATTCTGGCATCCTATCCGAGGACAAACTTCAACCAAGTCAGCTTTTTACGGAATTATGTTGGCTTATGCAGAACATATTTCATTTGGTACGGTTCAGTACTTCAGATTTTTGATGACACAGATCGAGAAAGGGCTATACATTAGAGATTGTAAAATTTCATCATAATTGTTTATTTAACAATAGCTTTTTGAAACTCGTAAACAGATCAAGCTTTGGGCGTCAATGGTTTGGAGCTTAGACTTGTGGCAACAATGGGGCTTTTAACCGCATACTTTCCACCATCGTCCATCCAACTGAGAGAACCAGACACCACATTCTGTTTCATCTGTTTTGGACCTTCTATTGTCAGCTTATAGCTCAGCTTCTCATACTTCTCTTTAAATGTCAATTTATCTGGCACGATACTGACCTTGAATCCCTCCATCGGATTCACCTCTGCTGTGTAGGTTGATGCCCCAGCTCCCACATTCGTCACTGTCCTGTAGAATTCTTGCACCATCGGAGAGTCTGAGCTGTTCGAACCAAAGAAGGCGATGAAGGAAGGGTAGTTCAGGTCCAGTGATGGGTTTGAACAATTGTAGGAAGAGGACCTGGTGACCATTTGAATTTGCTTCGATGTGTAATTCATTGCACACATGAGGTTTACATAGTCTTGGGGCATCACGTCGTATATGAGCCCAGGGTCTAATGCCTTGTTTGGATTGACGTGGCCAGCTCCTATCCCTAGTGGGCTCGCCGGTTTGTAATCATTCCCAATATCTTTGATAGGGCTATTTGTGCTGTCCATTGTATATGATGTAGTCATCATGGCCGAACGGATGGCTGCGGGGCTCCACTCGGGGTGCACTCCCCTCAGGAGCGCAGCCACTCCAGCTATGTGTGGGCATGCCATCGATGTTCCTGACAAGAGGTTGAAGTCGTTAAATAGTTTATGTGAGTCCACTACAGCCGCTGGATTATTTTGAGGCCATCCAGCCAGGATCAGTGTGCCAGGAGCCAAAATGTCGGGCTTCAGGACGACCGGGCAACTTGGGGATGGGCCACGAGAGCTGTAGTCTGCCAAGCTCGGAGCAGGCTTGCTTCCGATGAGTGTTTTCCGAAATTGGATGCTTGCTGTTGGCTTGGACGAGTTCTTGATGTAGGCTTTGACGGTATCACCATCTGCAGGACTCAAAAAGATTGTAGGGAATGAGGTAAGAACGAAAAAGTTGGGGTAGGAGCTGTTTACTATGAACACACCACCAGCGACTTTTGCTCCGCCGACATTTTGGATTTGATTTCTTACAGGTGTACGCTTGTCCTCACACACGACAATATCAGATGGGCTGAGTTTTTTCAGTTCGACTGTGTTGTTGCACGCCCCCATGAAGACAACTGTAGATTTACTCAGGGATGGGTCGCCTGGAAAGAGAGTTGAGCCTGCAATCGAGACTGCGTTGCCGAGAGTAATGGTTCCCCCGAAGTCACGGTCTATTTCCCCGGCAGCAACAGTTATGGCCCAGGGAATCCCGTTGTGCAGGGTCTGGAGGAGAGGTCCCTCATTTCCCGCGGACAATGATACAAAGATCCCTCTCTCTATGGCTGCATATGTGGCTATTGCAATCGAGTCCTCATACAATGGAACACCATCAAAGCCTAATGACAAGGACAGGACATCGACACCATCAATGATGGCTTGATCAACTGCAGCGAGTAGATCAGCAGCGTAAAAGCCTTCATCCCACAGGGCCTTGTACATGGCCACTCGGGCCAGTGGAGCCACGCCAGAGGCAGTCCCTGGAGCATAGCCGAAGTAGGAGGCATCCGCAACATAATTTCCAGCTGCCGTGGTGGATGTGTGGGTGCCGTGGCCATCAGTGTCACGCGAAGAGTTCAAGGAGATTGTAATGTTGGGATTTTTGGCTACCAAGGCCTTGTTGAAGAACCGGGCTCCGATGAGCTTTTTGTTGCACATCGAAGCATTGAATTGGGTCCCAACCTCACATTCGCCTTTCCATTTTGACGGAATTGTCGTCATTCCGCCATCACTGAAGCTCGGGCTTTCCGGCCAAACACCCGTATCGACAAGCCCAACTATGACATCCTTGCCATAATCTGAAGTAGGCCATGCCCCAGAATTAGAATTCAAGCCAAGAAATTGGGTCGAATGAGTCGTATCGACTTTACCAGGCAAATCCTTCATGGAAGAGATGTAGCCCGGAGAGTTCTTGAGGGCCTCAAGCTCAAGAGGAGAGAGACTAGCACTAAAACCCTGCATGACATGAGTGTAACTGTAGATGAGCTTAGAAAAAGTGGGTGTGGCAGTGGTTTTGGCTCTAACTTTAGGATTAGGACTTTGCACTAGCGATGAAACGGTGGCCAAGAACCAGCTATGGTGGTCAGAGAAGGCTTTGGGCATGGAGGATAAGTCCATGTGGATAATATAATTGTCGGACTGCCCCGTTGTCGAGGCAAAGCAGAACATGGTCAGAATTAGGAGCGTCATCAAGGATGAATGAACGCGATCAGCCATGATCGATTGAAGTGAGCTAGTTTTAGAGTACAGCTGAAGCTTTGTGCCTTTATGTAGGGAATAGAGATGTATAGGAGGCCCAAGAGAACCTCAACATAGTCGTCCATTACTAGTTAATTGGTATGTTGATTTGTTTGGTGTCTTATGGCGGACCCTGATCTCAATGATCTATTCTCAACCTATGGACGTATTCCACGACAAATCGAAGGACGATAGGGGGAGACAAAAGGATTGGAAAAATGTATGCGTTTTTATTAAAGTCACATTGCTGTCGGGTGTTAGTCGACTTTTTATTTTACCTTTTGATTGGAAATTGAGGGATGCTCCACTTGTTTTTGCTCCGTACCACCTTATATTTTCGACACCGCAGAATGAAAAATAATCCAAGTGGGAGCATCCTTTCAAAATTACTTTGGAAATTTGGAACGCCAATAAGGGGACTTCTTGCAATTATCTCTTCGTTTAGAGGGACACGCACATATAGAATCGCTAAGAATCCAGAGCATGATTTTTGGTCGATATTGATGGGCTTAGGTTGCAACATCATAACATCTCAATCGCTATCAAGTTTCTTTAGCAACTTCATGGTTTATCTTAAGGGCGAAGATGTCAGGGGTTGTAAGACAAACTCTCACTTTAGGAGAATTGATAAGTCGGGTAGCAATTGATATACCGTAATTAACCCACAACTTATCACTTTAAACTTTTAAATGATGGTTGGTCCAATTAGATATGTTAATTGGCTTGAATTTAGATGTTCTCTTGATTATCTTTTAAGATTATCCTGAGAAGTTTTCCAATTAATTCTAAATATATCATACATATGTCTTTAATGAGGGATGTTAGACAGAGTCCGAAACCGAAGAATTGATGTGGTGAGTAAAGCAAATAAAATTATTTGGCCATAATATATCGGCTTAAGTTTTGAGATGAAAACTCTTTCATGATGATATATTCTCTTACCATGGGGTACAACCGTGCACCAAGTCGAAACGGAAAGTACTAGCGAAGGCAACTTAAAGAACTTTAAAGGATAGGAATCCACCCACCTTCTATGTGCTCCTCGATCGTGCAACCAGTGTCCCCGTCACTCGTGGTTTCGCCAGGAAAGAGGACTAAAACGTAAAGATCAATTGCCCTATGAGGACAAACATCATAAAAGAGTCTTTCCGTGGCCACCGACGTCTTATCAGATCCTAAATAATATCGTTCTTGAACACATCTGTTCGGCTTCTTTCGAAAATTCGAACTTCGTGCTTCTGTTTTTCTTCCCCTTTTCTTCTTCTTTGAAGAACTGATCCTTGCTGTGATTGGATCTGATGGTTCCCAGGCTTGAAATCGTCAAACACGAACAATATTTTAGTTCACAACGTCCGCGTTGTAGATTCACGGGGGACCAAAGGAGTCGAGATGAGAAATATATTTTTTTGTCCAGAATAGCTGACCATTTCAACAAGAGGATAAAAAGGAAAAATTGATTCATTTATCTTGCAGTAGCTGTTGAAGTTAAGTTTGGCAAGGGGTCCCTATTGATAAATTTGTCAACATCTAGAAAAGAGACGAGAGAAAGTGGTTCCTCATTTAATATTGCAACGCTTGGAGAGGAAGGAATCATGCTCCCACTTTAATAATACTACTTAAAAAGCATTCCTTTTTTTTCTTTCCACCTTTTGTTGTTTTCTTGTCCCGTGATTCCAAGGAGAAATCATCAAAAGGAGGCCGGTAAGGACGTGCATTTGGATCGAAGCGGGTGAGAATCAATGTAAAAGGAGGCAAGCACAATTTTCCAAGTCGAAGGGTTCACACCACTTTAGGATGATGTACCAACCTCAATGTGAACATCCTTCGTCCGCTTGAGTTTTCGCGTTGATGTTCTTTCTTGCTGTCAGTGAAATTTGTCTTAGGGCCTTCGACCTAGACTAGGGATGGCTATGGAATGAGGTGGGAACGGGTTGTCCCTCGTCGCGTTCCTACCTTCTAGATCATTAGGGATGCCTCGTATTTGCTCAAGACCTAGTCTTCCCCCTACATCAATAGTTATTTATCTTTAGTTATAAAACATCACAGAAATCCTCTATTTAAAGAGAGAGAGAGAGAGACTGACCTAGTTTCCCTGGGAACTGGATTAGGACTGGCAATGTTGGGTCGGTCCAAGGTCGGTCCAGGGTCATGTGATATCCTGATTTTTTGATTCTGTTTTCGATTGAATAAGTTGGGCTTTTCGTCGATGCGCCTATAGTCTTTTTTTTTTTTTTCTTTTGAGCTGATTACTCACGAGATAACTAATCAATCTGGTGAAGTCGTTAAGAATTTTAACATAATAGACTAGAGAATTCGACTAGAAATCGACTGCTCGATCGTATTAATCTACAAGGGTCAATATGGCACTATCAAAATGGATTAAAGATTGGAGATATGTCGATTCAATAGAGGCATGTGATTAAAATGTTGGTGATTCCACCTAATTGCAAAATTCTCGTCGAATGGCACTAAACTGATTTTTCTATCATTTTTGTATCATGTGCCCGTATTTAAAACTTTGAGATTTTCATGACAGCCGAGAGTTGTCAATGAGTCAAAGATGCACAATATGGCTCGAAAATACTCGACTATGGGTCAATTGTACTAAAAATTCCTAAAAGCTATTTAGTAAGTTAGGTTACGCTAAAATCACGCTCATTTGAAATTAACCACGAATTTGAACCCGATTTCAAAAATTGAAAGTTCTCCAATGATGAAATTGGATATTTTGCAAAGATTTTGAGGCATTGGTGGCCCCACTTCAGCTGCAGTAGCCTCCTTCTTCTTCTTTGGCTTGCTTTCCCCATTGTTGGGGTTATTTGAGCATAAGAAATCCAGAGAGAACCAGCTAGCACCCTCCTGCCCATCAACTGACCCTGCCGCCCATCGTTCGAGCAGCCGAGTGCCGCCGAAGCCCCACGCATGCCTGCAAGCTGCGAATCGCCTGTGCCAACTGAGTCTTTGCTCGCGCGTCCCTTTCCGCTTGAGCCGTTGTCTCGACGCCCTTGAGCCGTTGTTCGCCGTCTGCCAAGGCCATTCTAGCCACTGTCTGCCGCCATTGAGCTCGCTAGGAGCCGCTGCAGCTGCCACCGTCTCGCCCTATTGCTTCTAGCCGCCTTAGCCAAGCCAAGCAGCTCCTTTCGGCCTTGGACAGAGGCCGAAGTTTAGTAAGGGTTGAGAGCTTCGAGGCCCGTTTTAGGCCCCATCCGGACCTCTGTTGATGTCGCTCCAGACTTGGTTCTCGCTCGCCTTGGTGTTGCCGTTGTCGTGAACTCATCGACCCACAAAACTAGTGAGTTTACTTGCTAAACTCTGCTTAAGGAGTTAATGATGCTTAATAGGTAATTAGATTAGGCTAAGTATGGATTATGTAGTTAGTTAGTTTTGATTAGTGATTTAATTGCTTAATTATGATTGTTAGGAGGTTAGAATAGATTAATTAAGGGCTAGACAGAGTGTAGTATTTAATTAGATAGGTGCATATTTTTCTAGGCCTGTTTAGGTGGTTAGATTAGCATTTCCGGCCTAGGTTTGTTTTTATTGGATTAAATTGCATTTATTTAATTATTTTTGCTATTTATTTAATTATTTAATATTTTCAGAAATTATATCGGGATAGTCGGTGACTGGAATTTCACGCTAATTGCGGTAGTGTGCTTAGTTTATACAATTGAGTGTTAATTTGTGCAAATTGAGTGGTGATTGTGATTTTGAGTATCTATTTCAAAATTACGAAATTTTGGTAATTAATTAGAAATTACCGGGTATCGGGTTTTGACACCGAAAATATTTTTAAATACTATATCAAATAGTGAGATTTTAAAATGAAATATATCAATTTTTAAAGTTCGATTTGACTGTGTACCCACACACGATTATTTTCACCGGGTGTTTTTAATACAAAGAAAATATGCCAAGTGCATCATCTTAATTGAGACATTTGAGTGCAATGCATGATGTCCTTGGCTGGAATTGAATGATCGTGTGTTGGTTAAGAGAACCCGTTCTTGATGTGTGTCGGGTGGACGTTACCCCTATATGGGATGCCCTAGCAATGGATGTTGGATCGCAGTAGAGGCCGGACCAAAGCTCTTTCGAAAATGCTATTCTCGATGTGTGTCGGGTGGACGTTGCCGCGCTCAAGGGATGAGGCGAAGCTTGCCTATGCTAGAGGACCAATGTGCGTCGGGTAAAACTGCCTGTGTGGGTAGTAAGCAATTGGAATGTGTGATTGATTAAGATAGATGCGTTAGATTATGGAACAAAATTGTGTGGCACAGAATGTGACGTATCATAACGATTTGACCATATAATTAAGACCCATGTGGTTGATTGAGACGTTCCAATTGATGTGTGCACCTGTTATATGCATTGATTATATGAACTATACTGACGTGTAAGGAGGAACTGAGGCGAAGTAAGTCTTATGTGATGTGTGGTTAGATTACCTCTAGGCGTATTTTCTTCCTAATTAGAGTTTAAGGGGTGAACTTGTTGAGACATTGTTTCATCCCATTGTGGGCTCATTCTTTTCAGGTCCTTATATGGCGGTCTCTCCGATATGTTTTGGTCAGCCTCAGGGGGTTACGGAGTGGAGCATAAACATCCCTGTCCCCGGAGCCATTGGGTCTATGAGCTTGTTGTGACCAATGTCTAGGTCGATGAGAGCTCATCGATTCAGGGCGTGGTTTCGCCATGGACTCAATGGGTATAGAGTAGGTCCCTTTTAGGATTTTGATATCCCCACCGTTGCGGTCAAGCCGCTCTAGGCGAGGGTGCGGCTGACCCTCCTAATGGGGTTGTGGAGGACCTGGAAGCGTCGGAGCCCATGGAGGTGGAGTTTGAAGGATCGACGAATGTGTCCAACTAGTAGGTTGTAGGATGACTTCTTTTTGAAAGCTGATCTTTTTGTAGACAAACTAGTTTATATATAAAAGTGTTTTGTGAAAATGGTATCATGCTTTTCTATCCCATATTTGTGTTGTCTGGGGTTTTGTTTATATGCTTTCGCATGTGCAATAAAAAGAAAAAGGGTTAGCAACGTGCCTTGGGACGTCGCAATTTTATCGACCACCGAGGGATGTACGTGCGCTCGAGGTTCGGGGCATGACAAGTCAACCTTGGACCGATGCTCACCCTTAACACTCACGGCATTCTCGGTGATGAGGTCATTCCTTAATTAACAAGGTGATCCTTATCATCACTAATGGTCTAATGGGAAAAATATTATAGATAGATTCTTAAATAACTCATATCATAGTAATACCAACACGTCGCATACCATTGATCGTAAGGACTTTTTTATCTGATGGGGAGGCCAAAAATAACGGAGTGTCATGTCAAGGGTTAAGAAAAAATTTCATTTAGTTATTACTAGTGAAGGTATCAATGTTAGTTGTAAAGATTTATAGACAAGAACTTCATTTTTTAAGTAATAGCTGGTGTGCAAATTAACTGTTACTTGGGATAGAGATGTGAATAATTGCACTTCGCGGTTAATTTCACTCAGGCGCGTTTTTAGCCCGATCTAGGCTACCGGATAGTTTTTAGAAATTTTTAATGTAAATGATCCGTGGTTGATTTTCTTCGAGCCACAATGAACTCACTTGACACATTGGTGACTCTTGGTTGTCGTGAAAATCTCGAGAATTCAAATATGGATACAACGTACCAAAACGATAGAAAAATTAGTCTAGTGCTGTCCGATGAGAATTTTCTAATTTAGTGGTGTCACCCACGATTAGCCACACATCTCAGTTGAGTCGACTTACCTATGATCTTAAATCGATTTTTAACTATGCTATAATGACCTCTAAAGATGAGCACAGTTGAGAAGCTAATTCTTA
The DNA here is from genome assembly GCA_014182725.1 of Eucalyptus brandiana. NCBI lineage: Eukaryota > Viridiplantae > Streptophyta > Magnoliopsida > Myrtales > Myrtaceae > Eucalyptus > Eucalyptus brandiana. Next base: position 1,295,597 of record CM024673.1, on the reverse strand, counting down.
GTCGAATTCTCAGGTTTATTGCATTAAAATTTCTTAATGGCTTCCCTAGATAGTCTAGTTATCTCGAGAGTGATCAGCTCTGAGAATAGCACTATAAGCGTGTCGATGAAATGTCCGATTTATTCAATAGAAAACATTATTGAAAATTTGGGATGTCACAATATAACAATATAAATGCAAGTAAAAATTCAAAAATAATCATACCTACTCAAGAAGGAAAGAAATTTATGCGCCAAAATTTGAAATATAACTACCTAAGTTTGAAAGGGCTTTTAGAAGGATGTTTCTACAAGAAGGTGGAATTGATAAGTCTACTTTTTCATAGACTTTAACCAGATGCAAGTGTAATATTCAATTTTTCACAAATGAACTCGAATGATCCTCTCCAGTGGCTTGGTGAAAAAAATTTTGCCGGTTGATTTTTCGAATCAATGAATCGAACATTGATTTCACCATTTTGTACATTGTTTCTTATGAAATGATGGCAAATTTCAATATGTTTTGCCCTTAAATGGAGAATATACACTATAACTTCCTCCTTTGATTAGCGTCCCAAACATATTTATAGTCAAAAGAAAGCCCTTCAAACATATTACAGGAATCCCAACTTGGCTGTCCCAAAATTAAGCCAAAAAATGATGAAATATGGGCCAAAAGCTGCTGGAAAAGTTCTGTTCACTGCATATGGAAAATTATGAAATTTTGTTTTGGACAAACCATAAGCTTTAATTGCGATCCGTAAAATCCTATGGCTCCATTTCTATGAAAATACGTGGCTCAACGACTCCAAAATCGGACTTCACCGCTCGATTTTCTAAAAATTTCGAATTTGAGCCATAAACCCGTAAATTACTTCAATTGCATGAACGAGGGGCCTAATCTCGTATTGGGCACTGTGTTATGAAGTCAAGTTGGCTTGGCGAGGCATCTGCGGCATCCACGTGCCAAAACTCCTTTCCTTTCTTCTCCTTTCTTGTCTTCTTCTTCTTCTCTTTCCTTCCTTTCTCTTCTCTTTCTCCCGAAGTGGTTCAGCTCTTTAAAGTGAGCGACCACTACTCACCCCTTTTTCTCTTTTCTTTCTTTTTTTTTTTCCTTCTTTTTGACTTTTCAACCCTTCTTTTGTTTTCTTCTTTTGGGCCCACCAGCCAAATATTACGAAGAGAGGTGTTAAATGTGGCAATTAGGAATTGTGATCCCTGTTTTGGAGTTTTAAAGAAGCAGCAGGGAGGTGAAGAGAGTCGGAAAGAGAGACGATGTCGTCCAAAATCCCTAAAACGGGCTAATTGGAACTACAGGCAAACTAAAATGTTGTTTACCTGTAGCACGAAGACATTTATAGAAACTAAATTGAAGATGCCACTCCGCCCCAAGCATGAATCGCATGGTTAGTGGTAAAACTAAAAGGTGAAGACGGATGGAAAATTTGGGATAAGCAACTTAAGATGAATTTCATTAGGCGAAAAACTGTAAAACCTGATGACATTGATTTCTTTTGTCGACTTGTCTCGGCATTTTCGTTACTCATGGGTTCTTAATGTCATCCCTTTCGAAACAAGCTTCAATGGGAACTAATTCGCTAAATGCCCTCCATCTGTGATGAGACGTAAACTCAAGTTTTTGGTTAATTGGGACAATCTTCTGTCCTTCGACTAGATACCATGCTCATGTTCAAATTGCAAGATGCCATATGCTTATCGTATCACAGATTGAAGTGCCAACATGGGCATGAGACTTGAATCTACCCTTGCCACTGACTTATAAGTTGTAAAAACCGACTTTTTCATTGATTGTTTAGCGAGGAAAGACGTGTGGAATGATTCTGACATCCTATCCGAGGACAAGCTTCAACCAAGTCAGCTTTTTACGGAATTATGATGGTTTATGCAGAACATATTTGATTTAATACTGTTCAGTATTTCAGATTTTTGATGACAGAGATCGAGAAAGGGCTATGCATTAGAGATTGTAAAGTTTCGTCATAGTTGTTTATTTAACAAAAACTTCTCGAAACTCGTAAACAGATCAAGCTTTGGGCGTCAATGGTTTGGAGCTTAGACTTGTGGCAACAATGGGGCTTTTGACCACATACTTTCCGCCATCGTCCATCCAACTGAGAGAACCAGACACCACAGTCTGTTTCATCTGTTTTGGACCTTCTATTGTCAGCTTATAACTCAGCTTCTCATACTTCACTTTGAATGTCAATTTATCTGGCACGACACTGACCTTGAATCCCTCCATCGGATTCACCTCTGCTGTGTAGGTTGATCCCCCAGCTCCCACATTCGTCACTGTCCTGTAGAATTCTTGCACTGTCGGAGAGTCCGAGCTGTTCGAACTAAAGAAGGCGATGAAGGAAGGGTAGTTCAGGTCCAGTGATGGGTTTGAACAATTGTAGGAAGAGGACCTGGTGACCATTTGAATTTGCTTCGATGTGTAATTCATTGCACACATGAGGTTTACATAGTCTTGGGGCATCACGTCGTATATGAGCCCAGGGTCTAATGCCTTGTTCGGATCGACATGGCCAGCTCCCATCCCTATAGGGCTCGCCGGTTTGTAATCATTCCCAATGTCTTTGATAGGGCTATTTGTGCTGTCCCTTGTATATGATGTAGTCATCATGGCCGACCGGATGGCTGCGGGGCTCCACTTGGGGTGCACTCCCCTCAGGAGCGCAGCCACTCCAGCTATGTGTGGGCACGCCATCGATGTTCCTGACAAGAGGTTGAAGTTGTTGAATAGTTTATGCGAGTCCACTACAGCCACTGGAATATTTTGAGGCCACCCAGCCAGGATCAGTGTGCCAGGAGCCAAAATGTCAGGCTTCAGGACGACCGGGCAACTTGGGGATGGGCCACGAGAGCTGTAGTCTGCCAAGCTCGGAGCAGGCTTGCTTCCGATGAGTGTTTTCCGAAATTGGATACTTGCTGTTGGCTTGGACGAGTTCTTGATGTAGGCTTTGATGGTATCACCATCTGCAGGGCTCAAAAAGATTATAGGGAATGAGGTAAAAATGAAGAAGTAGGGGTTGGAGCTGTTTACTATGAACAAACCACCAGCGACATTTGCTCCACTGACATTTTGGATTTGATTGCTTACAGTTCCACGCTTGTCCTCACACACGACAATATCAGATGGACTGAGTTTTTTCAATTCGACTGTATTGTTGCATGCTCCCAAGAAGACAATTGGTGATTTACTCAAGGACGGGTTGCCTGGAAAGAGAGTTGAGCCTGCAATCGAGACTCCGTCACCAAGAGTAACGGTTCCCCCGAAGTCACGGTCTATTTCCCCGGCAGCAACAGTTATGGCCCAGGGAATCCCGTTGTGCAGGGTCTGGAGGAAAGGTCCCTCATTTCCCGCGGACAATGATACAAAGATCCCTCTCTCTATGGCTGCATATGTGGCTATTGCAATCGGGTCCTCATACAATGGAACACCATCAAAGCCTAATGACAAGGACAGGACATCGACGCCATCAATGATTGCTTGATCGATTGCAGCGAGGACATCAGCAGCATATCTGCCTTCGTCCCACAGGGCCTTGTACATGGCCACTCGGGCCAGTGGAGCCACGCCAGAGGCAGTCCCTGGAGCATAGCCGAAGTAGGAGGCATCCGCAACAAAATTTCCAGCTGCCGTGGTGGATGTGTGGGTGCCGTGTCCTTCAGTGTCACGCGAAGAGTTCAAGGAGATTGTAATGTTGGGATTTTTGGCTACCAAGGCCTTGTTGAAGAACCGGGCTCCGATGAGCTTTTTGTTGCACATTGAAGCATTGAATTGGGTCCCAACCTCACATTCGCCTTTCCATTTCGATGGGATTGTCGTCATTCCGTCATCATTGAAGCTCGGGCTTTCCGGCCAAACACCCGTATCGACAAGCCCAACTATAACATCCTTGCCATAATCCGAAGTAGGCCATGCCCCGGAATTAGAATTCAAGCCAAGAAATTGGGTCGAGTGAGTCGTATCGACTTTACCCGGCAAATCCTTCATGGAAGAGATGTAGCCTGGAGAGTTCTTGAGGGCCTCGAGCTCGCTAGGAGAGAGACTAGCACTAAAACCCTGCATGACATGAGTGTAACTGTAGATGAGCTTAGAAGAAGTGGGTGTGGTAGTGGCTTTGGCTCTAACTTTAGGATTAGGACTTTGCACTAGCGATGAAACAGTGGCCAAGAACCAGCTATGATGGTCAGAGAAGGCTTTGGGCATGGAGGATAAGTCCATGTGGATAATATAATTGTCGGACTGCCCCATCGTTGAGGCAAAGCAGAACATGGTAAAAATTAGGAGCGTCATCAAGGATGAGTGAACACGAACAGCCATGATCGGCTATTGAAGTGAGCTAGTTTTAGAGTACAGCTGAAGCTTTGTGCCTTTATATAGGGACTAGAGATGTATAGGAGGCTCAAGAGAACCTCAACATAGTCGTCCATAACTGGTTAATTGGTATGTTGATTTGTTTGGTGTCTTATGGTGGACCCTGATCTCAATGAGCTGTTCTCAACCTATGGACGTATTCCACGATAAATCCGAGGACGATAGGGGGAGACAAAGGATTGAAAAAATGTATGCGTTTTTATTAAGGTCACATTGCCGTCGGGTGATAGTGAACTTTTTTTTTTCAACCTTTTGACTGGAAATTAAGGGATGCTCCACTTGTTATAACTCCGTACCACTTTATATTTTCCACACCGTAGTATGAAAAGGAATCCAAGTGGGGACACCTTTTTTTATTACTTTGGAAATTTGGAACGCCAATAAGGGACTTCGTGCAATTATCTCTTTGCTTGGAGGGACACGCACATATGGAATCGATAAGAGTCCAAAGCATGATTTAGTCGATACTGATGGATTTATATTGCAGCATCACAGCATGTCAACCTCTATCGAGTTTCTTTAGCAACTTCATGGTTTATCTTAAAAGCGAAGATGTGAGGGGTCGTAAGACAAACTCTCACTTAGAAGAATCGATAAGTTGGGCAGCAGCTGGTGTATCTTAATTAACCTAAAATTTATTGGTTTGAACTTTTTGACAATGGTTGGTCAATTAGATATGTTAATTGGCTTGAATTTGGATGTTCTTTTGATGATCTTCCAAGATTGTCCTAAAAATTGTGTAATCAAGTTTTAAATTTATCGTATGTATGTCTCTAATTAGGGGTATTAGACGGAGTCTCAAATCAAAGAATTAGTGTGGTGTGTAAAGCGAATAAAATTATTTGGCCATAATATATCAACTTAAATGTTGAGTGAATGCTCAAGATCTGAGCTATTTCTTGATGAGAAATTCCCTTACGATGGGGGCACAACCGTGCGCCAAGTCGAAAGGGAAAGTATCTAGCGAAGGCGACTCAAGAACTTTGAAGGATTTGATCGGGACAAGACCATACTGAGGAATCCACCCACCGTCCATGTGCTCCGCGATTGTACAACCAATGTCTCCATTCCTCGTGGTTTTGACTCGCCGGGAGAAGAAGACTAAAACGTAAAGATCAATAGCCCTATGAGGACAAACATCATAAAAGAATCTTTCCGTCGCCACCGACGTCTTGTCAGATCTTAAGTAATATCGTTCTTGAACACATCTGTTCGGCATCTTTGAATATTCGAACTTCGTGTTTCTGTTTTTCTTTCCCTTTCCTTCTTCTTTGAAGAACTGATCCTTGCTGTGATTGGATTTGATGGTTCCCAGGCTTGAATCGTCAAACACATGCCGAGAACGTTGAACAATATTTTAGTTTAGGACGTCCGCGTTGTAGATTCCCGGGGGACCAAAGGAGTCGATATGAGAAAGATATTTTTTTGTCCAGAATAGCTGACCATTTCAACAAGAGGATAAAAAGGAAAAACTAATTCATTTATCTTGCAGTAGCTGTTGAAGTTAAGTTTGGTAAGGGGTCCCTATTGATAAATTTGTCAACATCTAGAAAAGAGACGAAAGTGGTTCCTCCTTTATTATTGCAACTCTTGGAGAGGAAGTAATCATGTTCCCACTTTACCTTATGGTACTCTCCTACGACAATTTAAGTCCTCCTGACAAATTTTCGTTCGTAATTCACCGGAAAATGCTAAACAACGTCGGCTATATTGACATGCAGCGCTTATGTCCGCAAACCTCTTAAAGAAATTAACTTTTGGTCCCGTACTTTAGGAACTATCGAAATTAGTCCATGCACTTTGTTTTAGTAAAAAAACTAGTCATCATACTTTTTCCAATGAAAACTTAATTACTTTCATCATCAAGATCAACTTAATTGGTCATTCCTACGTTGCAAGTACATCCAAAAAAATTACAGCCTATTGAGTTTATTCTCACTATATGCAACAATGGCATCTATACATCTCCCGGTCACAGACCTTCCTAGGGATAAGAGAGAATATAACTTATTACTCACGGCATTCTCAGGTGACGAGATCAGTCCTTTATTAACAAGGTGATCCTCATCATCACTAATGGTCTAATGGGCAAAATATTATAGATAGGTTTTTAAATAATTCAGATCATAGTAATACCAACAAGTTCGCATACCTTTGACCGTAAGGACTTGTTTGTCTGATGGGGAGGCCAGAAATAACGGAGTGTCATGTCAAGTGGTTAAGAAAAATTTTCATCTAGTTATTACTAGTGAAGGTATCAATATTAGTTGTAAATATTTATAGACCGGAACTTCATATTTTAAGTAATAGCCAGTGAAAATTAAATATTACTTGGGATTAATTACACTTAGAATCTCATCAATTAGTCTCGCGAGGACTAAAGTTGTTATAAAAATAGTAGTACATAGACTAGCTTTGAGCACTACAGAAGGAACAAAGATAAATGTGTAATTTTCATGTAGAGGTCTGTACGTGTAGGAGTCACGCTTTGTAACTAGGTCAGCAATTTCTGGCAAATTATGAATGGATATGTAATGGAAGGACATAAATTATTGTCGGAGAATGGTATAAGGATTCAAATTTTAACCAACCAAAGTATCACGATCAAAAGTAAATACCTTCAATACTACAAGGACAAAAGTTTCCCTTCTATTTAAGTATTCATGCAAATTAATGAGACATGCCTACCGACTAAGCATGAATTTCCCTTTTCCAAAAAATTAGAAATCAATTCTACTTTTCATCTTTAATGTGCTTTTTGTTACATTAGGCCTTGCGACGAACGGACAAACTTTAATATTTTCTCAAACCGAAGTACATATAGCTTTTACATTATATAAATGTTGACAAGCTTCTTCACATATAATGTTGTCATTATCTTTTCTTTTTTTAATAAATTTAGATAATATTTTAAGTTTGAGGCGCAAACTCTAGTTTTTGATTGATCGGGACAGTCTCCCGTCCTTCAGCCAAATACCATTGTCATGTTTAAATTGCAAAATACCGTATGGTTGTCGTGTCACAGATTGGGGCGCCACATTGGACTTGAGACTTGAATCTACTGCACCGGCCACTAACTTACAAATTGCGAAAGCTGGCCTTCTGATTATTTAGCGAGGAAGACGTGTGCTATAATTTTGACATCCCATGCCATTGCAAGCTTCACGTAGCCAGACCAATTTAGCTTCTTACAGAATTATGATGAGCTATACTAAATATATGGTAAATTTCAGTTTTTTAATTTTTTTGTTTTACAACGCATGAGAAAAGGCGATGTATTGAAATTGTAAAGTTTTCTTAGTTAATTATTTGACAAGTGTTTCTGGAAACTCGTCAACAAATCAGCATCAAGCTAACAGAACCAAAAACCAAATCCCTTTCATTTGTTTTGAGAATTTCTATATATTTTTTATGTACAAGTTAATGAAGAATATATCATTCTACTTATAAGCTTTATTAGATAACTATTTCAAGATAACGTCTCAATGAAAATATGCGCAATCAAAGAGAAATATATGTGAATATATGTGTAATGATAAGAATTATGAATAATGAATGAAAATATCATAAATATCCTTAACATATGAAATTATCCTAGAGATATACCTAATTATCTCTAGCATCCCCTCAAACTTAGGGCAACTAAGTTAGCTTAAGTTTGAAATCAAGTGAAACTTGTTTCTTCATGAAACCAACACTCAACGGATTTGTTCATAGTGAACAAGTTACCTTAAATAGTTGATGCAAAGTCCAGTATAGCCCCTGATTTATTTCGAGGCCACCCAGCTAGGATCAAAGTGCTAAGAGCCAAAAATGTCGGACTTGAGGACAAACGAGCAACTGGGAGATGGGTTGCAAGAACTGTAGTTTGCCAAGCTCGGAGTAGGGCTTGCTACTAATGAGTGTCTTCTGTTGGAAGTTTGTTTGTAAAACAAATTAAGTGTGTATTTCCTTATCCTACATAGGAAAGGTGGGAAAATGTGGGCCAGTTAATAAGTATGGGACTTCTTTAGTGTATCTAAAGAAAAGATTAAGTGTGGGCTAGACCCCCACCATACCCGCGTGCGAGTATGCAATTTTGGCACGATTATTAGGCACACAGGTGGGAGGCGTGATTATTAGGCACACAGGCAGGAGGAGATGGGCCACTTAATAAGTATAAAGTAGAGGCTTATTTTGTGATATCCTAGATTTTCGACTTTACTTTCAATTCAATAATTGGGCATTTTATCGACGCGCCTATAGTGTTATTCTCAGAGCTGATCACTCGTGAGATAATTAGACCGTCTAGAGAAGCCATTAAGGATTTTTAAGGCAAATAGGTTTGAGGATTCGGCCAGGAATCGGCTGCTCGACCGTGTTCATCTGCCGAGGTCATTACGGCACAAACGTAAATTGATTAGAGATCAGAGATAAGTCGGTTCGACTGAGATGAGTGGTTAGACGTGGGTGATCCCACTAAATTGGAAAATTCTCATCAATCGGTACTAGTTTGATTTTTCTATCGTTTTGGTACCCTGTGTCCGTAATTAAAATCTTGAGATTTTCACGACGACCGAGAGTCGCCAATGCGTCTAATAGGTTCATTGTGACTCAAAGAAAATCGACCATGGGTCATTTGCTCTAAAAAGTTCCGAAAGCTACTCGATAGCTTAGGTTACGCTAAAAACGCGCCGGAGTGAAATTAACTACGAATTTGAATCCAATTTCAGAAATTGAAGGTTCTATCATGTCACGATAAATTCTAGAAACGTTGACTCAGTCTCAGAAGATTTTTTTGCAACCTGAGACTTTTTGAGAAAAAGTCATCCTGGGGTTTGTCCAGAAAAAGCCGAGGATCATTTTTGATCGCGCAATTGGAATGCAATATGGTTTAATTAGTGAGGAAAAATACCAATTTGAGTATTGACTCGATAATGGAATTTATTGAGACCGATTTATGACGAAACAAGTAGGAACAAGTGTCCAATTGGAGGAAATAGCAAGCAAATTCGTATGCCCCCCCTCAATTGCCTAGTCTTTTGAACCACTTCAAGAGTTGTGAGGAGTGCATGGGTGGAGGAATGGCAGACAAGGAAGCCATACTTGGCTATAGTTGAAGAGTGGGGAACAAGGGAGACAAGCTTGTGGAAAAATTGGCATGTGCCCCCCCTCTTGCCTTCTCCTTGTTCCTCAAGCCAACCGACTAGCCATCCTCTCTCCACCCTCTCCATTTTCGCACACCAGCAGCTAGCAAGAAACCAGCAGCATCACTGGAATAGCTAGTAAGCCAAGGAGCCGCCTCACACCGCCGTTCGCACCGCCGCACGCCGTCCTCTCCCCCATGCGCGCCACCGCCCAGCCGTGTGCGTTCCAGCCTGTTCCGCCGCCGTCCTTGCCTCCAGCAAGCTACTATGGTCATCCAAGCCACCGCTAAAGCCCACCAAATCTCCTACAACGGCCAGTTGCCTCGCCAAGCCATCCACTGGACCACTGTCGCCATTCCCTTGCCAAACCAGCTTTGTTTTCTCTATTTTGTAGCTCAAAGTAGAGAGGAAATTTGTGGTTTCCAGTAGGCTTCAAGGCCCGTTTTGAGGTCAATCTTGACTTCAAAACCTAGGCCCGCTTTGGAGAGAAGCGACTCCCGCGACATTCCCATTGGTTTGAACCGACCAGCTCGCCAAAACAAGTGAGTTTCACTCACTAATCCCCACTTAGTAGGTTAATTATGCTTAAGGGTTGTTAAGATTAGCTTAAGTATGAATCAGTGATAAGCTAGGATGATTAGATTAGCCTTAGAATGGATTAATGTAACTTAATTAGTGAGATTTGTATAATTGATGATGGATTAGTCAAATTCAGTGAAGTTCCTACAGTTTTGGTTTTTGGACCCTCGCCATTTGCCATTTTTGTAGATTGAAATGGGTTATGAATTTGAGGTTGATGTCTTCTTGAGAAATGTTTTAAACATCCTCAGATACAACATATATTTTTCTCAAGATTTTTGGGGACTTAAAAGAAGGAGATATCAGCTCCATCATTTTCAAACAAAATCTTAGTTTTTGCTGGAATTGGTGGCCTTTTAGGATTTTAGGGGTTTTTATCAACTATTAGGGTTATAATTTCAAAATAGTTTCTTCACAAAAATTGTTTTTTTTTTTTTTTTATAACTTCTAGTTTAATATAATCAAATTTCAGATCAAATGGACATGTTTTGGATCTTGAACCAAACTGATTTCTGAAAATAGACTTTCTGGAAACAGACCCAGTTTTGGTGCTAGATTGAGCGATTTATTGGGTCAAACCTAGAAGGATATGGTTAAGGTGTCTTTATGAAAAATGTTTGTTTATGTATCTATTACAACATATTCAAATTTGGGAATTTTCCGATCTTATTTGATTAGATTTCTAGATTTAAACTTAGAGACGTGCGAGTGGGTCTATTCTGCCGGTTATAGCCAGTTATGAGTTTGTGATGATTCTTGAGGCTTTGATTACTAAAAATAGCACCTCTAATATATGGTTGATTTGTGATAAGCTCTAGAATTTATATAGAGTAGCTCAGTAATTTTTCGGGCTCGTCTCGACTTCCAATTAGGCTATAACGGGCCTAAGTTGGATTTATCGCATTTATTTAATATTTTATGTAATTATTTAATTAATTAATTAATTTCAGAAAATTCAACCGAGATGGCCGGTGACTGGGATTTTATACTGAGTTTAGTGGTGCCTTCAGTTTATTTAATTAAGCACTGAATTGTGATAATTGAGTGAAATTGGTGATGATGAGAATTTATCCCAAAAATTGGATAATGTGGGTATAAATCTAAAAATTGCCGACTAGGGCCATGATACCACTAAATCTCATCAAATATAAGAAATTTTCCGAGTAGGGTCGTGATACCATTAAATCTAAAAATTACCAAGTGGGGCCGTGATACCACTAAATCTCACAAAATATAAGAAATTTGCTGAGTAGAGCTGTGATACCACTAAATCTAAAAATTGCCAAGTGGGGTCGTGATGTTACTAAATATCGAAAATTGCCAAGTGGGGCCGTGATGACCACTTAATCTAGGATGTGCCTATTAGGCTGTAGCTAAGAGTTGAGAATAAATAATCGAAATGACCTGGTGATGGTCTCGATGACATGTAAGGATTGAGTCGATTGATTGATGGTTTGATCTGTTTGATTGAACGATGTGATTGTCAGTATTTGTTATTTGAACTGACTTGCAGGAAGGAACTGAGGCAAAGGTAAGCCCTCTGACTCGTGGTTGTGCTTAGGCAGCCCTTAAGACATAGTTTCTTCCTAATCGGGTCTTAGGGAGTAGAACTCGCTGAGACATTGTCTCACCGGTTATTGAATAACTATTTTCAGGTCCATAGATGGTGTTGGCAAAGGACCAGGAGCCCAAAGTTCATGAGGTGAAGTCCGAAGAATCAATGACCATGTCCGACTAGCTAGTCGTAGACAATTCTCTTTTGTAGGGAGCCAATTCCTTTCTATAATCCTTTGTGTATAGACTTGTGTGTTTATAAAAATGTATTTTGTGAAAAATTAGTCATACTTTCCTATCTCATTGTTTTATTATATGGGGATTATTTATATGCTTCCACATGCGTACTAAAGTGAATGGGTCGGCGATGCATTTTAGGACATCGCTATTATACCGACCAAGCAAGGATGGGTACACGCTTGGAGGGTCGGGACGTGACATATTTAATGTATTTAAAGAAAAAAATTGGGCGTGGGCTAGACCCCACCATAGCACTTTGCATTTTATGCCAATGGTTTAATTAGCACTAACCCTTTGTTTTTATTTTATTTCGTTTGATTATCTTATTAACCTTAATTAGTTCAAAGGTTGTTTTTGTTTATTGAAAATTTTTAGAAATTATGAAAATTCGAAATTTTATTTATTAAAAATATATATTTTTTATTTTTTATTATTCCAAATTTTTATATTTTGGTCTTTCCAAGACAACTTTTAGAAATGATACTCATTCAATTTGCAATCTTTCCTGAAGGGCTGCACTTGTTCATTTTTCAACTTTTTCCGAATAAACACATTTGTTCATTTTGCAACTTTTTCTGAAATGATACATTTGTTCACTTTGTAATCTTTTGCAAAGAATTGCTTATGTTCTTTAAGACTAATTTATATATATATATGTCAATGTTCCAGATGAATGAATATGATATCATTTTTCAAGTCTTATTATTACAGTCGTTTTTTCAATTGTTTTCTAGAGAGACATTGGAAAAATATTAGAATTGCTAACAAGTATTCTCATTTTGATACTTTGTTGTATCTTGGAAGATATTTATTGGTGATTATTAGCAGCTTTGTGGGTAAATAAATCCTTAAAAAAAGTGATATCATACTTTAAAGTCTGACTTGATTACTCTATTCATTAGAAGTCATATTTTTCTAACATCTTCAATTGAATAGTTGATGTTGGCTTGGATGATTTCTTGATGTAGGCTTTGATTGTATCACCATCTGCAGGATTCAAGTAGATTGTAGGAAACAAGGTAAAATAGAAGTAGGGGTGGCAAATGGGTGGGTCAGGTCGGGTATGGGTAGGGTTGAAAATGGGTCAACGAATATTTGACCAATTTAACCCGTTTTGACCCATATTCTTGTAGTGTAAATTTAGTGACCCATGCCCGACCCGACCCGTACCTGACCTATACCCGACACGACTCGTATTGCTAAAACCTATTAATATTCTAGGAAAACCCACTTCTACTATATGTTAATTGGATTAAAACTTCAAATTAAATTAAAAATAGTAAATAAAATTTAAAAAAAGTTAAAAAACCTATAAATTGAAATATTTATAAAAAAAATAGACTATACACATGCTTCTCTTATTTAAAGTGAACATACCATTCAATAACTAAAAACTGTAACATAATTTTCTTTTAACTAAACCTAAAAAAGCTCATTTTTATGATTTTTTATTAAAAAAGTATCATTAAAACATTTTTATGCAATACAAATTTTATGGAAAATTTTTATAATTCTTTTTAAAATATTTTAAAATCGAATTTAAATTTTTAAATATAATTTTTAATTATTTTTATTTTTTAGGGAAAAGTCACGAAAAACTGAATTTTTTGCCCAAAGTGACACATTTATCCCAAACTTTTTTTTGTAACGTGAAAAACCCCAAACTTTCCAAATCGTGACACATTTACCCCATCAAGGGCATTTTTGTCTTTTTTTTCTTTTTTTTCCTTTTTCTTTTTTTTTCTTCTTCCCTCCGCCGGCCATGGCGAGCCGGCGGAGGGAAGCCGGCGTCCGGCGACCTCGGCGGCGTCGGGAGAGGGCGAGGACACCCTCGCCGACGCGGAGGGCGGCCCTCGCCGGATCTAGCGAGGGCAAGGACACCCTCACTCGACGCAAGCGAGGGCGGCCCTCGCCGGCGTCGGGCGAGGATGGCCCTTGCCGGATCCGGCGAGGGCACCCTCGCCCGATGTAGGCGAGGGCGGCCCTCGCCCCATCCGGCGTCGGGCGGCCCTAGCCCGAGGCCGGTGAGGGTGACCCTCGCCCGATGCGGCGAGGGCGGCCCTCGTCGGATGTGGCTTCTCTTCACAGGCCGGTAGGTGGAGGGAAGAGAGAAGAAAAAAAATTAAAAAAAATTAAAAAAATTGTAAATTTTTTTTTTTTAAAAATGAAAAGACCAAAATGCCCTCTAATTTTGGGGTAAATGTGTCACATAACGAAAGTTCGGGATTTTTTGTGTTAAAAAAAAAAAAGTTTGGGGTAAATGTGTCACGGTTGGCAAAGTTTGGAGTTTTTCACGTCAAAAAAAAGTTTGGGGTAAATGTGTCACTTTGGACAAAATTTAGGATTTTTCGTGACTTTTTCCCTTTTTTTAAAATATAATTTTTTTAATATTTTATTTTTTAAAATATAATTTTTAATTTTTAATAATTATTTTTTCTTTTTCTCTTTTCTCTTTTCTTCCTTCTTCTTCTTCTTTGGCCGGTGCCAACCATGACGGCGCCCAAGAAGCCCGGCCACAGGCGAGATCGAGCTCGCTGACGTTGGGCGGGGCTCGATCTCATCGATCTGGCGAGGTCGAGGCCCTGCTTGACGCCGACGAGCTCGTCTCACCAGATCTGGCGAGGCTCGAGCCTCGCCGGTCATCGACAACCTACCGGTGAGGCTCGAGCCTCGCCGGCTGTCGTCGCCGGCGGCCGGCCGGCCGTTGGAAGGAAGAAAAAGAACGAAAAAAAAAAAAAAAGAATTGAAATATGAAAAATAATTATAATTTTGATTTTTATAAAAAAAATTATATATATTTTTATAATGTTAAAAGGCCATGGGTTTAAACTTTAAAGTGGGTTTCTTAATAACCCATTTAGATCCATTTCTTTTTGTGTTTTATTTTCTCAAACCCATTCATGACCCATATTTAATATTCACTTAACCCATTTATGACCCACATTTAACTTTCACTTGACCCATTTATGACCCACATTTAACTTTCACTTGACTCATATATGACCCATTTAACTAAAGATGGGTCATAATATGGGTTTATGACCCATTTTGCCAGTTCTAAACAGAAGTAGTAGGGCTAGGGGATGTTTACTGCGAACACACGACCCGAACTTTTGCTCCATCGACTCTGTGGACTTATTCCCCTACAGTCCCACTTTTGCCTCATATGCAACAGTATCAGTGGGACTGAGTTCTTTCTATGCGAATGTATTGTTGCACACGTCCATGGAGACAATTGGAGATTCACTCAAGGACCGGTTGTCTGGAAAGAGAGTCGAGCCTGCAATCGAAACTCCATCACCGAGGGTAACCGTCCCCCGAATCCACGATCTATTTCGCCACTTGTGACAGCCACGGTCCAAGGAGTCCCATTGTCCAGGGTCTCAAGGAAAGGCCCCTCGTTTCCCGCAGACAATCATACAAAGATCCCTCTCTTTAAGGCCGCATATGTGGCTATTTCAATAGGGACCTCATACAATGAACACCATTAAAGCCCAATGTCAAGTACATGAACATCGATACAGGCGCCAATTAGATTTGGAAATTTTGCTGGGAATATCTTTCCTACCTCATTTGCCACGTCGTTGCTGCTGATGCTATTTGACTTCAAACTAAAGCTAATTACATTGAGTTTGAGAGAATATTAGAGATAATTTAGAATTTCTCTATAAGATAATTTCTTTTGTTAGAGATATTTTGATAGTTATGTTAATTATTGATATCTCTCATTGCTGCACGTATACTGCATGTATATTGCATGTATGCTACACGCATTTCTCCCTCTCGATTGGGATATTATTTTAAAATAATTATCCAATAAAGCTTATAAATAGGATGATGTATACTTCATTAATATATACATCAAAATATAAAAAATTCTACAATTGTCTCTTCCACTTTATCATCGTCACTTGTAATGTTGGGATACTACCATAGCCTTCTTGAAGAATTGGGCTCCAATGAGCTTTTTGTTGCATATCGAAATGTTGAATTGGGTCTCTCCCTCCCACCTTCGCCTTTCCATGATGGGATTGTCATCATTCCATCATTATTGAAGCTCGGGATTTTCAACCAAGCACCCATATCCACAAGCCCAACTATGACATCCTTGCCATGATCCTAGGTAGGCCATGCCCCAAAATTAGAATTTACCCCTAGAAATTGGGACAAGTGAGTCGTATCTGCTTTAACAGGCAAATCCTTCATCGAAGAGATGTAGCTCGGGTAGTGCTTAAGGGCCTCGAGCTTGCTAGGAGAGGGACTAGCACTGAAACCCCGGATGCCATGAGTGTAACTGTAGATGAGCTTAGAAGAGGTGGGTGTGGCACTAGCTCTAGCTCTAGCTCTAACTTTAGGATTAGGACTTTGTATTTGTAATAGTGATGAAACAATGGCCAAGTACTAGCTATAGTGGTCAAAGAAGGCTTTGGACATGAAGGATGAATCCATATGGATAATATAATTGTCAAATTGCTCCAAAGTCGAGACGAAGCAGAAGATGATCATGATTAGGAGCCTATCGCAACACATCCCTTGGGGAAGGGAATGTGTTTAGGGGTATTGCCTAAAAGATAAGCTTACGGCCCATGATCAGGCACGGGTTTTCCCAGGCCCATACATTCTGCAACATTAGGGGATTCATAAGAATTTTGTAATAAAGAGTCGCCATTAGCTTATTAGGTTAGCTAGAAACCAAGTGAGGCATGTGAGTGTACCTCACTTCTTATGCGATTAGAGAATTTAGGGTCGGAAACTTGATTAAACTAATTAACTAATTAGTGCCATTTTTGTACCTAATCTTGTTTATTTTAAAAAGAAATTTTGTCAAGCAATTTGGATAAATTTTAGACTAATCCACTAACACGTGAGGTAATCATGTGGGTACGCAATCATTAAAATAACAATTAGCAGTCAAGGAAAGTGTTAAATAAATTGCATGGGAGAGCAAAGATTTAACTTTAAGGAAAAGATAAATATTAATCCTAACTAGACTAAAAGGGAAGTCAAAATCAATGTATCAATATCAGGCAATCAAGGACATTTGTCTCTAACGGCAATTGAAACTCTAAGGTAAAGCCTTAATTCTAAAGTGAAAGACTTCCACTTTTCGGGAGAAAACAACCTAAAAGATTAAGTTTAACCTTTTCAAGGAATTATATTTTTTTTCGGATTTTTTGATTTTTTATGAAAAAATGAATTTTCAAATTTTCCCAAAAAATTATTGATTTATAATTTATAATTCTATATTTTTTTGAAAATTTTCGAATTTTTTAATATTTTCTGGATTTTTGAATTTTTGAAACTTCTTTTTATTTATTTTTTAAAAAATTTTGAATTTTTAAATTCTCGAATTTTTTAATATGTTTTGAATTTTCTTTTTTTGCTCTCTGAAAGTTTTTGAATTTTCAGAAAATTTTTGAATTTTTTTAATATATATTAATATATTAATATTATTATATTCGGTAAAACGGGTTCTGACTAAGTAAACCTGATTCGGCCTGTTGACCCGATCCAAACCCGGATCCGTCCCGGTTTGATTAAAAAAGAGAAACTTTTCTATTTTTTCTTTCTTTTCCTTTTTTTTTGTCTTTTCCCTATTTTGTCCTATTCCCTGCACCTTCTTGTCTACGACTCCTCCTTCACGAAGTCCACTTTTGTCTTCCTCTTCTCTATTTTTCGCTTTTTTTTTATTATATTCTTTTTCTCCTTTGTCTTTTCCTTACTTCGTCCTTTTCTCTTGCACTCCTCCAACCCAGCATCGTCTTCAGCCCCTCGCCCCTCCTTCAAAGAAGCCGAAGGTCCGCACAAGGCCAAAACACCAATTTTACTTCTTTGATGACCCAAAAAAAAAAAAAAGCTAACGATTCCAAGCACTAAAGAATCTAAGCTTAATCAAAATGATTTAAGCCTCTTGCAAACTATGCCCGTCTACCTTACCACTACCATTCACGGCCACAAACACTTTCTTTCAAAATCACCAGTCAAGAAATTCTTATTCGGAAACATGCCACGCATGCGAAAATGCTGAAACAAGAACATACGAAACGGAGGGTAGCAGCGGAGACCTATTAAAACTCATTTGACAAGCCAAGAATCCAGTAATGCATGAAGGACTAAGAACGGATGTAGGTATTTTGGTCAGACATTTTGTCAAACATGCGGAGAGCGTCGGCTAGACGGAAGCATAGTATTTATTGGAGACACGTAATTAGACCAAAACAGTGAACGAAGTTCGAATTTGGCATGGAAACAACGGATTATACTTAGTACGAACAAATGAACAGCAAGCATCGGAGACAAAGATGACCAAACACGGTCATATAACCTAGGCATTTTATCAAGCATACGACGTGCACTAAAGAAACAAGAGATTTTTGCCTTGGTCGAAACTCAAACACAGGCCTAGGTTCCTAATCGAGCATACCAGAACACCTAAAAACAACCATAAAGAATCGGTAGGACCAGAGCTCGCGCCAACTGGTCGGTTGCGAGCTCCGGCCCAACACCTCTCAAAACGGGGCACCTATGATTCGAAAGACCTACCCAGCACGGACGGTGAGCAGCGGGCTGACCTCGGGCAACGGCGACACTCTCTCGATCTCACTCTCTCTCTCTCTTCGCGTCGCTCTCTGTCTCTCTCTCAAGCTCCCCTCGCTCTCGGTCTCTCTCGTCCCTTCTCTCTCCAAAGACCCCCCCAAAATGAGCTCCCTCTCTCCCTCTTAAATGCGATCGGCAAGCGCATGTGGCTTTTGCCGTTACCAGCTTGCGGACCGGCCTAATCCTAACTCGCGGATCATGGCTGTTTTTGCTTTCTGCTCTTGTACGTCTTTGTCGCCACAGAGGAGCGCGTCGTGTGAGTGAGGAAAGAGGAAGAAGATGGCGCGTGGGCCCGGGCCAAGATCAACAAAAGAAATGGGCTTGGCCCAAGCAAGAAAAAGGAAGAAGGTGGGAAGAAGAAGGTAAAAAAGAGAAGGCCAGGCCGGCCTAGCCCTAGCTCGATCTTTTTTTTTTTTTTTTTTTTAATAATAAATTTTTTAAAAACATTTTTTTAAAATTTTTTTATTATAAAAAAGGCTCTATTTCTATTAATGCAAATGCTTCTAATGTTTATATGCCATGCAATTTAATGAAAACACGATACATTTTAATGAAAATTATTTACTTTACTTTTTATTTATTTCTTTTTTAACCCTTTTTTTAGAGACTAATCCCTCATTATCTATGCAATTAATTTCTAACAAAAATGGTAAAATTTAGGTGTCAACAAAGCCTTGTCATGAGTGAATGAACAAAAATAGCCATGACAAGCAATTGAAGGTAAATGATCTTAGAACGTAGCAGAAGCTTGTGCCTTTATATAGGAAACAAGAAGTATGGGAGGCTCAAGCAAGAACCTGAACACACTCCATCTCTCAACTTTTTTTTTTTTTTGGGGCCGGCACCTCTCAACTTGTCAATTGGTATCTTTGTATGTTTAGGGACTCGTGGTCAAGGGGACCCTAGTCTTAATCATCTGTTCCCATTTCCTATGGACTCATTCTCAATCATCTATTCCCATCTTCCATGGGCTCAATATGTGAAAATGCTTAAGACTCAATAGGCAAAATTGAAAAGTTGTGGATTGAATTGACAAAAGTGAATAGGTTTATGACTTAATCGATAATTTTCCCAAAAAATGTATGCATTTTTCACTAAAGTCACGTTGATGTTAGGTGATGTTGCACAAGCTTATCACGTTGACTTTGAGGGGATCTTAGAAATAATTAGGAATTTTTCTAGGATAATTTCTTTTGTTAGAGATATTTTGATAATTCTGCTGATTATTCGTATCTCTCAATACTACACATATATTGCACATCTATGGCATGTAATCTACATGTATATCTCCCTCTTGGTTGCGGTATTATTATCTTAAAATAATGTCTAATAAAGCCTAGAAATAGGATGATGTATCCTTCATTAATATATACATTGAAAAACATAGAAATTCTATAATTTTATATTTTTCTTTGTTATTCATGTTGGGATTTTTGGCTACTAGTGCCCTGTCGAAGAACCGGACTCCAATGAGCTTTTTGTTGCACATCAAAACGTTGAATTGGGTCCTGACTCACATTCACCTTTCCATTTTGATGGGATTGCCATCATTCTGTCATCATTGAAGCTTAGGCTCTTTGGCCAAACACCCGTATCCACAAGCCCAACCATGACATCCTTGCCATAATATGAGGTAGGTCGTGCCTCAAAATTAGAATTAAGGCTAAGAAATTGGGACGAGTGAGTCATACTGGCTTTAACAGGCAAGTCCTTTATGGAAGAGATGTAGCTAGAAGAGTTCTTAAGGCTTCGAGCTTGCTAGGAGAGAGATTAGCATTGAAACCATGCATGACACGAGCGTAATTATAGATGAGCTTAGAAGAAGTGGGTGTGCCGCTAGCTCTAGCTCTAGCTCTAGCTCCAGCTCTAATTTTAGGATTGAGACTTCGCACTAGTGATGAAACAGTTGTCTAGTACCAACTATGGTGGTTAGAGGAGGCTTTGGGCATGGAGGATAAGTCCATGTGGATAATATAATTATCGGATTACCCTATTGTCGAGGCAAATCAGTACATGGTCAGAATTAGAAGTCTCATCACGTATGAATGAACATGATCAGCCATATCAGCGATTGAAGTGAGCTAGTTTTAGAGTACAGCTGAAGCTTTGTGCCTTATATATGGAAAAGAGATGTATGGGAGGCCCAAGAGAACCTCAATATATTCCTCAATTTTTTAAATTGGTATGTGGTATTGCTAGCATGTATCACTTAGAGGGGGTGAATAGGTGATTATATAAGATCTTGACAAAATAATGCGGAATAGAGCAAGACAAGATCAGAGTTTGTACAAAGTTCAAATTTTTGGAATAAGGTTTAGAATTTGTTATGTGGTAGAACATACTTTAAGAGCAACCTACAAGTATGCAATAGACTTTAGCAATAAACAAGAAGAGAATAATAACTAGAGAAATTGCACACAAGGTTTATAGTGATTCGACTTAGTTCGAGTCTACATCCACTCTTCTACGCTGATAATTTACAGGCCGGATTTCACTATATATTTAATAAGAAATTACAATTTTAAGTGTAAATACTTAGTGGTAAAACATACTATCTCACTAAATCACTTTTTTAGTTTTTTTCTCATGATTTAATGTTAAGCTCACTAAACATAAGTGTATGATTCAAAATATGGTCAGACTTTGGAATTTCAAATTCTACGCCTCATTTCTTGCTTGCTCCTCGATCCCTTGATCTTTTTATATACTCCTCCACTTCCAAACTAGCTATTGGGCAGTCTTTGGATGATTGTTTCTATTTTGGTCGATGGACATAACTATATCAAGAAGATTTGGTTGCCGTTGAGGGATAGACGGAGAATCCTTATTTGATTCTGGTCGCCCGTACAACTAGAGTTTAAGTTTTCATAAGATGAGCTTCTTCATTTGGAAATAACTAATATTTGTAATTGATTTTCTAATAAATTTGATTGAGTCAATGTTTCACAAAGAAATCCAAGCCAAATTACTAGCCCTCGTAGAATCAGCAGTACTCTCGTTCTGGACTTGTATCCTTCTGGATAAGTGCAAAGTTTAGAGTCTATGTTGTTCACATAATGAATTGATTACGTTATGAGGATGTTAGGATGAGAATGATAAGTTTTCTTGTTCTTCAACTGAGTTTGGATTGACAACTTGAGAATGCGTATAAATGAATTCGGTTTGGAAGCTATATGAAGCTTTTTGAATATATACTTGAAACATCATTCTTCAAGACAAATATAATTTACTAGAAAGTTTAGTCAACTTCAAAAACTTCAAAATCTGTTGGGGGTTTTCCCTGATAGTATGGTCATATGTTTAGTGTCTTATGGTGGACCCTGACCTCAATGATCTGTCCCAACCTGTGGACGTAATCCAAGACCGACGGAAAGGAAGGAGGCGAAAAGGGGAAGAAAGGATTGGAGAAACATACGCAGTTTTATTAAAGTCACAATGATGTTGGGTGATACTCAAATTTTTGTTTTCTTTTGATTGGCAATTGAGTGATACTCTTTTAACTTTTTTTTTTCCTCCGTGCCTCCTAATATCTTTCCATTCTTTTCCCTTCAAATTGAGAGATGGGTAGATGTTTGCTCCCACCACACAATGATATAGATAAAAATATAAGTAGGGACACCCTTTGGGATTTCTGAATAGGATATCATGGAACCCCCATGAGCTAACAAACGAAAGGGAGTGTAGGCAATTATCTCTTCATTGAGAGGGACACGCATATATAAAATTGCTATCCAGCACATGATTTTTGGTTGATCGTGGAAGGGCGCATATTGCAACATCATCACAGGTCAATCTACATCAATTTTCTTTGGCAACTTTATGGTTCATCTTAGAGATGAATGTGAGGGGTGGATGATAAAATCTCATATAAGAAAATTGATATGGTGTATTGAGATAATATCATAACTAGCCTATTACTCATTAAAATATACTTTTGAACGAAGGTTGGTTCAATTAAATATCTCAGTTGGCTTGAATTTGGATTTCCTTTTGATGATCTCCCTAGTTTATCTAGGTTGAGGTATCGTTAAAAGTCGGTGGTTGATTAAATTGTAGAACTGATGATGGCTTGGTGGCATTCGGGCCCGCCCAGGCCCACTCATGCCACATCGGTCCAATGGGCGTTTTCAGGCAAGCTTGAAAACTACTATCTAGTTATATAAGTTTCGTCCAAACTTGGTTGGTCCCTGTGGCGATCCCTCATTGGAATTTTAGACATAAAGTTTTTCGTTTGGGCGGCATTGTGCAAAAAATTAGGCCTAACCCTAAGGCTGGCCTGGGCCTATTTTTTGATTACCTCTAATTGACAAGGCCCCCATTGTCTATACGTGTCTTGATGTATGTACCAAAGAAGGAATACGGAAGCAATGGCTCGGTGAGGATCACTACCACTATTGGTGTGTCGGAAAAGAGACCAAGGAAGCACGTCCCTGGCTGGCGATGATGGTTGTTGCAGTCCCACCATGCAACAATGTGGGGATTTAAGTTGAGATATGTCGTTACAAAGGAATAGTTGAACTAAAAGGGAGAAATGCTTAATATCTAAGTCTCTTATGTAAGATAAAGATCATTATGGTGTATTAGACAAAATCTTGCAGTGAAGAATTGATATGGGGTGTAAGGTGATTATTATTATTATCCTAGTTTGCCATACCTTATCGACTTAAATTTTTTGAGTGAATATGAATCGGCTTATAAATGTCAATGGACTCAAGATGTGAGCTGTTCTTGATGAAATCATCAAGCTGGGAACCCTTCCTGTGCGTGGGGCATAACCATGCACCAAGCAAAAAGGAGAGTGTCCAGCCAAGCCGGGCCCAGAATTGATCAGGACAGATACAGACTGATGTATTAACCCACCGTCAGCCCTCCATGTGGCCCAAAAATTGCGTAATGTACATGTATCCATCACTCGTGATTTCTACTCGTGAGAAAAGAGGAAGAGGGCAAGGTCAATGGTCCCGCAGGGGCAACATCATGGGAAAGTGTGCCTGCGGCCGGCCATCGTCATTATATCAGATAAAAACCCATATCATTCTTGAACCCATCTGTTTGGCCATTTTCGAATTTTCATACTTCGAATCCTGTATTTCCTCTTATTCTTCTTCTTTGAAGTTCCGATCATTACTATAATAATTCAGGACGTCCGCATTATGGTTTTACGGGAAACAAAAGCAGTTAGGGTGGAAAGACATTTTTTTTTTTATTCGGAAAGGCTAGCCACTTCAACAAGATTCATTAATCTTGCGGTAGATGTTGATGACAGTTTGGTAAGGGGTCGCTATTTAGATAGTTTGTCAGCTTCTAGTGAAAAGAAAAGCGAAAGTGGTTTCTCCTTTATTATTGCTACTCTTGGAGGAGAAGAAATTATCCCCAGACTTCAATAATAGTACTTAAAGGCTTTCTTTATTTCCCACCTTTGTTGTCCTGTCTCGTGATTCCAGGAAGATATTATCAAAAAGACGTCGGACAGGACACGCATTTGGACCGAAGTGAGAGCTTCACATGCAAAGGGAGGCAAGGACAGTTACCCAACCTGGAGGGCTATCCCCCACCGCAAGATGATGTACCAACCTTTGATATGTGAATATCCCTTGTCCGCTTGACTTTTCTTTTATGTTCTTTCTTATCGGCAGTGAAATTTGCTTTAGGGCTTTCAACCTTGATTAGGGATGGCCGTGGAGTACGGAAGGAACAGGTTGCAGTCCAATCCCTAAATTTCCGGGTATGCCTCGTATTTGCTCAAGACCCCCGTGAGCCCTTTTCTCGCCCCACATCAACGGCAACCCATCCTTTAGTTACGAACATCACAGAAGTTCTGTTCGAGAAGCAAAAATGCAACGCGACAAAAAAAGGGTAGAATGAAAATTAGCTTCCTTGTAAGTCCGTAAGGCAACATTCTAACTTTTGTCCTTGAACATGTGCCTTTTTTTTTTTTCCCAATCAAGCTCTTGAAGTTTTAATTGATCTTAATTGTGTTCTTAAAGTTGCATTTTTTTAACAAGAAAATAACACAAATGGTCCATGAACTTTGGCCCGATATATAATATTATCCCTAGGCATTTAATTTACTTAATGTAGTCTTGGAACTTTAGTCTACCGTACGTTATTGCCCATGAACATTTAATTTGTTCAATATGGCTTAATGTATGCTCAATTTAGTTATTGAATTTTATGAAAATATTCAATATTATCATTTTATTAATTTAAGTTTAGAAACAACATAGAATATTTTCATGTACTTTAAGGACTAGATTGAATATATATCAAAATTTTAAAGACTAGATTGAACATGTATCAAAATTTATTATATTGAGCAAATTAAATTTTCATGAATGAGATTGCTAGAGTGTAGAGATTATATTGAATAAATTAAAAGTTTATGGATGAAATTGCACGTTGAGTTAAAATTTAGAAACTATTTGTGTTGTTATTTTTTCTTTAATCAAGTCCATGCGACTCAAAATCCGATTAATTGGAGTTGATGCATTTGTTAGAGCGTGCAAGAGCCTTGACATGGAAAGCTCGAGTATAGGCTTTATTTCGAGAAATCTCATGAGTTATCATTCCACGTCTGATTGGTCTTCATCCTAAGAGTTTTCATTCCCATCAATTAGTCGATAGTCTACGTTGACAAAAAGGCTTTCTTACGTTTTAGACTTCCAGCTCCACCGGACACGTTTGCTGCAATAAACAAAATTGAGAGCCAGGGACCTGTTTAGTTAAATTAAAATTTCGAAGACCTGACTTGAAAAAATGCACAAGTTCGGCGAACAAAAAGAAAATTGTTCCTTCCCATGTAACGCTTTCAGGGCTTATCATTAAATTTAGGGGAAATTATAATCCCGGTCCCTATCGCATATGGGGAATTCACTTTTGGTCATTATGCATTGCTTACTTACAATACTAGTCCTTATTCTACTCTCCTGCATGAATTTAAATCCTTCCGTCAAATTTTCTTTCGTAATTCGCTGGAAAATACTAAGTTGGCACTGGCTATATTGACCTGCGATGCTTCGTACACAAACTTGTTAAAGAAATTAACTTTTAGTCCTCATACTTTTTGGAACGACCCATTTACTTCATGTGCTTTATTGTAGCGAACAAACTAGACATCACGTTTGCATCCGAAATCTTATGAAAAACTCCAATCAGGATCACGTAATTGGCGATTCCCACATTTGCAAGAATAATTGATGAGAGCATCGCCCATTAAAATTATTTTCACTATATGCAACAATTGGATCATCATTTTCAGTTTAAATCTATAGACACAAATAGGATTAGAACTCAGAGGAATTGCGTGTAGCACTGATACCCCAAATACTTAATTGCAAACAATGAATATAATGGTGTTATAAGATGAAGAACTTCAGCAGAGTTATCACTTGTAAGAAGAATATCATCTGCATAAGTAGCAAGTAAAACATTCCAGAAGATGAATCGCCGAATGAGCATTGACTTAACAGATTTATGGTTTGCCGAAAGCATATTTATCCGAAGGCACCACTTCATCAGATTGTTAGGATTTAAGAGATACCGTTTAGTTCCTAGGAACTAAATCTGATAGGCCAATGCTTGCTCTCTATTTGTTTCCAGAATTAAGGAAATGAAATATCCAATTGAAATGTCGGTAATTATGCTGTCTCGTGTCATACCACAAGCCTAAACTATGAGCGATCCAATAGTGGAGCACATGGAGGGCCAAAAATGAGTGGAGAAATCAGTATGTCCTTGTCCTAATCAATGCCTAGGCAATATGTCCCGTTCGTTCTGGACGCGAATTGAACGATTGGAGTCGCCTTCGGGGCATGAATTTCTTTTTCAAGTCAGTGCAAGGTTGTGCGCCCAGCCAAAAAAAAAAAAAAAAAAAAAAATATTGCGGCGTGAAGAAAAATGAACTAGAGCGATTGATTTAGATGGGCATGTGATGACTCGGTAATATGTACACACACGTCAAAATCACTCACAAGTCACAAGAGTCCACCAAAAATCACGCGCTGGATGCTCATTTTTTCTTTCTGTGCATGTCACTGTCGATGCGAGAGACAATTGCGCACCTCCCCCTACGTTTTTATTAGCTTATTGGCCTTCTAGTTTCCTATACAGCAATTCAAAAGAGTGTCCCCACTGGATTTATTTTCTATTATTGACTATTGTGTGGTTGGAGGATTCATGCATCAATCTCATAGCTGTGGGGCAAAGGAAAACGTGAGGAGGTACAAGTACAGAGGCAAACCAAGTTGAGTATTACTCAACATCAACGTGACGTTGCTGTGTAGTATGGCAGAATCTATGATCGTCTAATTTCCTCTGATGTTTCTTCTTCTTCTTTTGCCCTTTACTTATCTCTTTTCCCTTGGGTTGGAATGAGTCCATAAGAGATGATTGAGAACGCCACTCCACCACGAGTCACTAAATATAAGAAGATACCAATTGACAAGTTGAGAGATGCGGGACCCCAAAAAACAAATGAGAGATGGAGCGTGTTGAGGTTCTCCCTTGAGCCTCCCATACTTCTCGTTTCCTATATAAAGGCACAAGCTTCTGCTGTGTTGAAAAATCATCTACCTTCAATTGCTTGTCATGGCTGTTTTTGTTCATTCACTCATGACAGGGCTCCTAACCCTGATCATCTTCTGCTTCGTCCCGACTTTGGAGCAATCCGACAATTATATCATCCACATGGACTTATCCTTCATGCCCAAAGCCTTCTCTGACCACCATAGCTGGTACTTGGCCACTGTTTCATCACTAATACAAAGTCCTAATCCTAAAGTAAGAGCCAGAGCTGATGCCACGCCCACGTCTTCTAGGCTCATTTACAGTTACACTCATGTCATCCGGGGTTTCAGTGCTAGTCTCTCTCCAAGCGAGCTCGAGGCCCTCAAGAACTACCCGGGCTACATCTCTTCCATGAAGGATTTGCCTGTTAAAGCTGACACAACTCACTCGACCCAATTTCTTGGTCTGAATTCTAATTCCGGGGCATGGCCTATCTCGGACTATGGCAAGGATGTCATAGTTGGGCTTGTGGATACGGGTGTTTGGCCGGAAAGCCCGAGCTTCAATGATGGCGGAATGACAACAATTCCATCGAAATGGAAAGGCGAATGTGAGGTTGGCACCCAATTTAACTCTTCCATGTGCAACAAAAAGCTCATCGGAGCACGGTACTTCAACAAGGCCCTGATGGCAAAGAATCCCAACATTACCTTCTCCATGAACTCAACGCGTGACACTGACGGACACGGCACCCACACATCCACCACAGCTGCTGGAAACTACGTCAAGGGAGCGTCCTTCTTTGGCTATGCTCCAGGAACCGCCACAGGCGTGGCTCCACGGTCCCGAGTGGCCATGTACAAGGCCCTGTGGGACGAAGGCGCATATTCTGCAGATATTATGGCCGCAATTGATCAGGCAATTATTGATGGTGTCGATGTCCTGTCCTTGTCATTGGGCCTGGATGGCGTTCCATTGTATGCAGACCCAATTGCGATAGCCACATATGCAGCCATGGAGAAAGGGATCTTTGTATCAACATCGGCGGGAAATGAGGGGCCTTTCGTTGAGACCCTGCACAATGGGACTCCCTGGGTCATAACTGTAGCCGCCGGCGACATGGACCGTGATTTTGGAGGAACTATTGCTCTTGGCAGTGGTGTTTCAATTGCAGGCTTGACTCTCTTTCCAGGCGACGCATCCTTGGGTGCATCTCCAATTGTTTTTGCAAACGCGTGCAACAATACAATCGAATTGAACAAGACCAGTCACACGAACATTGTCGTGTGCGAGGACAAGAGTGACAGTGTCAGCGACCAGATCAACAATGTCCAGGGAGCAAAAGTTGCTGGTGGAGTATTCATAACAAACAGCTCCAACCTCGAGTTCTACATCCAGAGCTCATTCCCGGCTATCTTTTTGAATCCTACAGATGGTGAAACCATCAAAGCCTACATCAAGAACTCGTCTGAGCCAACAGCAAGTATTCAATTTCGGAAAACACTAATCGGTAGCAAGCCTGCTCCAAGTGTAGCAACCTACAGCTCTCGTGGCCCCTCTCCGAGTTCTCCGGCAGTCCTCAAGCCCGACATTTTGGCTCCCGGCTCTATGATCCTGGCTGGCTGGCCTCAAAACAATCCGGTGGGTGTGGTGAACTCGCATCAACTATTTAGCAACTTCAACCTTTTGTCAGGGACATCGATGTCATGCCCGCACATCGCGGGAGTGGCTGCACTCCTAAGAGGAGCACACCCAGAGTGGAGCCCTGCAGCCATCCGGTCAGCCATGATGACTACATCTTATTCAACGGATAGTACGAATGCCCCTATCAAAGACATTGGGAATGACTACAAACCGGCGAGCCCTCTAGCCATAGGAGCTGGCCACGTCGATCCAAATAAGGCATTAGACCCTGGACTCATATATGATGCGACCCCCCAAGACTACGTCAACCTCATGTGCGCGATGAATTACACATCGAAGCAAATCCAAACTGTCACCAGGTCATCTTCCTACAATTGTTCAGACTCATCAATGGACCTTAACTACCCTTCCTTCATTGCCTTCTTCAGTCCAAACAGCTCGGGCTCTTTGACGGTGCAAGAATTCTTCCGGACGGTGACAAATGTGGGAGACGGACCATCAACCTACATTGCCAAGGTGACACCGATGGAGGGATTCAAGATCGAAGTCGCGCCAGATAAACTAACGTTCAAAGAGAAGTATGAGAAGCTGAGATATAAGCTGACAATAGAAGGACCAAAACAGATGAATGAGACGCTGGTTTTTGGTTCTCTGAGTTGGATGGATAACGGTGGCAAGCATGTGGTCAAAAGCCCCATTGTAGCGACGAGCCTAAGCTCGGAGGCATTGACGTCCAGAACTTGAATTTTTTTTTTTTTTTTTTTTCTGGGTTTAGCATCAGTAGAGTAAAATATTTTCTTTATTTTTTTTCCCTTTTTTGAACCAATTTATATAATTTGTAATAAACTAACTTGATTTGGCCCCGTGAAGGTTGTGGGTGGATAGGGTGTCCAAATCATACCACACATCTTACTTGCTAAACAACAAAAAGCCAGCTTTTGCAATCTGTACGATAGTTGCAGGTGAGTATCCGAAGTCCCATATCCACCATTGCACTTCAATCATCAAGAACAAGACACGCATAGCGAAGTTTCAAAGACCAAAAGTAACTTGGGTTCAGGACAGAAGATTGTCCGAATTAGCGAACGATGAGATTCTTGAGTTTGCTTCTCATCACAAAACAGAGTGGCATTTTGCGTAGCTCGTTTCCATTTTCAGCATCGCAAAAGTGGTCGTATTGTCGGATTTAAAGTATGGATGGCGAGTACTTCGTGCAAGCATACCTCAGCAAGTCACGAATCATTGCCCACCAAACATGATAGCGACCACCTGCCAAAAGAGATCATTATTGAACAATAGTTTTTGTTACTCATGAAAGAGATGAAGTTAACTCATGAGTTTGTGAGGGAAATCATTGGATCAAGTGTCAAGTAATCAAGAAGCGCAAACACAAGTCAACGAAAGAAAATCCACATCATCGATTCTTGTCTTGCCCTAAAATCTAATGTCATCAATTCCAATTATTCGAGTAAATCTGAACCCTCACCTCCTCCTCCTCTCGACAAGGCAGAATTCTATTTTTCCGTGCAAAAATTTTCGTATCAGTAACCCTCGATTAGTTTTGGTAAGTGTCAAAGAACTGTTAGTAGAAAAAAGCGAAGTAACTTTCTCCCAAATAACTTACTGGAAACTAATCAATACTCTTACGAAATTACCAACTCTTTCTTTAGCTTGCATATTATTTATATGGATACAGCTACCAACTTTTATTTACTTAACTTACTTAACACTTCAAATTTACTGACTTGTACGTGCAATTACATATTTAGAGTAAGGTACCAACTAATTATGGGATACGAACTCTAACTTATGTCGCTCATCTAATTTTATATATTTTTATACTTACCAACTTTTACGAGTGTTGGCTAGTAACATCTTACATTTAATAATTATATATTTGGATATCACTAATCCAAATTAGTGTGAGTTGCGAACTTTCTCCCATTGCAGTACCACCTAAGCTAGTATGGGGGTCACTGACCCTCATTTGGTATTGATGTTTATTTTTTTTCTTTGGTCTGAAGTTTTTTTACTGCTTACAAAATGCTTCACTTCCCAACATTTTAAACTTATAGATTATCCTTAGAAATTACTGTCTTTAATTAAAGTCTTTTTACATACTTTTCTCCGACTAAATTACCAACTATTTTTTAATAACTAACTTTCATTCAAGCTACCAACTCTGTTTGATGTAGAGGGGCAAAGAACAGGGGCTTCGCTGGTTGATGACCATGAGGGATCGCGGGAAGTGATAGCAGCAGGGTTCAAGGGACGTCGACGGCTCCTGGGCGGCGGTGAGTGACGGGGCTGGATCTGTGGCGCAGGCAGAAGGGTTGGGGGAGGAGATGGGGATATGTGCATTGCCGTTTGTTGGGTTTTGGCGGGGGCATTTGGGCGGCCTCTTCATACTTCATTTCCGGAATGGGCTAATCTTCGGTCCAGGGCTTCAAATTCCCGAAAATTTCGGGCTTACCTCAAACGATTCAAATATTAAACGTAAAATCAAGGAAATGGAAAGAAAAATTGAAAATCTGAAAACTCTAATAGCGATTTATCTTTACTGTAAGACTCTGTTAGTGTTAGTAATATATTGGATGGAAATTAGACGGCATGTGATACGGATGGATATGTATCGTCACATTTTTTTTTCTTTAGCCTCTGTCATGTTCAATGCATGCCAATTAATACGGATCTCAATTCGTAGAGATCTGTGTAATTACATAAATCATCCTTATTAACTTTTTTTTCCCCGTAAAGAATCGCAGTGAACCTCCCCCATTACACCAATGAAATGTTTGATGTATTGCTTTAATTTTGAAAAACAAATATAATAACCTGCCACGCTAGCCATAGAGAAAAATCTAACATTTTTGCTGCAGTAAATCATATGGGGGGATCCGTCAAGATTCCACGATTCATTTCTACATAGGGCGAGCATTTACTGCTGACATGCATGTCATAGTGAATTTATATCTACATAGGCGTATAGCTATTTAGAAGGTAGATAAATTGTCCCCTATTAACCATATGAAATTTTTTATATATTGCTCTAAGAGCGTGCATAATAACCATTCAATTTCTATTCCATAACTATTTTTCTGTTTTAAACTTATTTTTGAAACAGAAATCCATTTGATAAAATTATTTCATTTTTCTATATCTAGAATAGATTTTTACTCTAGAAATAGGTTTGAAATAAAAATCAGAAGTAAATTTTTTTTTATCTCTCTATTTCTAAACCAGAAATAAGAAATAAAACTCTTCTTTCGTTCGTCCTTGCTACCCATCCGTCGACTACCACTCATTGCTGCTGCTCGCCATCCGCCATTGTTGCTGTCGATCATTGTTCATCAATTACCGTCCACCACTGTCGTTTGCTAGTCGCCATCCTCCATCACCACCATCCTCCGGTCACCATCACCTACCACTCAGAAGGAAGAAATTTTGTGTTGTTATCATACGAGTTTCTATTCCGAGAATATAAATTTTATGTCTTTATTAAATGCGTATTTTTACTTAGAAACTCAACTAAGAATAGAAATAGAAAAATCTATTTTTCTTTCAGAAATCAATTCATGAGCATAATGATTATCATTTACACCCTAAGGGAGAGAGAGGGAGCAACTTGATTTTCGCATTGGGGAACTTAATTTCTTTGCTGCGATGAATTAGCTAGAACAATTTTCATAGTTCCCACACTTCAAACTCCAATATGCATAAGGGTTAATGCCACCGCCTAATGGCATAATTAGCAAATTGGCGTAGAACCCAACATATTCAATAGTCTAGATTCAAATGGTATATGTATTATATTCATATAATAATTTGGCTTTGTTATCAGTTGCTACCCTCCCTGCATCAATTACATTAGATATTTTCCTAAGATGGCTATTGAAATGTGCAAACGATTCCTCTTGAGAGTAGATTTAATACTTAGCTTGGGTTCTCCCAAATTTCACAGTTCATAACTTGATTTTTCAGATAGTTATGAAAATTTGGTTTTTGTTTGTCACTAATCTATTAGAGACCATTAAAGTTCAAGTAAAACACGAGAAGACATTTTAATTGTACGAACTAGAGATTTTAGGCGAAGGATTTGATTACGCTCTAAAGCCCAAATTTATGCTTAATCAAATATTGCATATATAATATAACATTACGTCAACTAAATTGCAATAATAAAGTGATAAAAACGCGAAAAATAAAAGCTACTACAACTCGCGCAAAAACCCTGGGTACTCGCGAGCTCTGCCCAAATTTAAATATGCAAATATTTTAAATTAAATATTTCATTCTCCCTAAAACTAAATGACTATAACGACATATTAAACAGTGATAAGTAACAATTAAACATGGATTAAGTAGCGCTTAAACATGCAATTTATGACTAAGCGCAAGTCCTTTTTTTTTACCTTTTTCATTTATTGTTCTTTTGTCATTTTCACACTTTAGTTGAACGTCTTGGCTAGTTTTAGCTAAAAGTTTGTGAAGTTTTCACTTCTCTAAAAGGATCGATCTGTAGTTTCTGGATTAGAGTTGTTTTCTTGTCGTGGAGAACTCTCTTGGGATTGAAACTATGCTCTATTGAAAGCTTAATGGTCCCCCTTGAAACCCAAGCGATTTCTTTGTATGATTTTTTCTGGTGTGTGAGATATGGCTCTCGAAAAATCCCTTCAGACGCTGCTTCTTTTTGTTTCTAGGCTTGCCAATCAATCGTTTTGGTGTAATTATGGGACCATCAAGAGCTCCCCCTGCTGCCTTTTGTCTCCAAATCTTTATTCATCAAAAGAACATGCTTCAGAGAGTTTATCCATGAAATGAAGCTAGCTTTTGGTCAGTTCTTGCCTACACATCAGAGCTGCCAACTGTGCCGTTTCACCAGTTCTTTGACTTTGTCAGATTTTCAAAATTATGCCGTTGCTGAGCTAATTTTTTTTTTGTTTTTTATTGCTGAGCTAATTGATATGGTTGAAATTTTCACTCCCCTTCATCAGCTTATCCATGGCCAATTTTCATCTAGGAGCACATCTCACGGTCGCCTGCCACTTCAGCCAGAGGTTAGGTTGATTGGGCATCTGAGTAGGATATGGTGGGCCATACAATTGCTTACATAGTAGCTTCAAACTATGGCCAAATCAAGAACTGGATTTTGGAAGCTGTTTTGAGTGCTTTAATCCATTAATTTCGCTAGAGTTTTTTTATCAACTAAAAAGTTCATGTGTGTTCATTTAAGACTCTGACCAGATTTTGCAATTTCCTTCACCCGATTTTGCAAGAAATTAAAGTTGGCTATTTTGTTGCCTAATGATGACCAATTTGATTCAATTTGGTCATTTTGATCAATTCAATATGGCCTAAGCTCAATTTCAAACTTAATTAGGAGTCAAGATGATAAAAATGATGATTTAAGGGCTTGGGCAAATTTTATAAAATTTGCAAATTGGTCCCCTAACTTTTGGAAATTAAGTTTTGGCCCTAATTGGATGTCTCAATTGCAATCCGAACCCCCATGGCTTGGCTAGTCACATTCAGATTCTTTTCCCCAATTTTTTTTTTGAGAAAGTATATTTCAAGAAAAATAATTCCATTTAAATAACTATACTAAATGGCTACGTAATTTATATGCAAGAATTTGACGTAAAATATTTTTGAAAAAAAAAAAAAACAAGTTTTAATTTTTCTTGAATAAATAAACACAAATTTTGACAAAAATTTAGGTGTCAACATCGGAATCAATAATTGGAGAACGAAGAACGACAAGAGCACTGGGGCAATGGAGAAGGATTCTAGTAGTGGTGTTCTTAGTGCAAGGGTGATATTATAGAGTTGAAAAATCATTGATAGGGTGGAGGAAGGACAAGGACTAAGTGATTTGCAAATTGGAAAGAGAAACAGAAGTTTGGGACTTCATGATTGAGTAAGGTTTAATTATTATGTTTAGGGTTGACTCGAGCCCATTTGTGTCGGGCTTTTAGGGCGTGTTTAGTAAAATTTTTGTTTCAAGAATGATTTATTTTTAGAAATAGTTCTTTTTTATTTTTATTCCCTAGAACAGTTTCTGAGAAAAACAATGTAAATACACAAAAAATCTATTTCTAAAATAGGAACAAAATAGGAATACGTTTGGTACGATTTACAATTATTATTTTTTTGACATAGAATTTCTTTTTATTTTTTTAATAATTTTTTTGAGATTTTTTTTTTTTTTCTCTTTTCTTTTGTTCCTCTCTTCTTCTTCCTCTTCTATCGAGTCACCGGGATGACAGGTGATGGAGACAGGCGACAGAGGTTAGTAGCAGGCGACAGAGGTTAGTAGCAGGCGACATGCGAGGGTTGGCAGACGGCGGTGGGTAGCGGGTGGCGAGGAAAAAGAAGAAAAGAGAAAAAGAAAAGGAAAAAAAAAAGATGACTTATTTCTAGAAATTGTTCCCAAGAACATGTAGATATTTTTTCTACTTCTTGTTTTGGTTCCAAATCTATTCCTTAAGCACTTTTCTATTCTAGGGATTATAAAAATTAAATGATATTTTCAAACGGATTTCTATGCTTTTTATGTTCCATGGAATAAAAAAATGAAAAAAAAAATAAAGAAATAAGAACGTTGTCATGCAGACCCTTAGTGGCTCTAGTGGCCTCCTTGAATCATCATGGAACAAATCATGATGAGTCATGGAAGCATGGGCATTGCTCACTGTAAAATAGTAATCAAACATGATCCAACTCAACATAACATCCTAGTTTTTGTTTTGGAACAATTATACAAAAAGTTCTAAAACCTATTATGAAAATGCGATTGAACACTAAAACGTTCAAAATGTGCAATTAAATCATAAAATTTGTCAAATTAGTGCCATCAAGTTCATTTATTAATTCTGTCAATTTGAATAAGGGAAGATACATGCTTGGCATTTTTTGTTATTTTCTCTTTCCCACATGGCATTAATTTTAAATTTCAAGCATGAAGTATAAAATTAAATGGACTTTTTTTTGTCAAAAAATCCTAATTTTTTACCCTAAATTTACTAAAATTAGATTAAAAAATATTTTTCTTTTAAAAAGTTAAAAATATGAAAAGGAGTGGAGCCTTCCCCTGTGGGAAGTCAAGGGTTTGGGCAGGGTGGCAACGGTGTTGGATGGCATCAAACCCCACTGTGGTGTAGGCCCTCCGAACTAATATTTTGTATACCTGTTAGTTTCCGTTAAATTATTAAATTGCTGAGTTGGATGATATGTAATAATTGACGAATGTATCGATTTGGAGTTTTATCCTCTGTTTGTCACAAGTTTACTAGTTTATGATTTTTCGTGATATTAATATAATTAACATAAACTAATGAAAGGTAAACTTGTCACAAATATATCAATTTGGGATTTTTTATAATCAAAAAATTATTTTAGGGTAAAATTGTGGTAAGTGTATTAGTTTGGGATTTTTGATAATAAAAAAATTACTTTAAAGTAAATTTGTCACGAACACAATAGTTTGGGGCATTTATGATATTAACCCTTGTTAAAAAACTTTTTTTAGCATTTTTCATTTTTTAATCCTATTTACATAATATTTGGGGTAAAAAATATTAGGATTTGGATCAAAATAACATCATTTTAGTCTTATTTTTATGCATTAGTTGAAGTAAACACCACATATGAGAGGGAAAATAATAAAAGAATGGCATGTCA
Organism: Eucalyptus brandiana; assembly: GCA_014182725.1. Lineage (NCBI taxonomy): Eukaryota > Viridiplantae > Streptophyta > Magnoliopsida > Myrtales > Myrtaceae > Eucalyptus > Eucalyptus brandiana. The sequence continues at coordinate 1,259,289 of CM024673.1, read as the reverse complement.
ACATTTTCCATATGCTAAATTGAAGAAATTAATGAAAAAACTTGATTGCATCAATTTAACAAGTTTTAGACATTTTTTGAAAATTTTAGGACTCAATAATATTTATGTTATAAGTTCTATAATTTTTTGTGCACTCATCTTGTCACGTCCCGATCTTCGAGCGTATGCCCATCACTAACTGGTCGATTAAATAGCGATGTCCCATGACACATCGCCGACCCATTCATTTTAATATGCATGCGGAAGCATATAAATAATCCCCGGATAATAAAATAATGTGATAGGAAAGTAGGACCAAAATTTTCAAACTATACCAAGCACACTTTTATATATAACACCACTAGTCATATATAATACAAGCCAAACTAAACTTTAATTATCCAAATACTTAAGGTTTAACAAACAGGGGCGAGGGTCTAGCAATCACGTCTACTCCTCATTGCTAAACTCCTCTTGCTCCACATCCTCGTCCCTATTTGAGCCGTCTATCGAGTATACCGAGGATTCTGACTCTTCGAAATTTGGATCCTTTGCATCGTCTACCGCTTCACCCTTAGGATCTGCTGTACCCTTACCAAATGCAACCTCCAAAACATACTGAGACATATCAGATTCTGACATAGGGCCCTCCTTCGCCCATCATGATAGTGACAATACCATGACCGGTACTTGTGGGGTACCTTTTAGGGTTCACCCACATCAATCTAGACAGTGGATTTTATTAGCACATACTCCAATTTTTCAAGGTGGGGGTGTATTGGAATATGATAACCTATCTCGGTGATTTCTTCAGGTATACCAAAATGCACGGGAGGAGGGGGAGGTGCTGCCATCTAGGGACTTGAAATGTTGTCCCACAACGAGGTGAGACTACGTCTCAGCGAGTTCTAACCTCCTAAGACCCGATTAGGAAGCAAATACACTTTAAGGGCTGCCTAAGCACATCACGAGTTAGAGGACTTACATTGGCCTTAATTCCTTCTTACAAGTTAGTATATATCAAATATACATAAACCACATCAATTCACCCAATCAGATTGAATTATCGATCAATCGACTCAATCGATTATATGTCATTACGACATTCTCTTGGTCGGTACATTCAATACTATCTATAAAGTCCCATCAATTCAGGATTTCTCACCCAAAGTTGAAAATAGATAGTATAGCTCACCGAAAGCTGATAGATTAGGGCCCTTAAGCTATCATAGTACACTGTATATGCTTACCCAAAGCTAAAATAAGGTATAATGCTCACACAAAGCTGACATATCGCCCGTAGGTTGATATAGTATACCGGTACACTACTCGCCCAAAGCTGACATAACGCCCGTAGGCCGATATAGTATACCACTCCAACCATATAGTCAATTCATCATTTTTATCATATTCGATAAAAATAGCCGTGTGTGGGTATATGATCGGCCTTAACCAAAATATCATAATTTCACTTCCACAATTCCCAACATTTTATATGGTCCACCAAAATATTTTTGGCGTTATAAACCGACACTCGGTTAATTTCTAATCAATTAATGAAATAATTAATTTGGGAATAAAATCCTAAGATTACAATTAAATCAATTCATCATAAATTAGAGCTCAATTAAATAAACAAATTGCACCATGATAATCAACATAAAATTCCGGTCGTCGGCTATCCCACCTAATTTCCGGAAATTAAATAATTAATTAAATAATTATGGAAAATATTAAATAAATGCAATAAATCCAACTTAGGCCTATAACGCCTAATTGGACCCCGAAACAGACCCGGAAAAATTTCAAGATTCTTTAAATAAATAATAGCACGTGTCTACTCGCTAATGTCACTATCTAATCACCTAACATGCATTGGTAATTATCTAAAATCACTAATCTAATCTAATCAACAACCTAATTCATCTTAGTCTAAACTAATCAACCCCTAAGCATGATTAACCGACTAAGCAGGGATTAGTGAGTTAAACTCACTTATTAATCGAACCGTTCGGTTCAATTTGACAGGGACGTGATGGGGATCGACTTTCTTCAAAGCAGGCTAAACTTTCGACGCCCAAAACCACCTCTAAATGGGCCTTGAAGCTGCTGGAAACCCACTACACTTTGCCTTTGTTTTGAGCTGCAAAAGAGAGAAACCAAAGTTGAAAGGGGCGGTAAGGATCGGCGAAGGCTGCATGGGCACTCGGCAGGCTGAACGACGGCTCTAATAGGCTTCCACGGTCACTCACGACCGCTGGAAAGCCTCCTGGACGCACAGACAGAGGCGAACGGCAGGCTGGGACGCATGGACAAGCAACATGGCGCGGGGAAACGTGCGGCCAGCCACGGCGGGCACGCGAGGCTGTGGACGGCAACGGCGTGCGGTGGCATAGTTGCTTCCGGTGGCTTACTGGTCCCTCTACTAATTGAAGTCTCCAAAGCACACCAAGGAAGGAGGAGGGGCGGTCACACAGTAATGGGGGGAAAGAGGAAGGAGAGAGAGGGAACCAAGGGCCATTTGCCTTATTTTTCCACAAAATTGTCTTCTTGACTCTACTTCAGCCACAGCTGGTCTCCATGGCCACAAATCAACTACCCATGCTCTTCTTGCAACCCTTGAAATGGTCCAAAATAGGCTAGACAAGGGGGCATACAAATTTGCTTACATTCTTCACCAATTGGATACTTGATCATGCTCAAATCAATCCAATTTGGCCTCAATAAATTTCGTTACCGAGTCAATAATCAAATTTGTATTTTTCCTCACCAATTGAATCATCTTGCATCCCAAATGCGTGATCAAAAACGGTCCTAGGCTTTTTCTGGACAAAAATAGCCCTAGGACAACTTTTTCCCAAAAAGTCTCGGGTTGCAGAAAAATCTTCTAAGAATGAGTCGACGCTCTTAGAATTAATTGTGACATGACGGAACTTTCAATTTCTAAAATCGAATTCAAATTCGCGGTTAATTTTAATTTGACGTGTTTTTAGCGAAACCTAAGCTACTAAGTAGGTTTCAAAAAATTTTAATGCAAATGACTTGTGGTCGATTTTATTCGAGCCACAATGAACCCATTAGACACATTGACGACTCTCGATTGTCGTGAAAATCTCAATGATTCAAATATGAATACAAGATACCAAAACGATAGAAAAATCAATCTAGTGCCGGCCGACGAGAATTTTCCAATTTAGTAGTGTCACCCACGATTAGTCACACATCTCAATCGAATTGACCTATCTTTGATCTCAAATCAATTTTTAACTACGCCGTAATGGCCTCTAAAGATGAGCATAGTTAAGAAGCCGATTCCTGGTCAAATTCTCAAGTCTATCGCATTAAAATTCCTTAATGGCTTCCCTGAATAGTCTAGTTCTCTCAAGAGTGATTAGTTCTGAGAACATCTCTATAGGTGCGTCGATGAAATGCTCAATTTATTCAATAAAAAACAAGATTGAAAATCTGGGATGTCACACATCTCTTTTATTTTTATCGATTTAAAATAATATCTTCAAATGCATATGCCCATCACCATCTCAGCTTCTTTACAAACAGTTGCTTAAAGATGGACAGGTGAAAGTAAACCACCATTTCCCATACTTATAAACTCACATGATTGTTGCACACTTGTCAGGGTTAATGCCGGTGGGCTATAGCATCATTAGCAAATTGGAACCTGGGTAAAACACATGGTTACTTTGTAAATGTATGTGCGCCAAATTTGACTAGAGGATGTTATGAGCAAGATCACTAAATTTGCATGCTATCCTGATATACACATTCAACAAGAATTACTTGGAAAGGTTCACCAGCAAGTATGTTCATCCTTCTTTCTTGAACATCCTCTTAGAGCCATCTCAGGAGTGTAGAGCGCCCTCACAGAAGGTCACTTACATTGAGCACTTCACCTCCAGTCTACCGTGCTTTGGCTTTGTGACCTAACTAATTCTTGATTAATCTGGAAAAGATTCTTTCCAAAGAATTTTAGAATGTCTTAAAAGAATGAGGAGATTACGTGGACTATGAAGGTTTCTACTAACTGAATCATTTCATGAATCTTTTATCCACCACTCATGTTTGCTCCCCAAGAATTCCTGTGCTTTCTTCAAATTGGGTCAAATCTCTTCACCATGATGCTATTCAGAGTCCTCAGGAACTTCCGATAGCATTGAGAACTCAGGCCTTTGAGGCTGCTGGTCCTGACGAGTTTCTTGCAATCCTTTCCCAACCTTAAATGGGTAGTGTTGGTGACTCTATTTGTTTGCTTGTCGATATTCTTTCTAACTATAGTCATATGTTAGAATATATAAATATTAAAGCGCGCCTTCATTTAATAGTTTAAAATTTTAAAACAATTAACAGTGGCATTACAAAATCTCATATCATGTCTCAAGTGGGCCTGGCTCAGTAGCGGCTGGTCCAAGCAGGCCCGAAATGCGAGCCCAACCCAAATTCCTTCTTCTCATTTTCTTTTGTTTGTCCGAGCCCATGAAGTAACCCAGCCCACGCGAACAAAACCAATCCAAGCGGAAACCCTACCCGGAAACAAGGAAACCGGGTTGAACAGACCCACGAATTGATTCAGTTCCCGGCCTCCTCTCCCCCTTGCTCCCTCGCGGCGCTGGTGAGGGAGACTGAGACGTCACCAGGCAGACGGCAACGACGGCGGTGACGATGGGTTTGACAGCAACGACGGCGGCTACAAACCGCTTACAAGGATAGCGAGGATGAGCAACAATGGGGTTGTGCTGATGTGGTCAGTAGCCGCATAGACGGACAGTGGCAAGGGTTTCGAGGAGACAACGCGGTGGGGGGAACAATAGAGGCATTGAAGAAGAAGGCAGCGTCGGGGGACGATGCTGAGACAGACAGGATCAAGCGTTGGACTGCAATTGACCTGATGTTCAAGCGAACAGCGACGGCACGGCTCAAGATGACTGCTCTCTCTCCTCTGGCTGACCTCGTTTAGCCCCCTGAAGCTCAAATCCAACCCTCTCATCTCCGGCTAGTCTTCCTAAGCCCTCAGATCTGGGCTTGCAGGCATTCGAGCCTCCCTCGAAGTCTCTCGGGGGAAGCTTTCAGCGCTCGCAAGCTTTCGAACTGTCTTCGTTTGTGTGTGTCCTTCTCTTCCATCTGGTGCCTTATTTATAGGTGCAAAGGCCGGTCGAAGGAGGCCTTGATCAGCGGTTTTTGGCGCGCTGATTGGCCTCTCTCTCGACTGAACCAGTGTCTTTTCGCTGCTATTCTTCCCCTCTTCATCGTAGGTGTCCTCGAGCGCATCGTCGTCACTGCGCGTGGCTTGCAGAGGCAGAGCAAGAAGGAGCCAGAAAGAAGAAGGAAGAAGAAGAAGGAAGAAAATGAGGGGAAAGGGGGCCGGGTCGTGTGGGCTGAGCCCTTGGGGCCACGCGAAAAAAGAAGGGGTCGGGCTCGTAAGCCCAACACCGTGGGCCGCTTCTGTTTTCTTTTTTTGCTCTTTTTGTTTTTATTAAATTTTTTGTTGTTTTTATTATTTGTTTTTTTATCTAGAAAAGAGGAAAAATACATAAATAAAGAAACTAAGGCCTAATTAGAAACCTAATCAAAATTTAGGTGTCAACAACCTTCTTCGACCGTCCAAAATGCTCAGGAAGAGCTGCCATATAGGAACCTGTAAATGTTATCTCACAACGGGGTGAGACGACGTCTCAGCAAATTGACCCCGTAAATCTCGACTAGGAAGGAAATACGCCCCAAAGGCTATCTAAACATAAGCACAAGTCAACGGACTTACTTTTACCTCAGTCCCTTCTTGCAAATCAGTACAATTTGTATATTCATTGAATCACTTCAACAAACAAATTCATCCAGTCAGATCGAGCCATTGATCAATTGACTCAGTCAATTCCATGTCATTAAGACAATCTCTCGGTTAATCCATTCAATACTATCTACAAAGTCCGATTACATCAAGGACTGCTCACTCTAAACTAAAAATAAATAGTAGAGCTCACTCTAAGCTAATAAACGGTATATTGCTCGCGCTAAGTTAACATATCAAAGCCTTCAGGCTGATATAGTATACTGACAATGCTCACTAGAAGCTGCTAAGATATATTGCTTGCGCTGAGTTGACATATCAAAACCCTCAAGTTGATATGTATACCGATATACTACTCACTCTAAGTTAATATATCAAAGCCTATAGGCTAATATAGTATACCATCCTGATCATTCGATAATTCAATCACTTTTATTATTCCCGATAAAAATAATTGTGTGTGGGTACACGATCGGCCTTAACCAAAATGCAATATTTTCCCTTTTTTTTTAAAAAAAAATCCCACTAATTCCAACAGTCCAAAAACACATTTTTGGCGTTGTAAACAGACACTCGGTATTTTCCAATTAATTACAAAATTTATTAAATTTTGGGATAAATTTCTAAAATTACAAATCACACTCAATTTACACAAAATAGCAGTCAATTAAATAATCCAACCACACTATTGCAATCAGCACGAAATTCCAGTCACCGGTTATCTTAGTTTAATTTCCAGAAGATAATAATTAATTAAATAATTAGGAAAATTAATTAATAAATACCAATAAATAGCAAAAATGCACACTTAGGCCGGAAAAGCCTAATTAAAAGCCGAGACGAGCCTAGAAGATTTCCGAACCCATCTAGATAAAAACTAGAGCTTATCTAGTTGCTAATTACACTATTCTAATCACCTAACTTGCAATATCGAACGATTAAATTGCCAATCTATTCTAACTATCCATCTAATACATACTTAACTTAAATTAATCAACTCTTAAGTATAATTAACTCCTTAAGCGGAGATCAGTGAGTAAACTCACTTGATTAGTAATTCGACATGTTCACTTTGACGGGGACACGAAGGCGGTCCACAAGCTCTAAAGTGGGGGCACCTTTTGAGGTTAGGAAGGGCTCCAAAACAGGTCAAACAACAAGCTACAGACCTAGAAATCTTGATGCTATTCGATGGACTAAAGAGGGAGCTAAGCGGCTGGTTGGGCAAGCAAGGACCGGCGGAGGCAGCAACGGGTCCAAGTGGGTGACTCCAGTGGCAGGCAGTGACTGAACGGCAGCAGGCGGTGACTGAACGGCAACATGTGGTGGTCAGACGATCTTGGTTAGCGACCAGGATGGCGGAGGCGCTCGAACGTCAAGTGGAGAGGCTGGTCAAGCAGGCGAGGCTCGCGAGACACGACGGGCGAGCGAGCGGCTTGCGATGGCTCCGGTGGCATGCGACGGCTGCTCGACGGCAAAGGGGGCTAGCTGTTGATTTAGTTCTCTAGATTTGCTAAGCTCGAAACAACAAGCAAGAAAGAGGGGGAGGGGTCGACGGTAAGGGAAAGGAGAAAGGGATACAAAGACCAACTGGAGTGGGCCACTTGGTCTTCTTCTATCTTCTTGTCACCTTGAAATGGTCCCACCAATGCTTGCTGTCTTCCTCAACAATTTTCCAGACCAATAGCTTCCTCTAGAAGCCTTGGAAGTGGTCCAAAGGTTGAGGCAAGGGGGGCTACGAATTTTGCACAATTTCCCCTCACTTCCACTTCAATTCCATCTTGAATCAACTTAATTTGGCTTCCATAAATTTCATTATCGAGTTCTCGATCAAATTAGTATTTTTCCAAGCCAATAGAACCCACTTGCATTCCAAAAACGTGATAAAAAATGGTCCCCTGAATTTTCTGGTCGAAAATGGCCCTATATCGATTTTTCGCAAAAAATCTTGGTTTGCAGAAAAATCTTCAAAGAATGAGTCAACATCTCTAAAATGACTTGTGACATGACATAACTTTCAATTTTTAAAATTGGATTCAAACTCGCGGTTAATTTCAATCTGGCACAATTTTAGCGTGACCCAAGCTATCAAGTAGCTTTTAGAAATTTTTAGTACAAATGACCCGTGGTTGATTTTCTTCGAGCCACAATGAACTTCTTCGACACATTGGTGATTCTCGATAGTCGTGAAAATCTCGAGGTTTCAAATATGGACATAGGGTACCAAAATGACATAAAAATCAATCTAGTACCGGTCGACGAGAATTTTGTAATTTGGTGGAATTACCCATATTTAGCCACATATCTCTGTCGAACTGATATATGTCTGATTTCTAATCGACTTTTAATCGTGACATAATGATCTCTGCAGATGAGCATGATCGAGTGGTCGATTCTTGATCGAATTCTCAAGTCTATTGCATTAAAATCCCTTAATGGCTTTTCTAGATAGTCTATGTGGCATCCCAAAATTCAAGACAACCTCTAGATGTACTAAAGTCCATGATTAGGTAATGAAATTACCTACGGTTCATGCTTTAGCCATTGGTTTTCTTTTAAGACCAAGTGTTATATATATTTGTGTTCATGAGTTATTAAAATTAGTATTATAGGATAAATTAATGAGAATAATTTATTCTTGGCTATGCACCTCATAGATTTAATCCCTATAGATTAAATGTTACAAGATTATGGCCATATGAAATTGAAAATTTGAAATCTATAAAAGAAAGAATTAAAAGTGAATTATTAAAAGTAAAATTGGGGTTTATTAGGGTTGAACTTTAGGCCCAAGAGTATGGACCTAAAGTGGGCCAAATTGGCTTGGCCCATGAAGCCCATGAAGAGGGCTGCCGTCAACCAAGGAGAGAGGGGGAGTGGCCGGCCCAAACCTTCAAGCCCATTATGCATGGGAGATGCCAAGTGGCAAAAAGAAGGCTTCATCCATTGGCCATTGTGGGTGGCTTCTCATGATGGCTAATGATTGTGATTAAGGGGGAATAAAAGGAGAGAGTGGCCGGTTTAGGGGGCTGCCGTCCAAGTGAGAGAGAGAGAGAGAGGGTTGCCGAGAGAGAGTGAGGAACTGAGAGAGAGGAGGAAGAAGCCGACCGTCCGTCTGCCCGTCCGTCGCCCGTCGTCGTGCATTCGCCGTCCATGTGCCATTGTTTGCTCGGTACAAAGGCAAGTTGGGATCTATATTCTGCTCTTGCATGTTTTACCTTGTGTGTGTGCTTGAATGGTGGTGAATCTCGGTCGTTTAGGGTGTGAGAAACCGAAACTTGAGTGTATTGTTTTGAAATAACATCCTGTTTTCGACTATACCGCCCGACCCCGAACGTTGTAGAGGCTTGCATGTGGGTTTTGAGTTGGATTTTGGCTTCAAATTCTCCACGAAAGTTGTAGACAACATCTCAAAGTACAACATACTAAAATTTGAGACAAAATGGCTGAGTTTTGAGGGGTAAAACCCTCCCTCTACGAAAAGGCTAGACCTGAAACTGTTTCGTCGACCTCTTGGTGGTTTTGTGTGTTGTATGTCACTTTTTACTAAGAATTTCACTTCGACTTCTCATGAAAGTTGTAGAGAACATCCCGATGATTAACATACTCAAATTTGAGATAAAAATAACAAGTTTAGCCTTGTGAAACGATTTTCTTTTGAAGACGGCAGATCTGGAAGTATGGTACTGGACTCCCGAGACTTCGTGGACCAAATGGTGACTATCCTTTGAGAATCTCACCTATATCCCTTAATGAAAGTTGTAGTGTACCTCTTGAGGTAAAACATATCAAAAATTCAGAGGAAATGAAGGAAGATAAGTAGGCTAAATCTTGATTTTTCGGGGACAGCTAAACTGAACTGTTCGGTACTAGGAACAGTAGCTTCGTCCGTCCATAGTAAATTATCTAGGACGAATCTGGCCTTGATGTCTCATGAAAAATCTACCTTAGGGCCTCGACTATCACCTGGTAAAATTTCATAATTTTTTAAGGTCATTCGGGTATTTAAACTGAAATATTTCAAGAACTACGCAATCAGATTGTATCCGAATTTTGCAAGCTGTGATGTGTGGGCTATATCTTTTTGTGTGAAGTTATTTTGGGCATGTGTTCTTCATGGAGTTGCTACCTTTATGTCTTTTCTATCACATATTCTGATTTTATGATTTTTGAAGATCATATGGATATTCAATTTATATGTTTTCCGAAATTGTGCAAGCTGGAATTTGGTAAATCTCAAAAATCATGATGTATGGATTATTCTAAGTTGTATGGACCCCGTGAATTGTATTGTCATAAGTGATTGTATCTTGCTGTATGTATGATGATGATTGGAAATGCATATATGAACCAAATGATGAAAATGATCTTGTTTGCCATCACATCATATGTCATGTTGAAATTAAGTCATAATTGTAAATGTGAACTATGATAAGTAAGAATGCCGTCGGAGGTGCGAGCCGACGATGCCCCAGGAGTGTCAGGATGCCTGGCCAGGGAGTGTAAATGCCGGATGCCCGGTGGCCTTAAATGGCTGAATGCCAGAGGGTCCTCAGGAGTTTCGAGATGCCCGGAGAGTGGGGGAGCCGAAAGCCCGGAGGTTTGTGTCGGGGAATGCCTCGTGATGCCAGTTGGGATACGAGATGCCCGGAGGTTTGTACCGGATGCTCGGAGGTTTGTGCCGGAGGTTCCTTGCGATGCCAGTTGGGGTGCGAGCGATAAATGTGGGATGCAAATACTGGTCTCGAGAAAGAGAAATGTGGCGGCCCAAAATGAAAGAATAAAATTGGGAAATTGAAATTGAATTATGCATGATATGCTAATATGTATGCATGAATGGATGTATGTGCACCTATAGCAGATGACATATGTGACATGATGATAGTGAGTGCATGGATGTATGTGCACCTATGGCATGATGATACATGTATGACATGATGATGGTAAGTGCATGGATGTATGTGCATCTATGGCATGATGGTACATGTATGACATGATGATGCATGTATGACATGATGATGGTAAGTGCATGGATGTATGTGCACCTATGGTATGATGGTACATGTATGACATGATAGTGATGATTACATGAGGATGTATGTACATGTGGTGTGATGACATATGCATGGCTTCAAGGTAAGTTATGTATGGATGCATGAATGACATGTGTTATGCTATAATTGTTATGATTGTATTGTGTGATGCATTGAGTGGTTTATTGGGTCATTTACCTGCTGAGTGGCTGTACTCACCCCTTCGGGGACCAACATTTCAAATTAGAAAGATGCCGCTCCCTGCTGTCACGCGGGGCGTCTTTTACGGCCTTCCATCGGATGTGAAGGTTGAGTGTGTGGAGATCGACTATCCCACCATTCCTGGTTTGACGTTCATTTGAGTTTGTGCGATAGCGATGTATGATGTGGGACTGGCTGGGGGCCCTGTCATATAGGAGTTCATATCCGTTCACGTTCATCGAGACGGAGTGATGCGGGGGATGTTGCCGCCGCCACCGCCTAACGCACCGGGATGGGTGTGACGGCCCATGCGTGAGAAGTAAGAGCTGCAACTTTTTGGACAATAGCCGACACTAGTTGATGGAGGATTTTGCATGATCGTCTTAGAGGGTCGAGTTGTCTCTTTTTGGGGTTACGGCTGAGTGTAGTGAAAGGTCTTGGCATTTCTTTTGTTGTACCGATCCGAGAAAATCCATCATGAAAATATGTAAATAAAAGTGTCTTGGCTTTATCTTTTCTTATAATGTTTAGTGGTGTGCAATTGTATCATGGTTGTTGGAGGGAGAATTGGTAGGACTTGATTATGCTTCCGCAAATAAGATGCTGGGACCGTTTCAAAAAAAAATATATATATGCCTAGGATCTAAGGTACTTCTTTGGTAAGATGTGGTGACCTTGGGCGCTTCGGGGTGCCACAGTCTAGTTATCCCTAGAGTGATTAGCTATGAAAATAGCACTATCGGCGCGTCGATGAAAGGCTCGATTTATTTAATTGAAAACAAAATTAAATTTCTAGGATGTCACAATGGATCTAACCATTTCTAGTTAGGTTCTATTCCTCTTTTATGCAACACTATTTTGTTGAAGAGTATAGGAAATAGACGATTATCTTTATATTCCTTTTTCATCACATAAATTTTTAAACTCATCAAATAGATTTCTTGACCTCAATCGGTTCTTAATATTTTTATTTTCTTATCTAGTTAATTTTCTGCCAAGCTAATAAACTTCTTAAAACAATTTAATGCCCCGGATTTTTGAAAAATCAAATAAACATGTCCGAATTGAGTATAATAATCTATAAACACGATGAAATAAATAGCCCCATACCTTGCTATATCATTTATTAGATCACAGATGTCAGAATGGATTAATTGCAAAGGAAATTTAGCTCCTGTGCTTTTTTCAAACAGTTTTATTATTGTTTTTCTTATGCAATGCTCACATATAGGCAAATCGTTTTTTTCAATATTGTTCAATATGACCAAGTTTAGAATGCCACACTTTCACATCATTATCATATGGAGTAAAAAATATGAAGAGGGAATAATGAACATTGACATTATTAAAATTAATATCCAACACAATAAAATCATCTAGAAAGTAATCACAACTATGGTAATTTATACCCAAATACAAATCCGTACCACTATTATAGACGTTTAAATTGAAACCAATTTTAGCAAATATTAATACGAACACTAAATTTCAACGAATCTCCAAAGCATATAGTACATCATGTACGAACAAAGTGCATCCACCACGCATATTTAATTGATAGGTACTAGTTCATTTTACTTTAACTCTGGAGTTATTCCCTACACAGATCTATTATGTTCCAGTCAAAACTCGTCAGAACTCTACGAAGGCATCTCTATCCTTCGTTGCATGGTCTGATACTCCCGAATCTACAATCCACAAAGAATTAAATTCAGTTAAAGATACAAGGTTTGATACATAAGTAAAACTCTCAAGATACAGGGGGTGTTTAAATTCTTTGGCTCTCCGCAGTCGCGAGTATTGTGACCCTTCTTGCAATAGTTGTAACACTTCACCCTTGACATTATCTTCACACGATGATGTTTTCTTCTTTCATGTCGATCAACTCTTGGTTTATTGCTTGAAAGGCTCACTTTCTTGCTTTTCCCACTTTTGAATGAATTAGCAGGCTTACGCATGGAGCTCAAAGCCCCTTGTGAGCTAGAACTAGTATAATAAATATCTATTCCCGACTTAACCGTTTGGAGGTGATCCTCCACCAACTCAAGGTGGCTTATGACATCTTCAAGTTCTTTCATAACTTGTTTAAGAGCTTTTTAATGCTTTTTGCTTTTCTAGCATATATTGAATTTTCATGTTCAATGTGTCATTATTCTTTGTCCAGTTCAGCCACTATATTCTTAGAAGCTGAAGCCGTTGTATCTAAACATTTCAAACATATTCGCACAAATTATTAATGCCTAAAATTTATACATCTATTTTGCATAAACTAATCATATTAATGAATAAGATCAAATAAGGCTTTAGAGTCAAAATCTCACTTTTTTTCCAATCATTATCCAAAAATCCTAACTTAAAATTATTATTATTAATATAATTATTTATATAAAATAATTTCACAAAAGTCACTAAAACTTTCTTAAACTTCCCACAAATAATTATAAATTAAAATAATAATTTATAACAGCAAATGACATTGAATTTTCATTAACTAAGCATGCCATTTACACGAAGTGATATGTCCAGTAGAAAGATACTAGCATCAACATGAGAAATATTTACACCTAAGATATCTCAAACCAATCTAAGAAAAAGAAAATTAAGGATACTCAACTATCTCATAAATAGGGAAAGACTTTTATAATCTCTTAGTAAATTCTTTAGAGAATTTTAAAGGCACATTAGGCAATCACGGAAAAACCCTCAGAGATCCCTTATAGTTCCTCCAAGGCGCATTTGTTCCATGCCAAGTTACACTCAACCCAAGTTGAAGCCTTCGTTGCCTCAATCCTATAGTATTCCCTGACAAAAGCCACTACAAATTTCTTATAATCCGAAACCATGTCGACCTGTCATGGGCGATCTAACACTATTTGTCATTCAAATGAAAGAGTACTCATTACGGTCGATACCTTATTAAAATCTGACATAAGATAACCATTCCAAATGATCCCTTTTATCATCTCGTTGACCTGACCACATGTGCTACTATATCAACGTAACTCTATCGATAATTAGCCAAGTCCGCTATTAGCCCTTCAAGTCTCGCCTTCTGTTCATCCGTTCTCACAAAAATAGGCCTGCATACGAAACGCATCATTGTACTTGCAACAAATGCAAAATGAAAAAGGGATTACACATAATCCCTAGTAAATACAATTGAAAAACACATTTTCTTATTTTTTTTCAACTTCGTTCTTTTGCTGCAATGAATTAGTTGGAAGAATTTTCATATTTCCCACACTTCAAACTCAAATACGCATATCACACACTTGTCAGTGTTAGTGCTAGTGGGCTATGGCATAATCAACAAATAGGGATCCATGTGAACCCAACATATTCAACAGTCCAGGTTCAATTTAGTATGCGTATTACATTCATATTATAATTTCTCGTTTTGTTATTAGTTGCTGCCCTCCCTAGAGCACATTAGATATCTCCCTAAGACGGTAATTAGATTACGCAAACGATTCCTCTAGAGAGGTGGTTTTAATACTTAGCTTGGCTTTTCCCAAATTTCACTTATCACAACTTGATTTCTTATGTAGTTATAAAAAATTGGTTTTTACTTATCATTAATCTATTAGAGGCTGTTGGAGTTCAATTAAAATGAGAGGATGTTTTACTTCTACGAATTAGTGAGTTGGGCATGAGAATTTGATTATGCTTCAAAGCCTAAAGTTGATGCTTTGAATAACTTAAATGAAAATTTTGATAAAATGCTTTAATTAGATGAAATTGTCCACTTTTTTGAGAAAGAAACATAATAACCCTACCACGTTAGGCACGGAAAAAATCTAACCTTGTTGCTGCAGTAAATCATATGAGTAAGATCCGTGAAGATTCCAAGATTTATTTCTGCAAAAGGCGAGCATTTACTACTGATATACAAGTCATAATGGTTTTATATCTACTGATAGTTTTATTTATAGTGATGGGCCTAAGTTGGCCCGTCCGCCCATGTTGGGCCTAAAAGCCCAGCCCACAGGATAAGGGCCCGTTGATAAGGGAAAGTATAAAAGGGATGAGAGAGAGAGAGGACGCACCTTTTGACGCATAACGTACGTACGTCCTCACCAACGCTCTCTCTCCCTCCAAAAAGAATAGTAAGCACAAGGCCACTGTTTTCTCCCCTTCAAGGCGTCGTCGGATCGAACAAGATCAAACAGGGCCAAATTCTCTTCCTCTTATCGGCGTCGGTGTCTAATCTGTGGCTAACAAGGTACGCTCGAATCCGTGGTGTGCTTTACGATTGGTGATACGTGTTATTCCCGGGTTTCGTCTTCCGCATTGCTTTAGGGGTTCGATTTAGTGTCGAATCCGGTTTTCGGGGATCCATTATTCCTAACATTGGTATCAGAGCCCTAATTCACATTTTTCCCGACTTGTTTGATGTTTTTGATTGATTTTTGGCGAAAGAAATTCGGCCGTACGGATCGGGGCAAGAAATCCCGACACACGAGCGTTGTTCGGCCATTTTTTCGAGTTTTCGTAAGTCGAAATCGAATTCTGAATATACTAGGTGAAAGAGGTCGTTGAGACGAGTCCGGTGACATGTCGTGCGCCGCTGGACGACGCCGCACGCGCCCACACGCGCGGCCGGAAGCCGCTGCGCATGGGCGCGACGCGCCCGAAGCGCTGGCAATGGCCAGCGCGAGCGCTACACGCGCCGGTCAGCGAACCGGCATGTGCGCGCCGGCGACCGGCGAAACGGCACGCGCCAGTCGGCGAACCGACGCGTGCTGATGTCACGCGCTAACGTCATCGTGACGTCACCCAACGGTCGGTAACCGGGTTAGGTCCATGATGGCGCATGCTAACTTACCTATCACTTTTTGGAGTAATGCGTTGTTAACTGCTGCCTATATACTTAACCGGGTGCCTTCCAAATCAGTTGCTTCCACTCCATATAAGTTATGGACAGGTAGAAAACCGGACTTAAGTTTTCTTAAGCCATGGGATTGTGCTACCTATACACATGAGTCCTCTCACAAGTTTGGGAAATTGGGTCCCAAAGGAAATAAGAGTATTTTCATGAGATACTCCGAACACTTGAAAGGGTATGTGTTCATAGGTGAGCAGGAAAGTGGGAGTATAACTGAATCTGAATCACGAGATGTCACATTCTTAGTGGATGAATTTCCTAAGAAGGGCGAAATAGGGGAAGATTACTTCCTATTTTGAAACCTTGGATAAAGATAATGATATTAATGGAGTTCGTCCAAGTGGGAGTAATATGAGAAGTGATGAATTGAATTCAACTCATTCTCAATTGCAACCATATGATGAGATGTCGTTATCATTATCTAATCCTAGTGGGAGCATAATGGAAAATGATGTGCTAAGTGTACAATCTCCCATATGGCGAACAAGTCGCAAAAGTATTCCCCGTCGACGTTTTGACATTCAAAGGGAAACTTTTATGGTTGCTCCACAAGATGAGGATGAGCCAAGAAATATTAATGAGGCTCTGAATTGCCCTAGTAAGGAA
Organism: Eucalyptus brandiana; assembly: GCA_014182725.1. NCBI lineage: Eukaryota > Viridiplantae > Streptophyta > Magnoliopsida > Myrtales > Myrtaceae > Eucalyptus > Eucalyptus brandiana. The sequence goes on along the minus strand of CM024673.1, from coordinate 1,242,785 downwards.
AAATGGATTCATGCAATGAAAGAGGAAATTGAGTCAATGAAATCAAACCATGTTTGGGAACTGGTTGATCTTCCAAAAGGACACAGAGCTATTGGGAACAAGTGGGTTCTCAAAATAAAGCGAAAGGCTGATGGCTCGATCGAAAGGCATAAGGCTCGCTTTGTGGCGAAGGGGTATAATCAACAGGAAGGAATTGATTATGAAGATACGTTTTCTCCTGTAGTGAGATTTACCTCGATTCGCATTATTCTGGCAATAGTAGCTAGTATGGATCTTGAGTTACATTAGATGGATGTAAAGACTGCTTTCCTCAATGGAGAATTAGAGGAAGAAATATATATGGAACAACCTGCTGGTTTCATAGTGAAAGGCAAAAAGAACAATAAGCACAAGGCCACTGTTTTCTCCCCTTCAATGCGTCGTCGGATCGAACAGGATCAAACAGGGCCAAATTCTCTTCCTCTTATCGGCGTCGGTGTCTAATCTGTGGCTAACAAGGTACGCTCGAATCCGTGGTGTGCTTTACGATCGGTGATACGTGTTATTCCCGGGCTTCGTCTTCCGCATTGCTTTAGGGGTTCGATTTAGTGTCGAATCCGGTTTTCGGGGATCCGTTATTCCCAACATCTACTTATAGGTATAGAGATTTAGAAGTTAGATGAATAAGTACCCTGTAAAGCGTATAAATTTGGAGCTATATTGCTTTATAATTGGATGGCTATTTTGAGAAGAGAAACATAATGATGCTGCCACTTTGGCATAGGAAAAATAGTGAATTTTTGCTACACTAATTTTTACTTTTACGAATTAGTGATTTGGGCATGAGAATTTGATTATGCTTGTCGCGACCCAATTTTTCAGGGTTTGGACCACCTAAAACTAGGCTAATGGATTACTAAGTCTTTAAGCTTAGCTTGGGCTCTCCCAAGCCCATACCAATTCGCGACTTAAGTTTGACTTCTTAACATGCAAATGATTTTCAATTAGGAGTCGCCACTAATCTATTTTTGATGGGTCGATTAGAAACCCAAGTAAAGTAACGGGAGAATTACTTTACTCCTACGAACCAGAGATTTATGAGTTCGGGGACTTGGTTACACCAGACTATCCTAGTGCCCTTTCGGTACCTTTTATTTCATTTTCAAGAAAATGTTTGGCAATTGAATTGATTTTAATTTAACTTCCTAACATGTGAGGTGATTATACATGTGCGCATACCACCAATTTAACATTCAGGAAAGCAATTAAAACATACTTCGAAGTAATGAAAGCATCTGCAGTATTAAATTAAAATCCATATCAACAATCTTAGATATGGTTTCTAATTAACACGCAATTTCTTTTCTTTTTGTCTTCACTTATTAAGCATAGCTATAATCCATATGCAATGCAATGCTTTTAATCAATGAAATGATATGGCATGGCAACATGTCCTAAGCCATAAAATTTTTTATCATCTCTTAATGAACATGCAATTGTTATATGCAATTTAAATTAATCAAAATGACTTAATTCTAATGACGTGCAATGCAATGCAATGACGTACAAAATTATTTCAACTAAAATGATATGCAACATTGCAATTTAATATGCGAGCTATATGTCACGCGATATTTATTAAATGGCCTAATCTAATGACAGCAATTTTCAATTAAAAATGAACCTAACAATAATCAATAAAATGACGTGCATTTCATGGACCTAATTTTACATGACATGCAAATGACATTTTTTATTTTAAAAATGCAATCTATCCTATAAATTGCAACTAATTTATCCTAAGACAAATTTTATGAAATTTGAAATGATCTAAGTAGATTAAGATTCTATCTAATTTAAATTAGGGATTAAGTCATATCGAATCCTAATTTAAACTAAGACATTATCTAAATCTAAAATGCAATTTATTTAATATGCAATAACGTGCAGAGCATGCCCTAATTATACAATGATATATGCATGATGTTTTTTTTTGTGTTTATTAAAGATTCGAAATTTAAAATTGCCATGTAATTAAAAATGCAATTTAAATTAAACAGAAACTAAAAATCCTAAATGAATGCATTTTTTAAGTTTTTTTGGTTTTTTATATTTTCCGAACTGAAATCATTATCCTAGATATGCCGATAACAAAAAATATTCCAAAACAAACTGAATCTTAATTCAAATATTTTTTAGATTTTTTAGTGGCTTTTTTAAAATAATGCGATTACCAACTAAAAATCAAATCTAAACTATCAAGATATGCAATCAAATAAAGGATCAAAGTAATCGAAAAAATAACCTGTTGTCTCACAGGTCAAATTAACGATTATCTTAATCCTAATTATCACAACAAAGAGGTCAAAATAACTAAAAATCTGATCCGAATTCTTACGGATCAAATTAATAATTACATTGATTCAGCACTTAAAAACTATCAACAAATCCCAAAAATTAAAGTAATTAAAAAAATAACCCGATATCTTACGGGTCAAATTAATAATTACAATAAGTTTAAGGATAACCCTTTCGGATGATGCCTACGAGATTCATAAAGTGAACATTGGGATCCAATTAAGTAAATAAACTAAAGAATATAAACAAAATAAAGTAAAACAAATGAAAAGTACAACCACCTAATTAATTTTGCTTTTTCCGTTGCTTTTCTTTTCCTTGTTTTTCTTCTTTCCTTTCCCACGTGTGACCGTGGGTCTCCAAGAGGAATTGTCGTCGGTCCGGCTGGTCACCAGTGCTACAATGGCGTCGCTTGGATGGGGAGCAAGCTCGGAACGGCGTGCGGGGCGGAGACCGACTCGGCGGTGGGCGGTTGCTGGCGGCGAAAGCGGCGGGTGGAGACATCGGGTCGTCCGGAGCGGCGGGGACTTCGCTAGCGTCGCAGACGGGCTGAAGGTGAAATCCGCGAGGGTTTCGACGGCCGGCGGCTCGAGCGACAGCGAGCGAGCAGGAGGAAGCGCCAGGGGGCCGCAGCGGGCGTTGGGTTGAGCTGATCGCGTGCAGAACAGGGGCGGCAGTGACGTCGCGGGCGAATCTCGAGCGACGGAGACCGGCGAGGGGTTTCGACAGGCGGTGGTGGTGCGCGGCGGAGCTTCACGGGTCGTCGAGTTGGGCAAAGAGCAGGGATCAGCGAGCAAGGGACGCCGGATCACTGGATTTGTGATGGGCGATCGCGGTGCGCTTCGGCCGGGAGCAGAACAGAGGCAGATCACGGCGTGGGCTCCTACGGCGGCGACGGACGGCGGGGAGGGTCTCGGCGCCGGGCTCGCGGTGGTGAGGAGATGCGGTGACGGTAGTGACGAACGGTTGAGCTGCTGCGACGGCGCCGGTGTGGCGAGGACGCTCGCGGACGGAAGTGTAGAGGAGAGGCAACGAATTTTGGGGAAGATGAACAGTGAGGGTCACATCACTTGCCTTTTATCTTTTCTCCTCTCTCTCTCTCACGTTCTGACTTTTCTTTTTTCTTTACTGCAACTTTTCCTTTGCAGAGACTTTTCTTTTGACCTTTTTTCCTTCTTTTTGAATTTTTTCCCCCCCTTTGGACGAAGAGAAGACCACCCCTATTTATAGTGAGAAAACTTAGTCTGCTCTACCTACGAAGATTTGCCTAACAACTCAATAGCTGAAGATTATCCTTCGAGATTATCGTGTATGCCGACTCACTCGACCATTGAAATCATCCGTTAAAATCTTCCAAGCCGACTCGCATTGAAGATTATCCTTTGAAACCTCTATCCGCAACGAAATATTTTGGATTATTTCTTATCCTCCTTAATATTCCCTAATGATTTTATCACCAAAAAACTAAAGATAAGATTGCAATATTTTTTAAATGTCAAAAATCACCGTAATATCACATCAAATCTCAGTTTCTCATAAGATAATTAATTAATTGAAAAGCAACGGGCTTGGGCTAATTTGCTCCTTTCGTGGGTCTAGCCCACCGCTAATTTAAACCAAAAACAACCCATTCACCACCGGTCCAGTAAATGCAAAATGAATGCACTTATAATTAAATGTTATGCAATTAATATATTTTTTTTTTAAAATTAACCCCTAATTTCTTAATGCGACAAATTACTAAACGGGTAGCCAAAATTTAGGTGTCCACAGCTGCCCCTCTTTGAAGGTGAGCTCGAAGAGGTTGCTTTCAAAGACAGATACGAGACCTAAATTTTGACTATGCACATGTATTAAATGATTGCTTGATTTGATTTTATTTTTGATTTTTTTTTGATTTTTTTTTGTTTTTTTTTTTTTTTGTTTTTTTTTTTGTTTTTTTTTTTTTGGAAAATGAATTCCATTTTAAAATGCAATTTATATGGTGCATGGAAATGCTAATGCAAGATGCATGATGTGAAAGGAAAGAACATACCCGCAATTACTTACCGTCGGTGCGGTAGAGCATCTTGAGGTACATGATAAGTTCCTATTTACTCTACAAGTACCCAACTCTCACTCGGGTTCCTTGAAAAGTGTAACAGGTAACAGATTGAGACATCCAGATCCAGACTGAGATGTCATGATTTTTAAAAAAACTTACCTTGAATATCTTACCTTTAAGGAGGGTAGAGTGATTCAAGGTAACTTGTGTTACATATCTAGGTCCCGTATCATTCTACGGTTGCCTAAAATAGTAACATGGTTTTGTAAGGAGACTGCCTTCCCAGGACTCGTATCATTCTACGATCGCCCAGTATGACAGTGTTTGGTTGTGTCTAGGACCCATACCATTATACGGCTGCCTAAACGGGGATTTACCTCTCAGGACCCGTACCATTCTACGGTCGCCTGAATAGGGAAATAGATGTTGTCTAGGACCCGTACCATTCTACGGTCGCTTAAACGGGGGTTTACCTTTCAGGACCCGTACCATTCTACGGTCGCCTGAATAGGGAGATAGATTTTGTTTAGGACCCGTACCATTCTACGGTCGCCTAAACTGAGGTTTTGCTTGGCTAGGACCCGAACCATTCTTCGGTCGCCTTAATCAGATTGAATCTGGAGGAAAATCTTTGGGGGACAACTCCATCGAGTGTCAGTGTTTTCAAAAGGGAATACCTGCACAATGACAGGTATTTAAGGTATGGATAGAGATATACTTACCTGGTATCATCTCTGTTCTAGGGAGAAATGTCTTCTGCAAAACATGGTCATAGGAGAAGCAATATGCATCATGCATTAATTTAAGGGAGATTTATGCACTGTGATTTATATCAAGCCTGCATTACCTAATTTCCATTGGGAAAGATTTCACAAGGAATGTTCCAATCTGAACACATGAGTATCATGGATGTGTCAAATGAGGGACCTCTTGGTCTGAAAGGACTTTCCACTCATCCTCATTAAAATGAGTTGTTTTATCCTGACCCTTGATGCAGGATTTTTGACAATCACTCTATCTTTCCATCATCATGCCAAACGAGGGTTCGAGCAATCTTGCAAGTGGTACGACCTTACCAATCTGAGAGGTCTTTAACAGGGACCGTAATATAGGCTTGGTCAACGGTTTAACAAGGGAGACTCTTTGAGTCGAGGCTTTTGAAAAATAAGTGATATTCCGCAATTATCTTGGGGTTTACAAGCCAAGAAACATGAGAAATGAAGCAGAAATTATTTTACTCGCACTTCTTCAAGCGATGCTTTCAAATGTATGAACTTCTACGTTAATTCAAATGCCCTAATCTGAAGAGACTTTGTAAGGGATGTAACGTAGGTTGGGCTCATGAGTTGAGAAATGAGGGATCATTTGTCTCAAAAAGTGTTTAGGGGGTCAAAGTTGGTGATCATTTTGACATGTCTAACAATTTTCCTCCCCATCGTCGAAGATTTTCTTTACATCATAACTTCACCTATTGCAATATCTCAACATTTGAGCTTTGTTTTTTTTTTTTTTTTTTTTTTTTTTTGGGTATCACCTTGTTGGAGATACGACTCACTTCATCAAGTGTTTGATTTTTTCTTTGGGCATTGGCCTTGCTTTTACCAGGCACACTGCTTTTTATGCCCCATTTTTTTGCACTCTCTTTTTTTGGACAAAGTCTCCTTTTTTATTAGCATTGTAAATCATGCTACTTGAGTAGTCTGATTTTTCTTGCCTTGCCCCAGTGTGGGGGATGATCACCAACTGGGTTTAATGTGAAATGAATTCATAGGCTCAAGGGGGCTATGCAATGGATAAAGTGTATAGGATAGAGAAAGAACCGCTCTTCGTCATCCTAAGGCACTTTAAATTATCATACAAGTCACACTGTAAAAGCAATACTCGAAGATTGATGCAAGCGTGAGTAAAAAAATTCCTATCATTCATTTCAAATCTTGTCCCAGTATGAGACGATTCTTGGGGATAATTTAAAAAGCTCTTCATGTGTGTGGGCTCAAAGGGCTGAACAATGGGTATACTTGTAGTGTTTTGGGTAGCGAGAAGAAAGCGCCTCTCATCACCTCGGTTGACGTACCCTTTGCGAGATCACCCTTTTCTCGTAGGCATGGAATTTTTCCACACAACTCACTTTGGGGGTCAGTGTATGGAATAGGGTTTGCCTTTCATCATTCCAAAGTATCCCATTTTACACATTCAATCCATCTCACACAATTCATCAAGAAAAACATGCAATATTTGCAACAAGTTTGAATTTCCAATTCAATGAGGCAATTTATTCATCATAAAATTTTTGCAATTCAAAACATGATATGACAAATTCTATTCATGGGTAATACTTCTTGACAAAGATTCGAATTAACGGGAGTGGAAAACACACGACCATCCATTTCAGCCAAGATCAAAGCACCGCCATGAAGTACTTTCTTTACCACATATGGGCCACTGTAGTTTGGAGCAAACTTCCCTCCAGGATCTGGAAAAATTGGCAACTGCTTCCTTAGAACAAGATCATTTACCTCGAAATGTCTTGGTCGTACCTTCTGATTGAAGAATCTGGCTAACCTCTGTTGATATGTCTGGCCATGGCAGAGAGCCTTCAGTCTCTTCTCATCAATCAAGTTTAACTGTTCAAGTCTTTGTTGCGACCATTCCGCCTCAGATAATTCCACTTGGGATAATACTCTCGGGGAAGGGATCTCCACTTCCACAGTAAAACCGCCTCCATGCCGTATACCAACGCAAAAGGAGTTGCCCGGTAGAAGTGCGAATCGATGTCCGATACGCCAACAAAGTGCAAAGGGTAATCTGTCATGCCAATCTCGATAATTCTCGGCTGTTTTAGCCAAGATCTTCTTAATATTCTTATTGGCCGCTTCAACAGCCCCATTCATTTGAGGGCGATAAGGGGACGAATTCAGATGCTTGATTTTGAACTTGCTAAAAACTCATCAACAAGCTTGTTGTTCAAATTTGTCCCGTTGTCGGTGATAATGGTTTCAGGGACACCATAGCGAGCAATTATGTCACGTTTAATGAATTTCGCAACATTGCGAGCAGTGACATTTGCAAACGACATAGCTTCAATCCATTTTGAAAAATAGTCTATGGCCACTAAAATGAATCTATGCCCATTGGAAGCCTTTGAATTTATTGGGCCAATCACATCAATGCCCCACATTGAGAAGGGCCATGGCTCGGAAAACTGGTGCAGCACCGTTGGAGGAACATTTATCTTGTCACCATGGACCTGGCACTGATGACAACTTCGAACATGCTGGATACAGTCACCTTCTAGCGTGAGCCAATAATAGCCTAATCTCATGATCTTCTTAGCCATCATGTGTCCATTCATATGAGGGCCACATACTCCTTCGTGAACTTCTTGCATGATTTGAGTGGCTTCAGCTGCACCCACACATCGTAACAAGACTGAATCATAAGATCTCTTGTACAAATTCTCACCACTAACGAAAAACTTTGAGGCCATCTTCATGATGTACTTCCTATCAGCTGGAGTACTTCCCTCGGGGAATCCTTGTTTTTGGATGTAGTTCATGATATCGTAATACCATGGTTTTCCGTCAGACTCTTCTGTCACCAGCATACAATAAGCCGGTTTTGGTAGAACTTCTATCTTCAATGGCTCAACTTCTAATCCGTTGGTGACTTGCAACATAGATGATAAAGTGGCGAGTGCATCTGCAAATTGATTGTGAGACCTCGATAAGTATTCGAATGCAACTTCATCGAATTCCTTGATCAAATCTTCTAGGTACTTGTGATACGGGAGCAATTTAGCATCCTTAGTCTTCCATTCACCTACGGTCTGCAATATGATCAACGCGGAATCCCCGAACACTTTTAGTTTGGCTACACCCATCTCGATTGCAGCTTGAAGCCCGAGGATGCAAGCTTCATACTCAGCTGTATTGTTAGTGCATGGGAATATCAGTTTTGCAGCTACTGGGTGATGCTGCCCGTCTAGGGATATCAAAAGCCCGGTGCGCGTAACCTGACAAGTTCACGGCTCCATCAAAGAACATTGTCCATGAATCTTCATTTATACTCAAGATACGGTCATCCAAGGAACGATCATCATTATTTGAGACTTCTGGATTCTCAGCCAATAAATCGGCGATCACTCGACCCTTAACCGACTTCTGTGGCATATATTGCACATCAAATTCGAAATCAAAATCGCCACTTAGCCAACTTACCCACCAAAGTTGGCCGATCAAGTAGGTACTTGATAGGATCGTTCTCAGTTACAAGAAATGTCTGATAATGCAGTGTATACTGTCTCAATCTATGTAACACCCACACTAGTGCGGCACAAGTCTTTTCCATATCAGGCTGCGTTTGGTTCAGCATTTCCAAGGGGCTTTCAAGCCTAAAAGCCCCTTGGGGAAATGCTGGACTGTTTGGTTCAAGTTTGAAGCCGGCTTTCAGCTTTCAATTTGCCTTCAAAATGCTGAAAGCTCAAAGCTGGTAGGGACTAACTTTGGGCTTTCAGCATTCTGCCAAATGCTGAAATTATTTACCAAACACAATTGCATTTCTCAAAGTAGCTTTGGGCTTTCAGCATTTGCATTAGACTCAAAGCCCCTTGCAAATGCTGAACCAAACGCAGCCTCAGAATATTTCAGCTCTGACACGGTGAATTTTTTACTCAGGTAATAAATAGCTCGTTCTTTTTTGTCGACGGGACCTTCCTGTGCCAACATCGCACCCAAAGACTCACTATGAATGGTGAGATAGAGAATCGAGGATGCCCGGTGATGGCGGGACAAGAACCGGTGGATTCATCAAAATCTTGTTTCAACTTGTCGAATGCCATTCGACACTCATCATCCGCTTGACTCGTGCATTCTTTTTCGGGAGCTTGAAAAATGGCTTGGCAGTTTGAAAGTTGGGAAATGAATCGAGCAATATAATTTAATCCGCCCAAAAGACTTCGGACTTCTTTCACTTTGTTGATGGAGGTTGCGGCTCACATATGGCTTTGGCTTTAGCCGGGTCGATCTCAATCCCTTTTTGTTCACGATGAATCCAAGTAATTTACCAGATGTTGCTCCAAACACACATTTAGTGGGGTTTAGACGAAGCTTGAACTCACGGAGCCGATCAAACAACTTCTTCAAGGTTTCAATGTGGCTTTTTCCAGGCCGAGTCTTGGCAATCATATCATCAACATAAACCTCGATCTCTTGATGCATCATATCATGAAATAGTGCTACCATAGCTCACGGTAAGTTGCCCCCGCATTCTTGAGTCCAAAGGGCATGACCTTATAATGAAAGGTTCCCCACGGAGTGATAAATGCAGTTTTCTCTTTGTCTTCCTCCTTCATCCTTATCTGATTGTACCCAGAAAAACCATCCATAAATGAGAATAGTTCGAATTCGGCAGTACTATCAACAAGGACATCTATGTGAGGTAGTGGGAAGTCATCTTTTGGGCTAGCCTTGTTCAAATCCCGATAATCGACACAAACTCGAACCCGACCATCCTTCTTCATCACGGCACGATGTTTGCTACCCATTCAGGATATTGCGAGACCTCAATGAATCCGACTTTCAAAAGCTTCATCACTTCTTCTTCTATCTTCTTTGAGAGTTCGGGTTTAGTCCTCCGCAACCTCTGCTTCTTAGGTGGCACGTCCGGATTAATAGGCAAACGGTGTTCCACAATTGACGGGTTTAACCGGGCATATCGGCGTAGGTCCATGCAAATATGTCTTGATATTCCTTCAATAGTTGAGTTAGGTGCTTGGCTTCATTTTTGGGGAGATTTGCTCCAATTTTCACCTCCTTGGCTTCTTCAATATCACCTAGATTAATAGTGATAGTTTGCTCGGTCGTAAGAGCCTTGGTTTTTTCATGTTGTTCCCAACTACGTTGCACGTCAATAGAATCCTCGATCGAATCTTCAAGGTCATAATTACTTGTTACATTAGATTGGACCATTTCGACACCCTTGCATGCTATATGATTATCCCTGAAACATGAAATAGAAGGGTCAAAAAGACAAACAGGGTAAATAGAAGCAGCTGTAGCTTTACCAGTTGTACCTCACATAAAAAATATTTTTTTGAAACTCTTTTGCAAAAGCATTTTTGAAACATTTTGACATGAGAAAGCACGATGAAGCCCGGGCCTCGGAATTCTCCTTAGATTTTGATTTTGTTTTATCGGCTGGATATCATCACCGGGCTGGTTTGGTGTACCTCATCATGCCCTCAAAATAAAACTTGCAATTTCATTGACATTCATCAATTAATTACAATTTATTGAATGGAAAATGCAATTCAAGTCCTAAGAAGAAAGTGAAAAAGAAGAAATTGAAAACAAATCCTAGAAAGCAATAAAAATTCCCACGCAGGGGACTATACAAAAGTGATTAACAGGTTACTCTTGTGGGCCAGGGCCCGTTTCTTCCGGAGGCTCTCCATCAATGGGTCCAATGAAAAGGTCATCGAACAAGCTTGAAATTCCTTCTAGGGTGTCGTCAGAGTTTTCCGTCTTTGAAGGCGTTGGATCATCCATGCCATCCCATCCACTTGGAACTATGTTGCGGGCATCAAAGTAAAAACGGGAGGAGCCGAATACTTCACCATATAGTCGAACTTCCCACTTGGCTGTCCGAGAGTATCCATCACTTGACTTCATCTTGCATCATGATTGGAGGACCAGGGAATGTCTCATGAATGTTTGGAGGTGGTAAATTTTGCCTCCCTCGCCCTTGCTCAGGTGGCGAGTTATGCCTCCCCTGTCTTTGCCTTCCAGAACTTCCTTCACCTCTTCCATGGTACCCTAACCCAGTAGAACGGGACCTCTGAGGGGCTTCAATGGGGTTTCGAATGCCCTGGCCATTTCTTCCAAGCCCATTGCCAGGGACGAAACCATTCCCAACCATTACTCTTCCTACCATGAGGGCAGCATCTGAAACCTCAGGAGTGGGGGGCGATGAACCTCGAGAAGCATGTATGGTAGACACTAACTCAAATGAGTGGTAACTTGATTCGAGTTCGTAATCCGGCTCTACATAAGGGATAGCCGTCTCGTGATAAATCCGGTGGTCTTCTTCACCATACACGGTGAAGGACTTCTTCCTTTCGATCACAAACTTTACAGCCTCGATGTAGACTTGAAGGGACTGCACCAGCAGAATGTATCCAGGGACGACCTAGCAAAAAATTGAACCCGGTAGGGATATCCAAGACTTGGAAAGGAATGTTGAAGACGACCGGCCCTATTTGCACGTCAAGGTTGATTTCCCGATCACCTCCTTCTTCGTTCCATCAAAAGCTCTCACAGAAGTCTTCGCAGCATGTATCTTGGACGGGTCTACCTTGAGGCGATGAAGAGTGGCCAATGGACATATGTTTAAGGCGGACCCATTATCGATGAGCACTCGGGACACATGAGAAACCTTATGCTTAACAGATATGTAGAGTGCTTTATTATGCCCCCTACCTTCAAGAGGGAATTCCTCATCAGAAAAAGCGATCATGTCCTTGAGAAGGACCGATCCCACAAAATCCTCCAGTTTATCTGCCTCAACTATTTCGGGTACACGAATTTCACTAAGAATCTTCATCAGCGACTTTTGATGCACAGAGGAGGTTTGGAGGAGCTCGAGCAAAGAGATCTGAGCAGGCATCTTTCGCAACTGATCGACGATATTATACTCACTTGCTTTAATCACGGCCCGAAATTCCTTAGCCTCTTCGTCGGTGACGGGCTTTGCGAGTTGAGCATTATTTTGAGCATAGGTTCGACCAGACCTTGTAACGAGGTCAACATCTAGGTCATAAGACCAAGGTACTGCCTTATTGTTGACATACTCATATGGTTGAGGTATCTCGATCACAATCTCCTCATCAGTTGCATCTTCCAGTGGGGGCATATCTGCGAGTGACGGATCTACTTCTTGCTTACCATCATCGAGAGCAGCTGCTCGCTCCTCCTCCCAATCGATGATGATATGGGAAATAGTGGAAACCACACAATTATGGTCGCATACACAATAATGCCGTCATCCACCATTTCGGCAATTCTTTCCTTCATCAGTGATAGGGAAACATCTTCTTGATCTGAATAATATCCAGCTCTCACCAATCCATTGTAGGCATCTGCCACATGCACCTTCGAGTTCTTGATCTGTCTAACTTCAGGTTCTAAGATAGCATTCACCGTACCCTCATGCTCTGGTAGCGGATTTTTCTGGACATTTGGCTGAGCAGTTTGAAATGAGAAGGCCTTCGTGTCCAAGAGATTTTGGATCTTGTGCTTGAGGGTGAAACATTCGTCAGTTGAATGCCCCAATTCACCGTTATGGTAGTCACACTTCCTTGTCGGGTCATAACCACGAATGCTTTCGCGATTGGGACGCTTTGGTTCATTAGTAAGCAAACCCTTCTTTCGGAGGATTGTCAGCACTTGGGATGGAGACCCAGGGAGAGGAGAAAATTGCCTTCTATTATTCGCCTGGGCAAATGATTGACGGCCAGCAGTTTGTGATTGTCTTGGATTCATTTGGATAGCCGGGGCACGTTTGACATTTTCTTGATTGAAAGCCACGTTCACATCTACAGCCGCTTCCTTCTCCTTCTTGGCAGTGAATCTTTTACTAGATGGCTCAGTAAACCATCCTTCCCTTATCCCCATCTCGATTTGTTCTCCTACGGGAATAAGCGATTGAAGCTTTCGACGTATGTACCGGCCATCCGGTTACGAAACTCGAAGGGAGGGTCTTCACGAACAACTTCATCAGCTCCTTGTTGGTAGGCTCAGGAGTAATTTGAGCCGCCGGGTTTCTCCATCTTACAGCATATTCTTTAAAAGACTCGCTCCTTTTCTTTTCCATTCGCTCCAAGTCTTCTCGGGAAGGTGCAATGTCCATGTTGAATTTGTACTGTTTGAGGAACGCATCAGCCACTTCATTCCAGGTGCCGAGGAGGTTCACATTTTTCATCACATACCGGTTCGAGCGGGCCCAGTCAAACTTGCATGAAATGATTTGGATCATGAGAGGCTCATTCTTGACATACTGGGCCATGCGTATGTGGTACATCTGCAAATGAGCCTTTGGGCAGGAAGTACCGTCATACTTCTCGAACTCCGGCATTTTGAATTTTTTTGGCATCTGGACTTTCTCGTACACGGACAAGTCGAACGGGAGTGAACTTTGTGACTCCTGCAATTGTTTCATCTTTTCCTCCAATTTCGCAAAGCGTTCATCTTGCTCCGTCTTAGGGATGCTGACAGGCTTAACTTTTCCCACATTGATTGGGAATGGATCATCTTCTAGCCCGGGCATGTCATCCTCACCCGTTTGGGCCTTGTTTGCCGGCTTCGGAACGACTATCTCAGGAAGAGCAGGTGCAGCCGCTGGATTCGCTTGAGGAGCGGGTGCAGCTGCTGGATTCACCTGGAGGGATTGAATTTGGGCTGTTATGAGCTCCATAGAAGCAGCTAACTGTTGGAGTTGACCTTCCATAACGGAGACACGATCACGGATTTCGGTTTGTTCGGCCATTCTAGCTCTTAATCGTGTGATGTTGGCGAACGTGGCGGATCCGTTATAACCTAATTGGATAAAAGTAATGTAAGAACCAATGACGAGATAGGAAAAATGGCCCATGACAATGGTCTAATCACCTGATTTTATTTGAAATTTTAACCAAGTTTCCTAACAACGAACTAAAAATTGAAATGCGAAATCCCTAAACAACGAATCTAAAAATTGAAATCAAAGTCCCTAAACATTGAACTAGGAATCAAGACGTCTCATTTTATATGCTTTCGGGATTTCAACGCCTTGCGAAGCTTCCTATTTTCTGCTTCAAGCATTTCCACTTTCCGCTTAAGATGCTCAATTTGTGCTCGTTGGGTTGGCTTTTCAGTCACATCAGGGACCACTGGACGCAGGGTGGCAGAGATCCGATGTTGTTGGATGTAAAATGTTGACGCATGGTGAATCTCCTCCTCGCCTTTTAGTCTCTTGGGCACCAAAATCTTCTCTGGGTGGCATTCATTCCATGCAGCAATAATCATCTGGATCTCCTTGAAGTAGTCATAGTTTGCTTGAATAAAACGAACTTGGAACAACTCTGTCTTGAGTGGGGGAGGAATTTCCTGAAGAGCTTTATACTGACGAGCCACCCTATACGGGTAGTAAGAAGTCGCACCAGAAAGGCCCAACAACGGAATTGGCTCATCATACTTGTGTGAGAAACGAGCTTCCTCCACTCGGAACCATTTAGAATGCCATAGGAATGCCTTAGGATCAGGATTTTTCAAAAATTAATCCAACGAGCATACTGTTTATTTGGGGAAAAACGTTCTAAGACCGCAAACTTTTGTATGGGGTGCCTAAAATCATCAATCCTAAATTGCTTCATAAGGTGCCCAAATCCTCTTATGTGGGAGAAAAACCATATTTGCAAAAGTTCGGGGAGGGCCCGCATGGTCTTTTCCTCATTTTGTTTGAAACGGGTTAATGACAGAAATGTTTCAGCTAAAACCATATTAACATAATTCAACCCGTTGCAAACACGATTAACCACCCATGAAATTGAAGGATTAATAGCATTTTTTCGATAAGGGAAAACAATTAGTCCAAAAATGCTAAGATGAAAATCCTAGCTTTTGAAATCATGGGTCGATTTGAAAACAGCCTTCTAAAAATGAAAATGGGTATGCATAGCAATTGGCTTTAACAACCTTCCTCACTTCTTCGGCTTCAATTTCTAAAAACTGTGATAATTCAAAAATAGGATCTATACCGATAGGTGGTCTAACAAGCTCCTTTTCCAAGGGCATTCCAATGGCGAGACTATATTCTTCAAGTGTTGGAGTCAATTCAAACTTACCAAATATGAAGGTGGAAGTTTGTGGGCACAGAAATGAGGGAGTGCCCGAATCACACCGAGTGGACGTTGATCTCTAACAGTGGAAGAAGTCGGGCGATTACGGCTTTCACATATCTCTGACCATCTTGATCCAATTGTTCCAACCACCTTTTGAGCTCTTTTTTGGGAGTGGAAATGAATTGTAGATCGGTTTTCCCCATTACATATGAAATAAGACCGTCGATGAAGCCTAATTGTCATGGACCGACAAAATTATAGTAAAGTAAATAAATTATGAAGAATTTAAACAACTTACTTTCACTTGGAAATGGATGACAATCACATAGACACACGCATGAAAAGTGAAGCTCGATTTCTGTCTATATGGCTTAACAAGGTGGAGCTAAGAGGATGATCTGACCGTTGCAGTCTCGCATTAACGTGTCAGGTCCCCCTAACTCCGGCTCAGTCGAATGGAATATCCAATAATCACGCAGTCTCGCGGATATGGACAAACACATTTGACACCATGAAAGAAATTTCGGGGAAGAGAAGGTCAACCTCTACATAGCAGTCTCGCTTTGGAGGGAGTATACTTCTCAACACCATCCTAGAAATCCTATCGCAGCCCAGGTCCGACCGCAGGTTGTGTGTGCAAATAGTGTGGTGCTAAAGCAATAAAGCATGCACAACAGTTTAAATGCAAGCAACACTTCTATAGTTTTAATTCAAACATTCATCCCTACTCCAACTCCGCAAGACAGGGGTTAGCAAAGACTACTCCCCTTATAACTCCTATCTGCAAGAACATTTAACACCTTAGGGATGTTAGGCACGTACCTGAGATCCTTGCTGCCAAACAAAAATATTTTTAAAAGAAAAATTGGCCTAAATCCACTAAGTGTTTTTAACACAAGTCCCCAGCGGAGTCGCCAAGCTGTCGCGACCCAATTTTTCAGGGTTTGGACCACCTAAAACTAGGCTAATGGATTACTAAGTCTTTAAGCTTAGCTTGGGCTCTCCCAAGCCCATACCAATTCGCGACTTAAGTTTGACTTCTTAACATGCAAATGATTTTCAATTAGGAGTCGCCACTAATCTATTTTTGATGGGTCGATTAGAAACCCAAGTAAAGTAACGGGAGAATTACTTTACTCCTACGAACCAGATTTATGAGTTCGGGGACTTGGTTACCACAGACTATCCTAGTGCCCTTTCGGTACCTTTTATTTCATTTTCAAGAAAATGTTTGGCAATTGAATTGATTTTAATTTAACTTCCTAACATGTGAGGTGATTATACATGTGCGCATACCACCAATTTAACATTCGGGAAAGCAATTAAAACATACTTGAAGTAATGAAAGCATCTGCAGTATTAAATCAAAATCCATATCAACAATCTTAGATATGGTTTCTAATTAACACGCAATTTCTTTTCTTTTTGTCTTCACTTATTAAGCATAGCTATAATCCATATGCAATGCAATGCTTTTAATCAATGAAATGATATGGCATGGCAACATGTCCTAAGCCATAAAATTTTTATCATCTCTTAATGAACATGCAATTGTTATATGCAATTTAAATTAATCAAAATGACTTAATTCTAATGACGTGCAATGCAATGCAATGACGTACAAAATTATTTCAACTAAAATGATATGCAACATTGCAATTTAATATGCGAGCTATATGTCACGCGATATTTATTAAATGGCCTAATCTAATGACAGCAATTTTCAATTAAAAATGAACCTAACAATAATCAATAAAATGACGTGCATTTCATGGACCTAATTTTACATGACATGCAAATGACATTTTTTATTTTAAAAATGCAATCTATCCTATAAATTGCAACTAATTTATCCTAAGACAAATTTTATGAAATTTGAAATGATCTAAGTAGATTAAGATTCTATCTAATTTAAATTAGGGATTAAGTCATATCGAATCCTAATTTAAATTAAGACATTATCTAAATCTAAAATGCAATTTATTTAATATGCAATAACGTGCAGAGCATGCCCTAATTATACAATGATATATGCATGATGTTTTTTTTTGTGTTTATTAAAGATTCGAAATTTAAAATTGCCATGTAATTAAAAATGCAATTTAAATTAAACAGAAACTAAAAATCCTAAATGAATGCATTTTTTAAGTTTTTTTTGGTTTTTTATATTTTCCGAACTGAAATCATTATCCTAGATATGCCAGATAACAAAAAATATTCCAAAACAAACTGAATCTTAATTCAAATATTTTTTAGATTTTTTAGTGGCTTTTTTAAAATAATGCGATTACCAACTAAAAATCAAATCTAAACTATCAAGATATGCAATCAAATAAAGGATCAAAGTAATCGAAAAAAATAACCTCGTTGTCTCACGGTCAAATTAACAATTATCTTAACCCTAATTATCACAACAAAGAGGTCAAAATAACTAAAAATCTGATCCGAATTCTTACGGATCAAATTAATAATTACATTGATTCAGCACTTAAAAACTATCAACAAATCCCAAAAATTAAAGTAATTAAAAAATAACCCGATATCTTACGGGTCAAATTAATAATTACAATAAGTATAAGGATAACCCTTTCGGATGATGCCTACGAGATTCATAAAGTGAACATTGGGATCCAATTAAGTAAATAAACTAAAGAATATAAACAAAATAAAGTAAAACAAATGAAAAGTACAACCACCTAATTAATTTTGCTTTTTCCGTTGCTTTTCTTTTCCTTGTTTTTCTTCTTTCCTTTCCCACGTGTGACCGTGGGTCTCCAAGAGGAATTGTCGTCGGTCCGGCTGGTCACCAGTGCTACAATGGCGTCGCTTGGATGGGGAGCAAGCTCGGAACGGCGTGCAAGGGCGGAGACCGACTCGGCGGTGGGCGGTTGCTATGGCAGAAACAGCGGGTGGAGACATCGGGTCGTCTGGAGCGGCAGGGACTTCGCTAGCGTCGCAGACGGGCTGAAGGCGAAATCCGCGAGGGTTTCGACGGCCGGCGGCTCGAGCGACAGCGAGCGAGCAGGAGGAAGCGCCAGGGGGCCGCAGCGGGCGTTGGGTTGAGCTGATCGCGTGCAATGGGGCGCGGTGACGTCGCGGGCGAATCTCGAGCGACGGAGACCGGCGAGGGGTTTCGACAGGCGGTGGTGGTGCGCGGCGGAGCTTCACGGGTCGTCGAGTTGGGCAAAGAGCAGGGATCAGCGAGCAAGGGACGCCGGATCACTGGATTTGTGATGGGCGATCGCGGTGCGCTTCGGCCGGGAGCAGAACAGAGGCAGATCACGGCGTGGGCTCCTACGGCGACGGACGGCAGGAGGGTCTCGGGCGCTGGGCTCGCGGTGGTGAGGAGATGCGGTGACCGGTAGTGACGAACGGTTGAGCTGCTGCGACGGCGCTGGTGTGGCGAGGACGCTCGCGGACGGAAGTGCAGAGGAGAGGCAACGAATTTTGGGGAAGATGAACAGTGAGGGTCACATCACTTGCCTTTTATCTTTTCTCCTCTCTCTCTCTCACGTTCTGACTTTTCTTTTTTCTTTACTGCAACTTTTCCTTTGCAGAGACTTTTCTTTTGACATTTTTTCCTTCTTTCTGAATTTTTTCCCCCCCTTTGGACGAAGAGAAGACCACCCCTATTTATAGTGAGAAAACTTAGTCCGCTCTACCTACGAAGATTTGCCTAACAACTCAATAGCTGAAGATTATCCTTCGAGATTATCGTGTATGCTGACTCACTCGACCATTGAAATCATCCGTTAAAATCTTCCAAGCTGACTCGCATTGAAGATTATCCTTTGAAACCTCTATCCGCAACGAAATATTTTGGATTATTTCTTATCCTCCTTAATATTCCCTAATGATTTTATCACCAAAAAACTAAAGATAAGATTGCAATATTTTTTAAATGTCAAAAATCACCGTAATATCGCATCAAATCTCAGTTTCTCATAAGATAATTAATTAATTGAAAAGCAACGGGCTTGGGCTAATTTGCTCCTTTCGTGGGTCTAGCCCAGCCTGCTAATTTAAACCAAAAACAACCCATTCACCACCAGTCCAGTAAATGCAAAATGAATGCACTTATAATTAAATGTTATGCAATTAATATATTTTTTTTTAAAATTAACCCCTAATTTCTTAATGCGACAAATTACTAAACGGGTAGCCAAAATTTAGGTGTCCACAATGCTTCAAAGCCCAAAATTGATGCTTTGAATAAGTTAAATGAAAATTTTGATAAAATGCTATAATTAGATGAAATTGTCCACCTTTTTCAGAAAGAAACATAATAATCCTGCCACGTTAGGCACGAAAAAAAATCTAACCTTGTTGCTGCAGCAAATCATATGAGGAGGATCCGTGAAGATTCCGAGATTTATTTCTGCAAAAGGTAAGCATTTACTGCTGATATACAAGTCATAATGGTTTTATATCTACATATAGGTATAGAGAATTAGAAGTTAGATGAATACGTACCCTGTAAAGCGTATAAATTTGGTGCTATATTGCTTTATAATTGGATGGCTATTTTGAGAAGAGAAACATAATGATCCTGCCACTTTGGCATAGGAAAAATAGTGAATTTTTGCTACACTAATTTTTACTTTTATGAATTAGTGATTTGGGCATGAGAATTTGATTATGCTTCAAAGCCCAAAATTGATGCTTTGAATAAGTTAAATGAAAATTTTAATAAAATGCTTTAATTAGATGAAATTGTCCACTTTTTTGAGAAAGAAACATAATAATCCTGCCACGTTAGGCACGGAAAAAATCTAACCTTGTTGCTGCAGTAAATCATATGAGGAGGATCCGTGAAGATTCCGAGATTTATTTCTGCAAAAGGTGAGCATTTACTGCTGATATACAAGTCATAATGGTTTTATATCTACATATAGGTATAGAGATTTAGAAGTTAGATGAATACGTACCCTATAAAGCGTATAAATTTGGTGCTATATTGCTTTATAATTGGATGGCTATTTTGAGAAGAGAAACATAATGATCCTGCCACTTTGGCATAGGAAAAATAGTGAATTTTTGCTACACTAATTTTTACTTTTACAAATTAGTGATTTGGGCATGAGAATTTGATTATGCTTCAAAGCCCAAAATTGATGCTTTGAATAAGTTAAATGAAAATTTTGATAAAATGCTTTAATTAGATGAAATTGTCCACTTTTTTGAGAAAGAAACATAATAATGCTGCCACGTTAGGCACGGAAAAAATCTAACCTTGTTGTTGCATTAAATCATATGAGGAGGATCTGTGAAGGTTCCGAGATTTATTTCTGTAAAAGGCAAGCATTTACTGCTGATATACAAGTCATAATGGTTTTATATCTACATATAGGTATAGCGATTTAGAAGTTAGATGAATACGTACCCTATAAAGCGTATAAATTTGATGCTATATTGCTTTATAATTGGATGGCTTTTATGAGAAGAGAAACATAGGGGGTGCATGACAACTCAAAATTTCTGTTCCAGAAATAGTTTTTTGCATTCCGCACTTGTTTTGGAAGGCAAACCGTTTGATAAACCTATTCGTTTTTTTATTTACGGAATAGATTTCTATTCCGAAATAGGTTTGGAAGAGAAATCAAAAGCTAAAATTTTCTACTTCTGATTTTTGGAAGAGAAATCAGAAATAATTTCTCTCACTAAATCCTAATTTCGGTAAGTCCTCCCTCATCTCTTCTACGTCTCTGCCTCCTCCTCCTCCTCCGACTCTCCTCATTTTATTAAAAATAAAAATAAATAAAAATAAATAAATTCATTTTATTCATTTAAAAATAAATAAAATTATTAAAATAAATAAATTATTTTTATTTATCATTTTATTTTTATTTTCCTTGAGTGTTTTGCAAAATACTTTTTATTTTTTATTTTTATTCGTTTTAAAATAAATTTATTCGTAAAATAAAATAAAACAGAATAAATAAAATAAATTTATTTTTAAGGATATTTTTATTTTATTTTTTATGATTTATTTTATTTTATTTTATTCATTATTTTTTTACTAAATCATTTTTATTTTTATTTTTTATATTAAATGTCGTCGGTCATCGCCGCCGCCGTCCAAAAGGAAGAAATTTTGTATCGTTATCAAATGAATTTCTATTTTTAGAGTAGAAATTTTGTGTCGTTATCAAACGGTTATTTTGCTTAAACTCTTCAGAAATAGAAATAGAAAAATCTATTTCGTTAAACTATTTCGGAATAGAATGGTTGTCATGCGCGCCCATAATGATCCCGCCACTTTGGCATAGGAAAAATAGTGAATTTTTGCTACAGTAATAAACATGAGGGGTATCCGTCCATATTTGGTGATCTATTTCCATAAAGACAAGCATTTACAGCTAGTATTTACAACTAGTATGCAAGTTATATCAGATTTATATCTCTATAAATAAGCATGTGTCTTTCAATTTCAGAAGACGTCCGACAAAAAAAAAGAAGCCAAAGACACTTCTAGATCCAGAAAAATATGCCCCTTTGCTGCCCAAAAAACCCACAATGCTGTTTTGAAGGTAATACGCCGACTCTTTCTAATTTCTTCTATGGAACTGTTGTCTCGTAATGATGATTAGCGAATCAAGATCATCTTAAAAAGCTTTTCTCTTTCACAGAATTATAGAAGATGGATTAGTCTAGAGGAATTACTGATCGAACTGATAAATTCGGCCTTCTAACTTGATTCATGATTTTATCCTTCCTAAGGAACCAACAGAGCAAGGGATCTTTTTTTTTATTTTTTTGGTGAAACAGAGCAAGGGATCTTGTCCCTCCTATAAACACAAGAAATTAATCACGCCTACACAATTGACGTTCGAGCTTCGAAAAGTGAGAATCTGACAAGGCATTGACAACTACTATTTTGTCATTTTTCTTTATGCTTGGTACGGCAGGTATTTTGGTTGCATATCATTTGATTTGTCCTGGAGAGTTACTGTGCACCATTTCCTAAATGATGCCTTATATGTTTGGTCCAAGCAATTAGTAATCTGGATTTTATAGCATAATAACCTTAGTCACTAACAATACACACAGGTGTAGTAAAGTAGAGATTAAGGTTGCTTAATTGTTTGCGATATATTTTTAACAGCATCCAAATCAAGTTGGCCAGAGCTATTGGGCCAAAATGTCGGCAGCGCGAAGGCAGCAATTGAAAAAGACAATCCGCTGGTGACAGTTATACCATTGCCGGCGGGATTTGTAAGCCCGGATATCAGTCGCTCCGATCGGGTTTATGTGTCGATCGATGAGAATGGAAATGTCGCTAAAGTACCCACCATTGGATAGTGGGCAATAGGGGGAAATGAGCCGTTAACTCTCCCTTTCATAATAAAAAGAATAAAATTGATTGACTTTTTACTTTTGTTTTCTTTCTTTATCGAAAGAAAGTTGTATTCGTTGCTTAAAAAGATACATGAAAAGTGCTCAAACTTCATAGAAAAGTAAATCAAAGCAAAAAAAAAAGGTTAGAATATTGAAAAATAAAGCCAGATCTAGAAAACAATGAGGATCAACAAGCATCAGCGGGGTTAAGTATATACCCATTGCACAAAAACGAATCTATCAAGCAAATTAATCAAGGCTAGCCCTCATGTCTTCGTCAATGATGAGCACTCCTTATCCAAGAACTACAACGTTGGTACGTGTCTATATTCGGCTTTCTCTATGCCATCTCCATGTGGAAATGATCAAAATAGATTTTAATATTTGGAAGAGCAAATTTTTGTGGTTCAACGAGAAGCCAAAAGACAAAGGGACCTTTACACATAAAGTAGGTATCCAATCCCTAAAAGCATATTTATTAAACTCCTAAATCTAGATTGAGAGAGTTCAAACTTTCAAATCTAGAACTAGAACTGGAAAAGAGAGCTCATAGATCTAGATATAGATCTAGCGAAAAGAAAAAACAAGAAAAGAATAAAAAAAAATAAAACACAAACAAAATCGACAAAAGAGAAAAGGGAGGATGAAACTAGATTAGACCCTCTCCCATGGCCGAAGGTTAAAAAACGATCCACAAAGAAGAGAGTAGGGGGGAGAGGAAGCGAATTGACTTTTGCCTTGGGAAAGTTCATTCTTTGGTTGCAATGAATCAATTGGAAGAATTTTCATATTTCCGACACTTCAAAATCAAATATGCATATCTCACACTTGTCAAGGTTAGTGCCAATTGTTGACACCTAAATTTTTGCCCAAAAATCAATTCCAAAAAAATGGGAACTTGTTTATTCACAAAAATATTTCTTGTCAAATTCTTGCATATATTTTATCTAGGTGTTTAGTGTGTGTGTGTGTGTGTATATATATATGGAAGATATTTTTCCTAAAAAAAATTAACAAAATAAATAAATAAAAATATTATTTAAAAAAAGAAAAAAAGTTGGAGTTGATGATCTGAATGCGACTAGCCAAGCTCAGGAGGTCAAATTGTAATTAAAACAGCAAGTTGGGGCCAGAATGCAATTTCCAAAAGTTGAGGGACCAATTCGCAAATTTTGCAAAATTTTGCCCGAACCCTTAAATCATCATCTTGGTCACCAATTAAGTTGAAATTGAATTTGGGTCAAGTCGAATCAATCAAATCGGGCCAAAATGACCAAATTTATATTGAATTGGGTATTTTCTGATAAGAAAATGGCCAACTTTGAGAAAATTTCTTGCAAAATTAGGTGGACACAATTGTGAAATCTAGTCGAAATCTTAAACTACTATACATGTACTCGCTAATTGATCAAAATCACAACAAAATTGATGGATTAAAGTACTCAAATCAGCAGCCAAAACTTAGTCCACGAGTTGGCCACAATTCGGAGTTGCTAAGTAAGCAACTTGATGGCCCCACCATATCCTCCTCAATTGCCCAACTAGCCCGATCTCTGCACGTTATGGAAGACCATTATTGGTACTACAAGTGGACAAACATTGGTCAGAGATAAGCTACTGAAGGCATGGGAAAATCGCACCAAATTCGGACACTCAACATCTGCAGAAATTGAAAATCTGGTTATGTCAGAAAGTTGTTGAAGTAGCTCTGTTGACAGGTTTAGTAAGTGGACAAAAGATCGACCAAAAATCCCTTAATTCAGGTGATAAAATCACTAAAGTAAGGTCTTTCAATGGAGGAAAGGGAGGAGACGAGAAGGAGAGAAGAGAGTTCACGGTTGTGCCCCAAAGAGGCCCTCAGAAGCAACTCTAAAAAAGCAAAACCTAGAAATTTCAAACAGATCTTGAGGGAGAAAAGTGAGATTTTCACATACCTGCAACCAAAATTAGTCAAAACCTTCAACTAGAGAGTCAAACACCACTCAAATATCTTTCCATCCATAGGTCGTACGTCCCAAATGGAGATCGGGAATGTCTCCTAAAGCCCCCCAAAAAACACCCTCCTAGCGGGCCAAGAAACACTGAATTTTTTTTTTTAAAGTGTTGAGCCCGGTTGGTCACGAGTGAGGAAAAGTGAATGTTTTTGAGAAAGTTGAGAAACAAATGAGGAAAAGATTGATTTTTTCCCCAAACTATAATATATATATATATAGTTTGGTTTGGTGTTAATTTTTCCAACAAAAAAGGTCCTAAGTCTAATTTTAGAGGTCAACGAAAACCTTCGTTGTCAGTTCTTGTTTCTGCAGATCTCATTTCCAGTTTGAACGTGCCCCTCGAGGAAAATTTCTTGGTTTCCTCAGCCAAGACCACTTGCAAAAGAAACTAGGAAGCAAGGTAAGTATCCTACATGTATTTTCGTTCAAGTTCGAACGTGTTTTAATAGTGAAAAGTCAATAGGAAAACTAGCCCGGAAAACTGATTTTTGAGATTGAAATTTTTCTAAGTGTTTGAAGCGTTTTCAAGAGCCATACATGTTTTATTTACTATACCCAATTTTCGTTCATTACTTGTCTTTGTGACTTTGATTAATGTTATATGGGAGTACAAATGATGCATAGGTAAGCTTGGTTTGGTCCTTAAATCCCCGTGTGAACTATGAGATCGTCAAAAACCAAGCCTATCCACATTGATTCATGGCTGGTTAGTGTGGACATTGCATGTATGCTTCTTGGAGAGGTCGTTTTGATGTATTCGGTTGGTCATTCTCTATGATGTTTGTTGCATTTAAAAGCTCATGTTACTTACTTTCACTCAACTCAAGTAATGTTTCCCTTAGATCTCGTATGTGATGAGTGTCGGGGCTTGAATATGGGTATGCAACCTGTTTGCTTGACTTTGGTTCAAACCCGATTTCAAAATCAGCTCAACCCACATATTTGAGACCGATTTCAACTTAGTTATTTTGTGTTTTAAGCTGTAATTTCTATCTAATCTATACTCCTTGCATGTGATAGTATAATCTTGATACTTTAGTTCCGAGTGAGATTGCTTAGGGGTTGAGATTGAAGGCCGCAAACATGGCATGAGGAAGCTGATTTGGGGTGATTTGATGCACACCAAGTGTTCGATGAAATGCACGAACCAAGTTTCGATCTTGAAACGGTCGATTTGAGCTCGGTTATTGAGATATTCATGTGCCGTGTTGTTCAATGTTAGCATATATCGGTTTAGGAAATTATTATTTTTATTTTAAAAAATCCAAAAATCCAAAAATTTCAAAAATATATAAAAGTGATAGATGGTATCAAATTAAGGCAAAAATGACATCTATAAAAGTTTCCTAATTTTAAAAGGTCATTTTCCTAATTTAATGCTTTTGATATTTTATGATCATTTTTGTAAATAATCCATTTTGCATAGATTAAAATTATCTAGAGTAATTTCATGAATATTTAAATTCCCATTTCCCTCACGGGGGTCCTGTCTCGAGGCGTAATAACAAGGCCATGTAATATTATTTGCTTGTATCGAATCTTTCTTTTCTGCATTACTTTCAAGTCATTTCAATTTCTTGGATGTTATTTATCACATTGCTTTTTAATAATTTGAGTGTGAATTTCTTTTCTAAATTATGTTAGAGTTAGTCTAGAGATTAAAAAAAAAACCTACAAAAACATTTGCATGGACACTTAGTGGTTTCATAAAGATTATAATTGGTAATCAAAATTGTGTGGTCATTTAGATAAAGAACCTTTCAAGTTAGTGGTACCACAAGAGCGCTAATAAAAACATTAGCGTAAACAAGTCCCCGTTCTTAGAAATTTTTGGTTGTGTAGGAATTGAGATAACACTCCTATGTCTTGATTGGTTTCTAGCCGACCTCAATAAGTTAGTGGCAACTCCTAAAATTACATAGGTTGTTAAGAACTAAAAAACAAAATTCAACGTCGCGCGAGGTATGAGCTTGGGAGAGCTTGCACCTAATCCAGGGCCGTTGGTCCACCTCTTTAGGCAAATACCCCTAAACCTTTTCTTCCTTTTCTCCCGAACGGAAAAAGAGAGGTCGTGACACTAGTGGACCATGGCATAATCGGCAATTGGGTCTTGCGTGGAACCCAACGTGTTCAATTGTCACACCTCTATTATCGAGCGTGCGATTATCGAGCGTGCGCCCATCACGACCTAGTCGATTAAATAGCGATGTCCTATGACACATCGCCGACCCATTCAGTTTAATACGCATGCGGAAGCAGATATAAAATTCCTAGATAATAAAATAATGGAATAGGAAAGTAGGATTCCAAATTCAAACTTTAAAAACAATCCACACTAATATACATTGCAAACCATAGTGCAAATATATATAATACAAACTACTAGATCAGCAAAATAAGTCTGCAAACAGGGGTGGGGTTTCGATTCTCATCCGGATCCTTCTCTGGTTCCTCCTCCTCCTCGACAATCTCTCATTCTTCCTCACTCCAGCTGGAGCCCATCACTGAGATTACCAGAGAATCAAAATTGCCCTCGAGCTTAGGGTCCTTCGTGTCCACCACCGATCCATCCTTAGGGTTAGCGTATCCTTCCTGAAAGCAACCTCCAACTCGTACAGCGATACCTTCGATTCTGGTATTGGGCCCTCCCTTCGCCCATCAGAATAATGGCAATATCACGCTTTGTATTGGTGGGACACCTTTTGGGGTTCACCCACATCAACCCAAACTGTGGACTTTATCAGCACGTACTCGAGTTCCTCGGGGTGGTGGTGTATTGGAATGTGGTAACCTATCTCAGTAAATTTCTTGGGTTGCCCAAAATATTCAGGAGGATTGGGAGGGGCTACTATCTAGAGACTTGAAATGTTATCCCACAATGAGGTGAGACGACGTCTTAGCAAGTTCTACCCCTTAAGACTCAATTAGGAAGCAAATACGCCTTAAAAGCTGCCTACGCATAATCACGAGTCAGAGGATTTACCTTGGCCTCAATTCCTCCCTACAATTCAACACAATTCATAATCTCATCGAGTCACATCAAATCATCCACTCAGATCGACTCATCAATCAATTAACCTAGTCGATTACATGTTAATCAGATCATTCCCATATCATTCTACTTAATACTATCCATTCTTTAAGATGACATTACAAGTCACTGAGCCAACATTCATTCTCCAAGATGACATATCGAGTTACCAAGCCAACATTCATTCTCCAAGATGATGTATCGAGTCACCGAGCCAACATAGTATAACATCTTTCTCCGAGATAACATGCTTAGTCATCAAGCCGACGTAATATAACGTTTTTCTCCAAGATGACATACCGAGTTATCGAGCCGACGTTCTTATCGTCCAATGATTTTTCAATTTTAATCATACCCGATAAAATAGTCATATGTGGGTACACGGTTGGCCTTAACCAAAATATAATAATTTCATTTTTGAACTTCCCACCAATTTCAGTAGTCCCAAAATAGATTTTTGGCGCTATAGACCGACACCCGGTAATTTTCCATCCAATTACCAAAATTAATTAATTTAGGAAAAATCCTAAAATCACAATCATACAAATTAACACAAATTAAAGCTCAATTAAATAAACAGATATCACTACAATAATCAGCATAAATTTCGGTCACTAGCTATCCAGTCTAATTTTCGAAAAATAATTAATTAATTAAATAATTACGAAAAATATTAAATAAATGCCAATAAATTCAACTTAGACCCGTAATGCCTAATTAAATGCCGAAACGGACTCGGAAAATTTTCGAGTCACTTTAGATAAATACTAGAGCTCGTCTAAGCCCTAATTGCACTAATTATCCACCTAATATGCATAAAAAAATAATTAAATTTCACTAATCTAATCTAACTATCCACCTAACCATACTTAACTTAATCTAATCAACCATTAATCATAATTAACCTACCAAGCGAGGATTAGTGAGTTAAACTCACTTGTTTTATAATCCGATCAGCTCAAATCGTCGGGGACGCAACAGGGCTCATTTCTCTCTAAACTAGGCCTAACTTTCGAGGCTGGGAAAGTCCTCAAACCGGGCCTCGAAGGTTGCTAGAAACCCACAACTTTTGCTCTCTGTTTGGTGCTGGAAATGACAAAACCGGGGCTGCTTCAGCGAGGCAAGGGAAGTGGTGGACCGGCGGAGACCTCAGCAACTTGGGTAGGCGGTGGCAGCGACTCACGATGACGACAGGGGCTCCGACTGGGCTTGACCAAACCTGAGGGACATAGGCATGAGTGGAGGTAGCAAGCTGGGACGGTGTAGGGGCGAAGGGCACACGCGGCAATGGCGGCACGCGAGCATGACGAACGACAGTGGCGAGTGGTCTGGCAAGTGGCGTGGCTACTCCAATGGTTCCTCTATAGGCTTGCTAAAGTTTTTGAAGTCTCCAAGGCACAATGAGGAAGGGGAATAGGCTGGTCGACAGCCAGGTGAAGGGAAAAGGAGAGATGGGGAACAAAGGGGGTCACTTGGTCTCTTATCCTCATCTTCTTGTCCCTCATTTGCCCACCAAGCTTGGTTGTCTTCCATGGACAAAAATAAACCACCAAACTTCCTTAATAAGCTAGGGAAATGGTTCATAAGTCATGGTGGTGGGGGCATACGAATTTGCAAGGTTTTCCCTCCAATTGGACACTAATTAATTTTCAATTCAATTCACTTCGGCCTCAATAATTTCACCGGTACCTCAATGATCCAATTGGTATTTTTTATCACCAATTGATCCCACTTGCTTTCCAATTTTGCAATAAAAAATGATGCTTGACTTTTTCTGGACAATAACGGCCCTATGACGACTTTTTCCCAAAGGGACTTAGTTTGTAGAAAAATCTTCGAGATCGAGTCAACGCTCTTAGAATTAATTGTGACATGACAAAACTTTCGATTTCTGAAATCACATTCAAATTCGCGGTTAATTTCAATCTGACGCGATTTTAGCATGACCTAGGCTTTTAGTGCAAATGACCCGTGGTTTATTTTCTTTGAGCCACAATTAACCCACTCGACACATTGGCAACTCTCGGTTGTTGTGAAAATCTCGAGAATTCAAATACGAACACAGGGTACCAAAATGATAGAAAAATCAGTCTAGTACCCGTTGATGAGAATACGTATTACATTCATATGATAATTTATGACTTTGTTATTAGTTGCTACCCTCCTTAGAGCAAATACATTGGATATTTCTCTAAGATGGTAATTAGATTATGCAAACGATTCCTCTAGAGAGGTGGTTTCAATACTTAGCTTGGCTTTTCCTAAATTTCACCAATTGCAACTTGATTTCTCATGTAGTTATAAAAATTTGGTTTTTAATAATCTATTAGAGGCCATTGGAGTTCAAGTAAAATGAGAGGATGTTTTACTTCTATGAATTAGTTATTCGGGCATGAGGATTTAATTACACTTTAAAGCCCAAAATTGATGCTTTGAACCACCGCCCACAGCGGCGCAGCTAGCTTGGGGCTCTCTCCCCCTCACGAAGGGAAGGAGTTCGAATCCCAGAGGCGTCGTTAGGGATTCTTACCCTGGAGATCTTGTGGTAGTGGGTCCGTCGTCGCCCCAGGGGGTTTGTTTCGGGCTGTCGACTTACAAAGTTCCCTAGGTCACCAAAAAAAAAATTGATGCTTTGAATAAGTCAAATGAAACTTTCGATAAATTGCTTTTGACATAAACAAATTCCTAAGAACAAATAAATCCTCAAACGATCGAATACAAAAAATAAATGCGGAAATAGGACCGAGAATACAAGTAATACCGATTGAAAAGTACATTACTAAGATGGGCATACCTTATTTGTCACAGATTAAATACTTGTTACAACTCGAGAGAAATGGATTGAAGCCTTTGAGTTCCATTCTCAAGAGAGAAAACATTGTTGCTCGGAAGAACGTATGTACTATTTCATATTCTCAACGTTCTTCTTTTTTTTTTTTCCTTTTTATACAGAAGTTTATTTTTACTTAAAAAATAACTATCCCCTCTCTCTTATGGCCTTTCTCTTACGGGCTGGGTTTGGCCCAACATGGATGAACGGGCCTAACTTAGCTCAATTATGTCTTTTAAAAACCCATCATCTCCTACTCGCACATGGTTGGCTAAACATAACTCTCTCTTCTCCTCTCTATAATATTCATACTAGTAAAAAATACTTGCAACTAACATACTTGGAGAGTTTGTTACCATAAATATGTTGGGAATATATAACACAAGGGGTATTTGTCCATATTTCGCGATCTATTTCCATAAAAGACAAGCATTTACAACTAGTATGCAAGTTATATTAGATTTATATCTCTATAAATAAGCATGTGTCTTTCAATTTTAGAAGACATCCGACAAATAAAAAAACAAAGACACTTCAACAGCCAGAAAAATATGTCAACCTTTGGGTTTTGCTACCCAACACCAAAATGCTATTTGGAAGATAATACGCCAACTCTTTTTAATTTCTTCTAAGGAACTGCTTTCATGTAATGATGATTAGCGAATCAAGATCATCTTATAAAGCTTTACTCTTTCACAGAATTATAGAAGATGGATTAGTCTAGAGGAATTACTGATCGAACTGATAAATTCGGCCTTCCGACTCGATTCATGATTTTATCCTTCCTAAGGACCCAATAGAGCAAGGGATCTTGTCCCTCCTATAAACACAACAAATTAATCACGCCTGCACAATTGACGTTTGAGCATCGAAAAGTGAGAATCTGACAAGACATTGACAACTACTATTTTGTCATTTTTCTGGATGCTTGGTATGGCAAGTATCTTGGTTGTGTACCATTTGATTTGTCCCCGAGAGTTACTGTGCACCATTTCCTAAATGATGCCTTATATGTTTGGTCCAAGCAGATAGTATTCTGGATTTTATAGCATAATAACCTTAGTCACTAACAATAAACACACAAGTGTAGTAAAGTAGAGATTAAGGTTGCTTAATTGTTTCCGATGTATTTTTAACAGCACCCAAATCCAGTTGGCTAGAGCTATTGGGTCAAAATGTCGGCAGCATGAAGGCAACAATCGAGAAAGACAATCCACTGGTGAAGGTTGTACCATTGCCAGTAGGATCTGTAAGCCTGGATGTCTATTGTTGCAATCGGGTTTATTTGTCGATTGATGAGAACGGAAATGTCACTAAAGTACCCGCCGTTGGATAGTGGGCAATAGGGGGAATGAGCTATCAACTGTCCTTCTCATTATAGTATGAATAAAACTGGTCGACTTTTTACTTTTATTTTTTTCTTTGTCGAAAGAAGGTTATATTTATTACTTAAAAAGATACATGAGAAGTACTTAAACCTCATAGAAAAGCAAATCAAAGCAAAATAAAGCTCAGAATACTGAAAAATGAAGCCAGATCCAAAAAACAATGAGGATCGACAAGCATCAGCGAGGTTAAGTATATACTCGTTCCACAAGAATAAACTTTTCAAGCAAAATAATCAAGGCTAGCCCTCGTGTCTTCGTCAATGATGAACACTTCTTATTTAAGAACTATGGTGTTACGCGTCTACATTCGGCTTTCTCTACGCCATCTCCATATGGAGATGACCAAAACAAATTGCAGTTTTTAACATTTGGAAGATCAAATTTTCGTGGTTTAGTGAGATGCCAAAAGACAAAGGGACTTATACACATAAAGTAGTTATCTAATCCCCAAAATCATATTTATTAAACTCTCAGATTTAGATTGAGTGAGCTCAGACTTTCGAATTTAGAACAAGAATAGGAAAAGAGAGCACAAAGATCTTGATCTAGCGAAAGAAAAAATAAGAAAAGATTTTAAAAAAAAAAAAAACACAAACCAAATCAACAAAAGAGAGGGGAGGATGAAACTAGCTCAAACCCTCTCCCATGGTTGAAGATTTAAAAAAAAAAAAACAATCAACAAAGAAGAGAGGAGAGAAGAGGAGGCAGGAAGAGGGGGGGCAGGGCAACTTGACTTTTGCATTGGGAAACTTCATTCTTTTGCTGCGATGAATCAGTTAGAAGAATTTTCATATTTCCCACATTTCAAACTCAATTATGCATATCATGCACTTGTCAAGGTTAGTGCCTGTGGGCCATGGCATAATTAGCAAATTGGGACCCGTATGAAACCCAATATATTCAATAGGCCAGGTTCAATTTAGTATATGTATTACATTCATGTAATAATTTCTCGCTTTGTTATTATTTTATTTTTATTTTTTTTGGCAATCGAGGATCCGCTGGAGCCTGCCCTTGTTGGATCGCTTTGTTATTAGTTGCTACCCTCCTTAGAGCAAAAAACATTAGATACTTCCCTAAGAGGGTAGTTAGATTATGCAAACGATTCCTCTAAAGAGGTGGTTTTAATACTTAGTTTGGGTTTTCTCAAATTTCACTCATTGCAACTTGATTTCTCGTGTAGTTATAAAAATTTGGTTTTTGCTTATCATTAATCTATTAGAGGTCATTAGAGTTCAAGTAAACTGAGAGGATTTTTACTTCTACAAATTAGTGATACATGCATGAGGATTTGATTGCACTTTAAAGCCCAAAATTGATGCTTTGAATGAGTCAAATATCACATGTATGATATGACATCATCTCAAGTAAACAGCAATAATAAAGAGATAAAAACGCGAAAAGCAAACCCTAATACAAATTGCACAAAAACCCTAGGACAGGCCAAACTTACATACGCAAATATTTTTAATTAAATAATTCATGCTCCCTAAAATAAATGAGGATAGCGAGATTTTGAACAAGAATGAGCAACAGTTAAACATGGATTAAGTAGAGCTTAAACACGCAATTTACGACAACGTGCAAGTCCAATTTTTATTTACCTTTTCTCATTTATTATTCTTGTCGCGACCAAATTTTCGGGTGTACCACCTAAAGTTTGGCTAATGGATTCCTATACCTAAACTTAGCTTAGACTCTCCCAAGCCCATACCAATTCGCGACTTAGGTTTAAATTCTTAACGAGCAAATGATTTTCAATTAAGAATTGCTACTAATCTATTTTTTCGATGGGTCGATTAGAAACCCAAGTAAAATAACGGGAGATTTACTTACTCTTACGAACCAGAAATTTATGAGTTTGGGAACTTGATTACGCTAGATTTTTCTAATACCTTTTCCATACATTTCTCTTTTATTTTGAAAAAAATGTTTTGAAAGCAACTTGAATTGATTTTAATTTACCTCCCTAACATATGAGGTGATCATGCGGGTGTCAAACTATCAATTTAACATCCAAGAAAAACAATGAAAAAATTACAAGACTTACCTTATAATAACGAAATCATTTGCAATATTAGATCAGAATTCACATTGACAACCTTAAATATGATTTCTAATTAATTCGCAATTTCTCAACTTTTGTTTTCACTTGTTTAATGAGAATCAGGCATTTTGCAATGCATGCTACTAATCTAACAGGAAATGATATGATATGGCAGTATAGTTTAAACTATATGACATAAATAAAATGCAGTATATCCTAAAAATGGAATTGATTTATTCTAAAACAATCTTTTTTTTGGATTTTCCATGAAATTCGAAATTAAAGAACTGCAATCTAAATTAACCAAATGACTTAATTCTAATGATGATCAATTTCTAATTAAATGGACCTAGCAACAATCACTAGTGCATTTCATCAACTTAAATCTATATGACATGTGCATGATTTTCTTTTTTTTTTGTATTTTTATGAAAATTCGTAATTAAAATCACTAAAAAATAAAAATCTAACTAAAGTGAAAACTAAAGTGAAATATTATCTATTCTAAATGCCTTCTAAACATGCATTTAAAAAAAAAATAACTAACCTATCATGCAATCAATTCTAATCTACATGAAATGCAAATGCAATTTTTTTGTATTTTCGGGATAAATAGAACAATTAAAAGATAAACACTAAATCCTCTATGGTTATCAAAAATGTTATCAATCATTCGAATCAAAATTCAAACTTGATTATTTTGCTAATAAAATCGATTAATTGATCTTAAGCCTTAAATATCAAGATATCAATTTTTTCCTGCGTGAATAATTATTCCATCTAAAACTTTATAGATAGAATAAAAATTCGCGGTTCTTTAATTAGATCTTTACATCGGAATTTCAATCATGCATTGTAAAATATTTCAAACAAATGGGTAAAATATCAAAAACTAAAATAAGATAAACCAAATCTACCTAATAAATTAAATCTACCTAAAAATAAAATAAATCTCTACCTAAATTGAATTTTTTTAAAAATCCGAATGGTGAGGTGGACCACGATGGAAGCGGCACAGAACGGCACGGCTCTAGGGCAACGGCTGTGGTGGTCGGAGGTCACCGTCGGTCGGAGGTCCCGGTCGTCGGAGCTCCGGCGAGGGGGCTCGGGCGGCAGCAAAACAGACCAGTAAGCAAAGGGGACCCGAAACAGAGGCAGCACGGACAGATCCACGGCGAAGGCAAGGGCATTGGGTCGGAGGGTTGCAGGCACGGCGTCGGCGAAAGGCTCGGGCAGCAAGGGAGTCGCTCGAGCTTCGGCTCTGGCGGCAGGACAACAGGCGGTGGCACGTCGGAGCAGAGACGGAGCTAGGCAGCTCGGGCAGCTCACGGATAGAGCAGGGAGGAGCCGACTCGAAACCTGCTGGGGCGCAGGCAGACAGAGGCGGTTCGCAACGGCGAGGGGCGGAACGGCGAAGCAGCAGGGCGAAATCGCAGTGGGCTTCGGCTCAGGGCTGCGTCGGTGTGGCGAGCAAGGACGTCGGATCGCTAGATCTACGCTGGGCAATTATGGACAACCGGCAGAATGGCGGTGACTGGTGGTGCGACTGGGTCACGCGGACAGGCGGAGCCGGCCGTCACAGGGAGGGCAGAGCAGAATCGGAGCTGACAGAGGGAGCGTAGAAGTGGAGCCGGCAAAGGGGAGAAGATGGTGAATAGTAAACGTCAAATCACCTCTATCACTTTTCCTTTCTTCGCGTTTTCCCTTTCCTTTTCCCTTTTTACCTTTTCCCAAGCTTTTCTTTTCTTCGAAGGAAGACCCAAAGAAAAAACCAGAAGAGCTTTTTCTCTCTTTTTTGTGTTGATTTTTCTTTGACTCGAGAGGAAAACCAAAAAGCCCCGGAACCCTACGCACTTAACCTATTTAGAGGCCACGAATTAGGATTTTAATTTTCCCAAATTAATATTCATTTTGCTGAACGCAATATTTACTTTTTCACTTGTCCTATCCAAAAAATTCATCATATCCTTAAAAAATTTCAAATTTCTATTTTTCATGAGATAATTTCTTATCATTAAAAAAACGGGCTTTGGTCGATTTCTTTCGTTTAAGTGCGCTTAGTCCGCCTATTAAGTTAAAACTCAGAACCACTAATTTGAATCCATCTGCCACCACTCTAATAAATAAATGCAAAAATTAAAAATTAAAAATAAATACCCATAAATCTATATACCATGCAATTAATACTTTTTTTCAAAGATAAAATTAACCTCTAATTTTCTATGCAATAAATAAATGACCGGATCACCAAAATGTAGGTGTTAACAATTCTTTTGTCATTTTCCTTTATATTCACGATCTCATAATTTAAATGCCCATACTACACTAAAGCATACGGGTTGTCAACTGGTCCTCATAACACCAAATCAGTTAGAAACCGGATTTCTCAAAATTAAGTTCTTCCATATTGCACTATACAATGCAATTAGCCCCTAATATGAAGTTAGTATGACATGTACGTGAATAATAGATGTGGCAAAATGGGTCTTAGACCCATATATGACCCATTTAAATCATAAATGGGTCACTTATTTTTTGAAGAAACTAGTTAAATGGGTTTAAAAAGTAAAAACTTAAGATAGGTAGGTCTTAAGTAGGTCTTAAATGGGTTGGATTTAGAACCCATTTTCAATCAAAACCTCACAATCTTTCTCTTTCCTCTTTAACTTTACAAAAATATCTTTTATAAAAATCGAAATTATAATTATTTTTTATTTTAATTTTCTTTTCTTTTTTTTCTTTCCTTTTTTTTCTTTCTTCTTCCTCATTTTGATGGTCGGCATGACAATAGTCGGCGATCGACCAGGCGGCGAAGCCTCGCCGATGTTTGGTGAGGCTAGAGCCTCATTGATCTGGGCAAGACTCGAACTTGCCGAAGTCAAGCGAGGATTGGTGAGTTTGAGCCTCACCAATCGGCAAGCCTCGAGCTCGCCGGCGTCGGGTGAGCTCGAGCTCACCGAATCTGGTGAGGCAAAGGCCTCATCGACGTTCGGCGAGGCTCGAGCCTCGCCGATCTAGCGAGACTTGAACTTACCAACATTAAGCGACTCGACAGTCCGGTGAGGGGCGAGCTCGAGCCTCGCCGACGTTCGGCGAGCCCGAGGCTCACCTATTGTCGGTTGCCATTTTGTCGTCGTGGACGACAACCGGCCAATGAAGAAGAAGAACAAAAAAGAAAAAAAGAAAAGAAAATTAAAAATTAAAAATTATATTCTTAAAAAATTAAAAATTAAAAAAGATAATTAAAATTTGATTTTTGAAATGAGTATTTTAAAAAATTATAAAAATTGTTAATTAAATTTATGTTGCATAAAACTATTTTAGTAATGCCATTTTAATAGTTAATTAAATAGGTGATAAACAAACTTTTTTAGGTTTAGTTAAATAGGTCAAGTATAGATCAAGTATGGTTGGGTTGGGTATGTGTTAAAAATTTTGCACTCCAATAAATTGATCATAAATAGGTTAAATGGGTCGGACCATTTATGACTCGACTTAAAGCCGACCTGACCCACCCATTTAACGAGTTTAGTGAATAACAACGTTCTAAATTGGTCCTCCAAAACCGGTTAATAAATGAACATACATGGCTTTTACATGAAAATGCTACTCCACGGTCTAATCTACCACGAGATAAATCATTATAAAAAGAAAAAGGAAAAACAAACAAATAGCAAGCAGTGAGCTCAAACAAGCCCAATAAGCTCACGGCCAAGAGTGGCCAAGCAAGATACGACTCTTGGCCGAGGCCCTACGGTGGCGATAAACATGATCACAAGATGTATGCCCGATTAGATTATGAACCACTAATATTATTTTCACTGATAGCAACAACGGCATCATCATTTTTTGTTTAAAGCCATATAGACACATATAAGACTAGCTATTAAAGAAATGCAGATGGCTTTTAAACCGGCCAAATCAACATTACCGCAAACAAAGAGAGACATTTCGCAACAGGGTTTGAGAAGTCGTCCATTACCCAAAGGACACTATCCGACCGCATGTGGAACTTTGAAAAGCAAATAACTAGGGTAACGAGTCTGGGAGAAAAGCAAACTCGAGGAATCATCAATACCTAAGAAATAGTGAAGATCATCCTCAAATCATCCACGTATTTAAAGACAAACGGGGAAGATAGACGTCGCAAAATCAGGGATTTTCAGCAGAGTGTTCACCTGTAAGAATTATATCATTAGCATAAAGTAGCCAGATAAACATTTTGGAAGATTGTTGGGATTTAGGAGATTCCACTAGAACTCAACAAAATCTCTTAAATTTGATAAGTCAATACTTGTTCTTTCTTTATTTCTCCATTAAGGAAATGAAATATCCATTGAAATGTCTGTATACATGTGTTCCCGAGTCATCCTACAAACCTAATCTATGAGTGATCCAATCGTTGAGCACATGGAGGGCCAAAAATGGGAGGAGAGATCAGTACGTCCTTGTCCTGATCGATGTCGAGGCAATGTGTCCATTCGTTCTGGACCCATATCGAACGATCAGAATCACCTTCGTGGTATGGCTTTCTTTCTCGAGTCCGTGCATGGTTGATCGCCGAGGCAAAAGAAAGCATTCCAGCTTGAAGGTATATGAACCATAGAGATTGATTCAAATTGAAATATGATGACTTTGTAACATGCGCGCACACACGCACCCACTAAAATCACTCAAAAGTTATAAGAATCAACCAAAAATCATGCGCTGGATGCCGAATGTTTTTTTATGCACATGTCATAGTCAAAATGAGAGATAATTGCATACCTCCCTTATGTTCTTATTAGCTTATTGGCCTTCCACTTTCCTATTCAGCAATCCAAAAGAAAGTGTTCCCACTTGATTTCTTTTGTATCATCAATCTCACAGTTGAGGGGCAAAGAAAGAAAAACGTGAGGAGGTACGAGTACAGTCTGACATTTCTCCTCCCTTTTTCGTCCGTTAGCCTTCCTCTTTTCCCTTGGGTTGGAATGAGTCCATAGGAGATGGGAACAGATCATTGATAACAGGGTCCACTCCACCTTGAGTCACTAAACGTATGAAGATACCAATTGACAAGTTGAGAGAATGAAGTGTGTCGAGGTTCTCTCTTGAGCCTCCCATACTTCTCCTTCCCTATATGAAGGTACAAGCTTCCGCTCTGTTTTGAAATCATCTCCCTTCAATTGCTCGTCATGGCCGTTTTTGTTCATTCCTTCGTGACAGGGGTCCTAGCCCTGATTATCCTCCGCTTCGTTCCGACTTTGGAGCAATCCGACAATTATATTATCCACATGGATTCATCCTTCATGCCCAAAGCCTTCTCTGACCACCATAGCTGGTACTTGGCCACTGTCTCATCACTAGCACAAAGTCCTAGTCCTAATGTTAGAGCCAGAGCTAGTGCCGCATCCACTTCCAGGCTCATCTACAGCTACACTCATGTCATTCAGGGTTTCAGTGCTAGTCTCTCTCCTAGCGAGCTGGAGGCCCTTAAGAAGCGCCCAGGGTACGTCTCTTCCCTGAAGGATTTGCCAGTTAAAGCTGACACAACTCACTCGACCCAATTTCTTGGCCTAAATTCTAATGCTGGGGCATGGCCTACCTCAGATTACGGCAAGGATATCATTATTGGGCTTGTGGATACGGGCATTTGGCCGGAAAGCCCGAGCTTCAACGATGACGGAATGACTGCAATTCCATCGAAATGGAAAGGCGAATGCGAGGTCGGCACCCAATTCAATGCTTCGATGTGCAATAGAAAGCTCATAGGAGCCCGGTTCTTCAACAAGGCACTGATAGCAAGAAATCCCAACGTTACCTTGTCCATGAACTCTACGCGTGACACTGAGGGACACGGCACGCACACATCCACCACGGCTGCTGGAAACTACGTCAAGGGAGCATCTTTCTTTGGCTATGCTCCAGGAACTGCAACAGGTGTGGCTCCACGGTCTCGAGTGGCCATGTACAAGGCCCTGTGGGTCGAAGGCCCGTATTCTGCAGATGTTATTGCTGCAATTGATCAAGCAATTATTGATGGTGTCGATGTCTTGTCCTTGTCATTTGGCCTGAATGACGTTCCGTTGTATGAAGACCTAATTGCGATCGCCACATATGCAGCCATGGAGAAAGGGATCTTCGTATCGACGTCAGCAGGAAATGAGGGGCCTTCGCTCCAGACCCTGCACAATGGGACTCCCTGGGTCATAACTGTCGCCGCTGGTGACATGGACCGTGATTTTGGAGGAACTATTACCCTTGGCAGCGGTGTTTCGATTGCAGGCTCGACTCTCTTTCCAGGCGACCCATCCTTGGGTGAATCTCCAGTTGTTTTTGCGGATGCGTGCAACCATACAATATTGAGCAAGATCAGTCCGACGAACATTGTCGTGTGCGACGACTGGAGTGACATTTTCAGCGACCAGGTTGAGAATGTCCAACTAGCAAAAGTTGCTGGTGGAGTGTTCATAACAAGCAGCTCTGACCTCAATTTCTTCATACGGAGCTCATTCCCGGCAATCTTTTTGAATCCTACAGATGGCGAAACCATCAAAGCCTACATCAAGAATTCGTCTAAGCCAACAGCAAGTATTCAATTTCGGAAAACACTAATCCGTAGCAAGCCTGCTCCAAGCGTAGCAAGCTACAGCTCTCGTGGCCCATCCCCAAGTTGTCCGGTCGTCCTCAAGCCCGACATTTTGGCTCCTGGCTCAATGATCCTGGCTGGGTGGCCTCAAAAAAATCCAGTAAGTGTGGTGAACTCACATGAACTATTTAGCAACTTCAACCTTTTGTCAGGTACATCGATGTCGTGCCCGCACATTGCCGGAGTGGCCGCGCTCCTAAGAGGAGCACACCCGGAGTGGAGCCCTGCAGCCATCCGGTCTGCCATGATGACTACATCGTATTCAACGGATAGCACAAATGCCCCTATCAAAGACACTGGGAGTGGCTTCGAACCAGCGAGCCCTCTAGCACTGGGAGCTGGCCACGTCAATCCAAACAAGGCATTAGACCCCGGACTCATATACGATGTGACCCCCCAAGACTACGTCAACCTCATGTGCGCGATGAATTACACGTCGAAGCAAATTCAAATCGTCACCAGGTCATCTTCCTACAATTGTTCAGACTCATCACTGGACCTTAACTACCCTTCGTTCATCGCCTTCTTTAGTCCAAACAGCTTGGGCTCTCCGACGGCACAAGAATTTTTCCGGACAGTGACTAATGTGGGAGACGGGCCATCAACCTATGTCGTGAAAGTGACTCCGATGGAGGGATACAAGATTAATGTCGAGCCGGATAAATTGACGTTCAAAGAGAAGTATGAGAAGCTGAGGTATAAGCTGACGATAGAAGGACCAAAACAGATGAATCAGAAGCTGATCTTCGGTTCTGTCAGTTGGATGGATAATATCGGCAAGTATGTGGTCAAAAGTCCCATTGTGGCGACGAGCCTGAGCTCGGAGGCATTGACGTCCAGAAC
Source organism: Eucalyptus brandiana (assembly GCA_014182725.1). NCBI lineage: Eukaryota > Viridiplantae > Streptophyta > Magnoliopsida > Myrtales > Myrtaceae > Eucalyptus > Eucalyptus brandiana. Next base: position 1,201,432 of record CM024673.1, on the reverse strand, counting down.
TTGAATTTTTTTCTGGTTTGGCATCAGTAGGCGAAGATATCTTCTTTATCTCCTTTTCCTTTTTCGAATTAATTTTTCTAGAATGTAATAGACCAACTTCCTTTGGGTACGTGAAACTTGGAAGAAGCTTGGAAGTGGATGTGATGTCCAAATCATACCACAAGTCTTACTTGCTAAACAACAAAACGCCAGCTTTGCAATCTGTACGATAGTTGCATGTGACTATGTGAGTATCCGAAGTCCCATATCCACCGTTGCACTTCAATCATCAAGAACAAGACAAGCATAACGAAGTTTCAAAGACCATAAGTAACTTGGGTTTAGGACTGAAGATTGTCCGAATTAGTGAACGATGAGATTCTTGAGTTTGTTTCTCATCACAAAACAGAGTGGCATTTTGCGCAGCTCGTTTCCATTTTCAGCATCGCAAAAGGGTTCGTATTGTTGGAATTGAAGTACGGAGGGCGAATTCTCCATGCAAGTTTACCCCGGCAAATCACAAATTATTGCCCACCAAACATGATGAGACAAACTGCCATAAGAGATCATTATTGAAAGATGGTTTTTGTTACTCATGAAAGAGAAGAAGTTGACTCGTCAGTTTGTGAGAGAATTCATTGGGATAAGATTACTAAGAAATGCCATGATTTTTATACAGTGTTTATTGTGGTTATATCATAACCACATTTTTCGTTCACTTGATTGCTTTAGTTATTAAAAATTGTCCAATGCTATCGATTATTTGTCATGTCAAAAAATCTGACGTGACATTATTATTATTATATATTGACCGACTTGGCTTGCTGGAAATATTTAATCAACGTAAACACAAGAAATCACGTTTTGGCTCTATTGATTAAAAAAAGTACAAACATAAAAGAGCAGCCATGGAAGCCCCCCAAATTTGTTAATGTGCGCCTATCGCAACCTAACGTGAGCTACGAAATTCCTCTCTCCGCCGAACATCACGCTTTCTCATTGGAAGCACTTGGCCTCAAGCGCCGGCGAGGGGCCTTTCCTCGAGACCCTGCACAAGGGGACTCCCTGGGTCACAACTGTCTCCGCCGGCGGCGACATGGACCGTGATTTTGGAGGAACTATTACTCTCAGCTACAGTGTTTCGATTGCAGGCTTGAATCTCTTTCCAGGCAACCCATCCTTGAGTGAATCTCCATTTGTTTTTGCGGACGCGTGCAACAAATACAATCCAATCGAACAAGATCAGTCACACGAACGTTGCCATGTGCGAGTACAAGAGTGACATCATAAGCGACCAGATCGACCATGTCCGGGGAGCAAAAGTTGCTGGTGGAGGGTTCAAGACGAGCAGCTCTCACCTTGAGTTCTTCATCCTGCAGATGGCGAAACCATCAAGAACTCGTCTGAGCCAACAGCAAGCATTCAATTTCGGAAAACACTGATCGGTAGCAAG